>CM072512.1:9102997-9275497 GCA_036898135.1 Oncomelania hupensis
GATAGATAGATAGATAGATAGATAGATAGATAGATAGATAGATAGATAGATAGATAGATAGATAGATAGATAGATAGATAGATAGATAGATAGATAGATAGATAGATAGATAGATAGATAGATAGATAGATAGATAGATAGATAGATAGATAGATAGATAGATAGATAGATAGATAGATAGATAGATAGATAGATAGATTGATAGAGAGGGAGGGGGTATTTAGAACATTCATAAGACGGCTGCTGCTGTCTGAATGTTTGCCATTCTTTGAAAATAGTACTGATGAACTGGTTAGATAAACATGCAGATGATTAGCTTGGGTGGAGTATGCACAGTATATAGTAGAGGAGAATGAGAAGAAGAAGAAGGAGGAGGACCAGAAGGAAGAGAAGAAGGAGGAGGATGAGTTGAAGAAGAAGAAGAAGAAGAAGAAGAAGAAGAAGAAGAAGAAGAAACTATGGTCAATCTAAAATACAAAGAAAATCCGATTTCCTTCCTCCTCGTAATTGCAATCTCCCTAACCTCAGGAATAGGGAGGTGTGACGACACGAGTTTTCAGATGGTAGGGAGAGATACACTTTTTACGAAGTTACACTTCTCCGCATATCTGCTGTACATAGAATAGCGTGACCGATTTACTTTTGCGTATGAAAGTGCAGTTTCGTAGAGTCCGTGCGATTCGTAGAAGACAGGGAGTCGGCCAATTTCGAATAGGGGTACGCGTAATAAAGAACGTGCATACTGACGAGAGCTCGACTGTTTTGCTTGTGGCCGGCGCAGATTTTGAAGGGCAGAGTGGTTTGAGATGCTATTGCGTGAGGAAGGAATTCTAACGAGGCAGCAACCCTGTGACAGAGGTCATCGTAGTGTAGGGTACTGTTGGAAGGGTGTGTGTATTGTTTTATAGCCACCCAAGGTCTTATGCCCTCGTCGGGATAAGGATGTGTAGAATTCGAAGGAAGATGGTAACTGCCATTCGCCAGTGAGTGTAGAGTTCCATACTTAAGGTGCGTGTGGTTCTCGATTGAACACCCACCAAGACTTAGTGTCTGTAGCAGAGCTAAGGTGTCCTCATCCTCAGAATATATGTTATTTGGACAGTGAAATAACGTGCAAGAGCAAGAGAAAGAGACTCTCAAAAGACTAATCCATTGTGTTGTGCCAATGTTGTGACAGTGTTGTGTCGTGTTGTGGTGTTGGGGTAAAGGGCGTCACGAGCCGAGGCCTGTAAGGTAAGCAAACCCTGTCGCTCAATTCTCTAGTGGCGCGCTCCGAGAACTGCGTACGTGTATGAGTGGTAATGAGTGTGGGGAAGGGGATGTATTTTAGGATGTGTAATGAATTTTGTTGATTTTATATGATTTTCCTATGATTTTCTTATTGTATATGTGATGGGGAAAATGTCGTTGCTGTTGTTGTTATGGAAGTGGGTCAAAGGCGACGATGGGGAATATAGAGAGGGAGAGAGAGAGTGAGGGTGTATGTATGGAGAGAGCGATAGAATGTAGTATGCTGAAGAAGGATGAAGTGATGATTATGAAGGAAGCATGTTTACAGTGTGGATGAAGGGAGGTAATCGTGATGTGCTATAATTGTTGGGGGTGACGGTGGTGATGAAGGGGGGCGGAATGAATCAGGACTGTGAGATGGTAGTGTGGTTGCGATAATTACGTATATGTACATAAACATTCGTGTGTAAAGAAGATGCGAATTGTTTAGCATCAAAGGGTGATTTATATTATTGAGAAATCTGTGTATAGTATCTTATATTATTATTATGATATTCATAACTATACAGGTCAAGATGGCGGACGGAGGACGGCGTGTTATGTTATATTATTTAGTGTTTATTATTTGGTGGGCATATTGTTAAGACTATGTATATGTCAACAGGTGTGGGCTGGTGATGATGATGATTATTACATCTACGTGTTTATTTCTACGCATTATTTCCACGCTGTTGCCTTTGAGTTGCCTGTTGTGCTGTACTGATGTTGATGTTGTTGCCGCTGACTGGGTCCTAACCAGCCTGGGGTGTACCTTTGCCTCTACGACAGAGTAGTGTTGTGGTGATTTCTTACACTGCTGCAGGTTTGCCTATGTATCAAGGCAACACACTTCCAGGGGGTTTTCATGCCTAATTCATGCACACACAGACTCACATTACACGCACCTAAAAACATATCCATCTAGTTAGAAGAATCATCCACTTTGTGAAAGAGACTGTTAGCTCTCTGAGCTACTTAACAAGAACATTGAGACATTACTTCTGTGCCACAGCTTTGTCTAGCTAATAGTTTATGATTCAACGCCATCGCTTATTATTTGAAGACTTGCATTTTGAATTGATTTGTTGATTTTGATTTTTTCTATACACTTTGTAAAGAAACTGTTGTTGTTTAGTTCTATTTGGGGTTTGTTGCAAGGGGAGGTAATTGTTAGTCAGTATTGGGACGGGGGCCTGTTTAGGGGTTGAGGGAAGGTTAGTTCCCATTTGTCCTGTGTTTGCTTGTTGATTGTTGAATAAAAGAGTGTGTGTTTGTACTCTGGCATTTTGTGTTAGTTTATTTTGTTTGAGTTTATTCTTTTCACTCGCTTTATGAGCTGACGTCACTGAACCCGCTCGGGGGACGTGACATTTTTGGTGTCAGAAGTGGGATAAACTCATTTATTTTGTTAGGGTATTGCCAGAGGTGTATGTTGTGTGTTTGAGTTGTTGTGTGAAAGGGTACGCAGCGGGCGGTTGGCGGGAGTGTGGGTGTATTGCACTAGGGAACACACTCGGAGTGCAGCATTAACGGGGAATTGAGTTGCAGGGTTCACTTGCTCGCCTTCAGGGGTACGACGGTGAACGATTCCTCGGCTCCTGTGACTGTTGTGTTGCGTATTCATTCTGTTAGGTGTTTGTATCAGTTAAGTGTTATTTGTTTTGTGTATACTAACATCTGTTCTTCCCTTCTTTTCCGACATGGCTACGCGGGATGCTCGAGCCGCGATGCGCCGCGACGCTAGGACTCGTAAGGAGGAGGCCGAGCAGGAGGAGCAGGACTTCGATGATGACGGCTCAGTGACAGGGTTGTTGGAGGAACCTTACGCAGTGAGTACTCAGACCACTATGCCTAAGATGTATGCCAAGTCGCCCGGTGCACAGAGCAAAGTCGAGGTCGCGCTCAGTGATAGTGAGAGATTTAGACAGATTGGGGAAAGTCTGGGTTTCCGTGACGGAGCGCTAGCGCACTATGTGGTTAGCGAGATGAGAAGGGAGGAAGAACGGAGAGAGAAGGAGGAAGAGAAGAGGGAGAGAATGAGGAAGGAGGCAGCAGAGAGGTTAGTTAGGGAGGAAGAAAGGAAAGAAAGAGAAGAAGATCGCCGTCGAATGGAGGCTAGGTTAGAGGCAGAAAAGGCAGCGAGGGCAGATGAGAGGAGGCTTTTAGAGCTTAGATTAGAAACTGAGAGGGAAGACCGACGTCGGTTGGAGCAGAGGGTGGAAGATGAGAAGCGAGAAGAGAGAGAGGCTAAGGAAGAGGAAAGGAGGATGTTTGAGATGAGGCTAGAGGAGGAACGTAGAGCCAGAGATGAAGACCGAGCTGATCAGAGGGAGAATAGGGCTAGAGATAGAGGGGCAGCGTACTCAGTCAAGCTGAAACCCTTGGAGGAGAGGGAGGATGTGGAGGCCTACCTCCAGATGTTCGAACGGGTGGCAGAGATTCAGGGTTGGAGGAGGGAGGTATGGGCGGTTAGGCTATAGCGCCTTTGTTACAAGGGGAAGCCCGAGATACGTACCTTCGTCTAACGCCTGAGCAAGCCCAGGATTTCGACATTGTGAGGAACGCGCTGTTGAAACGCTTCAGGAAGGACGCCGACTACTATCGTAGGCAGTTTCGAGAGGCCAAGAAGGAAGCTGCAGAGACGTTTCCTCAGCTAGTAGTAAGGCTAGGGTCGTTAGTGAAGAAGTGGTTTTCGCTCGCCGGCAAAGACATCACCGACGTAGAGCAGGTACTAGACACCTTCATTGGTGAGCAGCTTTTCTCCATTATGACTACTGAGCTAGAGATTTACGTGAGGGAGAATCTACCTGAGACTAGCCATGCCGCAGCAGAGTTGGCGCAGCGCGTGGTAGATGCCAAGCGGGCAGCATCAGCACCGGCACCCGTACTACCCAGTCAGAGACGCAGTTTTCCCAGACGACCGGAGCAACCTAGCAACAGGGGAAGTCAGGGTCAGAAGATAGGGAGGACGGAAGGGGGTAGTGGGGTACGTCGTTGCTACCGATGTGGGTCGGAGAAGCATGTGGTCAGGGACTGCAAGGTCAAACCTCAGACAGTAGGCCAGGTTACAGTGGGAAAGACTATTTCCACGGAGACCGCACCTCGGGCTAGCGTGTGTGCAATCAAACCTTATGATCCATGGGGCCAAGGTAGGGCGAACGGGCAGGACGTTCGGGTATTGAGAGATACGGGGGCGGAGATAGGGGCAGTCGCGAGCAGGTTAGTCAAACCAGCTGATTTGACGGGTCGGACTGTCGAGATTTGCTTGGCGAATCGATCGAACGTGGGTCTGCTACCTACAGCTTGGGTGGAGTTGGATTGTGCGCTGGTCAGGGGGAGAGTAGAGCTGGTGGTTTTCGAGGACGGGCCCGATATCATCCTGGGTAACTGGGTAACGTTTGATAGCGGGGAAAAGAGTCCTGTTTCCTTGTTCGGAGGTGAGTGCGCGATGGCTGCAGCAGTGCAGACTCGGGCGCAGGTGAAGGCCGAGAAGAAGAGGGAGGTACCCTTAGCAGTGGTCGAACCATCCCAGATCTCTGTTAGCACCCCAGAGTTGATCAGGATGCAAGAGACCGACGAGACGCTCGCGAAGGCGAGAACGTTGGCACAGAGTGGTGGGGCGATAGCGTCAGGTAGGGCGTCAGCTGAGTTTCGCAAGAAGAAGGGGGTGTTGTACCGGGTACACACGAAGAGAGGTAGCCAGGTCACGCAACTGGTAGTCCCGAAACAGTTGAGGGGGGGGGATCCTTCAGTTGGCTCACGATCCACCCATGGCTGGGCATTTGGGAGGGAAACGTACCAGGGAGCGGATCTGGGGAACATTCTATTGGCCGGGAATGTGTGCCGAAGTACGGAGGTATTGCGCCAGTTGTCCAGAATGTCAGAAGGTAGTACCGAGGGGACGGGTGAGGAAGGTACCGCTACAGCAACTTCCGCTGGTGGACGAGCCATTTCAGAGAGTGGCGGTAGACATTGTGGGACCCATCAAACCCAAGTCAGATCGGGGTAACATGTACATCCTAGTGGTAGTAGACTATGCCACACGCTATCCCGAGGCTGTACCGCTCAAGGGCATAGAGGCAGAGAGGGTGGCAGAAGCGCTGTGGGAGATTTGGTCAAGGGTGGGCGTTCCTAGGGAAATTTTGACAGATCAAGGGACGCAATTCATGTCTGAAGTCATGCGGGAGATGAACAGACTACTGTCGATCCACGGGAAGGCCACCACACCGTATCATCCACAGTGCAACGGACTGGTTGAGCGATTCAACGGGACGCTAGTGTCCATGCTCAAGAAGTTAACCACAGAGCAACCTACAGCGTGGGACCGCTACATTCCAGCGCTACTATTTGCATACCGAGAAGTAGCACAGGAGTCTACAGGGTTCTCTCCCTTCGAGCTCCTATATGGAAAGACCGTGCGGGGACCGATGGCTGTATTGCGAGACCTCTGGACCAAGGAGATACAAGAGGAGGAGGGTGAAATTGAGTAGCCAGTACGTGGTGGATTTGCGTAATCGCATCGAGGAAACATGTAAGTTGGCACAAGGAAACCTCAGAACCGCGTCAGCCAAGCAGAAGCGGCACTTCGATAAGAAGGCGAAACGGCGTTTGTTCAACGCGGGGGATCAAGTGTTGCTGCTGTTACCTGAAAAACACAACAAGCCGCAGCTAGCATGGCGAGGACCGTACGAGGTGATCGAACGTGTGGGAGAGTGCGACTACCGGATCAGGATGCGTGGGAAAAGTAAACTATACCACGCCAATCTCCTGAAGAAATTCCACACCAGAACGACGGTAGCCACGATCGTTGTAGACGACGAGGGGGTAGAGGAGGAGGAAACTATGCCGGTGTTTGGGGATATTCCCGTAGTCACCTTGACAGCATCAGAGACGCCCCGCGACGTGAAGATGGACGACAACTGCCCAGAAATACGGGAAGAATTGCATGAGCTGGTGTGGCAGTTTGAGGATGTCCTAACCGACTTGCCGCTACGCACTACACTGGACGTGTGCGAAATACGTGTGGACAGCGACATTCCAGTGAGGACGCGGCAGTACCCACTTCCCCATTCGCATCACGAGACCATCAAGAAGGAAGTGGAAGCGATGCTAGCGATGGGCGTCATTGAGAGGGCCAGTTCGCCATACAGCTCGCCCATCGTATTAGTAAAGAAGAAGGAGGGCACGATGCGTTTCTGCGTTGATTTCCGGAAGTTAAACAAGCACGTCGTATTCGATGCGGAACCATTGCCGAACATCGACTACTTGTTTTCCAAACTGTCAGGGGCCAAGTATCTCACCAAGATCGACTTGACCAAAGGTTACTGGCAAGTGCCTATGAACAAGGGAGATAAAGCGAAGACGGCATTTACAACGCCAGAGGGACAATTTCAGTGGACCGTAATGCCATTTGGGCTGAAGACGGCGGGAGCAGTCTTTTCTCGCATGATGCGGAAGTTATTAGCACCCCTGGGAATGTCGGAGATCGACAATTTCGTCGACGACTTGTTGGTAGCTACCATTACCAAGCAGAGACACCTGGAATGCTTGGCACGTCTTTTCCTTAGGTTGCGTGAGGTGCAGCTATCCGCCAAACCATCAAAGTGTTACCTGGGTTTCCGAAGAGTAGAGTATCTTGGGCACGTGGTTGGACAGGGAGAAATTCGTCCTGAGGTGTCAAAGATGGAGAGAATCCGAGATGCACCACGACCAACGACCAAGCGGCAAGTGCGCTCATTTTTGGGTTTAGCCGGGTACTACAGGCGGTTCGTACCCAACTTTTCAGCGATTGCTTCACCACTACACGATCTGACCAAGGGAGGCAAGCCAGGGGCGGTACAATGGACCGAAGCATGCGAAGCTGCATTTTGCACACTGAAGGAGAAGCTGTGCTCTGACCCTGTGTGCTGTCTGCCGGACTTCACCCTACCGTTTGTGCTACAGACAGATGCGTCGGAGGATGGAGTAGGGGCCATTTTGAGCCAGGACAGGGGACAGGGATTACAGCCTATTGCGTGTGCAAGCAAGAAACTGTCGAAACCCGAGAGGAACTATTCGACCATTGAGAGGGAGTGTCTAGCGTTGGTGTGGGGTGTGCAGAAATTCAGTCAATATCTGTACGGACGTACTTTCGTAGTGCAGACTGACCATATGCCACTGCAGTACCTACAGCAAGTGAAGAACACCAACAGCCGACTGATGAGATGGGCACTTCAGCTGCAACCTTTCTCAATGTCTGTGGAGCACATTTCTGGGAAGGACAACGTTCCAGCAGATTTCCTCAGCAGAAACGCTCAGTAGGTAGCATAGGGGGTGGTGAGAAATTCGCGTCGTAGTTAAGGTTCTTCAAGGTGTTAAGAACTGGGGGGGGGTTGTGTGACGACACGAGTTTTCAGATGGTAGGGAGAGATACACTTTTTACGAAGTTACACTTCTCCGCATATCTGCTGTACATAGAATAGCGTGACCGATTTACTTTTGCGTATGAAAGTGCAGTTTCGTAGAGTCCGTGCGATTCGTAGAAGACAGGGAGTCGGCCAATTTCGAATAGGGGTACGCGTAATAAAGAACGTGCATACTGACGAGAGCTCGACTGTTTTGCTTGTGGCCGGCGCAGATTTTGAAGGGCAGAGTGGTTTGAGATGCTATTGCGTGAGGAAGGAATTCTAACGAGGCAGCAACCCTGTGACAGAGGTCATCGTAGTGTAGGGTACTGTTGGAAGGGTGTGTGTATTGTTTTATAGCCACCCAAGGTCTTATGCCCTCGTCGGATAAGGATGTGTAGAATTCGAAGGAAGATGGTAACTGCCATTCGCCAGTGAGTGTAGAGTTCCATACTTAAGGTGCGTGTGGTTCTCGATTGAACACCCACCAAGACTTAGTGTCTGTAGCAGAGCTAAGGTGTCCTCATCCTCAGAATATATGTTATTTGGACAGTGAAATAACGTGCAAGAGCAAGAGAAAGAGACTCTCATCTCAAAAGACTAATCCATTGTGTTGTGCCAATGTTGTGACAGTGTTGTGTCGTGTTGTGGTGTTGGGGTAAAGGGCGTCACGAGCCGAGGCCTGTAAGGTAAGCAAACCCTGTCGCTCAATTCTCTAGTGGCGCGCTCCGAGAACTGCGTACGTGTATGAGTGGTAATGAGTGTGGGGAAGGGGATGTATTTTAGGATGTGTAATGAATTTTGTTGATTTTATATGATTTTCCTATGATTTTCTTATTGTATATGTGATGGGGAAAATGTCGTTGCTGTTGTTGTTATGGAAGTGGGTCAAAGGCGACGATGGGGAATATAGAGAGGGAGAGAGAGAGTGAGGGTGTATGTATGGAGAGAGCGATAGAATGTAGTATGCTGAAGAAGGATGAAGTGATGATTATGAAGGAAGCATGTTTACAGTGTGGATGAAGGGAGGTAATCGTGATGTGCTATAATTGTTGGGGGTGACGGTGGTGATGAAGGGGGGCGGAATGAATCAGGACTGTGAGATGGTAGTGTGGTTGCGATAATTACGTATATGTACATAAACATTCGTGTGTAAAGAAGATGCGAATTGTTTAGCATCAAAGGGTGATTTATATTATTGAAATCTGTGTATAGTATCTTATATTATTATTATGATATTCATAACTATACAGGTCAAGATGGCGGACGGAGGACGGCGTGTTATGTTATATTATTTAGTGTTTATTATTTGGTGGGCATATTGTTAAGACTATGTATATGTCAACAGGTGTGGGCTGGTGATGATGATGATTATTACATCTACGTGTTTATTTCTACGCATTATTTCCACGCTGTTGCCTTTGAGTTGCCTGTTGTGCTGTACTGATGTTGATGTTGTTGCCGCTGACTGGGTCCTAACCAGCCTGGGGTGTACCTTTGCCTCTACGACAGAGTAGTGTTGTGGTGATTTCTTACACTGCTGCAGGTTTGCCTATGTATCAAGGCAACACACTTCCAGGGGGTTTTCATGCCTAATTCATGCACACACAGACTCACATTACACGCACCTAAAAACATATCCATCTAGTTAGAAGAATCATCCACTTTGTGAAAGAGACTGTTAGCTCTCTGAGCTACTTAACAAGAACATTGAGACATTACTTCTGTGCCACAGCTTTGTCTAGCTAATAGTTTATGATTCAACGCCATCGCTTATTATTTGAAGACTTGCATTTTGAATTGATTTGTTGATTTTGATTTTTTCTATACACTTTGTAAAGAAACTGTTGTTGTTTAGTTCTATTTGGGGTTTGTTGCAAGGGGAGGTAATTGTTAGTCAGTATTGGGACGGGGGCCTGTTTAGGGGTTGAGGGAAGGTTAGTTCCCATTTGTCCTGTGTTTGCTTGTTGATTGTTGAATAAAAGAGTGTGTGTTTGTACTCTGGCATTTTGTGTTAGTTTATTTTGTTTGAGTTTATTCTTTTCACTCGCTTTATGAGCTGACGTCACTGAACCCGCTCGGGGGACGTGACAGGAGGGAAGAATCCGGAGTACCCATAGAAAGCTTTCGATGACCTGAAATTTCTCGTACCTTTGTCACGTGCGTTAAGACCCTTTGTGGGGTTCAAACCCCCCGACCTTCGGCATAGAAAACCGGCTCCTAACCATTTTACCATCATGCCACTTCAAGGCCTCTCGACAAAGCAGTCTTAACTTGATAAGTTAGCAGTATAGCAGCAGTAGTAACAGCGGTAGAAAGAAGAGGTTTAGGAGAACAGGAAAACAAAAACGAGTAATTAGAAGTAGTAGCAGCAGCAGTGACAGCTGCAGGTAGAAGACATTCTAGAAGAATACGAAATCAAAAAAGAAAAAGAGCAGCGATTAGCAGTAGCAATAACAGCGGTAGAAATAATAAATTTAGGAGTAGAATATCAAAACTAAGAAAATAATGAGTAGCACCAGCAATACCAGAGGCAGAAAGAATAAATTTAGGAGAATAGGAAAAAGAATAGGAAAACGAGTAGTGAGTAGCATTAGGAACAGCAGTAACAGCTGCAGAACGAAGAAATTTAGGAGGAGAATAGGAAAACGAAAACAAGTAGTCAGTATAAGCAGCAGTAACAGCGGTAGAAATAAGACATTATAGGAGGAGAATGGGCAAACGAGTCTTTCAAAGGGCAACAAACTATTGGCGGCTAGTTTGGAGTCATCTGGGAGACGTTGGCAAAGGTCTTGTACAAAGGACGCGTCGGCGCGCGATTCAAGCCTTTCAGCCCGGACAATAGCAGCCAGCAATGGGTGATTTCACCCACCACACAACAATGGTACAGCGTGGTTGAGTCTAGACGAAACCCACCTACTGCAAGAGGGAGGGCGAGAGAAGATCCCCGCGACGCAGTTTGCGCAACAAAAGTATAATATATCGATTTCCACAAGTGTCTTATATTTTCATTTGCCAAGTAGAGTGTGCCTAAGTCACATACTATGAAGTTTGCCCCTTGCGGAATATGACCAGTTATTATTATTATTATTTTTTTTTTAATTATTGAGGATTTTTTTAGCGTACTTATATCGCCGTACTTGACCAGACTCTAGGCGCTGGCCGATACAGGATCTAACTCAAAGCGCCCGAGACGCCCACCCGCAGCCCTTGGGCGCATGGTCTGACGCCCGGACAACTGAGCACTATCCTGGCCAGCCAGGGATGGGGGAGAAGAAGGACCAAGTGCATGCTGGGTGTGTTCTTGTTACCGGCACTCACCCGTCTAGGACATGAGCGTCAGGATCTTTAAAGTCCGTTATGATGGAATGTATGCGACACACAGACTAAACCTCGGTTTATACTCTCATCCGAAGGAGTAGGAAATGGGAGTAAAGTGTCTTTCCCAGGGAAACAACACAATGGCCCGGACAGGGCTCGAACCCGGGACCTTCAGATCCGCAAGCCAAAGCATTACCATTAGACCACCGTGCCTCTCAAGTGTCAGGTGAAGGGCCATTATGGGCTCCTCTCTTCACTGTCAATTGAACTCAGAGATCGGCAATTACATTCTAGCACTGTAAGGATCCCAAAACATTTGTTTCACACAAGTGCTGGCCTGTGTACACAAGTTATAAGTTATTTTGAATACGGAGCTACTTCTTAACCACCCAATTAAACGCTCATCTGCAGACAGCTTGCAAGTTTACGCGGCGTCGTTGATGCACGCCTGAGCGTGGAAACGTGTAATTGAACCTTAATGCTCAGTGGCGCTTAAAGTGTTTTTATTTCATTTATTTATTTTTATTATTTTTTAAAATTAAATAAAAGTAGAATTCTCTCTCACACTCGGTCAAACCTTTTGTTTCCGTGGGATGGATTTGTGAAAGACAATTCCGTGATCATGAATGCGTTCCCTTCTTCCTGGTACGTTGTTTTCGCTTGAAACCTGATATCTAAGCAAACAAAGTGATCAGAGAGAGAGAGAGAGAGAGAGAGAGAGAGAGAGAGAGAGAGAGAGAGAGAGAGAGAGAGAGAGAGAGAGAGAGAGAGAGAAAGAAAGAGAGAAAGAGAGAGAAAGAGAGAGAGAAAGAGAGAGAGAAAGAGAGAGAGAGAGAGAGAGAGAGAGAGAGAGAGAGAGAGAGAGAGAGAGAGAGAGAGAGAGAGAGGGATAACAGGTTCCCAGTTTTTCTGCTTTATGTTTTGAAATTAAAAATTGCCGCAAAGCTAATGAACCTCAAAGCGATCACCCAGTCTATTAAATATGCAACCCATAATCCATCAAAGTAAGAACCTTATCCTTATAAGTTTAGCATTTAGCAGCCGTAGGTTTGTGCGTGCGTGCGCGTATGTGTGTGTGTGTGTGTTTCTGTGTTTATGTGCGTGTGTTTTGTGTGTGTGTGTGTGTGTGTGTGTGTGTCTCTGTTTGCATGCGTCAGTTTGTCGTGTCTGTGTGCGAACTATCGAAGGATAATGAGAACAGTGTCAGGATTTTTGAATGCAATGTCACGTACAGAAAATTATCAGTTTGCTGGCGTGAGGGAGACAGAAAAAGAGTTGGGAGCACAACATTCGAGAAAGGACTGGCTTGACACTGAGCGAAGCCATGAGGGTTGCTGAGGACAGAGAAAGATGGGGTACGCTGGTTAAAGATGGGGTACGCTGGTGCCCCAACCACTTTCGAGGAACGGGATAGGACAGGATAGGATAGGATAGGATAGGATAGGATAGGATAGTATAGGCGTGTTTTCCCCCCCCCCCTCCCTCCTCCCACACTCTACCTTACCCTTTGTGTCTTTGCGCCTAAAATCAGTCTGTATAAAGAAACCCATTTTGATACCTTCCTCCTCCCTTAACCCTTCCTACATCACCACCCCTTCACCTCCCCCTCCCCCTCCCCTCCCACCGATATAGATGATTTTGACATTTACAGTGAGCGTTGCCCCACTGCAAAAATAAACTTACAAACAAAAACACACTTTTTGGAATGTATAGTTATTTTTTAAAGGAATAAGTTCCGGAGTGTCTGTGCCTATTAATAGCAAGGCCTAGCCAACATTGTGGAGCTAAAAATAGCCACTACCACTGCCCGTAAGAGACGGCAATAGTAAAACCAAAATTGTAAGATTTTTTTTTTCGGTTTAGGTTGCTAACATTTACCCTATCCTACTCCAGACACCACAGAAGGACACGTAAGCCGGGTGGTTCACTTAGAAATAGGTTCAGAGGTCACACGACTGTACCGTTAAAACAAGGGGAAATCACTCCCTGTCTGTCCGAACCGAAATAAATTGTATATTTCAAACTTTAACCCCCGATGGGGTATCGGAGGTTTCCATATAAATAGTATCCCAATATTGTGGAAGTTTAGTGCTTTAAATTACCACTGTTTCCGTCGTTCTCATCTGTTCTTTCTCGTTTCTAACCTGTTCTATCAACCTAATATCTTCTTGGCTAGACCAGTCACCTACCTTTGCTTTTAACGTATGTGACTTAGGTACGAGACTATTGAGGTCACCGATGGTTTTCTCCGGGCACTCCGGTTTCCTCCCTCCCTTCAATAATGGTACAGGACGCAGTCAATATAAAAATTTCAAAAATAAAAATTCGATTTTCTTTCCGTCTTCTAATAGCGATTTCCCTGCCTTTACACCACCTGTTTGAGTGATGGATGTGTGTTTGGTGTGTGTGAGGGTGGATGAGACAGGTGAGCGTGTATGTTGGTATAGATCGCCGCGCTTTGAGCCTGAATGATTTGGGGAAAGGCGCGTATAACATCCTGTATTATTATTATTATTATTATTATTATTATTATTATTATTATTATTATTATTATTATTATTATTATTATTATTATTATATTCTATTTTGTTTCGAAAAATTATAGTAAAGCCTCAGCGTCCCCTGCATGGGATGCCTTTATTGTAAAGTGAGCGGCTGGTGGAGCTCCTTCAGTGTTACCATTAGGATTGTTTCAGCAGATCTGTTATATGGATCAGGGGTGAGCCCTCTTTGTTGTGGTCCTGAATTCGACTATTCGCAATCCGCTGGACCCTAACACCAATGACCTAACTAACAAATTAAAACTTTAGCGGTTAGTTTGAGCAACGAAAAGCCCCCGTTATCATTATTTAATGTGATAACAATGCCTGTTTTTCATTGTTTAAGGTGATAACAATGCCTGCTTATCATTGTTTAATGTGATAACAATGCCTCTTTATCATTGTTTAATGTGATAACAATGCCTCTTTATCATTGTTTAATGTGATAACAATGCCTCTTTATCATTGTTTAATGTGATAGCAATGCCTCTTTATCATTGTTTAATGTGATAACAATGCCTCTTTATCATTGTTTAATGTGATAACAATGCCTCTTTATCATTGTTTAATGTGATAACAATGCCTCTTTATCATTGTTTAATGTGATAACAATGCCTCTTTATCATTGTTTAATGTGATAACAATGCCTCTTTATCCCTGTTTAACCCATATAATACCAAAAAACTTTTTGTGTACATTTTTTTTACAAATCTTAAAAATCTCTTTTGCAAATACATTGAAATTAACAAATATGATTAAATTTTGGGAGAAAAATATTTTTTTGGGTGGTTTCCCCTGTGTGCGCCTGACGCACACATGGTACTGAACGGGGGCATGGACAATTAAAGGATAGGGCTTTGACATGGCTACTTTTTTTTACTGTCCTTGTGGCTTTCTTTGTGATTATATATTGTTGAAGTAGTTGTCGAAGACGACATGATATGGGCGCTTTGGCAGATCTGATAGAAGGTCCTTTACTACAATTCCACCCAGGCCGAGTGGTCCATAGGTGCCGTTTGCTCGAGCACCAGCGTAAGGCTCGAACTTGACAACATAACCCAGCGGGTCGGCCAATGACCACAGCTTGAAGCCAAACCTTATGGGCTTTCCTTTGATGAACTGTTCAGAAGAGTGATGATCAAAATATGGAATCATACTTTCATCTACTGCCAGCTGGGAAATAGAGGAGACACTTTTCATTGAGCATGCAGTAGAAATTTCGGATCTTTGTTAGCTTGTCATTGGGGTCAAGGTTGGCATTATCAGTAAGGTACAGATTTTGCATCATGCTGTAGAAGCAATCTCGGCTCATGGCAGAGGAGATGGCAGCATTATGGCAGTCTGAACTTCGAGACGAGTACAGGTGGCCGCGATGAAACTGGTTGTACCCAGACAGCAACAATATGGCCAGAAATGTCCGGAACTCCTTCCGAGTGGTATTGAAGCTGTGATCACCTTTGTCCCTTGAAGCATACAAGTTAGTTTGCTCAACTAGGTAATCTATCACCTCATCATCGAAAAACAACTCAAAAAACGCAACTGGGCCATGGTTTTGTTGCTGAAACGGTGGTGGCTGGAAGTTTGGCCATTGCTCTGGAAAGTTCTCCAGGAGGTCCTCTTTTCTCCACTGACGTCTAGGCCGCTGTTGGCGTTGCTGCTTGGGTCAGTTTGCACCAGCCTCTCTCACTGAAGTTGACGGTGCTACAGATGGTCCTTCTTGTGAATCACTGTTCTTCTTCTCCTCCTGCTTCTTCTCTACCGTCGTTGTTGGTATCCGAGTCCTCATCTTCTGGTCCACCAATTCTGTACTCATTGCCATCAGCAGCGAGAATCCTCCCTTCGCCTTCGGCAAGTAGCTGTCGGTGATTCAAATTGTTTATCTCTCCTCCTTCTTCCTCATCACCACTATCTTCATCAGACAGCTGCCCATCTCCTGGCGGAGTCAAATAGATGTCAGCCTAAAAAAACCCTCTTCTTCAAGTCTATTTAACACATCATGAACTGTTAAGTTCCTTCGAGCGTTTTTGAAATACAATAAAAATACAAACTACAAAATGTGCTGAGATAAAAAATCAAATTAAAATATATTATATAAACCATTGGTCAATTACTTATTTGAATATAAAAATAATTATTTAGCTACAGACAAACACGAGTATGAATTTATAATGAAAAGGTAACAAGAATGCTTAACATATGACATGTAATTTCTATAAATAATTATGTTAACATAATATACAATTTGCACCAAAAAACAATGTTCTCTTTCAGTACCACGTGCGCCTGAAGCGCACTTGTTAAAAAGCAAACACTGGCCCCGTTCGTTACCATGTGCGCTTCACGAGCACAGAGAGGTGACCATAGTAAAATTGAAAAAGTTCAAGGGGAATTTCAGAATTTTGATAAAAGTAAAAAAACATATTTTAGTTAGCATAATAAAGAAATGCATTCAACAATTCGGTCTTCAAAATATCGTAACATAACAAAATGCTACGCACTGCAATTGAGATGACGAGTTTGAAGCCATAATTTTGTTTTCTTTTCAAACATGCGTACGAGACATCATGATTGATGACAGCAAACGGCGGAAGTCAGTGACACATGGGAAGCTAATCATCAAACTATTATAAAACAATAGTTTCAACAGTTTTCTCCCATAGGCTATTTTTTTAGATACCAAAACGTGAATGTGCGCGTGAAGCGCACAAAGTATTATATGGGTTAATGTGATAACAATGGCAATTTTAGCGGAAACCCGTCTTCGTTAATAGTAAATAAAGCCTTCGAACTGTGGGACCTTTTAAAATCAGACGCTGCAGATCGGATGAAGGAGGGACTCGCGTGGGTTCAGGACTAAAGCTGATGCCACACTTATTCAAGGAATCACGATTTTACTCGAATCATGATTCAGCCATTCAGCTAGAAACCTGTTTCAGAGCAAATCAAGATTACGCTGTTTCACAATCAGCCTTGCCACACTTACACAGACTCACAGAAAACCATGAGTCAGAGAAAGTGTGCAAGAGTTGCCATTCCTGGCGCGCATCGAGATGGATTCTAGCAGTGACGAAGAATCAATTTTAGTTTGTGCTGCAGCGTCTGTTCTACTTCAAGAGAAAAACGAAAACGAAAATCGTGGGTAAAACCGTGTATCGAAAGAAGAAATATTTATGGGGCATAGTACTACCATGGACTTTTGAATGAATTGGAGGAGGAAGAGCTCCAGTTGCCGTCGTTGCCGCCATGATTGGTGCGAGTGTTGTTCCCCTCCCTACTAATCACCTGATCTAGCTCTTGCTTCCCATTGGCTGACACGGAATGAATGGCGAATCATGATTCCCGACTTTAGAGCACGTTCTAAATCTGTGAATCAGTACGAATCGCTGCTAAAGCTGATTCTTGTGACTCTGTTTCGCGGTATGACACACTTGATGCAGGGAGAATCATCGTGATTTTTTATTTGAATTGCGGCGAATCAGTGATTCTGTTTCTAGTCTGGCATAGCCTTAAGCCGTGCAGTCAATCCATGTAGGTGCTCGCTAAGTATATAAATCGAACTTATAGGATTATCCCCCCATTACTTGTGGACTTATACGCAGTTATGTCCCCTTCACCCTTGTTTACATCCAACATCTACATTAGAGTCGATCTTCTGACAGGATTGTATCCCTGTCCAAAATGTCGGTTATTGACCGTGGTTCGATCCCAGCAGATGGCAAGAGAAAGTAATCTGGGGGACTATTTTAGACGATTTTGTTCCTCGTGTCGTCTCTACAGTGGCATGGTAAAGAAACTGGGTATAATTTCTGCCATACTCACGTAGTACATGCAATCACAGGTCCGCCTGGGCGCACAATTACGGTTTGTGTATGTGTGTAGTGTGTGTGTATAGGGCGTTTGTGTCCAGTGTGTGTATGTTGTTGTTGTGTTGTGTTGAGTTTAATGTGTGTGTGTGTGTGTGTGCGTGTGTGTTTGCGCGCACGCGTGCAGGCAAGCGGAGCAGACATGAGCCTTTCAATTATTGATAGGCCGTGTTCGACAGTCCTGGTTCTGAAAACACACAGCACCACACCCCATAGCTGAGTGATCAAGTTAACAGAGAGAGAAAGACTTCTTCTAGTCTCAGCTACGCTTTATGACACAGCGCCTGACCTTTTTGGGGCTAGCGTCTGTTCCCACAGTACTTTACTGCTGCTGTTTTCACGTGCTGCTTGCTATACGTTGTAGGGATAGCGTCTGTTCCCACAGTACTTTCCTGCTGCTGTTTTCACGTGCTGCTTGCTATACGTTGTAGGGATAGCGTCTGTTCCCACAGTACTTTCCTGCTGCTGTTTTCACCTGCTGCTCGCTATACCTCACAGCACTTTCCTGCTGCTGTTTTCACGTGCTGCTTGCTATACATCACAGCACTTTCCTGCTGCTGTTTTCACGTGCTGCTTGCTATACATCACAGCACTTTCCTGCTGCTGTTTTCACGTGCTGCTTGCTATACATCACAGCACTTTCCTGCTGCTGTTTTCACGTGCTGCTTGCTATACATCACAGTACTTTCCTGCTGCTGTTTTCACGTGCTGCTTGCTATACATCACAGCACTTTCCTGCTGCTGTTTTCACGTGCTGTTTGCTATACATCACAGCACTTTCCTGCTGCTGTTTTCACATGCTGCTTGCTATATATCACAGCACTTTCCTGCTGCTGTTTTCACGTACTGCTTGCTATACATCACAGCACTTTCCTGCTCCTGTTTTCACGTGCTGCTTGCTATACGTTGTAGGGTTAGCGTCTGTCCTCACAGAACATTTTTTTACTCGAGTTCGTCGGCACAGAAGACCGACAATTGACCACGAAAACAGGCATGCTGTAATTTCAATACAGATGCCATGCTGTTGTCTTGATAAATCGTAGGTCTTCTGTGCTGACGAATTCGGGTTCAAATCCCACAAATGACATATACTTCTTCTGTTGGTCGAGCTGTGGCAATCATGGCAGTGCGCTGTTTGATGTTCCTTCCTGTTTTGCCACGTGCCGTGCGATGCGATGCGATTATAGTACTTGTCATTCTTAGTGGTATGGCTGTGGCGACTTCGGGACATGTTTTGCGCCTCCTGTGTCCATGACCCAAAGTTCAAATCCTACTGTTGTCCTGCTGTTGGTGTTCAATAATAGCATACTAGCGGATACAATAATCATTGCACATGTAAATATGGAAGTGTTTTCTTTTGATAGAAAACTGTTGGTTTCTAGCTGTGGTTATCTTGTCCTTTCAGCGATCATTAATTGCATATGTTGCGGCGATGTGCACATTCCGCGTCAGTGAAATCGGGTTTGAACTTTGTCCTTGTATTAGCAAAACCACATATAATTCCAAGCATGAAACAAAGCTCATAGCCCAGGAGGCATTTTAGCCAAAAATAGGGGAAAAGAGGGGAGTTGAAATTACAGACATAAAAAAAAAACAATGAACGGCACAAAAAAGACTCCTCCATAGATATCGCAAGACAAAACTCTGAAATGTCAAACACCCGTTTTAAGGTTTACATTGGTTCAATATGGAAAGAAAAGTATACAGCATCGCATGGTTCACAGAAGAAAACAAAAGGAAATGTCATAACTCCAACAAGGCCGCTGAAATTTAGCAATCTGCTTTTGATTCAGTATTCATCAGCTGAATAAATTTAAAGACATTTGAATGAGTCCAAAAGTTTCTAAAAAAAATCATTTTCCCAAAATGTTTTCTATCAGCAAGGAATTGTTACATGTAAATAAATAATGAAACTCGTCACCAATTTTTATCTAAGTCACACATAGTACACAACCGTTCTTCTCCAGGTACATTATTGTATCTTTGAAACTTTGGAATTTTGTAACTTTGTCCTTTAATTTCAAACATCATCAAATCGAACAGGTGACAGCCACCGTGGTTTGATCTGGGCCACGTGCTGTCTTCCTTCGAGTTGAAAGATGGCCGCCAGACTATGTGAAGATAAAAGTGTTATATAAAACATTGTTTTGTTAAAACAAAATGTAAAGATCGTTGGGGGATCTCCTTTCTTCTCTGGGCCAGTTTAATGAGGGCGGCGCCCATCTCCTCTCCCACGCTACCTTACCTTTCCCGGTTCTAAACAGAACCAGGTACCGACTCACAGCTTGGTGGAATGGGGTGCGTCGTACGATTGTTTTTCTTGTCTGTGTCGTTTGGGGGTTGCATTCCAAATGTGGTGACCCATCCAAGTACCAACCACACTGGACGTAGTGCCCACACCACTACGCTAACTGCGCCAGCCCAAGGAATAACAAATACCATGGAACGGGAAGCTGGACACTAACCCAGGTTATATTCCGATGAAGATTCAACACAATCCGTTCTGTGTATCTTGAAATAAGGCGTGCAGCGGACCGACCGACAGACCCATCCACCGGCTGACAGGCCGACATTTGGTTCGTTCTGATTCCCGACTATATGAAAGTACTTCCAAATAGTATCTGAAAATTCCAGATATTATCTTGGAAAAAAAAAAGAAGAAGGGTAGTGTTACTTTAATGATGACAAATGTGGGTCCAGTGAATTTAAGCTTTTGGATAGCGATTGTGTTCCCCTTTCCCTGCTGTTGTGTTGTCACGCGCTTTCCGACTGGCTGCTGTACATGACGACGGCAATAGCTGTGGGGACGGCACAGAAGTGAGAATGATCGTTTTGCTAAAGAATAATTTGGTAATAATTGCAGAGTAGCGTCAGATTAATTCATTCTTTTATTCATTCTTTCTTTCTTTCTTTCTTTCTTTTATTCTTTCTACTACTACTACTACTACTACTACTACTACTACTACTACTACTACTACTACTACTACTACTACTACTACTACTACTACTGCTGCTGCTACTACCTCTTCCTCCGCCTCCTCCTTTTTTTTCTTCTTCTCTTTTTTTCCCATGTTGCACCGCCGTTGCTCAGAGGTAGAGCGTTCGCCTGGCACACCGACGAGCAAGGTTCGAATCCCTTGGTGGAAAAATAAAAGTGGCCGTTTTTTTTTTAAACTGTCCATCTTAACATTATGATTGCTCTGGTGGTTCAGTGTTGATTAAGGTCTCCATCCCCTTCTACCCGGGATGGTTATCCCCGTCTGCCTTATCGCTAGTAGTGGATGTAGATGTTAAACTTCAATGTTCATTCATTCGTTCATTCTTCTTAATCCTGTCCCCCGTTGGGGTGCCGGGGGTTTCAGTATAAATAGTATCCCCACTTTCTGGAAATTTAGTGCTTTAAATTCCCATTGTCGCTATCTTTCTCATTTGTTCTTTCTCATTCCTACTCTGTTCTATCAATCTACTATACTATCTTCTTCTTCGCTAGACCAGTCACCTATCTTTTTTCTTGAAAACTCTTCCGGGACAAGACTCCTTATTTGTGTATGAGGTCTGTTGGATCAGCTTGGGAATATTGGACGCTTTCTGCCAGGTGGTCACTGGGGCTTCCTATGATGTTATTATTTAGCAATGTAAGCATTTTATATGTATGTGTTTTGTTGATAATTTATAATGATGTTTGTAGTCTATTTTGTTTTTGTAAACGGGGGTTCGTTAAATTAGAGTACAGCCTCAGCGTCCCCTGCGTGGGATGTCTTTATTGTAAAGTGACTGGCTGGTGGAGAGCTTTCAGTTTTACCACTAGGGTTGTTTCAGCAGATCTTTGATGCTGATCAGGGGTTGTCCGGTCCTGATTTGGCTCGGAAGAGTCCGCTGGACCTAATGCAATAATCATGTAATGTAATGTTTTATTCCTGTCCGGGTTTTTTAAAGTTGCCATCTTTCATTGTGCTTTCCATTGTTTCGGAGACAATAGCATTATGTCAGGTGGCTTTCATTGTTCTGCACATGTTAAAACAACAACAACAACAACAACAACCACAACATTATTGTAATTCAATGTTTCTGCTGTGCCGAGAAAAAAAGCATTACATATCGACCGAAAGACGGCAAACACATAGAAATACTTTTTTTTGTAGTTGAAATTTGTTGGCCCGACATATTGGTGGAATTATATCTGCCACAGAAAATTGCATCTTCGAGAAAGCATTTTAGAATTTTTATTAACAACTTCACGTAGCTGACGAGCCCTAGGCGATACAGAGAAAATAACTCAGATTATAGGATATTATCATCGACACCATCATCATGATCATCGTCATCGTCATCATCATTATCATAAACATCATCACCGTAGTCGACGTTGTAGTTATCGTCAGAGCATAATTCAGAATATAAGATATCGTCATCATCATCATCATCATCATCATCATCATCATCATCATCATCATCATCATCATCATCATCATCATCATCATCACCATCATCAACATCATCGTCGCCGTCGTAGTCATCGTCAGAGCATAATTCAGAATATAATACAACGTCATCATCGTCGTCGTCGTTATCATCATCATCATCATCATCGTCATCGTCATCATCATGAGAACATAACTCAGAATATAAGATATCGCTATCATCATCGTCGTCGTTCATCATCATCATCATCATCATCATCATCATCATCATCATCATCATCATCATCATCATCTTCTTCTTCTTCTTCATCGTCATCATCACCATCATTATCATCATCATTATCATCACCGTTGAAGAAATAAATATCCAAGTCCGTAGCGAATTATTGACCACAAGGTACTACATTTGATAGGACGGGCTTCGGAGGCAATTGTTCGGGCGCGTCAGGTGCATACTAGAACCTGTAATGTTTCCACAGATAGCGTCGGATTCGCTGTGCATGCTGAGATGACGATTTTGCACCGGACAGCTGATTCTTGCGACACAACTCTTACTGGATGACTGGAAGCGGAGTATATACGGCATAAGCATCTCTGCGATATGGTGTTGCGCACTATACTAAAGTACAAGCGAGGCATTAGAGGTCGACTGCGCCTTGTTCTTGCTGTTGAGCAGCCACAATCGGCCAACTTACATCAGCTGACACAAGACATAAGAAGACCTATTAAAACTAAGTGTCAAGCGACGGACCGCTCTCATCACAGTGAGATGACCTTCCCAGGTTGAATCAGCCATTGAACCACCAGAGCAATCGTACTGGTAAGGTTTTCCTATGTTCTCCTTACGCGCAGTGAGCATGCTTTGGGATGGATACTTGCGCATTAGAAGTGATCATCATCATCATCATCATCATCATCATCATCATCATCATCATCATCATCATCATCATCATCATCTTCAAGGTAGACCGTTAAAAACGGCCATTTTAATCTCTACATGCCCACCGCAGGATTCAAACCTGGGTCATGAGTCTGCCAGGCGAACGAGCTACCACTGAGCTTCGAGCGGTGGTCTAAGTAGAGTAAATGAAGAGAACGACAGAGTAACTTTTCTTTTAATATAATAACAACATTGACACCATTACGAAAGCGGTCCTCTCCCGTCTTTTTTTTTAAACATCAAAACAACTTTATATGACTGATGTATGTTTAACACTGTGTTTACCTATCCTTTAGTGCTGTATGCATGTTGAATGCCAATGAAGCGTATGACACGATGAATGCATGTGTGACTGTGCAAGAAAGGATGTATTTTATTGTCGCCATGCCACACCAAAATCCTTGTAACGTTTTTACTTGGTGAATAAATATTCTTATCTTATCTTATCTTATCTCAGAGAGGGAGAGAGAGAGAGAGAGAGAGAGAGAGAGAGAGAGAGAGAGAGAGAGAGAGAGAGAGAGAGAGAGAGAACGAGAGAGAGAGAGGAATTGTCTTTCTAGTGCAAGAGAGAGAGAGAAGAATGATGGAGAACCAAAAACCCGAGTGTAGGAATTCCACTAGCAGAGAATACAGCAACGATCTTTTTATAATAGTAACGACATTAAAACCGTCATGGGAAAAGCGGTCCCCTCCCGGTTCCCGTCTTCTTTCTTGAGATGAACGGAACCCGGTTGTCTCACAGAGAGAGAGAGAGAGAGAGAGAGAGAGAGAGAGAGAGAGAGAGAGAGAGCACGGAATCGTAAATCGGTGAATCTACAAATCCGCGGAAGAAAGAAAGAGAGAGAGAGAGAGAGAGAGAGAGAGAGAGAGAGAGAGAGAGAGAGAGTTCCCTTTTCTCGTTACTTTAAAAGCTTTTAGAGTAGAACTGAAAAGTGTGAGAGCATAAAGCAAGAGAGATACTTCTACTCCTACTGCTACCATTACTACTGCTACGACGCTGAGCTGCAAAGGGACTTGGGAGGATTACTACAGTCCCATCGTTGGCCGCCAGCGCCGACTTCGCTTGAACGTGGCTGACAGACACACACTGTTGCTTGCTTGCTGTTGCTGGTTAGCTTTTGGTCGATCGAAGCTTGCAGCCAGCTAGCATCGTACACACGTGTTCGTGTCAAGCTGGAAAGGAGAAGAGTGGTGATGTGATGTCTCTAGTTCTAGGCTTTTCAGTTTTACACTTGTGTATTCGATTTTGAGGTAGGTGCAGTTTTTGTGAATGGAACATTGTATAGTTGTGCGCTTGTGATCCAAGACAATCACCCGTTTTGAGTTCTGTTTAAAAAAAAAAGTTTTATCATACATAGGCTGGTTTAAAACGCTTGCTGTGTTTACTAGTGTCTGTTGACAGTTCTGTTGCAACTGAAAATTCTCAGCGTGTGATTCTCAAAGGTTCGTTCAACGCTCGTTTTGTTTATTGTGTCTATCAGATCTGTGCAACTGACGATTCTCATTACAATATAAATAGTAATAAGTCGTGAGTGTTTAAAGAACTCGGTTTGATGTTGAAGCAGTTTGAATTGTAGTGGTGCGTGTGTGTGTGTGTGAGTGTGTGTGTTTGTGTGTGTGATCAAAGGCAATCAATCACATTCCAGGGTGATAAAAACCCAGGTTGGTTTAAACGCTTGTTTGGTTTATTCTGACAGTTCTCTTGCAAAGGAAAATTTCCTCACAGGCTCTCAGGACAATACTATGACCTAATGAGTAGTGCTTTAAGAGTTCGGTTCGATTTTGGAGATCTGCAGTTTGGTTTGTTTAGAAGAACAGAGAAAGTGGTGATTGGTAATTTGTGTAATTCTCACAGATTGGTTAATACAATGCAATACAATAAAATTCGACAATACAGCACAACGTTATCGCAAAAAAATTACAATATCTGTATGCTACTTTTTTGTTCATAGGTCATCAGCGATTCTCAAAGCCTGGAGAATACTAAACGGTAATGCTTTGCGAGTTCGGTTCGATTTTGAGGTATACAATTTCAAATTTCATATAGATCTATTATATCAGTGATTAGTTCTCGAAACAGCTAATTCAAGATTCTAAATAACCTTGAAATAACACTGAACAGGAAAAATTTACGAATTCGCTTCTATTTTGAGGTATGAAGTTTGAATTGTACAGAAGAGAGTATGTGATCGGGAATTTGTGTGTGATTCTCACAAATTATTGGTTATAATAAGATACTTGTTTGTTGGAAGTTCGCCAACGATTGGCTTTCGGGGCCACTTAATTCAGATTTCTAAAATAGCGTAGAGATAACGCTGAACAGTAATGCTTTACGAGTTCGGTTCCAATTTAAGGCCTGCAGTTCGGATTGTATAGAAAAGGAAGAGTTTGTGGTTGGTGATTTGTGCGCGATTCTCACAGTTGGGTTAAATACATGCTTTGTTCATGTCTAAGAGTTTTCAGCGGAAGTTTATCGCTACAATATAAAGGTAAGTATTGTGCATGAGTTTGATTCGAACTTGAGGTTTGCAGAAACTGAGAATCACACAAAATCACTTAATCACTTATTCTCTTGTATACAGTGTTAGAAAATAATGTGTGTGATTCAGTGATTTTGTTTGATTTTCAGAGATTGGTTCAAATTTAATGTATAGTTTTTCTATTCAATTGAAGGGTAATGGAATATTCTTAGTACAATATAAGGGTGCATTATAGTAGTGTTTGATCACTTGCGATTCGATTTTGAGGTTGAAATGTGTAGATGAGAATCTGTGATTGGTAATTGGTGGATGGCGTTTAAATTAAAAAAATTACATTGTTTTGTTTTTTAATAGTTTTTCAGCGATGAGTTCTTGGTGCAATTATTTGAAGATTCTGTGTACCATGATTGCATGTAACAGAATATTACAGAATATGTATGAGCGATCGGCTCAATTCGGAATACATACTGAACTGTGGAG
Organism: Oncomelania hupensis; assembly: GCA_036898135.1. Classification (NCBI taxonomy): domain Eukaryota; kingdom Metazoa; phylum Mollusca; class Gastropoda; order Littorinimorpha; family Pomatiopsidae; genus Oncomelania; species Oncomelania hupensis. The sequence continues at coordinate 9,128,695 of CM072512.1, forward strand.
AAAAAGAGTGCGTGGATCGATGATCTATCTGTTACGTTTGAGACGCGCGCGATAGATCTGATCGTTTTATTTTGCAATGCATGCAATAATAGTGTATTTACCTTTGATTTGATTTTGCGTTGTTGTTAGAAGAAGCTTTGTATAACGTTGATAATTTTAGTTGGTCGATATTATTTGAGAATTTTCTAGAGTTGGTTGTTTACTATCGATCGAAGTTTCGCGATGGGTGTAGTAGCAGCTGAGAGATTCTTTTAGCCTAAATATGGTTGTATGACGTAAGACAGTGATGACGAAGTTTATTCTGATTGGTTATAATTGTGTCTTGCCCGAATGTTCTTTCTTTCTCTGGAGTATAGAGAGACTATATAAGTTAAGCACTGTTTCAAAAGAAAAAAGTGGGAAAAAGCGATTGTATGCAGTTGTTGATGTTCGCTGAATACAGTTGGAAAACTTCTTACGACGACACCTGTCTTGTGGCTGAGTGAACAGGTTGCGTGGATAAACGAATATGAGTTACACCTATCAGGATTCAAGCATCGGGGCTGAATCAACTACTGATAAAAAACAACGAGTGTAACACTATCCATCTAATGTCCAAGGAGACCAACTGGTTTTAAAACGTCACCCGATAGTTCCCAATCTTTACTAAAGTTTAGAACAGAGCACCTGTAGTGTAAACCCTAACTTTCCCACTGACACTCTTACTAGTATGCTCTACGGTTTTGAAAATAGGCCTCCATTGTATTTGTTAGCCATCCTATCCAGACAACTGTTTCTACTCTGGGAGCGTCTTCAGTGGTCACGGGCGTTTTCAGTGGGCAAGGGGTTAATAAGACACATAAATTTGACCGCCTCTGAAACGGTGGAGACAGATTGCCTGACAAAGTTTCCCCTAGTGTGCTGTGCTACAAGGCAGAGGATGGAGAGTAACCAAGCTGGAACTGGAAGAAAATTGGTAGTGACGAATTGTCGTGTTGAGTCTTGGAAGCTCTGCCGCTCGCTGGTAGTACCAGGAGCCAAGATGTCGTAGATAAAGTTTATTTCAAAGAAGGTAAATACAAGCAGTGTTGAAGACCCAGCATTGAAGTGGAATCTACCCTATGCAATTAAGCCTAAGCAAAGGGCGATCACCAGCATTCAAATGAATGCACGTTCTCATCTCTAAAAAAAAGGGAGGGCAAGTAAAATAACGTGTGAAAAGAGAGCAACTGGTGTTTAAATTTCACCTCGACTTTTACAAACGTTCAGGACAGAGCGGCAGTAGTGTAAAGATGAAGGAATTATACAGCTGCACATCACCATTCAACAACCAAAACTTTCAGAGTGCCACTCTCTCACTACTGTGCACTACGCTTTTGAAAATAGGTCTCCATTGTGTTTGTCAGCCATCCTGACCAGACGGCTGTTTCCACTCCGGGAGCGTCGTCAGTGGTCACGGGGTTGGTGAGGCACAGAAAACGTGACTTTAATAAGGTTCTGGCAGAACAACTGTACTATCTATCTATCTATCTATCTATCTATCTATCTATCTATCTATCTATCTATCTATCTATCTATCTATCTATCTATCTATCTATCTATCTATCTATCTATCTATCTATCTATCTATCTATCTATCTATCTATCTACTTATCTACCTATCTAACTACCTACATATCTACCTACCTACCTATTTACTTATCTATCTGTCTACTTACCTACCTACCTACCTACCTACCTACCTACCTACCTACCTACCTACCTACTTATCTGTGGTGCAATTCACACTTGGTGTACTTACCTGACAAATGCACGTGGCGTTGAATTTTCAAGACGATTGGATTTGGCTAAAAGATTAGTTTGGTCCTGATTTGGCTGGGAAGAGTCCGCTGGACCTAAAGCAATAATCATGTAATGTAGTGTAAAAGATTACTGTCAGCATTATAGTTTATGAGTCTACGTCAGATAAGACTTGTGTGGCATTGTCAACTTTTCCGTGAAAGTTCATCAGCGATAAGTTCAATGAGCGATTATCTTAACATTCTCCTCACATTATAACATTGGTTTAAATAAGCTGTTGATATCAGTCGTTATTACATTTATAGATTATAAATTATTTAGATTTATTGCAATTCCGCAGCGTTTTCGGATAATAATAATAATAATAATAATAATAATAATAATAATAATAATAATAATAATAAATTAAATAATAATAATAATAATAATAATAATAATAATAATTTATTATTATTATTATTATTATTATTATTATTATTATTATTATTATTATTATTATCATCATTATCATTATCATTATTATTATTATTATTATTATTATTATTATTATTATTATTATTATTATTATTATTATCATCATTATCATTATCATTATTATTATTATTATGTATTTCATTATTTATTTTATAGCGCGCAATACCAGCAATGCTGTATATGAAGTCTGCTCAAAAGGCAAAATTCCTTCATTGTCACGCAATGTACAGTGACACAATGTGACATACTTTACAACAGAGGTTGACATACAGAGATGAGGCTATTGGCTTGGCTTGCCGGGTAGCTCAGTTGGTAGCGCGGCTTACTAGTAGCCGAAAGATCCCTGGTTCGAATCCCGAATTGGCCAACTTATGACCATATTATTTTCTCCTTAGCATCAACTGGTTCGCTGGTGTCAGAATAATGTGACCAGTAGTCGCCTATAAGTTCCAGTGTCGTGTGACTATAATCTACAATTGAATTGGCTTGACCTGTATGTGCCGACAAAGCGTGATAACACAACTAGATGTATAAAGAAGCTATTAGTCTGCTGTGTATTGCTTTTGTCAACATTTTTACTTATCTTTTCCGTGTACTGCCGAGTTCGTGTGAAGCACCAGTTGGTGAAAATAGTTGTTCGTCACGTTTGCATGCGACACATTGTTGACCGTGCAATTTAGTTTATTCTTTAAGTACAATAAACTAGTAATTATTGGTTAGTGTTTGATGATACTCAGTCTATTGGAATTGTATGTTTTATTGCCGTATATAGGGCCCATGTGTGGGAAATATATCTGGGAAATATATGTTGGTTGTTGAAATTGTGTCCGATTCTTAGTGCAACTAAGAACAGTATAGGTTAGAGTGTAATGCTTTTCAAGCACGATGCTATGTGTTAATACATTCTATATCGAGAGAAAGAGAGAGAGAGAGAGAGAGAGAGAGAGAGAGAGAGAGAGAGAGAGAGAGAGAGAGAGAGAGAGAGAGATATTTGGTGGTTCCTTTAACTCCCAGGTTGGTTCAAATACTTAATCGTCAAATTTGACGAGGCGAAACATTTTCGGCTGTGCAATTTAGTTGACTCCTTGGTACAATTAAAACAGACCAGGTTAGAGTTAAAAGGGGTTCCAGCACGACATCATTGTTTTAATTAAATTCTATATCGCAAGATAGATGTGTCTGTTCGGTGGTCGGCAAAATAACAGGTTAGTTCAAATACGTCCCTGTTGTCGTTTCTCCGAAAATACTTGGCGGTGTAATCGTATTGACTTTTGAGGTGTACAATACGATCGCACCGCCAAATCTTTTCGGAAACATGTCAACATCATATGTTTTAAGTGATCATTTCTCGATTCGAGTTTTAATTGTTTATTGACTCTTCCGTGACACAGTTAAATAGCATAAGTTTTAGCGATAAGGGTTCAGTTCCTGTTTAATTTGTAATTGAGTCTTCAGTGGTACAATTAAACAGCATAGATTTTAGAGATCAGGGTTCGAGTGTAGTTCATTGTTTATTGACTCTTCAGTGGTACAGTTAAACAGCATATTCAATTTTAATGATACAGGTTCAGCTTGAGTTTAATCTGTTATTGGCTCTTCAGTGGCACAATTAAGCAGCATAGTTTTACGTAATCAGGGTTCAATTCGAGTTTAATTTGTTATTGGCTCTTCAGTGGTACAATTATAAAGCATATTTGTTTTAGAAATCAGAGTTTAATTGCCACTTGGATTGCTAAAGAAATTGTGGTTTTGTGATTTTGTGAGATTCACATGCGGGTTGCTTCGAATCAATAACATCCGACTTTCATTACTTTGACCAGGGATGTTCAATGTACATCCCTACTTTGACTAACTTCAAATTGAAAGGTGCTGGTATTATAATGGTACTTTTCTGGCCCTGATTTTGATACAGTAGCGATATCTTAATTTCCGCATTAAAAAAAAAAACGTGCTTAATTAATCGTGGTTGTTTAGTTACTGAGTGTTATTTGATTGGTCCAAGCGGATTTTTCACCCACTTGATCTGGGGGGAAAAAATGCACGAAGTTTGTAAATGCCTTTGTTTTGTTGTTATTGTGAAATTTCGTCCTTGAAAATAATAAAACCCCCTTTTTAACATCGATTTTCATGGTAGGAACTGAAAACATTAGCAGTGAGAGATTCTTGTTTGTATATTACATATAATGTTATGAGCTTGTTTATCTGATGATTGTAACGTTATAGCAATACAGACACACTGGGCTAGTTTATTATAATGCTGTATAGAATATCCCAAACACGTGGGAAGAGCTTTTGGTTAAAGAGAAAATGAAAAGGCGTGAGATGTTGGGGAGTGGGGTAGGGGGTGCAACTGAAGACGGAATGGAGAGATGGAACAAAACAGAGTGTTTGCTGCGTGCAGTGAGGTCTATGTTGCAAGAATGATAATACGGATTTACTTTGTGTACATTATATGCACTTTCTTTTGTAGTCATTGTAATTAATTTGTCTGAAAACTTTGTTAGAAAACCTCGAAGGTGTCTCATTGGCTCTTGTTTGTGCCGTAAAAGTTATTCAAGTTTCTCATCTCCTTAGAGTTGTATAGGAAGGAGTTATGGACACGGCAGTGTGCGCTCACACGTGTGGTGTGATCAGAAACCTATACCACAAAAGTCCCAGTTAAAACCTGGACCTACTTTATTCACGGTACCCTCGCCAGATTCTTTAAGCGTTCACAAAGAGTGTTACCTCACTGAAAACAATAAGCGTACAAACACACACAACAAACAAAAAACTTTTTGATGAATAAATTCATTAGTTTTTGTGCCAATGAACAGCAATGGCGAGGCAACATTATGGAGCTAAAAATAGCAACTACCAAAGCCGGTAAGTGACAGAACCCGTAAAAACAATTGCTCGTAAGGTTTCTCGTTTTATGTTGATAAAATAGAATCCTGCCCTGCACCAGAGCCCACCGACGCGCACTCCAAGCTGCGCGCGCGCTTCACTCAAAAATAAGGTCAAAGGTCACAGGACTGTACCGTTAAAACAGGGGAAATCACTCCCTGTCAGGACCGACATTGAAAACTCAAGCTTTAGTGGTTGGTTTGAAGGAAAAACGCCCACTGTATCACTGTATAATGTATTAACAATGCCAATGTTAAGGTAAACCCGCTGTGGCTCCTTTCAACTCCAAATAAACCACTGAAGTTTGAATGGTCCTGACAGGGAGTGGCTTCCCCTGTTTTAACGGTACATCAATACAATAGCCGTGTGACCTTTGACCCTATTTCTGAGTGAACCACGCGGCGTAAAGAGTGTGTTTTTGGTGTCTGGAGTAGGGTAGGGTCTACATTACCCACCTAAAACGAAAAACCGTACGAGCCAATTTTTTTACGGGTTCTATCTCTTACCAGCGTTGGTAGATGCTGTTTTTAGCTCAAGAATGTTGGCTAGCCGTTGTCCATTAATGGGCCTCCAAAACGACGTCATTTATTCATGTAAAAAGTAATTACTATACTTTGGAAAGACTTTTTTTTGTTGTAAGCTTAGTTTTTCATTGTTTGCAACACTCAATATGAATGTTAAAAGGATCGGACGAGGTGACGTGTGGTCAAAGTGGATGCCTTTAATGTGAGCAATGTTTGGTGTAGAGGCGCACGTCTGTTGCACTTTAAATGACATAAAACGACCACTCAGTTAGTGACAGACGTGGACTTTTCGAGGTCGAGGGATTTACTTACAGTTCCAGCCTAACCGACTTTGCGATATAATTTATACTACGACGACGCCTGAGCGTGGATATGAGTGGCAGACGTGCTTCTTCCGGTAGTCGTTTTTAATAATGCCACTGAAACTGTAGGATTATTGACATTTACAGTTCCGAGACGTCGACATCATTATTCAAGATACAAAACACAATACAAGTGATACAAGATATAAGATACAATACAAAGTGATACAAGATACAAAATGATTTTTAGTGTTCTCGTTTGCACAAGGAAATGTGTCAGGGCTTCTGCTTGGTATACTTGGACCAATTATTCTGCCTTCTCATTGTGATAGCTTAGACTTGAGATGGTCGCGAAGGGTAAAAATGGTGCTTATTATACGGACCAGGTCTGCGTCTTGTATTCCTTTGAGCGTCTGTTCGATGATCAGTTAACTGAGGTGATAGTTACTGTAGCTGGTTTCCAAAGCCGAAGGTCGCTGGTTCGAGCCCCACAGGAGATTTCGCTACGAAACTTTCAGGTCACCGAGGGTTTTCTCCGGATACTACGGTTTCCTCCTTCCCTGGGTTTGGATTCAATCTCGTCTAACATTTCAAAATAAAAATTCAATTTTTCTTTCCGTCTTCTAATAGCGACTTTCCTTTCAATGTGTGTTTGCTGTGAATGTAGGGCTGTCTGTTTCTGTATAAATAGTATCCCCACTTTATGAAAATTTAGTGCTTTAAATTCCCACTGTCGCTGTCTTTCTCATTTGTTCTTTTCTCATTCTCTATTCTATCAATCTACTATACTATCTTCTTCTTTGCTAGACCAGTCACCTACCTTTTTTCTTGAAAACTTCCGGGACAAAACTCCTCATTTGTATGTAATGTCTATTGTATCAGCTTGGGAATGTTGGACGCTTTCTGCCAAATGGTCACTGAGGCTTCCTATGATATTTTTATTTAGCAGTGTAGCCAATTTATATGTATGTGTGCATGTGCTTTGTTGATATTTTCTGGTCCTGATTTGGCTCGGAAGAGTCCGCTGGACCTAAAGCAATAATCATGTAATGTAATGTTGATATTTTATAATGATGTTTGTATTCTATTTTGTTTTTTTTTTGTAAACGGGGGTTCGATAAATTAGAGTATGGCCTCAGCGTCCCCTGCGTGGGATGCCTTTGTTGTACAGTGACCGTCTTGTGGAGCGCCTTCAGTGTTTAAAAAAAAAAGCTTCCTCAAGAGTCACAACCCGACCGAGGTATACAATCCAATTTCACAAAACCACGCATGAATGAAAAAAAAAACAGAAGAAAAAAAAACCTTAATGATTTGTTAAACTTTGTGAATTGAGATAATAACCTACTGTTCCTATTGCCCCTTCCCAGCTCTCTTAGCTTGTAAAAACAAGGGGTAACTGCACTGTACAAATGACCCACAACCACGCCACTATCATCACCCACACCGACATCATATTAACAACATCATGATCACTCAGGCTTGATCTCTTAACGTTTGCATAAGAACTGTAAGAAAGCAACCTACGTTACTTGCTCCAGGTGTGAGGCAACAATCGCTGTTTGAAGAGCTGTACTCTTTGATGGTTTTTTGGTTTTTGTTTTAAATCTTCATCGGGCAAAAAACCCCAAACAAATTAGTTGTTTGATTAGAAGTTGGTGCTCAACCTGGCCGTGTTAATTAGTGTGTGAGTCCTGGAATGTAAAATGTCATCGATGACCACGGATTTTAAAAAAAAGCCAAAGGATTATGTCGGAGTGAAACTTCACACTCAGGATTCCTAGTGAGTGTCTGGAAATACATTTGAATGGTTTGCCATCTTCATATTATTATTATTATTATTATTATTATTATTATTATTATTATTATTATTATTATTATTATTATTATTATTATTATAATGTGCAGTCCTCCACAACAGCGCCATCGGAAACTGGTTCAGAACAACAATCGGTGTGCGTCGTGGATGCCTACTCTCTCCAACACTCTTCAACATCTTCCTAGAGCGCATCATGTCAGAAGCCCTTGCAGATCACGAAGGCACAGGCAGCATAGGGGGAAGAGCAATCTCTAACCTTCGTTTTGCGGATGACATTGATGGATTGGCTGGAGAGGAACAAGAACTTGAACAGCTGGTACAGAGCCTTGACACCACCTCCAGAACCTATGGAATGGAAATAAGTGCAGAGAAGACCAAAATGATGACCAACAACATCAATGGCATCAACACGGACATCAAAGTCCAAGGTCAATCCCTTAACACAGTGCACAGCTTCAAACATTTAGGAGCCATTGTATCAGACAATGGGTCCCGACAGGAAGTCCTCTCCAGGATCGCACAAACAACTGCTGCCCTGGCGAGGTTGAAGCCAATTTGGAAAGACAGGACCATCAGTCCACATTCCAAGGTAAGACTGCTGCGTTCCCTTGTCATCTCCATCTTCCTATACGCTTGCGAAACATGGACCCTCACAGCAGACCTGCAACGAAGAATACAAAGCATGGAGATGAGGTGCTACACAAGACTTCTGGGCATTTCCTATACCAACGACGAAGTCCGACAGACCATCACACAAGCCATTGGACAACACGATGACCTATTCACAGTGGTGAAAAAAACGAAAACTCCGATGGTATGGCCACGTCACCAGATCATCTGGTCTTGCAAAGACCATCCTGCAAGGCACAATGTAAGGAGGTAGAAGAATAAGGAGACCGAAAAAGAGGTGGGGGGACAACATTCGAGGATGGACTGCTTTGACACTGAGCGAAACAATCAGGGTTGCTGAGGACAGGGAAAGATGAAGTACGCTGGTTATACGATCATCTGTAGTGCCCTTACGACCTCCGAGTTACGAGATAGGATAGGATATTATTATTATTATTATTATTATTATTATTATTATTATTATTATTATTATTATTATTATTATTATCATTATCTTCATTATTATTACTTTTACAATTAATTTGTTAATTTATCTAATCATTCTTATTTAGAGGGTTTATCCACCTCTAGAGCTGCTGAAGGCACGGTCCGAATGGTTGTCTTATGTAGTAGTGTTTTCTCTGTGCGTAGTCGGAAAACCTATTTTGTTTGCAAGTGTAACTGCATGTGGACAAATAAAATCTTGTCTTGAATCTAGTGTATATTTTTACATTGGTTACATTTCATGAGTGCTATTTATTATTCATAATGCATGTATCGATATTGTTATTTTATTCACAACTTCCTAGTTTTATTCATCTATATTCCCTTCGTCGTCGTCATCATCATCAGCAGCAGCAGCTGTATCAGCATCATCATCATGGTTGTCTTGATACCAGACCAATGGGGGATCGCTGATTCATTACGGAATTGGTGTGTTTAGGGTAGTAAACTTCCAGCAAAGACAAACACAGGAACTCCATCACGTAAGGACAGGAATTGATGACTAGTAATTAGCTGATGACAGCAGGATCTCTTGGGGATATAATATATACTGACCAGAAGGTGGAAACTCTTCAGATACAAACCGAGCGGGAAATACAGGAAGGCATGAATACAGTCATGTGCGTTAACCCTAAATTAAACGGTAACTAGGCCAGACAATATGCCAACACTAGTGTATTTCTTCATGGAACAGACTCCTTCTCGTCGACCTCTTCCTCTACATTCTCCTCCAACCTCTTCTTCTTCCCTTCTGTTAAACGCCTGTGTGTCGTGTACTGGATAACGTTGAGTACAACTACAAGTATCATGGCAATCTGAAGTAGATAACTCTCATAGCTTTATTATTGCATGGTCATTTCCTTGCTTGTAACACAACCAAAAACAACAACAACAACAACAACAACAACAACAACAATAATAATAATAATAATAATAATAATAATAATAATAATAATAATAATAATAATAATAATAATAATAATAATAAGTTTTGCAGAGGTTTAATAATAATAGTTTTGCCGAGGTTTAGGCTTACTTCACCCCTCAAACTGGAGAGGTCACCCTCGACGAGCCTCGGCTGCGCTATCTGAAGTGAGCTGCTCCGTAAGTATTGCGTCTCTAGGAATCCTTCGTTCAGGCACGAGTACAAGGGTAATTGTAGATTATAGTCACACGACACCGGAGCGTATAGGCGACTACTGGTCACATTATTCTGACGCCAGCGGACCATGGTAAGGCGAAAATAATATGGTCACACGTTGGCAAATCCGGGATTCGAACCAGGGACCTTTTGGTTACTAGTAAGCCGCTCTACCAACTGAGCTACCCAGCCCCACCCAGGCACGAAAGAGTTATGTCCCTTTACAATGGCGTCATCTCCACCCCCAATCTCTCCTCCCACTGTAGGCTGGTGTCATATGTATCTCCCTTGCTTTATGGTGATTGGTTTATCAATAATTATTTCCGAAGTATTGATCGTAGGTAGAAGCTCCGTCGATAGAGGACCCAATTATGTGCTCCAAGAGGTCGCGAGTTCGATCCAAGATGCTTGAACACTCGAACGAAATTTGAATAAGGAGATTATATGAACGGTTCCCCTGATGAAGCTAGTCCAGAGAAAAGGGTTTCCATACGACCGACAATTTGCGAGGAAAACACTGTTAATTTGGACGAATTACACTTTCCATCAGGCCCAGGATTGTGCTCAGTTGTCTGGAGCGTAATTACGGTGCGCCCAAAGGCTGCAAGTTGGCGCCTCGGGCGGCTTGAGTTAGATCCTGTATCGGCCAGCGCCTTGAGCAGCTCTTGAGCTGAAAAAGCGCTATATAAGAACGATTAAATATAACAACGATTAATAGTCCCCTATTCGCTAATGTGACGTGGGACTTTAATTTATATAACTAAGAACGATTAAATGATAAATTAATATGTGAAGATGATGATGACGCTAATGATGATGAAGGTGCATATTGATATTTTGTACACGTTCATAAATAACAGTCAATTGACGCGTTTAGTCCCCACAAAGGGTCGAAAGTTGAACGAAACACCCTCAAAGGAAATCAGGCGTTAATTTACCTGGACACGCACCGTTGAGTTTGGATTAATTAACCCTTCACGATAGGTCACGGCAAAGGTCACCAGGTGCGAGGCGGCTAGTTCACGCCTGGCAGCACGCAATCCAAGAGAAGGCCCACTTGTCACGCAAGAGCTGAAGTTGATGGTGAGGCCGACGACAGCAATCGGGCAGAACAACGCCAACGACAAGGATTAGAGTAGTAGTCCACTCGTAACGAAGAAAAAGAAAATGAAAAAGAAACTCCCGTATCCTATGGAAAAGGGACAATAAGGTAAATAAAATAAAAATAAAAAAATAAAAATAAAAGGGAGACTTACTCACTCCCAGTGTTCGTACACAATGTTCATGTCTCCCAATAAAATTGCCTCTTTAAAAGGTTGCGGTAATAAGGTGTGACGAATCTATCGGTTGGTTGAAAAGTAACTCCCTATTAATAATGGCGTATAGCTTTTATAAATAGAACTGCATTTTGCATGAAATAAAGTGGGGCCGGGTAGCTCAGTTGGTAAGAGCGTCTTGCTAGTAACCGAAAGGTCGCTGGTTCGAATCCCGGATTGGTCAACGTGTGATCATATTATTTTCCCCTTTACCAACAACTGGCCCGCTGGTGTCAGTATAAATCGGTCCAGTAGTCACCTATATGCGAAAGTGTCGTGTGACTATAATCTACAAACAAACAAACAAACAAACAAACAACGCATGAAATAAAATGTATGGTGATTCCTACAGTGGTGGAATTTAATTGCTGATCCCGGATTTCATTTCACACTGACCGGAGCTGTCCATAATGGCCCAGATTTTAACAGTGAAATGTGCAGAGCAGACGGTCACAGGAAATCGTGAAGAGTTTGAGTTTTACTGCCCTTTAACCGCAACGGAGCGGCTGCCTGGCTTTCATCGTAAACTGTGACCGCTATATCACTCTTGTAGGAGACCAATACATTATTTTATTGCCCAAAACAAAATGCCAGCAACATATCTTTTAATTTTTGTGTGTCTTTTATAGTATCAATAGCAGAACGGACATGGAGATAACAAAAATCAAAGCTATTATCATTATCATTATTCTGGAAGTGTCATTCATTATCAGCACGGGACTCTGCGACAGAGGGTGATTATTCGCGCGACGACTCGCGAATATTGCAGTAGTTGCAGAACTTCCACAGTAGCTAGTCCGTGGTTTGATATTTTCGGTTCTGATCAACGCCGTGGACAGAAGACACCGGAAATTCATAATAGCCAATAGTGTGACAATAGGGCTATCATTATCATCAGCACGGGGCGATAATCACAAAAAAAAAGACCGATCGATAATCTGCACGATGATCAGTGAATTTTGTGGCGATGATAGCTGTGTGAAAATCATGTGCACGTGCTTTGGAGTGGGGCCTGGTACTTTGATGCAAAGCGGTGCCGATAAGACGTGACAATATTATTGCTGAATTGGGCGAAATAATCACCAGATAGTTAAAGCTGTGCTACAAGTCACTGTCATCTGCTGTTGTTGGGGGCGGAAGTGGTGTTACTGATGGAAGAAAGAAAGGGTTTGGCCGATGGAATTCGGTAAACTAGGCCTGTTTTATAAATGTATTTGATACCCGATTATCCGCTTTCTAGGCAAAGCTGAATGAAATGAATAACGTTTAAGTAACAATGGGTGCGACTAAAATCAATGAAATCATACACCGATAAATAAAATTAATGGGTTCATCTAAAAGGCAGGCCACATCACACCAACCAAAATAAGCTTGTTTGATCATGGGTCGCTTTTGCATGACGATTCTGATCTCCATGCACCAGAGAGATACGACGTTTTTTGCACAGTTCTCATTGATGTCGCTAATGTAATTGGCGGACATGAAAGCGTCGACAATATAGCGCAGATATTTCGTGGGCGGAGCGGACTGCTAGCACACACTGATAAAACCATAGTGTGTGCTGTTGGATGGATTGATTTGGATGAAAATGAGATAGGATGGATGGGAGATGGGGACGGGGTTGAGGGAGTGGGGGGGTGTGTGTGTGTGTGGAGTGGGTGAGGAAGCGAGGACGGGCCATGAAGGGGAGCGACAGGAGAAATAATCATTGATACAACCACCAGTTCTTAAATTGCGCTTTTCCAGCTCACGGACTGCTCAAGGCGCTGTTCGGTACAGGATCTAACTCTAGCCACTCAAAGACGCCAACTTGCATCGTCTGGCGCCCCGAACAATGGAGCACAATCCTGAGCGACCGGAGATAGTTTTTGCTCGGTGTGTTTCTGTAGTTGGCGCTCACTCGTCTAGGATACGAGCATCCGTGCAGTGGAATGCGTGCGTGCGCTTAGTAGACCTCGGTTTAAACTCTCCTCCGTAGGAGTGTACTGATACACGGCTATGTCACAGGGTAAGGCTAAGCAGCAAGGGAGAGGAGACAGACAACCGCCCTCATTAAGCTGTTCTAGAGAAAAGGGAGGTCGCAAAACGCGTTCCTCCTTCCCAAACGACGGGAAAAGTTACGGGTTACCTTTACCATTAACGTCTGAGTTATTGCGATGTTTACTAAAATACTCTTGAAAATGAGCTGATAATTACCCAGTTCCTGTAGTTAAACCCTATTAAGTCAACTACAGTATATGCATACATATTGACAGGTATACGTTTACCGTAAAGGACAGATATAATTATGTAAGGTAACTATGATCGACGTATTGATTTGGCAACTCCGTGATTTATACCACGAGAGCTCGCCAGTTATAATCGTTGGGAGCCTCTTTGACTGCATATCCAAGCAACGCGATAACATGGCTATTTCTCTTATTTTTTTGCTTGTTGTTGTTGTTGTTACTGTTGTTGTTGTTGGTAGTAGTAGTAGTAGTAGTAGTAGTAGTAGTAGTAGTAGTAGTAGTAGTAGTAGTAATAGCAGCAGCAGCAGCAGTACTTAAAGAAAGGTTCTTGTTGTTTTTATCCTTCTTCTTCTTCTTCTTCTTCTTCTTCTTCTTCTTCTTCTTCTTCTTCTTCTTCTTAACAATGGTAACGGGGCACCGAACACGGAAAACATAATTACGGAGAATGGACTCCTGCAAGAGAAAACCCCATCCAGTATCGCCATCCTTTATAGCATTTGAAGATGATTCATCTGCGTACGAATCGTTCCAAAGTCAATATTGTTTTTACCCTTATAACTCCAGGATATACCGAAACATGCTAATCATAATGGTGTCCATATCTTTGTACGGACCTATAAGCTTATCAGTATTTACTATCCTATCCTATCCTATCCCGTAACTCGAAGATCGTTGGGGCACCACAAATGATCGTTTAACTAGCGTACTCCATCTTTCTCTGTCGGTATATCAGTATTAACATATGATCAGCGTCCATATATCTAGGTCTGTGTTTGGCCCAAACAGTGGATTAGATGTACAGTATCTGGAGTATTGTCCGTGTGGGTGATAGATACTTTGATCTTATTAGTGGTCAGATGGTTGTCAGCCGTCGATGGTCATCCATCTAATATAATAAGACGAGGCTGCTACCTCCCATTTATTTTTTCACCAGCTATCCACAGGATTTTTCTGTATAATTGTTATCTCCATATTTTGATAATTTCGTGATCCTAATAAAGGTAACGTAGACAATGATGATGACGACGACGATGATGATGATGATGATTATGATGATGATTGCGATGAGGAGGATTGGTTTAGCGGCAGCTACAACGACGCTGTTGCTGGAGCTGCCGCTGCTGCTGCTGCTGCTGCTGATGTTGATGCTGATACAAAGATGTTGTTGTTGGCGGCAGGGATAGCTCAATGGTCAGAGTGCACGACTTGTGTGAGTGCGTCTTGGGCGACGTGGGTTCGAATCCTGACTTCAGCAAACTATTTTGTGATTGCTGGATATTACGGGCCAGCGCTTTGAGAAGCTCTCTGAGCTTGTAAGTGCGCTATATAAGAGAAATCTCTTTCTTTCTTTCTTTCTTTTTAAAATGCATGTTTATAACGTCTTTAATCCGAGCCACTATTCGGATTATAGCTGTGCTTATGGGAAAGGATGGGAAATAACTACCTGAAGAAGAAGAAGAAGAAGAAGAAGAAGAAGAAGAAGAAGAAGGAGAAGGAGGAGGAGGAGGAGAAGAAGAAGAAGAAGAAGAAGAAGAAGAAGAAGAAGAAGAAGAAAAAACAGGGAATAACCACCCGATACACATTGGTCGAATGCTACTAGAAGCATGCTGTAGTAGTCGCTTCAACAGGCCATAAAGCATGCTCTCATGCGTCAGAGCACTGCTTCCTATACGCTTCAAGCCCTAGGAGCATTGACCAATGAACTCATGAACATAGAAAATGTAAGTTTCGTCTCCTCTAGGGGACGAATTAGGTCAAACTGTATTCGTTTCTAGGTCAACTGTCTTTTACGAACCGTTTGAGAATGTTTTT
Source organism: Oncomelania hupensis (assembly GCA_036898135.1). Taxonomy (NCBI): domain Eukaryota; kingdom Metazoa; phylum Mollusca; class Gastropoda; order Littorinimorpha; family Pomatiopsidae; genus Oncomelania; species Oncomelania hupensis. The sequence continues at coordinate 9,144,086 of CM072512.1, forward strand.
GAACCGTTTGTTGACGCCGGATAGTGTCCTCACTTGGTTTCATACAATTTAAGAATCCAACAAGGCAAATGGGTTTTTGAGACGGAAAGAGCGGGTTGATGTAGAGCAACATTCTGTATACCTTTACAGTGAAATTGCGCTTTTTCCGTCACTATAGAGCTTGAAGCGTATAGGAAGCAGTGCTCTGAAGCATGAGAGCATGCTTTATCACTAAAGCATGCTTCTCGCAGCCTTCGACCAATGTGTACCGGGTGGAATAACTACATGAGAAGAAAAAGAGGAAGAATAAGAAGAAGAAGCAGAAGAAGAAGAAGAAGAAGAAGAAGAAGAAGAAGAAGAAGAAGAAGAAGAAGAAGAAGAAGAAGAAGAAGATGATGATGATGATGATGATGATGATGATGATGATGATGATGATGATGATGATGATGATGAACAACAACAATAGTAACAACATCAACAACAACAACGAACAAGAAAGAGAAAAAAAAATAACAAAACACCACCAACAACAACAAGAAAATTAAAACAAAACTAACCAACAAATAAAAAAAAAGAAAGAAAAAGAGAAAGAAAGGAGGACGAGTAAGGGTAGTGCTGGGAGTGCGAGAGAGAGAGAAAAGCAATCTTCATCTTCTTTACCGTACTCCCACTCTGTCATTGGTTTGAGCAGACCAACGAAAGAAGAAAAAAGAGCAAACAACCCTACAAAATCTATTATACGGGAAATTAGTTACTGGTATCGGAACCCCCAAATCATTTGAGAAGTGTTGAATAACTAACTGCCTGGGGAAAGAGAGAAGGAGAGAGGGAGAGAGAGAGAGAGAGAGAGAGAGAGAGAGAGAGAGAGAGTGAGAGAGAGAGAGAGAATTAATTGATAACGTATATTTTACAAAGTTGTTATTTATTCGCCGGTGAACATTTTGCAGTCCCAATAATGTCAAATCGTTTGCGTTGTTGTTGTTGTTGTTGTTGTTGTTGTTGTTGTTGTTGTTGTTCTTCTTCTTCTTCTTCTTCTTCTTCTTCTTCTTCTTCTTCTTCTTCTTCTTCTTCTTCTTCTTCTTCTTCTTCTTCTTCTTCTTCTACTTCTTCTTCTTCTCATGTAGTTACTACCTTCTTTTTTCTTTTTCTTCTTCTTCTTTTTCTTCTTCTTCTGCTTCTGCGTCTTCTTCTTCTGCTTCTTTTTCTTCTTCTTCTTCTTCTTCTTCTTCTTCTTCTTCTTCTTCTTCTTCTTCTTCTTCTTCTTCTTCTTCTTCTTCTTCTTCTTCTTCTTCTACTTCTTCTTCTCATGTAGTTACTACCTTCTTCTTTCTTTTTCTTCTTCTTCTTTTTCTTCTTCTTCTGCTTCTGCTTCTGCTTCTTCTTCTTCTTCTTCTTCTTCTTCTTCTTCTTCTTCTTCTTCTTCTTCTTCTTCTTCTTCTTCTTCTACTTCTTCTTCTTCTTCTCATGTAGTTACTACCTTCTTCTTCTTTTTCTTCTTCTTCTTTTTCTTCTTCTTCTGCTTCTGCTTCTTTTTCTTCTTCATCTTCTTTTTCTTCTTCTTCTTCTTCTTCTTCTTCTTCTTCTTCTTCTTCTTCTTCTTCTTCTTCTTCTTCTTCTTCTTCTTCTTTTTCTTCTTCTTCTGCTTCTGCTTCTTCTTCTTCTGCTTCTTTTTCTTCTTCTTCTTCTTCTTCTTCTTCTTCTTCTTCTTCTTCTTCTTCTTCTTCTTCTTCTTCTTCTTCTTCTTCTTCTTCTTCTTCTTCTTCTTCTTCTCCTCATGTAATGATTCCCTGTTTCTTCTTCTTCTTCTTCTTCTTCTTCTTCTTCTTCTTCTTCTTCTTCTTCTTCTTCTTCTTCTTCTTCTTCTTCTTCTTCTTCTTCTCATGTAATTATTCCCTTCTTCTTCTACTAGTACTTCTTCTTCTTCTCTTCTTCTTCTTCTTCTTCTTCTTCTTCTTCTTCTTCTTCTTCTTCTTCTTCTTCTTCTTCTTCTTCTTCTTCTTCTTCTTCTTCTTCGTCTCTCAGCTTGTTTGGATTCTGTCATGAACTGGCTAGTTTTAACTCTGCTCATTGACTATTCAGCCTTGTGTAGTTTTTGTAACAGTAGAGAGTCAGTATATAACACAGCAGCAATTAAAGTACACACCGCGAGCCCGACCCACGCTGCGTAGTTAATCAACACTGTGTGCGAGAGTCGTAAACATTTTACCCAATGAGAGCTTAGGCAAAGCGGTTCGAGCCAGTTTGACTGGGTCCGAGCCTAACACAGCTTTGGTCAGTTGGGAGGAATACACCGAAGTGTTAACAGCTAGAAAGCTGGCAGAGAAATCTCTCCACACTTAGACCAGGAAGCAGGACTTTAGAATCTTAGAGTTCTATCAAGTCACCACGGGCCTGAACTTGTCAAACAGGTAAATGAACACCCTTCTGTTTCATCGTGATATATTTATATTATTGTTGAAATTATGTTTGTGGAATTTGCTATGCATAAATGTGAATTGTTAATCCGAATTTGCCGTACCACGTGGAAGAGCCTACCACGAGGCGAAACACGACCGGTTGCGCCGCCATGTTGCATCCCGTACGGAACCACTGTTGTTTAACTTATATGTATGTTTGCAGACCAGTGGCTGTACCACTGAATGTTTATATTATTATTAATTCTGTATGTGTATAGTTAGCCACGATTGATATTTATGTATGTATAGGAATTTAGAGTTGAGATTCCAGTGGACCCCGGAAGTAGCAGAATGTTCGTCGCTTATGTATAGAGATGTGGAGCTATCACTGAGGGCTACTTTGGCTTTCAGTGAGACGCTCTGCACAAACCGATTATTCAGGGTTGTGCAGACTTTCGTCTCTTATATTACAGACGAGCAGGCGAGCTATCCTGTGTGCCCCACTCCACAGAAACGACAAGTTGGTTGAGGAGACTCTACCGCACAAGTCGGAAAGAGCTACCTTGAAAAACACCCTGTCAGACCCCACAGCGTGGCAAGGGAACCCAACTACACAACGACACAGGTGGACCAGAAGCTACCTCACAGAAGGACTTCGACCGCACCATCAGAAAGTTAAGTGTAATCGACAAAGGTGCACTTAAACTGATCATAACAGGACCACAGTAGTCCAACTCTTCAGAAACTGTAAAACGGACCACAGTAGTCCAAATCTACATGAAATATTATAGCAAGTGCCCGAGGAAGAAATAACAGCTGCCTAGACTATCAGCGATCGAACTATTAGCAGTGACTGAGACTTTTTAAGTTAGATTAGTACTTAGAGAATCTTGTATAGAGTAGAAGAAATAAATGTGTGATTTTAACTGTTATCAAGTGGCTGGACTACATATGATTCATAGCCGTGTGAAAGCTAGTGTGACAGTAATCTTTTACCATTTTTCTATCTATTTCTGTACCCCAACCTTAACACAGAACGAGCTAAACAAATAAATTTATTAAAGTAATTCATAGGGTGACTTACTAGCAGTTCCCACCGAATAAACGTGAGGGTCCATAATTCCATTGTGCAGAGCCCATAAACCCCACGTGACAGATTCCACCAGTTTGGCTAGTTTTATATACATTTTAAAATCCTGTTTTTATGCTATCGGTCTAGTCTGATTTGAAATAGTTTTGAGTGGTGCTGATTCGGCTGTTAGCTGTCCGCTGGACCCTAGAAGCATTGATTATCTAATCTCTTCTGTTTTTGCGAATTTTATGAATGTTTAGATGGTAGTGATTTGATTTCCTGTTTATATTAGTTTTATTTGTCTTATCATCTCGATGGAAAAATCAAACAAACAAAAAACAAACCAGCATCCTGTACTCGCGTTGTATTAATGTATTATTGGATGTGGGAACTAATTGCGCTGTGACAAATTGAGGCAGCGCAACAAACAATTACGTAGTCAATGTAAGTGAACTTTAAATCGGCAGCTTCCTTGCTTTGCTATTTTTAGTTTTAGTTTGTGGACTTATTCTTGGTAAGAAATTATGACATTTATTGAATAACCTACATTACGAATGCAACAGTAATGTAATTTCAGTGAGGAAGACTTCTGCTTCTTTATCATCTTCTTAATATTTATCCGCCTGATCTAGATTCAGCTCAAGACGCATTTATGAATACAAAACAAATATAACAAAAAAAATTTCTCGATTTTTAGACGTCGGTATTCCATTCTTTGGGTTGAAATACATCTTTATTATGGATACTGAGTTCCTTATATATATGGTTTTTTTTTTGTTCTTTTACGTCATTTAAGTGGGAAAATACGATAATCGTGACTCTTGTTTTTTCACAAGAAAGGAAAGGTGACCTTTAAAACTAAAGCAATTTTTTGTGACTGTTTTTATTTTTGAAAGAGGAGAGTGGGTGTGGGCTAGGGAGAGGGGAATGATGTCAAGAGGTTAGTGAAGTGTTTTTGTATAATTCGGTCTTTTGATTCAACAATACAACATTCACTTTACACATTGTCTGTTATTGTAGGACTCGAGAAATAATGGGAGATGTTTGTTGATGCTGTTGTTGTTGCTGTTGTCGTTGCTGTTGTCATTGGCATCGTCGTCGTCGTCGTCGTCGTTGTTGTTGTTGTTGTTGTTGTAATGTTTTAAATTATAAACAGCCAATCCGTTTCGTTGGTTGTAATTGTGGGTGTTTGTGCGTGGGTGTGTGTGGGGTGTGTGTGTGTGTGTGTTTGTGTAGCCGCACAACTGAGGATTTTTTCTTATAACTGTGGTAACAAAAGGGGTATTTAAAAAAACAAAAAAACAAATGGGAAGCAAAAATCTTCCCCATTCAAATCGAAAACAGTATAGCTTAACCATAAATATCGAGTAATCGCATCTTCCCAATTTGTCGAAAAATGGGGTAGACCAGTGTGTCAATTATACACACCTGTATAATAAACTGCGCTACCGACAAAATCAACTTTAAAGGGCAGATCACCCTTCAGTTGTGTGTACGTCATTAATACATCTACTTAATTTTTTCAAATACAACATTTGATTCGTAAATATCACTGAGAAAATGATCATTCCCCAATTCACTGTTTTGGTAACATTCCCCATTGATCGGCCTATACACTTTGTGTGTGTTTGGTATTTCCATAGTCGGGGAGTCAGAACGAGCCAAATGTCGGTCTGTCCGTCGGTCCGTTGGACGTCACGTCTTAAGAACCGCTGGACGCATTTTGACCAATTTTTCTTCTATGAACTGTAATTTAAGTAATTTAAATTTCTTCAATTTAATTAATTAATTAATTAATTTTGCAAGCGTTTATTGGCATAAAATGTCTTTGTACCCCTTAACGTTACAGTAATCAGTCTATTGTGTGTTTTGTTTCAGTGCCTATAATGACGTCATGACCACATAACGATGCGTCATAGATGACGTAGCGCACGTGGGATAGTTGCTGTAACTGGATTATCTTTTAGGATTGCGCCACTGGTAAGTTCATATTTCACATGATTATTGATTTATTTGGTATGTTAAATGCATGTATTTAGTTACGTTGGTGTCTGTTGATTGTTTACTCTCATTTATTCGTTCATTGATGTATTTTCGTGAGTACGTGATTGAGCGCGCGCGCGCGTGCGTGTGTGTGTGTGTGTGTGTGTGCGTGTGTATGTCTGTCTGTCTGTCTGTCTGTCTGTCTATATGCCTTTTTGGAATCAAAAACGAAAATATTGACGAATCTGTATGACTGCTTCTGGAATATGTATTACTCATTGTCCCTCGAACACTTATACTCACTAGCTAAATAAATAATTAACACACAATCCCAAATTATCAGAAAATATTTCGGAGGTATTATTAAATCTATCCTCTTCTGCAGTTTGAGCTATTAAAAATTTCCACAAACTGAACACGACGCCTACACCTTGACGTCAATGATAAATATTGCTTTGATGTCGTGTCATTGTCATTGTTTGCTCTCCTGTGGTATAGATTACAATGGTTGACGTTCATGTTCTCTTTCTTTGTGCGGACGTAACGGCGGTGCCAACTTTAAAACAAAAGAGTTGTTTTGCTTGTTATACGGACCTAGGTGTATAATAATAATAATAATAATAATAATAATAATAATAATAATAATAATAATAATAATAATAATAATGTTCGTCATTTGTAAGGCGCCTTAGCCTAAGGATCAAGGCGCTGGCCGATACAGGATCTAACTCAAACCGCCCGAGACGCTCACCCGCAACCTTTTGGCGCATGGTCTGACGCCCGGACAACTGAGCACAATCCTGGGCAGCCAGGGATGGGGGAGAAGGACCAAGTGCATGCTGGGTGTGTTCTTGTTACCGGCACTCACCCGTCTAGTACATGAGCATCAGGATTTTTAAAGTCCGTTATGATGAAATGTATGCGACACACAGACTAGACCTCGGTTTGTACTCTTATCCGAAGGAGTAGGAAAACAGGAGTAACACAATGGCCCGGCCATGGCTCGAACCCGGGACCTTCAGATCCGCAAGCCGAAGCACTACCATAAGACCACAGTGTCTCCACTGTGATTGACAGGAGCTGATCAGCCCAGATGAAGCATGGAATGAACGAGAGAGAGAGAAAGAGAGAGAGAGAGAGAGAGAGAGAGAGAGAGAGAGAGAGAGAGAGAGAGCGGAAGAAGAAGATGATGAAGAAGGAGGACGAATAGAAGGAGGAGGAGGAGGAGAGAAACAGAAAGACAGAGAGAGAGAGAGAGAGAGAGAGAGACAGAGATACCAGAGAAACCGACTGACCAACCAACAGACAGAAGAAGTAGGTGTAAAAGGAGAGGGAGGACGAGGAGAAGGGAGCGTGTCTAAAAGTAAGATAAAGCAGAGAGAGAGAGAGAGAGAGAGAGAGAGAGAGAGAGAGAGAGAGAGAGGGAGGGAGAAAGAGAGAGAGAGAGAGAGAGAGAGAGAGCAGTATTTATGACGTGCCATTTTACTGGCCTATAAGCATTGAAGGACCCCTTTTTTGTCAGCGGTTGATGAGCAGTTTACAAGGTCCTGACTTGCCAACGGCCCGTTTCATCTGCCAACAACAGGTCCGCAAATACAGGACCATGAGGAGGATCTGAGATAAAACGGTCAACCGAAGATCACACTTATTTCAGCTTCACGGATTCCGTTTAAAATCCACCTTGCATGATGCATGATTTTGTCCGCCATTATAAAGTAGACTACATGACGATTTACTCAAGTGTAGGCACTTTTGATGCTTCGTTACAATTTTCCAGTTCAGGTTCGCCTGTTCGAAATATTTATTTTGCGGGGTCTCTCGCCGGCTATTGAGGGATGTTATTGTCCGAGGCATTAAGGGGCCTTAACTGTTTTGGACCCCTCGCTCTCCGCTCTGCCAACAGCAAGCCAGGCCGCGCTGAGTATTCACAGGCTACAGAGTTCTCGCTCTGATTGTCATTAAAACTGCAGGTAGAGGTGTCCAAGGAAAAAGAGATGCTCTGATTGTCATTAAAACTGCAGGTAGAGGTGTCCAAGGAAAAAGAGAGTCTAAGATATACAGCATTACAGCGAAAAGTGTGATTGTCTCAAGCAATGAGATACAAGTAAGATTATCGTTACAATAAGACTGAAAAGAAGGGCCTGAGACTAAAAAAAAAATAAGACTTAAAAAAAGACCCAAAAGTAGAGATGGAGATTAATAACTACAAAGCTAATGTACCCCCTACACAACTGCTATACCTAATAATTAAAAACTAACTATAACGTTTTTTCCCCAGCTCACCTCTCACTCTTGTCCTCTTTCAAGAGAAAAGGTAAAGGTAGTCCCATAGCCTTGTGGACGTATTGGAGCGTGATGTTGGAGATCACACTTATCTTGGGCCAGCGTAATGAGGGTGATGCCCATCTCTCTCCCTCGCTGCTTTACCTTCCCCACCCTTAAGAGAGTGGGTACTCAGTCACAGTGGAGTCAACTGGAGGTGTTGTTATTTGTCGCTTCACGTTTTGCGGTCACCCATCCAAGTGCTAACCGCACTGGACGGTGCCTAACTTGCGACACAGTAGCGAGTGCTCCAACCACTGCGCTATCCGACACCCCAAGAAAACAATCACACACACACACACAAACCACACACGCACAAACAAACAAAAAACCATACACAATCAAAACCCAAATACTAAAATACTTCGGTTTATTGAATACAGTTTCAAGTGTATATTTCTGTAAAAGGTTGGACGAATCATGTTTAGAATCCTTTAAGAAACAAAAAAGCTCCCTCAAAATAAGTATCAACCAACACAGGGCAGCTCCGGACAAAAACATACAGCCGTAGCTGAGACCAGATGAGTCTTTGCCCCGTCTCTCATCAATACAGAGGGAGTAGGTCTCGTCCAGTCTCATCCACGTTCTATGCTGTGGTAAACTTGTTTGGGGTGTCGGATAGCGCAGTGGTTGGAGCACTCGCTACTGTGTCGCAAGTTAAGCACCGTCCAGAGTTTTTAGTTCATTTTTACAAGAAATAGAATAAGAAGAAGAAAAGTGGGTCGATGTTAAAATAGTGGGAAACGTCCATTCAAAAAGGTTGAGGTGATCTGAGTGAAGCCAGGGAGAGAGGGGAGGAAGAAGAGGGGAGGGGAGGGGAAGGGAGGAGGGGGCAGGGTCCCGGGGTTTGTTTGGTTGGCACAGGATTCAGTTGTGGGACGTTTGTTGCTTTGCAGGGCAGCGGAGATCACTGGACACAAACACTGTTGCAAGCTGTCCAATGTTTGGTGGTCTGTGTGTTTGTGTGGAGGGCTGAATAGCCTTGAATGTGAGTAGGTTACATCCTTGCTTATACAGTAGTAAGAGAGTAGTAGTGATATTGGAGGGTTTTGTGTTGTGGAACGCTGTCTTAAATATCAGCCATGTACTGTTTTGTCAATTACGATAAGAGAGTTTGGTAGCTCTGAAACGCTTATAAGCTAATAAAGGTGCCGAATGCGTAGTCTTTCCATCGACAAGACTAAATAGGCCTATTCCTTTGTGTTGTATGCAGACGCTTTGCCTTTCTCCATGGTCTACGCTGCTTGTAGTATTTTAGTTTAAGCCTACACCCCCCAAAGATTACGCTAAATGGTAAATAATTATTTCAACTTCTGTATTGAAAAGGCCAGGGCATAATGGATGTTGTGTATGTTGTTGGTTTTTTTTAACTGTGAGTTTACTTTGAGAAATTGCATTGTTAGCACATTAAATGATGATATAATGGGCAATGTTTGCTCAAACCAGCAACAAAGCTTTGAATGTTAGGCGTTTCCTCTTTTCTTTGTAAAGAAACACCTCTGCATACTATACACGCATTCGCAGCAATGTTATTTTTGAAACCAAACTTGGTACTATTCATAGGCGCGTAAACAACGAATGTATCGATTTATATCCAAACCGTACTTTAAAATTGTTTGTGTATGTGTGTGTATGTGTGTTGTTGTGTGTGTGCGTGCGTGTGCGCGCACGTGTGTGTGTTGTGTGTGCGTGCGTGTGTTTGTTTCTTACAGTCTTAATTTTGTTCCCCGGTTGGACAACACTGACTGTGAAGTTTGAAAAAAAAGTAACAATGAGGCTGACATGTTTGTATTTTGGCTTGATCGTATTTTTTTTCGATGGGACAACACTCACTGTGAATTTGAAAAGGATTCGTGACGTTGACATTGCCTGAGCGTGGGGGCCCCATGACAGTAAACTGTGAAACGTTTGCGAGCGAGAGAAGCGGATCAACTGTGACCTGTGGACCCTCTTAAGCCTCTTTTGCGGATTTTCAGATAATGCCAAGGGACAAGATGAACTTGCACTTTGATAACGAACTACCCATTTTCGATGAAGTGACAGTCTTACCTTGTAACCAATAATACTGGATATAGCTAGTAAAAAAGGTAAAGGTATTCCCGAAAACTTTCGGTCGTTGTGGAAGGAAGCGTTCAGGACCTGTCTTTTCTCTAGGCCAGCTTGATGAGGGCGGAGGCTAACCTCCTCTCCCTCGCTGCTTTAACTTCCTCGGTTTTAAAGGGATCCAGGTAGTAACACTCGTCTGGGTAAACTCGGTTGTGTCGTGCGTTTGTTTCAACTGTGTGTGTGTGTGTGCGTGTAGGTCTGTGCGCGTGTGTGTGTATGTCGTTTGGTCTTCCAAGCATGTTCACCCATCCAAGTACTAACCCATCTGGACGTTGCTTACCATGAAACATTGCTAGCGTGTACTCCAACCACCCCACTACATGTACAGCGCCACCCTCAACATAGTAGATGGTGAAATGGCGTAACCTCCAAAGAATTTTTTTTTTAATAAATAAATAAATAAATAAATAAATAAATAAAGATCTTCATTCGCCGGTGTTACGATTGAGACGCGTATGACAGATCCGACCATTTTGTTTTGCTAAGCATGCAATAATAGAGTTTATTTATCTTTAATTTGATGGTGGGTGGTTTTTAGAAGAAGCTTTGTATAATGTTGATAATGTTCGTCGGTCCATATTGTTGAGAATTCTCTGGAATTACTTGTTTATTATCGAACGATGCTTTGAGATAGATCTGGCAATAGCTAAGCGATTCTCCTAACATAATGACGTATGACAGTGCATAGTTCCGCTGACGAGTTTTGATTTCATTGGGTGTTAGTGCGTCATGCTGGAATGTTCGAACCTTTTCTAGATTGCAGAGAGGCTATTATAAGTAAGGCACTGTCTGCTTGTATAAAAGGAGTGATTTGTGGAGATTTAGATCTCCTCTCTGAAAATCCTTACGGGAAGAGAGGGGACTATAAACTGATTAACATAACATAACATAACACAGATTTTTGAGGATGATCTCTGAAGTGATTTCGGAAAGCAATCTTGTATGCAGTTGTTGATGTATTTGGAAAGCTTTATACGACGACTCCCGCCTTGTGGCTAAGTGAACAGCTGCGTGGATAAATGAATCTGAGTTACACTTATCAAGATTCAAACATCGGGGCTGAATCAACTATTGATTAAAAAACCCAAAACAACGCGTAACAGCCGGTCAAATTAATTAAGTACTTTTTCCATTAAAATGAAATCTTTTTTTTCTTGGATATTGTATGTAGATTGTGAATGAACTCAAAACGAATCTAACGTCTTTTTATTTTAATTCGGCAAATACTTATTACCCCAAAACAAACAAAGGCATTTTTATTTTAATTCGGCAAATATTTATTACCCCAAAACAAACAAACGATTTGTTTAAAATAATGTATGAATATATGATAAACAAGTAGTCAGCTCTTAGCGTGAAGTAGACATGTTGCAAGTTTGTGTACTACTTAGAATAAATGAAAATTGAAGTTTAACGTCTACACCCACCATTGGCGACATAGCAGACGGGGAATAACCATCCCAGAGAATAAGGGGTTAGGGACCTGAATCAACACTGAACCACCAGAGCAATCATACTGTTAAGATGGACAGTGAAACAAATTGGCCACTTAAAAAAAAAAAATCTTGCCTACCACGGAATTCGAACCTGGGTCATCGGTATGCCAGGCGAGTGCTCTGTCACTGAGCTACCTTGGTGGGCTTGCAATTTTGAACTCGACTACTGAAGTCCAGAATTTTGGGGGGAAGGCATTGAAAAGAAAACCAACATATAAAGCTATATTCACAGTATGCATAATTCCTTCCTTCATTCATACATATATACATGTTGTCACTCGCTAGTTTCTGGTACATACTTCAAACTTCAATTCGCACAACAAACCACACAAAGAGTAAATCTACGTTTAGTTTGAGCTCGTCACAGTATAGTGACTTCACTTATTGTACAATAGTCGTCAGCCAAATCTCTAGTACTAAGCGACCCGCTGAACAATATCTGAACCTCTCTGTTTCTCTGTCTCTCTCTCTCTGTCTCTCTCTGTCTCTCTCTCTCTCCCGCTCTCTTTATTTCTTCTCACTCTCCTCTCTCTCTCTCTCTCTCTCTCTCTCTCTCTCTCCCCAATCAACCTTTCTCTCTCTCTCTCTCTCTCTCTCTCTCTCTCTCTCTCTCTCTCTCTCTCTCTCTCTCTCTAAATTTATTTATCTTTCTGAGTGTGAAAACACGTATAAAATTAGTTTTTTTTTCTCTCTTCCACATTTTCTTCATGAATTTGTTTGTGTAACATGGAATATAAGAAACGGGCCCAGAGCCAAATTCATTCAACTAACCAACTTTATTTGCACTTGTTCCTGTCCTGTTTTCCGCCACAAGACTCTTCAACTATTGTAAATTTATTTTAAACGACACTTACTTATTTAAGCTTTGCTTTCCTGTTAGCTTTATGTATTCCGTGTGATGTTTTAATTTTCTATTAGCGAAATTATGTATCTACACATACAAAAGGGTGTATATATTGCGTTTAGGCACCTAAACTACTTTCTTAGTGCACCAAGACTAGATCGACCACAAAGGAGATTGAAAAGCCTTCCCAGTCCCGTTTTCGACTGTCATCCTCTAAGGAGACAAACAGAAATAGGTCTGGTGCCAGATCCCTACAGAATGCAGTCCCCAAGTTATGGAATACGCTACCTGAGACTGTCAAAAGGGCAGACTGTGTCGAGTCGTTCAGGAGAAGACTGAAGACTCATTTGTTTACATTGTTGTAACTTAGTGAACCAAGCCTCTTTCTCACTTCTGCTGCCCACCTCCATCCCACACTGTCACACCGGACTTTATCTTTCCTGTGTTTTTTTTGGTTTGTTTGTTATTTTTTTTGGTTATTTCTATTTGTCGCGCTCTGAACATTGGACAATGGATAGAAACACGTGCGTAATAAATGGACACCAATCATCATCATCATCATCATGCAGTGATGGAGAAAGTTTTTAAGCTAGGGGTATTTATACCCTCAACCAAACATGTGGGGGTTTTGATACCCTCATTGCAAACATAAGGGGATTTCGGTAAAAATCACTAACCTTTTTATACCCCCTTTCAGTTTTTTAGGGGGTACACCAACATACGTAATAAACACTTTGCGTAGAAAGTCTTTTCATCAGTTTGAGTTTCTTTAGCCGGGCCCGGTTGCGGCTCACCTTTTTCTTCTCTTACGAGCTCTCAAAGCCAAAGGCTGACAAAAAAGTTTGTTTTTCTTTTCCTTCATCTTGTTTTATTTTTGTTTGAGCAATTACTTTTGTCTGCTTTATTTTTCCTTTTCTTCGCTTCCCCTCAGATCGCTGCTTGTCAGCCATGTTTAATGTTGGGTTGTTGTCAGTCGTATATAGCCAATCAAAATCGTCGAGAAAAAAATAGTGAATATTATTGTGCATATGATTGGCTGTTTCTCGGAAGCGACAGACTGAATAGGAGGGGGAGAGAGGGTGGTAGGCGGTCGCGCAGGACGCACAGGCACACGATCCAAATCGAGCGAAAGCTGTACGCACGACCGAAATACTTGTACCTGATGATACCTCTCAGCAACTTAGCTTTACGTTTTCATACCCCTTTGGCACTGACTTTGCAGGGGCGGACGAGGGGGGGGGGGTTTCCGGGGTTTCCGGAACCCCCCCCCAGCCCCCCCCAAAAAAAATGTAAAAAAAAGAAGAAGAAGGAGAGAGAGAAAGAGAGAGAGAGAATTTTTTTTTAAAGGAAACAGATCAATCATTTGTAAACGGTAAACTCCATATCCCATATATGTATGTCTGTATATATATCTATATATATATAATTATAAAAATTAAAAAAATTAAAATAAACATAAAATAAATAAATAAATAAATAAATTATATATATATATATATATATATATATATATATATATATATATATATATATATATATTATTTTTATTTTTATTTTTATTTTATTTTAAATTTTTTTTATACGAGTATTTGACTTTTCCCACAATATGCAAGCCCTCACAATCTTCTCCCTAAAAAAGTTCAATCATTGCAATCATTCTAAACAATCTCCAGACGAACACCGTCTTTCGTGCTCCAGAAAGAGCAAAGCTGATATTTCCCGTCTTCGGCGACATTCTATTTATTTATTTATTTATTTTATTTTTATTATTTTTTTAATTTTTAAGGGGGGGGGGGGGAGTCCAGTCTCGAATGTTGTCATCCCACCTCTTTTTCGGTCTCTCTCTTCTTCTATCTCCTTGCACTGTGCCTTGCAGGATGGTCTTTGCAAGACCTGATGATCTGGTGACGTGGCCATATCCTCGGAGTTTCCGTTTTTTCACCACTGTCAGCAGGTCATCGTTGTTGGTGATGTTCTGGGTATAGGAAATGCCCAGAAGTCTTCTATAGCACCTCATCTCCATGCTTTGTATTCTTCGTTGGAGATCTGCTGTGAGGGTCCATGTTTCGCAAGCATATAGGAAGATGGAGATGACAAGGGAGTGCAGCAGCCTTACCTTGGAATGTAGACTGATGGTCCTGTCTTTCCAAATTGGCTTCAACCTCGCCAGGGCAGCCGTTGTTTGTGCGATCCTGGAGAGGACTTCCTGTCGGGACCCATTGTCTGATACAATGGCTCCTAAATATTTGAAGCTATGCACTGTGTTGAGGGATTGGCCTTGGACTTTGATGTCCGTGTTGATGCCATTGGTGTTATTGGTCATCATTTTGGTCTTCTCTGCACTTATTTCCATTCAATATAGGCTCTGGAGGTGGTGTCAAGCCTCTGTACCAGCCGTTCAAGTTCTTGTTCCTCTCCAACCAATCCATCAATGTCATCCGCAAAACGAAGGTTGGAGATTGCTCTTCCCCCTATGCTGACTGTGCCTTCGTGGTCTGCAAGGGCATCTGACACGATGCGCTCTAGGAAGATGCTAAAGAGTGTTGGAGAGAGTAGGCATCCCTGACGCACACAGATTGTTGTTCTGAACCAGTTTCCGATGGCGCTGTTGTGGAGGACTGCACTGGTAGCCTTGTCATACAGGCTTTTGATGACTTCAACAATTTTAGGGCTGATGTTGTACACTCTCATGGTTGCCCACGAGCTGCACAGCCAGACTCGGTCAAACGCCTTTTTGATGTCTATGAACACTGTCACATGATATAGATGTTGTTGGTGCTGTAGGTATTTCTCACAGATTATTCTGAGGTTGAAAATCTGTTCAGCGGTACGTCGCCCTGCCCTAAATCCTGCTTGCTCTTCGGCTATGATTTGTTCAGTTTGGGGTTTCAACCTGCTGAGTATTATTTTCAGGTTCCTGAAGGTTACCTTTTTTGGGAAGAGTGATGACAAGCGACTGGGTCCATGGTGTAGGCCACTCCCCACTCTGCCACATCTTGTTACAATAATGGTGAGTGCGTCGATCATCGCTTCTCCTCCTGCTTGAAGCAGTTCCGCGGGTATGTTGTCCACTCCCGCTGACTTCCCCTTCTTCAGCGATTGCACTGCTGCCTCAACTTCTCGGAGAATTGGGAGGATTTCTTCTTCTTCTCTGTTCTCTGGAAATGCTAGAACTAATGGGTCTCCGTTTGGTTTGTGGTTGTAAAGGTCAGAGCAGTACTCTATCCATCTGTCCAAGACTTCTTGTTCTTCTGTAAGGCATAAGCCACTTGCTTTGGATCGTGGAGACCTTGGGCTGTTTAACACTTGTCAGCGGCTTCACAGTCTGGTAGGCCTTCTTGCTGTTGTTCTTGTTCAGACTGTTCTCTATTTTCTGGCATTGAGCTTCTATCCAGTTCTCCTTTGCTGTGCGCATGCCTTTTCGGATTTCATTGTTGATTTTTCGGTAGGCATCAGATCCCTGTCAGGTGTTCCTTTTCTTTTTCATCTCTCTTCGTTTATCACACAGGTCCAAAAGTTCAGGTGTGATCCACAGCTTCTTCTTTGACCGGTGCTTTCCAAAGATCTCCGTGGCGGCATCTGTCACAGCTAAGTTGAAGGTGGTGGTCATGGTGTTGACATCTACTTCACCAGCTCCCAAAATGAGCAGTGGTGCAAATTTCCCTCCAATTGTGGCCTGAAATATTTCTGTCACCTCCGGGTCTTGCAGTTTGTCAAGTTCGAACTTCAGTCTAGTGCACTTTGCTGTGTTTACTCTCTTCAAGTGAAGCCGGAAAGACATCATCACAAGATTGTGGTCACTTCTGATGTCTGCTCCTGGAAAAGTGCGTGTCCTGCCAATGTTGATGCTTGATCTGAAGCGTTTCTTGACCATCATTAACATTTACCGAGTAAGTCCCTTTAATAGAAGTTTGGAAACCCTCCCCCAAAAACTAACTGATCCGCCCCTGCTTTGTGCGTGTTTATACCCTTTCATTCCATTTTCGTTACGTGATTTCATAACTCAGTACGTGAAACACGTACGATTGTACGTGATCTCCATCACTGATCATGGTTGAAAAGTAACTCCCTATGGAAAATTGTTTGTAACGTTTGTATCTATACTTACTACGTATTGAGATCCTTACAAGTGCTAGAATTGAATTGCTGATTTATTTATTTATTTATTTAATCGTTCTTATATAGCGCTTTTCCAGCTCAAGAGCTGCTCAAGGCGCTGGCCGATACAGGATCTAACTCAAGCCTCCCGAGACGCCCACCCGCAGCCTTTGGGCGCATGGTCCGACGCCCGGGCAACTGAGCACAATCCTGGGCAGCCAGGGATGGGGGAGAAGGACCTAAGTGCATGCTGGGTGTGTTCTTGTCACCGGCACTCACCCGTCTAGGACATGAGCGTCAGGATCTTTAAAGTCCGTTATGATGGAATGTATGCGACACAGACTAGACCTCGGTTTATACTCTCATCCGAAGGAGTAGGAAAACAGGAGTAAAGTGTCTTTCCCAGGGACACAACACAATGGCCCGGCCAGGGCTCGAACCCGGGACCTTCAGATCCGCAAGCCGAAGCACTACCATTAGACCACAGTGCCTCTGATTTTATCTCCTACCGACGACAGCAGCAGTCCATTATAGAGCCTATCGCTGACATTTGGTCTTATGTCTTCTTATGTTTTTATGTCAGCCGCGCTCGCTCACGAAGTGTCAGGCGACGGGCCGCTGTGGATTATTCTCTTCACCGTGAGACCAAATCAGAGACCGGCAATTGAATTCTACCGTGCTGTAAGGCCAGGCTACGTTCATGCTAAGTCCGGCAAGTTACCGTCAGCCAGTTGCCGTCTGCAAATTGCCGTCACCAGTGTTCACGGTAGAGCCCGAAGTTGCTGTCCGGCTAATTGCTGCCACACTACTTTGTATACAAAGATCGCGCTTTCCAGGCGGAAGAGGCGCATACTCCTGTGATGTATCGATTATTAAAACGGAATTCTCGCAAATATAATGTGCACCCAATTCACCGCAATCGTAGAGTGCATGGATAATAATCGTCATTTGATTCCGCAAGTGATGAACGATACCCAGAAATTTGTAAAATACATAAGGATGCGAACAGAGACTTTTCAAGATCTGCTTAGCCAATGCCGTGAAGATTTGACAAAACAGTCTACAATTTTTCAAATGCCTATTTCGCCAGCGGAGCGCTTGATTGTAACACTGATGTAAAGTATTTAGCTGTATATAACAGTTACATGAATGCAAGAAAGACATAATCATCTAAAACTGTTTAGACTGACTAGATCTAAAACTGGTTAGATCTGGGAACATTGCAACGAGAGAGAGAGAGAGAGAGAGAGAGAGAGAGGGAGGGAGGGAGGGAGGGGTGTGAAAGAAAGAGAGAGAGAGAGAAGGGTTATATGTCAATCCAACACATGCATGAACATACACACACACACGCACACATTTTGCCGCGAATCAAGTGCATTCACTCTGTCGGTATGGTGAACAATTCTTTCCCTTCGACCAGCCAGCCGTTTTTTTTTGTGACAAGCGACAAAGCATTTTGCTGGCTGACGGCAGCCGACGGCAACCGGCTGGCAGCGTGAACGTGCATCGCCGGCTTTCATGGTGGGAAAGAAGAAAAGGGCATTACCACAGATTCCAACCAGTTGCCGGCGGCAGCCGACGTCAAATTGCCGGGTTTAGCATGAACGTACCCTAAAGATCACAACACAGTTCGTTTGATGTAAACAACTTTCAATAAGGCGGTACGTTTTAACCAACATGTATAACTAATTATTAATATGCCTATGAAAGAACAAACTGACAAATGAACCAACGCATCCATGAATCAGTTAATCAATCTTACACGGAGTTAGTACCCTCAAGCAAGTTTCCATCTGACAATCCCAGCCCACAAACGCTGGGAATATAACCCGGCATGTCGTCAGGAGGTTCGCAGGTAAAAATGCTCCATTATTCATGCAGCTTCGCCTACCTCACGGCGTCGCTTGCCATCCGATAATTGAAGAACCGCACAACGGTATCCCCAGTCATTTGGCATCGTCGTTGCTAGTATCGTCGCTGGCACCGATGTAGCGCACGATTGGCGCCGTCGTCGGCAGTTGATAATGGGAGACCCTGAAAGCGATAAACCTGTCATCTGGTTTTATCGCGCATGCAGTATCATCATATCGATTTTGTGTGTGTGTGTGTGTGTGTGTGTGTGTGTGTGTGTGGGTGGGTGGGTGTGTGTGTATGCGCGCGTGTGTGTGTTTGTGTGTGTCATTATGCTATTTAACACGTCATCAGCCCCTGTCATCATCGTCGCCATTATCATCAAAATATAGATGGAGAGCGCAGAGTCTTGCTGTTGAGAGCCTGCAATTATTGTGCATGCCGGCAATGCCAATAACTGTTAACGTTTCAAGATCCAAACGCTCATGTCCTAGTGGGGTGAGTGCCAGCTATGCATCAATACACTCAGCAAGGCACTAGGTCCTTATACCCCCATCCCCGGTCGTCCAGGAGTGTGCTCAGTTGTCTGAGGCGTAAGACGCTGCGCCTAAAGGCAGCAAGTGCGCGCCACCTCTCGCGTTTTGAGTGAGATCCTGTATCGGCCAGCGCCTTGAGCAGCTCTTGAGCTGGAGAAGCGCTATACAAGAGCAATTATTTATTTATTTATTTATTTATTTAGGCGCTGGCCGATAGAGGATCTAACTCAAGCCGCCCGAGACGCCCACCCGCAGCCTTTGGGCGCATGGTCTGACGCCCGTACAACTGAGCACAATCCTGGGCAGCCAGGGATGGGGGAGAAGGACCTAAGTGCATGCTGGGTGTGTTCTTGTCACCGGCACTCACCCGTCTAGGACATGAGTGTCAGGATTTTTAAAGTCCGTTATGATGGAATGTATGCGACACAGACTACACCTCGGTTTATACTCTCATCCGAAGGAGTAATACAATAGAAATACATGAAACATGTCTGTGTGATAATCGCATGCATATTTTGTTTTCCCATTACTCCTCTGAATCTGGTTTTAAAAAAAAAAGCACAAAAAACAAACGTTATATGCGCTGCTATTGTGCTGTTGCTGTCGTTGAGGGGCAACATTTGTCAGAGTTTAGATTTGTCAAAATGTAGTGTCTCGACTATAATAATGTTAGACATTCCCCAACCCCTCCACCCCAAAAAAAAGAGAATAAAAAAGGGAAAATGAAAGAAGAAGAAGAAGAAAAATGCAAGCCCGCCATTCAAATGTATTTCCAGACACTTACGTCACACACATAGCCGGAAAATATGTAATTTTGAAAAGTTTTAATTTTTCCGGCGCAGGCCACTAACCTAGGCAATGTTCGTCTGAAGGTTGGTCAAAATCCAGTCAGTGGTTCTTGAGATCTAGCTTCCAAACGGACCGATCGACGACCGAACGACATTTAACTCGTTCTGATTCCACCCGGACTATTTGAGAGATAAATCTGGAAACACAAAAAGGGCGGACACAAATAAAATAAAATAAATCATTAATAGATTAAAGAAAACATACAACAGAGGAAGAGCGGCAGGCACGGCACCACAGGACTACAGCGTGCTTAGTTTGAACCAGCCACCTGTCCTTTTTGACGCGATGACCGGATTTTATAGCTTGTCGCTGTGCCGTCACACAAAAGGAAAGAAAGCACGAAGCGAAATCCTTTCAGAAAATCAACTCCTTTAGAGACAGGCCTTCGCGCCGCCGTCAGGTCTCGAACTACCGTCACCTGCGATACGTGACAGGCTTAGACTTTCTCGTGAAGCCAAGCTGTTCAGTCGGGATTTGAGAGGGGAGCGGGACTTGGTGCTTTACTGGGTGTTTTTATGTTAAACACTCACTGACACCCACCCGTGCGCGAGCTTGTTTTCTTCCAAACTAGTTCCAGTCATCCGCCGAAAAAGGCCCTAACCGAAGTCGAACGAAGCTAATCCGAGTCGAGCGAAGCTATCCGATGCTGCAGGCCTAATAACAATTTTCAGCTAGTGAGGCTTCTTCGCTGCGAGGAGACTGACTTATAATATACGAGACTAGGCCTATGTATGTAACAGTGTCTATTTGATTCGCGGTAGCAAATGGGGAATGCTATTATTAGCCTACTGCTGAGAACCAACAAAAACAAAGCAAGGGATGCAGCTATTAAATATGGTCGATAATAATTATACTCATCTTAACAAAGTACATCATTGCGAAATGCTAGTCTGTTTAAATCGAACAGAATTAGAAGCAACAGCGACCGTTTTTAATGTTTAACTAGTCTTGTTTGACTAGTCATGGTCATGCAAGCAAAATTTCGTAACACATCGGAGGGCTTCGTTCGACTTCGGTGATTGCCTTTTTCGGCGAATGACTGGAACTTGTTTGGAAAAAAACCAAGTTATCCACCCGTGCAGCACATGAGCGCGCGTCAAGCTCTTTAAAGTCCGTGCGATACTACTACTACTACTACTACTACTACTACTACTACTACTACTACTACTACTACTACTACTACTACTACTAATAATAATAATAATAATAATAATACGAGAACTTATAACGCGCACATATCTCACCACAAGGCGACTCAAGGCGCGGATACACATTCTTTGCCCATAAATGACATGAAGATGACAAGGTACCAATACAAACAGAGACACGGTTCTAAAAAATAAGCGTGAGAACATTTCAAATACAGCACAACTCATGTAGTTATTAGTACAATGGCCATTTACAACTGCTCTGATTTAGGCTTGCGAACGATGGAATGCAGACGTGCACAGACTAAATAATAATAATAATAATAATAATAATAATAATAATAATAATAATAATAATAATAATAATAATAATTGATGTTATATACGCGCTTTTCCTCACATTGCTAATCAGGCTCAAAGCGCGGCGATCTGTAAAAACAGACACGCTCACATGTTTGCTCCATTCTCACACACACACATACTTGCGCAGACACCGTTATTTGGACTTTCCTCTATCGCCACATACGTTCTGTGGACAATGGGTCGTGCTACGACCCCGTTTTTAAGTACTTTAAAGTGTTCTAACCCTAACCCTAACCCTAACCCTAACACTAGCCCTAACCCTAGCCCTAACCCTAATCCTTACCCTAACCCTAACCCTCACGGATCATTAAATGGACGTCCCAACAAGGAGGTCTGTCCAAAGAACGTATGCAAACTTGCACTAATTTGTCCCAATAACGCCGTGTAAACATCCTCACACCCACACGCACACACACACCCACCCACACACACACACCCACACACACACACACATCTATCACACAAACCTGTGGTGTAAAGCAATTAAAAGACGGAAAGGAATCGCTAATAAAAGGACAATAATCGAAATTTTATTTTTAAAATGTTTACGTTGACTGCTTCCAAAAAATATTTTTATTGAAAGTTGGGCGGAGGCTAGGGGGTGGGGTGGAAACCGCAGTACCCGGAGAAAACTCTCGGTGACTTGAAAAGTCTCACACCTAAGTCGCATAAGTTCGCCCCTTGCGGGAATCGAACCCGCGACCTTCGGCATAGGAAAAGTGCTCACTCTCAACTGAACTACTAGGCACCCTCATAATAATAATAATAATAATAATAATAATAATAATAATAATAATAATAATAATAATAATAATAATAATAATAATGGTGATGATGATGATGATGATGATGATGATGATGATGATGATGATGATGATGATGATGATGATGATGATGATGATGATGTAGAGGGGAATGAGAAAGATGAAGACATAACCGTTATAAAGCAAATTTCCTAAATTCAACTCAGTTTGCGTTTCAAAAGAAAAAAAAAAAAGAAGATAAATTAATTATTTAATGCACAGACAAAAGTATAACAGTCTTACGTTGAGGAAAAACCCACGCCGAGAATAGGTTTCTCAGTTTATATGCTCGTCCGAGGGCTTTCTTCAGGTGAATTATTCAGGTTCGGAAATAATTAGGAGTGTTTGCTATCGATATCCTCTTTCCATTTCTCCCTTTAAACTTCACCCGTCTTTCTTTCATCAGTAGTCATTGTACGGCTTCTATTTGTTTTGTACTGGCCTGCTTAATTTGGAAGGTTCGTGGAAGATTCGTGTGAAGGTTCAAACGCTTTTTTTCGAGGTTCTCATGCTCAGATCCTTAACCTATGTTCCTCAACCCTTTTTTAAATTCCAGAATGTCATTCCGATTGAAATGAAAAAAAAGATCTGCAAAGTCATTGTTTGCGCGTGTGTGTGTGTGTGTGTGTTTGTGTGCGTTTGTGTGAGCGAGTGAGTGTGTGTGTGGCTAGGTAGAAACGCTTTTATTCTGACATACACTTGAACCTCTACGTACTTTCTTTTGACGGACCCCGTTATTTTGACGTCAAAACAATGTTCCGTTAGGGTTAGGGCTGTGTTAGGCTTAGGGTTAGGTTAAGGGTTAGGGTTTGGATTTGGGTTAGGTTTAGGGTTTGGGTTAGCTTCAAAAAATAGACAAATTTGTAAAAATGTCAAAGTAACATATGTAGAGTTTCATGAAAGTCATCACAACGGCGTGTCTACACGGTTGTGTGTGTGTGTGTGTGTGTGTGTATGTGTGTGTGTGTGTGTTTCTTTATATAAGGTTACTGTTAATAGTTTTTCTCATTCTGTTTTATACTTAAAGTTGTTCTGTATTGACGTAAGCGCCTAGAGCTTAGTCCAGATCAGGCGAATAGGTATTATTATTATTATTATTATTATTATTATTATTATTATTATTATTATTATTATTATTATTATTATTATTATTATTTGATTTTAAAAACAAAAAAAAATACTAATAACAATAATTTGTATAGCTAGCACTCACGGTCTGTGCTATGAGCTTCAAGGTGGTTGTAGTGCGTTCGATGCAATTATTATATTGATATACTTGCCAAGAAAAATGTTTTTGTTGTTTTTAATTAACTTTTTTAACATTGATTCTATCGTTGTTGACTTTAGTATAAATTTCAGACTTTAAAATAAATTGTAATTAGGCACAGACTGGGTTTGGATTAAAGAATAGATTTTTGTATATATAATTCATTTGTTTTCTTAAAATAAATATAATAGTTCTCTTTTTTTTAATATAACAGATTTTTTTAAAAACAAATCTAATTAAATGTGTTTTATTTTCTGTAAAGTTGCGGAACTTTGGGTTGATGAAAAACGCTGACTGGAATCATCGAGGTTCTATCAGAAGATGTTCGTAGCATAAAAATTACGACAGTGTGTTTAAGATTTTTTCTTTAAAGTTACATTCAACATAAAATCCTACACATAATCTTTTAATGTTCTATTGATTTGCGGACACTTCATTAATTAATTTTTGTTTATTGTTGTGTTAGTTATTAAATATATCAAACAAACAACAAATAAACCGAAAAGCGAGCGCTCTAGCAAAGTTTGATTTGACAGAATGACTTAAAACTGATATAGTTTCAATTGCAATATTTTAGATTTCACTTAACGCCGAAAACTTAACTAACAAAATGTAATTACAATGCTTTGACTAGTTTTGTGATTTATCAACCACACCATTTGCGTATTTCTTCGTTTTTGGCTCATAACTTTCATTCTTTGTTATACTCGTCTAATTATTTATTTACTTATTTATTTATTTATTTATTTATTTATTTATTTATTTATTTATTTATTTATTTATTTATTTATTTTCCTGTATATTTTCTTTGAAACTGAATAGCAGTTTATCGCTGGTAATTAGCGGTATTATTTGTGTTACGTTTGAGACGCGCACGATAGATCCAATCGTTTTGTTTAGGAAGCATGCAATAACAGAGTGTATTTACCTTTGATTTGATTTTGCGTTGTAGTTAGAAGAAGCTTTGTATAATGTTGATGGTTCCCGTTGGTCGATATTCTTGGAGAATTTTCGAGGGTTGCTTGTTTACTATCGATCGAAGCATCTAGATAAATCTACTAGTAGCTAAGAGATTCTTCTGACGTAAATAAAGTTATATGACGTAAATCAGTGCATAGTTCTGATTCATGACGAATTTTATTTTGATTGGCTGTAATTGCGTCACGCTGGAATGTTCGAATTTTCTCTAGAGTATAGAGAGACTATATACGTGCCTCACTGTTTCATAGTTGATATAGTTGAGAGTTGAAAAAGTGGAAAGTGGAAAAGGCGATTGAGCGATTGTATGCAGTTTTTGATGTACGCTGAAAAAAGTTGGAAAACTTCATACGACGACTCCTGCCTTGTTGCTGAGTGAACAGGTTGCGTGGATAAACGAATCTGAGTTACACTTATCAGGATTGAAGCATCGGGGCTGAATCAACTACTGATAAAAAAAAAACAACAGTGTAACAATTTGGATTTTTAAGCATTGCAGCACAAACATTCTTTGTTGTTTTGCTTAGTTGATTACCCCTTGGGGTCATGAGCAATCTTGCCACTGTAGATTGTTCAAACCTATAAAGGGAACAGTGAAAGCCACAGTTGAAAACCTGTCTTTCCTTTATAGGCAAGACAGATTCACTGCGGCAACAGTACCCCCGTTGGAGTGCCGGGGGTTTTCAGTATAAATAGTATCCCCACTTTATGGAAATTTAGTGCTTTAAATTCCCACTGTCGCTGTCTTCCTCATTTACTCTTTCCTATTCCTGCTCTGTCCTTCACTCTGCTATACTATCTTCTTCTTCGCTAGATCAATGACCTACCTTTTTTCTTGAAAACTCTTCCTGGACAAGACTCCTTGTTTGTGTATGAGGTCTGTTGGATCAGCTTGGGAGTGTTGGACGCTTTCTGCCGGGTGGTCACTAGGGCTTCCTATGATTGTACTATTTAGCACTATAGGCATTTTATATGTATGTGTTTTTTTTTGATGATTTATAATGATGTTTGTATTCTATTTTGTTTTTGTAACCGGGGTGTTCGCGTAGTTGAGGTCAACCCTCAGCCGTCCCCCGCGTGGGATGTCTTTATTGTAAAGTGACTGGCCGTTGGAGGGCATTCAATTTTCCCACTGGGGTTGTTTCAGCAGATCTTTTATGCGGATCGGGGGTTGTCCGGTCCTGATTTGGCTCGGAAGAGTCCGCTGGACCTAAAGCAACAATAAATCAATCAATCAATCAAAAGCTTAGTTGATTACAATTTTAACCGTGCGTTGTATTTTATTTCACGTTTTGATTTCGTCTGATAATCAGGCGTTTCCAATTAGAGTGTTTGGTCAGTGTGATTAATCACAACTTTTTTTAACAAAATGAGCTGGAGATGAAGAGAGGATAGGCTGAAGACGAATACAAATTCATTTTCTTGGTCCTCGTTCTGAAGAAGAAGAAGAAGAAGAAGAAGAAGAAGAAGAAGAGTAGAAAGAGGAGAAAGATGGAGAGGAAGAAGAAGAACAACAACAACAACAACAACAACAAGAAAAAATAAGAAAAGGAGGAGAAAGAAGAAGATAGAGGTGGAGAAGGGAGAGGAGGAGGAGGAGGAGGAAGAAGAAGAAGAAGAAGAAGAAGAAGAAGAAGAAGAATGACAAGAAAAAAAGAAGAAGAAGAAGGAAAAGAAGATGAGAAGGAAGAAGAAGGAGGAGGAGAAGAAAACGAACTTAGTATCTGCTTCTAAAAATAGTATTGCTTTAGGGGTCAAAAAAAGAAAGAAGGAAGGAGGAGGAGAAAATATAGATGGTGGACACTGATGATTTGTTATCTTTTGTGGGAACGAAGTCTGCTACTGGTTTTGTTCGATTTCTTTTAAAATAATGTTTTTTTCTAATGATTAGTTTATATCTATTTAATTTTGTTACTGTTGTTGTTGTTGGTTGTTGTTCTTTTTCTTCTCCTCCTCCTCCTACCCATCCTTCTCCTCCTCCTCTTCGTCTTCATCTTGTAATCGCACATTCGTAAGAGTAATTGCATCTCCAACGTCAGGGGATGATTGTCTGTTCCAGCAGTCTTTTATGTTCAAATGTCAAAGCCCGGAATACGCCCATCATATTTGCATACAGTTGTCACTCAGTCGATAATACAAAGACGCAATTTGTTGGGATTAAAAAAACAATTTCTTCACATTAATTGTCATGTAATTGTACTTTCCTTCCTCCATCAAGCAAAAGTTTAAAGTGAATTTGAGAGATAGAACGTTCTGTTAAAATAATGAATCGAAAAATTGTGCTGTGTTTTGAGGTGGTTGTAAAATTGTTATACATATGATATTCTTCATAATCACCATCGTTGTCGTTGTCGACGTCATCACGATGATCATCATCGTCGTCGCCTTCTGTAAAAGCATCCTATAAAGGTTTGTGTGGTATTTAAAAAAAATTAAAAACGTGTTGTGTGTGTATGTGTGTTTGTTTTGGGTGTGTGTGGGGAGTGGGGGTGGAAGGACACACGTGCGTGGGGGAGTGCACGCGCGTGCCTGCTTGTGTGTGTGTGTGTGTGTGTTTGTTTGTGTCTTTAATGTAAAGTCTTTTCACCTAAGTGATTTTAGACTTGATAAGTGTCACAAAGGAATTGGTAAATATTTGCATTTGTGTATACATCACGTGTTTATGAATATGAGTATGAACACAAGCGACGGCTGTTGACACAGGCTCGTGGCGTATGTATTTGCTTTGCGTTGGTAATATATCAGGGGCGGATTTTGGGGGTGTGCACTTGTGCACGTGCACACACCCCTAGTGATTAAAAAAAAAAGGGGGGGGGGGGAGGGCAGAAAAGGAAAAGAAAGAAGAGAAAAATCTATAATTCTCACTCACTACACAGTTTAATGTACCTCAACATTAGTTTTTTAACAATTATTTTAATTTATTTTTTATTCATCAGATCTAGATCTACAGGTATTTCTGGTACAAGCATCAAGTCAGTTTTGAATAAAACTGATGTGAGTGGCTATTTCTTGTTTTATTTGCAGTAACCTTACCTGTCTTTTTATAAACCTTTATGCAAGATGTTCTGCTATTGTACATTTTATCATCAGAGTTTGCAGAGGAGCGTGTGTGTGTGGGCCGGTTGTGGGGCGGGGGGGGGGGGGGGGGGGGGGCTAAAAGAAGACTTTTAGCACAAAACAATACTGTTTTCAGTCCTCAAAATAATGCCCAGAATGCATTAGCTTGCACAGATTTTAACCATTATTTTCCACATTTTTCCAGGAGGGGGGTGGGGGGAGCGGGAGGGGGAATACCCCCGGGCCCCCCTAGTTTACTCGCCTGCTTCGCAGGCTCGCCCTTGTGGCTTCGCCACTTCGCATTAATGGTTTCAGGGAAGAGTGCACACCCCCTCAACAATGGCAAAATCCGCCTATGTATATTTCCTAGTTCAGTAATATTTTGGTGACGAGACTCGGTTATATAAGGACTGTTCGGAGAACAGAAGGCTGAAGGCTTTAATTGCTAAATAAAGGGGCCGGGTAGCTCAGTTGGTAAGAGCGTTTTGCTAGTAACCGAAAGGTCGCTGGTTCGAATCCCGGATTGGTCAACGTGTGATCATATTATTTTCCCCTTTACCAACAACTGGCCCGCTGGTGTCAGTATAAATCGGCCCAGTAGTCACCTATATGCGAAAGTGTCGTGTGACTATAATCTACAAAACAACAGAAGGCTTCTTTGAGGGGCCGGGTAGCTCAGTTGGTAAGAGCGTCTTGCTAGTAACCGAAAGGTCGCTGGTTCGAATCCCGGATTGGTCAACGTGTGATCATATTATTTTCCCCTTTACCAACAACTGGCCCGCTGGTGTCAGTATAAATCGGTCCAGTAGTCACCTATATGCGAAAGTGTCGTGTGACTATAATCTACAAACAACAGAAGGCTGTTGTGATCATATTATTTTCCCCTTTACCAACAACTGGCCCGCTGGTGTCAGTATAAATCGGTCCAGTAGTCACCTATATGCGAAAGTGTCGTGTGACTATAATCTACAAACAAACAAACAGAAGGCTGGCTTACAGTCCCCTATATGCACCTGTGTCCGGGGACGTTAAGCACTAAACTCCAGAAGTCTGATGTCCCCTATTTGCGCAAAGTGTCCGGGGACTCTAATCTAGCAATCGAAACGAACGAACGAACAGAAAGCTGTTAGCCCACCGCCGTAGCTCAAGTGGTAGAGCGTTCGCCTGGCACGCCAATGACCCAGGTTCGAATCCCGTGGTGGCCTATAAAAAAGTGGCCATTTTTCACTGTCCATTTTAGCAGTATGATTGCTCTGGTGGTTTAGTTTTGATTTAGAATCCTACCCCTTGTTCCCTGGGATGGTTATCCCCGTCTGCCATATCAGCAATGGTGGGTGTAGACGTTAAACCTCAATGTTCAAGTCAAGTCAGAAGGCTGTTCTCGTATGCATCTGAGAGTGTCTGTGATTGGACGGATAAAATAGGACTAGGATAGAATATTAGTGGAATGAATGATAGACTGTGAAAAAACAAAGGTGAATGCTTATTTTGTGTGACTTGAAATATTGTGTTACTGTGTTGGCTACTTTTGTTTTTCACTGTGGCGATTCTGTTTCTGTTCTTGACAGACACGGTAATTTAAATATTTATATTTTATAATTTGTTTGTTGGAAACATAAAATTGAAACTAATTTGTAAATGAATAAAATATTTTCATAATTTGATAAATGTAATTTTATGTTAGGCCGGGGACGGGATTGCTTCAGAGAGAGATTAAATCATATTATATTTCAGCTATTCCTTATTGTATTATTCTAGGACTTATAGTTTTCTCGAATATAGTTTTCTTGAATTCCGTTTTAATATTATTCTACTACCTTGAGTGAGAAAGAAGAGAACCATAAAATTAGCAAGACGTTGTGTACTTTACGTCTTCAGTGTTTCAAGTTTATCTCTCTGTCTCAGCTTGTGTAATTGTATAAGAAAGGTCTTTTGATGAATGCGTGCATACGTGAAATTGGAACATTAAAAAGTGTTTACAAACTAATATCATGTTTTTAGGAATCTTCTGAGAATAAAGCTAATTATTTTATAACACACACGGGAAGTTTATGACAATAAGAGAATGGGAAATATTAAACAAATAAGGAATGGTCATAATGAAGGGAGAAAGGAATTAAACAAAATAAAACACAATTGAGCAATTAAACAATCAAAATTTTAAAATAATTATAGCTTATAAAATTGACGTCCAATATAACTACCAAACAATCCTTGTAAAATGATCTTAATTATATCTCATAAAATATTCAATGTTATGAATTTATGCTAGTTGAACGATAACCTGTGGTGCCCCAACGACCTTCGAGTTACGGGATAGGATAGGATAGTGTGTGTATGTGTGTGTGTGTGTGTGCGTGTGTGTTTGACTGTTTCTATTTGTAATGGTGTCTCACTTTTTTTTGTCCATTATTTTCTGATATATTGGAAAGTTTTTGAATAATCGCTTAATTTATTTTTTAGGCATCTTCTTGCAAAGAGACATGTCAGAGGCGAAGTGCCAATTTATAATAAACGCCTTGCATGAAAACACTTGAAAAACACTCAGAACAACTCTTGAATGTCGTCCCAGAGAGAGGAAAAAAAAAAAAAAAAAAAAAAGAGAGAGAGAGAGAGAGAGAGAGAGAGAGAGAGAGAGAGAGAGAGACTTTAGACTTTTTTTTTAGACTTTAAACGTTTATTGCAATTACAACATGTTACAAGGATAATAATTTTAAGCTTACCGCTTATTCTTACAATTAGTCCTTGTTTCAGGCACCCACTCAAGCATAATACATTTATACAATCAATTAAACCTGCCACATGTTACATATATAAAAGTAAAACTATAATAATTTCAAAACAATAACTTTTAACATATCTAAACGTCATCTGAACAATATAATATTATACCATTATAATATGGTGACCTGTGGGTGGAAAAATTATGAATTTAAAATATGGTTAAAAAGCATTAATTTAAATGATTTGATTGTTTTGTTTTGTTTAATGATCGGAGGAAGTTCATTCCATAAAGACGGTGCTCTGAACCCAAAACTAGTCTTATATAGATCAATTCTTGGTTTAGGTAAGAGATAATTTTGGGAATGGTATACATTTGATGATTTAGTTAAAAATCGGGTTAGATAGTTTGGTGCAATATTGTTGTGAACTTTAAACATAAGCATGATCATATTATATTGAAATTGTTTATTTAGAGGTAAAATGTTTAATTTTATAAATTTTTCATCTGTTGAAATAGTTGTACAGTTAGAAATTAATTTTATTGCCCGTCGATGCAATGAATTTATTTTTTGTATTTGATTATGACTAGCAGCACTCCACACAGTGGAAGCATAGTTAATATGTGAAAGACAGTGTGAATGGAAGAACACTTTCCTGGCATATTCAGGAACAAAACATCGTAGTTTTGAAAGCAAAAACGTACTTTGGGAAAGGCGTTTACATATTTGATTAATGTGTTTATCCCATTTGAACTCTGAATCAATAGTAACTCCAAGTACACGATGGTCTGTTACTTGGTGGACACAAGTGTTATCTATTGTAATATGTAACTGTAAAGGCTGTAATTGATGCTTTTGTCTTGTTGTGATTATCATGCACTCTGTTTTTTTAGGATGAAGAACCATTTGATTAGTTAGACACCAGTTTATCACATCATTTAAACTATTTTGTAAAGATGTTTGTATGGACGTAATGTCTTTCCCAGAACAATGTATTGTACTGTCATCCGCAAACAAATCACAGATTACATTATTATCTGATATTTGGAGGTGGAGATCGTTTATATAGATACAAAATAGAAGAGGGCCTAGTATCGAGCCTTGAGGAACGCCACATTTTACTGTACCTTTTGCTGAGTAATGGCCATTTACTAACACTGTCTGCTCTCTATCACTTAAGTAAGATTGGAAAAAATTTACAGTTGCAGAATTGTTCAGATACACAGATAATTTACTGATCAATACGGAATGATTAACCATATCAAAAGCTTTTGTAAAGTCTAGAAAAACGGCACCAGTAATTTCATTCTTATTAATTGCAGAGAGCCAAGTATCACATAATCTAACCAAAGCAGTATGGCACGAATGATTTTTACGAAAACCAGATTGGAATGGATGAAAGAGAGCATGTTTCTCCATGAAAGTATTTACATGTTTATACATATGTTGTTCAAGTGGTTTAGATAGAACATTTAATAATGAAATAGGTCTAATATTATTTGGATCAGAAGTGTCCTTTGCTTTTGGAATTGGAACAACTTTAGCCATTTTCCAAGCATCAGGAAATATTCCAGTTTTAATACACAAATTATAGATAAAAGTTAATGGTTCAATGATGTAAGGCAGTGCAAGTTTTAAAATCAAAGAATTAATATTATCAAAACCGCAAGACTTTTTGTTTTTTAGACTTGTTATATATCTGGATACAGAAGAGAGAGAGAGAGAGACAGAGAGAGAGACAGAGACAGAGAGACAGAGAGAGACAGACAGACAGACAGACTAGTTAGTTATTCATAGTTTATAGGGCTTAGCAAACTGCAAAGAGCCGAATCAGGACCACAACTTAGTTGAAGGAAGACTCGCCCCCGATCCATATAAAAGATCTGCTGAAACAACCCTAATCTTACCAATGAAGGACCAGC
Source organism: Oncomelania hupensis (assembly GCA_036898135.1). Lineage (NCBI taxonomy): Eukaryota > Metazoa > Mollusca > Gastropoda > Littorinimorpha > Pomatiopsidae > Oncomelania > Oncomelania hupensis. The sequence goes on from CM072512.1 coordinate 9,175,879, forward strand.
CGGTCACTTTACAATAAAGGCATCCCATGCAGGGGACCCTAAGGCTGCACTTTAATTTATCGAACCCCCGTTTACAGAAACAAAATAGAATATAAATATTATTATTTAAAAAAACGCATACATATAAAATGCCTACACGGCTAAATATTAATACCATAGAAAGCCCTAGTGACCATAATATGGCAGAAAGCGTTCAATACCCCCAAGCGGACGCAACAGAACCCATACACAAATGAGTTTTGGGATAGTTTTGAAGGAAAAAAGGAAGGTGACTGGTCTAGCGAAGAAGAAGTTAGTATAGTAGATTGATAGAACAGAGTGAAATGAGAATGAAAGCGACAGTGGTAATTTAAAGCACTACATTTCCAGAAATACCCAGCACTCCAACTGGGGTAGACAGAAAAAGGTAAGCCTATGTATGTATGGATGGATGGATGGATGGATGGATGATAATAAAACCAATAACAACACCTGGGTAGTAGGCGTTAAAATTTTCGGTTTATTACACTAAAACCTTCATCAGTAAGACCCAAGGACTGTACAAAACAAAACAGTCTAAGCATATATATAGTCAAGAAACGTGAATCGAGTTCAATAAAAAGAATAGTGTACCATTTAGAAATTTATATCAATTATAAAGAATAATTATATTTAAAAGCAATCTCTGAACCGTATTCACCAACATCACCAAAACATAGTGTTCAGTAGGGAGAGGGGTGGGGGGAGGGGAAAGTAATATAACCACACATATCAACTCCCTCACAATCGCATCATCGGTTCATCCATAAAGAGTCATCTCCCCCTCTCTCCCTCCAACCGCGCCCAAAATAAAAATAAATATAAAATAAATAAAATAAAATAAAATATATGTTTTAAATAAATAAAAATTCTATAAATAAAATTAATATATAAATAAGAATAAAAATATTCACCCTCAAATAGCCAATGTATGTATGTATGTATGTATGTATGCATGCATGTATGTATGTATGTATGTATGTATGTATGTATGTATGTATGTATGTATGTATGTATGTATGTATGTATGTATGAAACAGAATGGGATTGTGGATGGGAGAGAAGTTGAGGAAAGGATTTGGAGAGCAACGGGAGTAAAAGACCAATAATTTTAGACACTTAGGAAAGTGGCGTGGCACCCTTTCGTTTAGCTGTAAATTACCCATTCGTTAAGTGTCTGTCGTGCTTGCATAATCATAAAGCAGCAGACGGGAACGTTCAGTAGACAATGCAGATTTGTTTTTTAGTTGAAAAGTCAGGATGCAACACTTTTAAGCATCAACATGTAAGTGGTTTTCAGGCGTTGGGATTTTGGTTATAATTCCTCAACATTTGATTGATATGGCTCGTTTGTTTGGAGTAAATGAGTGTACGTACTATGTTAGGAGGAAACGAAGAAGGCGGAGGAGGAGGAGGAAAAAAGTGGAGGAGAAGAAGAGCGAAGAAAAAGAGGAGGAGTTTGGTTATTCCACCTGGGATGACTTATATCTATGGCATGTTTGCTTCCATTAAATGAATTTACATACAACTTTAGGAGGGAGAAGAAGAAGAACAAGAACAAGAAGAACAAGAAGTAGAACAAGAAGAAGAACAAGAACAAGAACAAGAAAAAAAGAAGAAGAATCATATTATTTATCATATTATTATATTATGAATCATATTATTATATATTATTTATCAGAATAATATTATTTAGGGAAAGGATATTCAATATTCACTGCTGAGTAAACTGCAAAATTAATGGCTCTAAATACAATTTCTAATCTTTCGGTGAGCATATTGAGCATTGTTTTATGCCTATATTCTATGTCAGTTTTACAAGCATTGAATTCAGATAATCATGGTGAAAGAAAAGAAATTATTTTGGAAAATAAAAATATTATTCACAGTTTGATAACTAATGGCACTCAGGTGAATTTTGTCTGGATTCCCTCACATAGTGGTTTCCTTTATAATGATTGGGCTGATCGTGCTGCAAAACGTGTGCTTCCAATATTTATTCTCAAATAAAGATACCGTTGTCTTCTAAAGAAATTCAAAACTCTATAGAAAATAAAGTTGTAAAAGAGATTAAACTTACTCGCAACTATAATAAACCTTGTGGAAGTGCTAGATCAATTTCAAGCATGGCACATAGAATAATATTAAACTCAGTTAAACCCAAATATTGTAAAAAATATGAAATGTATATGTGGTGAATCTATTTCTCTGAAACATGTATTACTTCAATGCAGTAATATGCGTCCATTTTTGCCAAATGATGTTTCTATTATCGATTCCATTGATAACATAAGCTTTGATATAAGCGTTAGATTAGCAAAAGCTGTGATTGATTCTCCAGTTGCTCAGTTCACATAATGATGTATTTTATATGTATGGATGTATGTATGTATCTGGTGCAAATGTGTGTAAATGTTTGCGTACGTCTTATCATCTCGATGAAGAAGACGTTAATAAAACAACCAACCAACCAACCAAGAAGAAGTACAAGAAGAACAAGAAGAACAAGAACAAGAAGAACAAGAAAAAGTACAAGAACAAGAAGAAGAAGAAGAAGAAGAAGAAGAAGAAGAAGAAGAAGAAGAAGAAAGAGCTGTGTGTGTAATTAAAATACAATTTAATGCGTCATTAAGATCGGGAACTCTACTCACCTGCATCGTAAGAGGCACACCTGCACTATTAACGATGTTTGAAACTAGTGATAAATGTCCCCTACCTGCACACAGCCAATGCTGTATACTCTTCAGCCCAGAATTGTGGAAATTTCGCTGAGAACTTCAAGCACTGACATTCTTTCCAAAATTGTTTGCACAATGTATAGAACACGAAAAGGTCCAGCAGCATCACGTGTTTTGGCTACTGTTATTTTCCCAGACACTCTTTCAGTTTTTGTTGCTTACAGGCTACATCTGTGTTTCTCTCATCGACGACTTTGCTCCAAGACTGTGTTATTTTGGTTTGGAAAAGATAGATCAATTCGCTTCTTCGGATCTTCTTGCATGGAAGACGAACTAAACTTGTAGATTATAAACAATAAATTACATTACATGATTATTGCTTTAGGTCCAGCGGGCTCTTCCGAGCCAAATCAGGACCGGACAACCCCTGATCCGCATAAAAGATCTCCTGAAACAACCCTAGCGGTAAAACTGAAAGCTCTCCACCAGCCAGTCACTTTACAATAACGACATCCCACGCAGGGGACGCTGAGGCTGTACTCTAATTTATCGAACCCCCGTTTACAAAAACAAAATAGAATACAAACATCATTATAAAATATCAACAAAACACATACATATAAAATGCCTACATTGCTAAATAATAACATCATAGGAAGCCATAGTGACCACCTGGCAGAAAGCGTCCAATATTCCCAAGCTGATCCAACAGATCTCATACACAAATAAGGAGTCTTGTCCCGGAAGAGTTTTCAAGAAAAAAGGTAGGTGACTGGTCTAGCGAAGAAGAAGATAGTATAGCAGATTGATAGAACAGAGCAGGAATGAGAAAGAGCAAATGAGAAAGACAGCGACAGTGGGAATTTAAAGCACTAAATGTCCAGAAAGTGGGGATACTATTTATACTGAAACCCCCGGCACCCCAACGGGGGTTTGTAGATTATGGAGACATAAAGTTTGTGTAGTACGCAAATTGTAGGTGTCGCTCCTGAAGAGAGAGATTTGATTGGAGATTTTCGGTAGCATCGTAGATATAATTATTACTAAATATGATATTCTCCGGGGACTGAGGGAACGTGGGAATGACCTATCAATAATCGCCCCACTTTCCATGCTGCCAATGGCTTATATGTGTAGATGTGTGCCGTAGATGCAAAAGGGTTTTTGGATGTACTGTGTTTTGGTCTTGTCATTGTTATCAGCCGTGCTTGCTGAAAACCTAGACACTGATTTTCCACAGCATCAGAAGCCGCTCGAATGAAGTCCTCAGGAAATACAACTTCATGCGAAACAATGCTTCCACAATTTGGCTGGTTGCCAACGTAAAATGCCAACGTACAATCGTACAATGCCAACGTATAATCGTACAATGCCAACGTACAATCGTACAATGCCAACGTACCTAACCTTTTTAAAAGAGACTTCATAGCCAGAACTATTTCTAAAACCTACAGGGTTGCAGTGTAGGTGTCTATGTAGTTTACAACGAAGATTTTATTTAGAAAAGCAAGAGATCAAGGGAGACAAAAGGTTTGTGCAGAACCCTTTGTAGATAGAAGTACCAAATACTTGTAGAAGACAAAATGGAGTACAATCTCGACAACAACAACAACAAAAGCAGCAGCAACAACAACAACAAAATCTCTTTTCAGCGCCGGTAAAGGTCGGTCAGCTAAAATGTCAAGTGTTGTAACCAAGGTTCTTTGTTCTTCTTCTAATCCCTCTCTCCTTCAGCCCATTCTTGTCTGTTTATTTTCTTTTTGTATTTCTAAAATTTTCTGGAAATACATTGACATAGTCCGGGGGAATCAGAACGAGCCAAAGGTCGGTCGAGTGGTCAGTCTGTCGGTCGGATTGTCAATACGCCGAAGCTATATCTCAAGCACTACTGAACGGATTTTGATCAAACTTCATCAGAACGTTACCTAGTTTACAGGCCACCCTCCCGTGACATCATATTTGCGCTACCACATGCACAAAGGTCGAGGTCACTTGGAGTCATTTTGCTGGTAAACACGTATTGTTCACGTTCTCAAAAACGGCTTTTGCAAATGTGTTGAGTTTATTATCCAGGTACTTCAAATCATGGTCCATCCTTCAGTCGCGGTCCGGTTGTCGATCAGTCAGTCGGTCCGTCGTTCCGAATGTCAGCTTTTTGTGTGTTCAAAACATACATTTTGTCTTGTGTCCACAATAACTGAACCAATGTTCATCATTTTTACTTCGCGGATACCCCCGTTGGAGTGGCGGGGGTTTCAGTATAAATAGTATCCCCACTTTCTGGAAATTTAGTGCTTTAAATTCCCACTGTCGCTGTCTTTCTCATTTGTTCTTTCTCATTCCTGTTCTGTTCTATCAATCTGTTATACTATCTTCTTCTTCGCTAGACCAGTCACCTACCTTTTTTCTTGAAAACTCTTCCGGGACAAAACTCCTTGTTTGTGTGTGAGGCCTGTTGGATCAGCTTGGGAATATTGGACGCTTTCTGCTAGGTGGTCACCAGGGCTTCCTATGATGTTATTTTTTTAGCAATGTAGGCATTTTATATGTATGTGTTTTGTTGATAGTTTATAATGATGTTAGTATCCTATTTTGTTTTTGTAAACGGGGGTTCGATAAATTAGAGTATAGACTCAGCGTCCCCTGCGTGGGATGTAAAGTGACTGGCTGGTGGAGTGCCTTCAGTTTTACCACTAGGGTTGTTCCAGCAGATCTTTTATATGCGGATCAGGGGTTGTCTGGTCCTGATTTGGCTCGGAAGAGTCCGCTGGACCTAAAGCAATAATCATGTAATGTAATGTAACTTCGCGGATACTTTGACTAATGCCAAGCGTGAAAGATCAGTAGTATTTGTACTTTCTCAAAGACCAACGTCAGAGTGCTTTACCGTGTGTGTGTGTGTGTGTGTGTGTGTGTGTGTGTGTGTTTGTTTGTGTGTGTGTGTGTGAGAGAGAGTGTCTGAAAATACATTTGAATGGTTTGCTATCTTGTTTTCGACTTCATCTTATTACGACTACTTCTTCTCTCGCTCCTCCAACCTCTTCTTGTTATTATTTCAGATTGAAAGTCAACGCAGCATGTGATTTGATCTTGGAAATGATACAGCCTTTACTATTTAGTATCTCCGAAAACAAATGTTGCATGTGGCATCTAACGTCGGAAAGGTGGATCAATTAACTAACGTTCTTCCAAAACGTTTTCTCAGCTTTAAGCTTCCAAAGTCAGTGTTGCAACACGGTTTTAGCATCGGAAAGGTATCCCACTTCAGAGTGACTGGCGTCTTTCGCAGATTCCTGAAGTAATGGTTGCCTCATAACTGTTGCTCGCCTTGTTTTAAAAAAAATGTTTGGAGCTTTTGGTCACGGACGTGTGGTGGATTGCCAAGAATGACACGAAAAGAGGAAAAGTTGCGTTTTAAAGACGAACAGCCGTGTGGTTGTTCTGGCATCTTTACTGGGAAGGAGTGTAACAATTGTTGTTGGTGGTGGGTGGAATTCAATATTGTTATTTTTTTTCTTTCTTTGAAATAGAAAGCAGAATATTATTTATTTGGATGTAGAAGAGGAGGGAAACCGAAAAAGAGGTGGGAGGACAACATTCGAGAATGGACTGGTTTGACACTGAGCGAAGCCATCAGGGCTGCTGAGGACAGAGAAAGATGGAGTATGCTGGTTAAACGATCATCTGTGGTGCCCCTACGACCTTTGGGTTACGGGACAGGATAGGATAGGATATAGGATAGGATGTAGAAGTACTGAGTGCTTCAAAGACGGGCCGCAATGGGCTATTCTTGTCACCGTGCTAGGCAATCAGAGGTCAGCAGTTCAAGCCTATCACTGTTAGGACCATAATGCATTGTGGTTCATGCAAATGCAGCAGTGTTTTCAAAAGTTATAAGCTATTTTTAATGAGGAGCTACTTTCAAACCACCCTGAAGCCTCGTGGCGCAGTGGATAATTCGCCGGTTTCCTATGCCGAAGTTCGCGGGTTCGATTCCCGCAAGGGGCGAACGTATGTGACTTAGGTACGAGACTATTGAGGTCACCGAGGGTTTTCTCCGGGCACTCCGGTTTCCTCCCTCCCTTCAATAATGGTACAGGACGCAGTCAATATAAAAATTTCAAAAATACAAATTCCATTTTCTTTCCGTCTTCTAATAGCGATCTCCCTGCCTTTACACCACCTGTTTGAGTGCTGGGTGTATTTAATGTGTGTGAGGGTGGATGAGACAGGTGAGCGTGTATGTTGGTATAGATCGCCGCTCTTTGAGCCTGAATGATTTGGGGAAAGGCGCGTATAGCATCCTGTATTATTATTATTATTATTATTAATATGTCGCAAATGATGAAAGAGCTGAAGAGTGGCGTTTTATCGACGGGAACAGCTTTCGTTGTCAGGCTTTTACTAATCAGAGTAGCTCATTGTTTGTTGCGTAAGACCGTCCCGCAAGGCACGGCGCAAGGAGGCAGAAGACGAAGAGACCGAAAAAGAGGAGGGAGGACAACATGCGACATTCGAGAATGGACTGGCTTGACACTGAGCGAAGCCATGAGGGTTGCTGAGGGCAGAGAAAAATGGAGTCCGCTGGTTAAACGATCATCTGTGGTGCCCCAACGACCTTCGAGTTACGGGATATGATTGTTGAGATGTTTACGCAGATTGGGTGGAATCCATAGGATTTTACCGTAAATTAAAATGAGTGGAAAAATAATTATTATTGCCAAATTTTATATTTCTACTTGACAGGAACGACAAGAGAGCAGAGCAGTTGCGTTTCGACAACGAAAATATAGTTTGGTTATGCAGATATGTTATCGTTGGATTTAGTGTATTGCGTAGGAGTTTTACTGGACTGTTGAAATTCAGGTAATTTCAGAGAGAGAAAAACAGCAAATTATCATTGGTTTGCTAGAAGGGAAGATATTGCACGTGGGACCACTAGCCAGTTATAAACAAGGGAAGCAATTGATATTGGCGAGACAGTTAGTACCTAAAAGGTTTTGTCTCCCTTAATTTACACGCATGGCAAGCAGAGCAGTTGTATTTACACGACGAAAAGAATTTAGTTACTCAAGACATTTGCTGTTTGCAATTAATACCGTATTGTGAAAAATTTGTGATTTCATGGATGGAATTTTAAAAAAAAAGAAATTTTTTTTTTCACAATACAGAAAGTTGTAACACGAGTAATATCGTCAGAATTTAAACGAGTATATTAGCCATAAGTTACCTGACCTGACCTTTTAGAGATGAACGAACCTTAGTTCCTCAGATATTTGTGCTTGAAAGTATCGTAATTTATGGTGAGTAGGTGGCATTTTGGGCGTATTTTTCCAGATTAAAGAAGCATGGAAACCACGATCTATATTTTGATGTAATAGCATATATGCCAAGAACAGTACATACAGACATTTTGCGAACGCGCCCCTACTTAGGAAAACAAAGCATTCGAATATATTACCAATTATTTCTCGCGAGATCAAACAAGGTTAACATCGTAACGAGGCTGTAATAATAATAATAATAATAATAATAATAATAATAATAATAATAATAATAAGAATAAGAAGAAGAAGAAGAAGAAGAAGAAGAAGAAGAAGAAGAAGAAGAACCACATCATGACATCACATCAGTACCATCTGTCGTTTGTTCTTTCTTGAGCTTCGGCGCATTGCGTTCCAGAGGCAGTTTCTTTCGAGGGATGCATGCATACCAGTCCTTTGGTCAGCGCTTTTGTGACATCCAGACTTGATTATTGTAATTCAGTTCTAGCTAGTCTCCCCATTGATAGGGTTAACCGACTGCAGCGTGTACAGAACTGTGCTGCTCGGCTTGTGCTTAATAAACGGAAGCGTGATCATGTCACGCCTCTTTTAAAGGAGCTTCACTGGTTTCCTGTTAAGTTCCATTTTGAATACAAAATTGCTGTCCTAGCTTTCCGCCACTTTGACCAGTCACTTCCACCATATCTGTCTGAGGTACTCACTACCTACACTACAACTCGTTCTTTGCGCTCATCAGATGAAAAAAACTTTTGAAAACGCCCAAACGTCGGCTTAAAACAATTGGCGAGCGGTCTTTTAGTTTTCAAGCACCCAAGGTTTGGAATGCGCTGCCTGCCGGTTTAAGACTTCGTACATACCTTGTTTCCTTCAAGAGCTGCTTAAAAACGCACTTGTTCCGCAAGGCGTTTTATGTGTAAATAGTAAGAACATTAATAATACTTTCTGAATGATGCTGGGCATGATGCAGTGCGAATGTTGTGATGATGCGTACGAATGATGTGTGTAAGCGCATTGAGTTGTTATTCTAATGAAAAATGCGCTGTATAAATGCAATTTAATAATAATAATAATGATGATGATGATGATAATAATAATAATAATAATAATAATAATAATAATAATAATAATAATAATAATAATAATAATATTATTATTATTATTATTATTATTATTATTAAATAGTTCTTATATAGCGCTTTTCCAGCTCAAGAGCTGCTCAAGGCGCTGGCCGATACAGGATCTAACTCAAGCCGCCCGAGGCGCCAACTTGCAGCCTTTGGGCGCACCGTAATAACGCCCCAGACAACTGAGCACAATCCTGGGCAGCCAGGGATGGGGGAGAAGGACCGAGGTGCATGCTGGGTGTGTTCTTGTCACCGGCACTCACCCGTCTAGGACATGAGCGTCAGGATCTTTAAAGTCCGTTATGATGGAATGTATGCGACACAGACTAGACATCGGTTTATACTCTCATCCGAAGGAGTAGGAAACGGGAGTAAAGTGTCTTTCCCAAGGACACAACACAATGCCCCGGCCTGGGCTCGAATCCGGGACCTTCAGATCCGCAAGCCAAAGCTCTACCATTAGGCCACCGTGCCTCCCTAGCTAATAATAATAATAATAATAATAATAATAATAATAATAATAATAATAATAATAATAATAATAATAATAATAATAATGATGAATGCTTATAAATATGAGCCTTATTCCTAAATCAGACTCAAAACGCGACGATCTGTAACCAACACGCACACTCACAGTCATGTAACAGACACTCCTGCATACACATTCGTCCTCAAACATGTGGTATAAAGGCAGAGAGATCGATATGAGAAGACGCAAAGGGGATCGAATTAGATGGACTGTATCCAAAACCATTATTTGAAGGGATGGAAGAAACCGCAGTAACCGGAGAACAACCCTCCGTGACCTGAAAAAGTCTCGCATGTAAGTCACATAAGTTAGTCGTCCCCTGCGGGAATCGAACCCGCGTCCTTCGGCATTGAACACCAGCGTCTAACCCGCTGCGCCACAAGGCCCACCCCAAATACAGTTATGATTATGCCAAGCATGCAAAGTTGTTAAGAGACTAGAACTGTTGTAATATAAAAAGAGAGAGGCCATTTTGTTGTTCAGGCATTAGCTGTCAGTGTTGGTTTGGTATGTGAGTTATTGTGTGTGAATGGTATTCAGCCCATTTTCACAAAAACCTGGAAAGACGGGAGAGCCTGTGACGTGACAGCTGCGTCTTATCACAGCCAGTCTCGTCATTCATTGAAATATTCTTGACTTAATTAACTTACTGAAAAAGATGTTCAAAACGTCCATGACCTGCTCTCATTATCCTTATTCTATTGCTCTCCACCCTGCATATCGGTTGTCATATTCATCGTCATCATCCTCATCGTCGTCATCATCATCATCATCATCATCATCATCATCATCATCATCATCATCATCATCATCATCATCATCATCATTTTAATCGTATCAATCATCATCGACAACAACTACATCATCATCGTCGTCGTCTTCATCATCATCATCATCATCATCATCATCATCATCATCATCATCATCATCATCATCATCATTTTCATCTTATTCTAATTATTTTCTTATTCTTTTTCACCTTCCACCATCAAAGACAACAGCTAAGTCATCATCATGTGAAAGTTGGACAATAAAATGTATTATATCATCATCGTCATCGTCATCATCGTCCTCATCGTCATCATTATCATCACCATCGTCATCATTTTTATCATCATCATCATCATCGTCAGCTTTCGCTTTTTCCTCCTCTTCTTCTCCTCCTCCTAACTCTCCTCCTCGCCATCGTCACTTGCTAGCATGTGGAGGGTTCACAGAAAGGCAGCAGGAATACCCTTCCATATTTCAAAGACCCGCTCCAGTACTGAGTCGTCTATTAGTCAAGAATGTCAGGTGCCAGCAGTCCACGCAAGCACCCCACCGTTCTGAAACTCATTTATTTTCTCATCACGCCGCTTCCTGCCTCATACTTTTCAGTTTTTGTATTTTTTAAAAAAATATTTAATATTTACACTAGAAGTATGTTTATGATAGTGAGCGAGGAGGAGGAGGAAGAGGAGAAGTAAATAGCTCATACCATGGTGATGATGATGATGATGATAATGATGGTGATGATGATGATGATGATGATGATGATGATGATGATGATGATGATGATGATGATGATGATGATGATGATGATGATGATGATGATGTGCCTCAATAAAGACTTTTGGGGAAATTGTTCAGGTTACAGAAACAGTACGATGAGGACGAGGAGAGTTTATTACCGTGTGACTGACCACACATAATTTGTCAGTTTGCGGATAGTATGTGTGTGTGTGTGTGTGTGTGGGTGCGTGTGTGTGTGTGTGTGTGTTTATGTATGTAAGAGAGAGACAGAGATAGAAAGAGAGAGCGTGTGTGTTAGTGAGTGGAGAGACGTGAATTTATGAGATTTTGTGTTCTGGTCTCTGCCTATAGTGAGCGGTCATAGTACGTGTGTGCATGTGTGCGTGTGTGTGTATCCGTCTGTCTATCTGACTGCTTTCGCCATCTTGGCAAATGAGACTGTCAATGTTTAAGACAAGCGTCAGTCTGGAGGACGTGTCAGCGCTCGGTGAGCAGGTTTGAAAGAAATCTAAGCTACAATTTGCTTATAGGTTTAGCACACTAAAAGACCGAAGTTGTATTACAGAACAAATAATGTTGGGCAGTTTGACAGTACGTTTCAAATACACAGGCACGACCGACAACCACACCAACTTAAAAAGCAGTCTTTGGAATATCAACATGTATGTATATATCCATACAAGGTAGATTAAGATTCAATTATTACATTTAATAATGGCAAAAAAATGTAATAAATGACTTTCTCTCTCTCTTTCTAACTCTCTCTCTCTAACTCTCTCTCTCTCTCTCTCTCTCTCTCTCTCTCTCTCTCTCTCTCTCTCTCTCTCTCTCTTTAAATAAATGAAAGAAGAGAGAGAAGGAAACAGATGGAGTAATTACCCACCTGATCCCCCTCCTTTCACTTTGTTTCGTTCTTGCTTCTTTCAAGTTTACTCTCTCTATCTCTCTTTCTCTCTCTATCTCTCCCCCCCTCTCCCCCCCCTCTCTCTTTCTCTCTCTCCCCTCACTCTCTCTGCCTCCCATTTTATTACTTCTTGCAACATTATCGTCCCTTTGAAGTTGACTGGCTCATCAGTCATGCAACCTATGCGCCATAGGGAAACTAATTTGCTACCTATACTAAAAAACCCTAATAGCTCACTGCTAGGGCTACTAGGCACAGTACACGACCATAGTAACTTAACTGTCACATGTTTAAGCAGTGTTAGCCATAAACGAAACAGTTAAACTAGAGACCGCATCTATCAAAATTAGTGTATTGTAGAAATTCCAATCTAGAATTTAAACACAAGAACTAATTCACTTACCTCTATGTTGAAGCTTATCAGGTCACCTATTAATCCCTCGGATGAGAGTATAAACCGAGGTCTAGTCTGTGCACACATGCATGCCACCGCATGGACTTTGAAGACCCTCACGCTCATGTTCTAGACGGATGAGTGCCATGCTCAAAACACCGATACACCCAGCCTGAACTATATATAGGTCCTGTTCCCCCCTGTCCTGGGTGGTGCGGCTCTTGCGTTTCCCGCGCTTTCGTTAAGACGTCAACCCGAATTTTTCGCCCGCCCGAATAAATCCCAAAGGCGAAAAATACTTGAAAATATGCTCTCTGGATTGTTAAAGCGAAATTATATTAGAAAGATATGGGACGTTAATACTGCCTACTTCTTGCGGTCATATGCAAACACACTTACATGTATAATTATGCAATGCTGACTTCATGTAAGCCGATTCTCTACAAAGGTTGATGTTATGTTGCTATATACAATCTTTTCTTTCACAATATGTTTTTTTTTAACTCCCCTGTATCCATATGCGTATTGGCAGGCTCGCTTTGAAGACGATGTGTTGTCTGCTTGCTAGCTGCAAGTTCACGATTGTCTATACCGATGTGCATAATTATTTTTCACGCTCCTTTCAAAGATGATGTTATTTTGCCAATCCAATCTTCGCCTTCTCGCTTTGTTGTTCTCCCTTTGTCTTTGTTTTGCACGCATTAAATCCTTCACCTTGTACTCATAAAACACACTGCAACACCTACAGAAGGTAAACAAAAGAGCCGCACAAACAGTGCAGATTGAGTGGGTCTGGTTTCGCCTCCCTGTTTCTTGCACTAACTCGCGAACCTTTCGGTTCCGTTCTCTTCCAACAGTTCTAGTTGTTTACTTGTCGCATTTTGTATTGGCTTGCGTTCTATGTTCCAGCTATGCTTGAGGATATTTTCGTTCGCGCATTCACAAATAGTTTTGTTCGCTCACTCAAGAGTTGTTGTTTTTACCAACTCTCTAATAGCTTACGAAGAATTCTTTTCGCTCACTGATATGAGTTACGTTCGCCCAAACACGAATAGTTATTTTCGCCCACTCCTAAATGTTTCGTAGGGCCACTCACACAATTATTCGTTCTCCCACTCACGAATAACTCTTTTCGCCCACTCTCAGTATGTTCGCAACCTTGGTGTGTATCTTTACGAATGTATGTCCATGGAATCTCACATAAAAAGCCTCTGTAAAACATTGAATTTTTTTTTTAAATCTCCGATGAATTAACAAGATTCGTCATTATCGTTCTGCTGATCCTTCAAAACAAAACTTGCTGTCTCTTTCGTCTTATCTCGCCTGGACTACTGTAATTCTCTTCTGGCTAGTGTCCCTGAAAAAAACAGCTTCTCAAGCTCCAGCGTATTCAAAATAATGCTGCCCGGATTATGCATCGACAACCGCAGCGCTCCAGTGCTACTTCTGCTCTTAAAGCTCTACACTGGTTGCCTGTCAAAGCAAGAAGTGATTACAAGATCGCTTCTCTCTCCTACCAATGTCTTTATTCTGAAAACGCTCCATCCTATCTGTCTGAACTCCTGCATGCCTATCAACCTACCCGCTCCTTACGATCTCAAGATGCTTCCCTCCTTGCAGTTCCAAGATATTCTCTATTCTCTCTCTGATTTTATTTAGTACGTTGTGCATTTATGTTATAAGTTTTACCTTTTTATGGTTATTACCTATATACAAATTAGTTTCTTATTCTTTGACACTTAAGTTTTATACAACGTATTTGTTTATTAGGGTGTTCTTTCCCCATTTATTTTCAGTTTTAAAGTGCCATTGCTTTTTTGGTTGTTTTTTTAGACTTGCATTTTCAGTTTTACATTTATAGCTTTTTTTTCTGTCATTATTAGTATTAGTATTGGTGTTGTTGTAAATAATAGTAGTAGTAGTAATAGTAGTAGTAATAGTAGTAGTAGTAGTAGTAGTAGTTAGGGAGAGAGAGAGAGAAGAGGGAGGAGAACAAAGTACAGAGCAGGAGACAGATTGCTAGTGGGGACTGAATACAAACATATATTTTACTTCTTTACAATTTACGCTTTTTATGTGTGTCTCACGTCACTGCAACTGCTGATGTCGTATAATTATTTATTAACTTGCAACTGTCTGTCTGTTTTGTTGTTGGTTTTTATCAGTAGTTGATTCAGCCCCAATGCTTGAATCCTCCTGATAAGTGTAACTCGGGTTCGTTTATCCACGCAACCAGTTCACTCAGCAACAAGGCAGGAGTCGTCGTATGAAGTTTTTCCACCTTTATTCAGCGTACATCAACAACTGCATACAATCGCTCAATCACTTTTCACTTTCTCTCTCTAACAATTCTACTCTCGACTCAAACAGTGCGGTACATATATAGTCTCTCTATACTCGAGAGAACGTTCGAACATTCGAGCGCGACACAACCACAACCAATCAAAATAAACTTCGTCATCACTGTCTTACGTCATACAACATTCTTCATCATAAAAGAACTTCTCAGCTGTTACTACATTTATCGCGAAGCTTCGATCGATAATAAACAAGCAACTCTAGAGAATGCTCCAATAATATCGACCAACGAAAATTATCAACATTATACAAAGCTTCTTCTAACAACAATGCAAAATCAAATCAAAGATAAATACACTCTATTATTGCATGCTTTGCAAAACAAAACGATCGAATCTATTGTGCGCGTCCCACACGCACCATCGCGCGCGTCCCAACGTAACAGTCTGTATGCTTGCGTGCGAGCGCCTAGAGCAAACTACTATTTTAAAATTCGCGCTTTATAAACTATATTATTATTATTATTATTATTATTATTATTATTATTATTATTATTATTATTATTATTATTATTATTACCCTGCTGGCGTGTGTATCAAATACAGAACACACTGGATGCGGCTTGGAATGCAGCTGTGGCGTGTTCAGGCTTGTGTGTAAACGCATCCGTGCACGGACGATTTGCAGTTCTCTCCCCTTGTCTAATGGGCTGTTCTTTCCTCCCTTGTCTTCATGCTTGGGCTCCACCCGTCATCGCCGTCATCAGCATACCTCCTCTTGTACAACGTTTTAATGGAACTCCCACCCGCATTCCACTTTCCTCATTTCCCCTATACAATTCTCCCCCATCCACCCTACCCCCAACACTCTCCCTTCCGCTCACGCATCCAAGACCCACACCAGTTGCGAGTTGCTTTGCAGCGAGGGGCTTACTCGCGTTGTTTCGTATGCAAGTGCTCACAAAGCAACGTTGGGAACAATAGGACGTTCTGCGCCTGGGCAGTAAGAGATCCTAGGTTAAAAAAAAAAAAAGGTAAAGGTAGTCCCATAGCCTTGTGGCCGTAGGGGAGCGTGATGTTGGAGATCACACTTATCTTGGGCCAGCGTAATGAGGGTGATGCCCAACTCTCTCCCTCGCTGCTTTACCTTCCCCACCCTCAAGAGAGTAGGTACTCAATCACAGTTGAGTCAACTGGGGGCGTTGTTATTTGTCGCTTCACGCCTTAGCGGTCACCCATCCAAGTGCTAACCGCACCGGACGGTGCTTCACTTTCGACACAGTAGCGAGTGCTCCAACCACTGCACTATCCGACACCCCACAAGAGATCCTAGGCTAAAATCGAAAGGAAGATAAGTCCACAATGTTGACGGCCATGATGTACTCGCAGAAAAGTATCTATTTTTTAAAGTCACGTGACAGATTGCTTGTTTTTGCTTTGTGCAACGGAACTCACCGCCTAGTTTCGCATGTACTCGCGAGCACTCGCTTCAAAGCTATTCGCTACCGATCTGGGTGATGTGTGTGGGATGGGGGTGGGAGGGGTCAGAGGGGGGAGTGTTATGTGTGGGTGGAAGGTTTCTTGTTGATATTAGGTAAAGGTGTGGTGTGTTCATAATCTTTCAGTTGGTTGGTTGGTTGGTTGTTTTATTAACGTCTTCTTCATCAAAATAATAAGACGCATATTCATATTCACACACGCATTCACACATGCACGCATGCATGCGCACTCACACACCACATTAAATTAACTAATCAAATGAGCCGAGCTACTGGAGAATCAATTAAAGCTTTGGCCAATCTAACGCTCACATCAAAACTGATGTTATCAATTGAACTCATAGTTTGTAAATCCGTGGGCAAAAAAAGACGAATATAACTACATTCAAGTAATACATGCTTCAAAGATACACTTTCATTACATATGCAGTTAAAATTTTTACAATATTTTGTTTTAATTGAGTTTAGTATTATTCTATGTGCCATGCTTAAAACTGATCTGGTAATTCCACAAGAATTATCATAACTCAGATTGAATTTAAGCGCTTTCACAAATTTATTTTCTATCGAATTTTGAATTTCTTTAGACGATAATGGTATCGTTATTGCCTGTGAGTTAATATTTGAAGCACCGAGTTTTGCAGCATTATCAGCCCAATCGTTATAAAGAAATCCACAATGTGATGGAATCCAGCAAAAGTTCACCTGAGTACCGTTAGTTATCAAACTATTAATAATATTTATAATGTCTAAAATAATTTCTTTTCTTTCACCATGACAATTTGAATTCAGTGCCTGCAAAGCATAGATTCTACACAAATAACTATACTAAATGTACTCAAAGCTAGATTTCAGCAGTGAAAATGGAATATCCTTTACCCAAATAATAGGATTCTGATATATTAAAATCCGGTATTACAAACGCTGTTCCGGCTTCACCTGTTTCAAAAACAGATCCATCGGTATATATTTTCAAATGTCCAGAATACTTTTCATACATATGATGTCGTGCTTCAACCGCCGTGAATTGTGCGTTATGATTCTTGTTTACATTACAATAATGAGTATCATAATTTGCCTTTTCAGTCTTTCAATCTTTCAGTTTGTTGGAGGGAAAGAGGTGTTAGGCACCTCCCTTTCCTTTGGGTCAGCTGCATAAGGGCAGAGTGTGCACCCAATTCTACTTCTCCCTCGCTGACTTACCTGTCTCGGTTCTAAATAGAGCCATCAACCCATGCACTGCTGGATGGACTCTCTCTCTCTCTCTCTCTCTCTCTCTCTCTCTCTCTCTCTCTCTCTCTCTCTCTCTCTCTCTCTCTCTCTCTTTCTTCCTTCCTCTCTCTCCCCCCTGTCTCTGTTTCTCTTCCTCTCTCTCAACATTAATTATTAATTAAGCTATAATAAACATACACATACATACACACATTCATCGTCTGCTATATTACAACAATAACTACAAAAATATGGGTCATGAATTCAGCTCACAGGCATAATTATTATGCACAGTTGGTTATGCGATATTTTTTTTTCTTTACGAAGGAAGAGACTCCATTTGGCTGTCTTCCTTTTCTCTTCCCAGCAGCCTCTTTTCTTCCCAGAATTCCTCTTTCCTTGACCTTGAAGACAGAAAGTGCTTGGGCTAATTTGACCATTGTTCGGCAGCGATGGAACGTGCTAAGGAATAAAGGAAATGAAGAAAAGGGTAGTTTTTATTTTCAAAATGGAGGAAATATTGCGAAATGGATTTTGGAAAGCGAAGGAACGTGTTAAAATATGATTAATGTTCTTTCCCATCTGTCCATGTTCAGAACTGAAAGAGGGATTATATCATATCTTCGGGGGAAACAATCAAATAAATTGTGTGGTGTTTGTCATTATTATTATTATTATTATTATTATTATTATTATTATTATTAGTAGTAGTAGTAGTAGTAGTAGTAGTAGTAGTAGTAGTAGTAGTAGTAGTAGTAGTAGTAGTTGTAGTAGTAGTAGTAATAATAGTTATATATTTATTTATTTATTTTTATTTGTTGTTTTGTTTTGTTTTCATACAATATGACTGAATCTAAGGAATTGTGGAGTAGGGGTAAACAATTTAGAATTAATTGGAAAGATAAGTTGTGTGTGTGTGGGTGTGTGCGTGTGTGTGTGTGTGTGTGTGGACTTAGAAACGCTTTAATTGTTACACACTCTTTACACTCTACCTACGTTCTTTTGACGGCTCCGTTATTTTGACGTCAAAACAGTGTTCCGTTAGGGTTAAGGCTGTGGCAGGCTTAGGGTTAGGTTAAGGGTTGGGGTGTGGGTTAGGGACAAATGTAAAAAAATGTTATAACAACCTATGTTGCGATTTATAAAATTCATAACGGCGTTTTTACACGGTTGTGTGTGTGTGTATGTGTGTCGGGGGGAGGGGGGATGGGACGTGGGGGCGAAATGATGATGATGATGATGATGATGATGATGATGATGATGATGATGATGATGATGATGATGATGATGATGATGATGATGATGATGATGATGATGATGATGATGATGATGATGATGAATGGAAGTGGCGAAGAAGGTGGGTTAGGAGTGGAGCAATTTAAGAAATGATGGGTAAATAATTATTTTGGAGTGGACGTATTTAAAACAAATTGTAAAATATCATTTTGCAAAAATGTTTGTTCCATACATGGAACGTTGCGACTGAAAGACGTTTGAATAGCTTCTCGTCTGGCTTATAAACAGAAAGATTCGCAGTCTTTACAAGACTAAATGAAGACCAATATTCCTTTTTTTTTTTTAATGATGAGCTTCTTTCGTTTATTCTTTCTTCTTATTCTCCTTACCCTCTCCCAAAACTACTGCATGCTCATAAATGCCTGGTACTGGCTTCGTTGATAATAATAAAGGAATTCGGCCTCAGAATATGATGCTACATGAGGCTAATTTGCCTTTAAGGGGATCATATGGACGTCTTTATTCTAGACAGTCATGGCTCTAGAGCGCTGGTAGTAACTTACAAGGTGGCTGAAAAGTAACTCCCTATTAAAATGTGCTGATAATTTTTGTAAGTAGCTCTGCATTTACATGAAACGACCTGTATTGTAATCCGTACAGTGATAGAATATAATACTGCTTTCTGATTTTATTTTGCAATGATGAGAGCTGCTTAAAATGACCCCGTTGTCCGACTCTGTGTGAGCGAGCACAACTGATACAAGACGTAAGACACATGAATTTTGTATAATTTCTTTGGTGTGATTTATGTTGTTGTTGCTTACGGTCATACGTCAAGTGCTTGCTGTTTTTGCCTATGATCTCATTCACCATTCTGCAAGCAATCAGGCAAGTGCTGCTCCCTAAAGGCAAAACGACGCAGTCACCTGGAACAATCCATTCTGGAACATTGCTGACTGTTTCCCCCCTCTCCCTCTCTCAACTATCAACTTTTTCTCTACACCACACCTTTCTTCACGCTATTTTCAACGTCTTCCTCTCACTGTCTTGCTTTCGTCTCTCTCTCTGTCTCTCTTTGTCTCTGTTCTTGTCTGAACCTTCCAGACTTGTCTTCGGTGTTCCTTAGGGGTCAGTTCTAGGCCCTGTTCTATTCCCACTTTACACATCTCATCTGTCTTAGATCATCCAAAACCATGGCATTTTCCACCATTTCTATGCAGACGATTCACAGCTCAAAACCAGTGACACTCCTCAAAACCTTCCATCTAAATTGACCCAAACGTCTGACTGCTTTAAAAAACGTTTCTAACTGGATGACTGCCAAGAAGCTCCAGCTCAATGCTAACAAAACACAAGTTATGCCCTCGGGTACCAAACACAATCTGTCTTCTTCTCTGTAGACGCTGTCACTCTTGGCCAAACCACTATTCCTAAAGCATATTTTGTCAAAAACCTTAGTGCTATCCTTGACAAAACCCTCTCCATGTCAGAATTAATCTGCAAAACCTGTAAAGCATGCAATTTTTAGCTCTGTAGATTAGGCCTTGTCCGCAAGCATTTCACAACTGACGCTACAACCAAACTCATTTCCTCTTTTGTTCTTTCATGCTTAGACTACTTTAACTCTTCTGACTGGTCTTCCTTCCTCATCTGTTCATCTGCTCCAACGTGTTCAAAACTCAGCTGCTCGTCTGGTTCTAAAAATGAAAAAAAAAATCTTATCATATCACACCGCTACTACATTCTCTCCACTGGCTTCCTGTATCTCAAAGGATTATCTACAAAATCTGTACTTTCTGTTACAAGTGCGTCCATGGATTAGCCCCTTCCTATCTCACCCAGATAATTCACTTCTACAAGCCATCTAGAAATCTTCGTTCTTCCTCTGACACCCTCGTGCTACAAATACCCCGCTACAAACTCTCCTCTGTAGGCTGTCGATCCTTCTCAGTGCTTGGTCCTTCAACTTGGAACTCTCTTCCTCTCTCTCTCTCTCTCTCTCTCTCGCTCTCTCTCTCTCTCTCTCTCTCTCTCTCTCTCTCTCTCTCTCTATCTATCTCTTTGCAGCTCTCCGAAAGTATCCCTTTGAAGTCCAACTTAAAAACTCGCTTCCTTAAAATGTCTGATCTCGTCTTCTATCACTATCATCATTCCTTCTTTTCCGATTCAGACCACCGCCATCACACCCCCTCCCCCTCACTCTTTAGCTGCTTTCCTCCTCCCCCTTACTCCCTCGTTTTTTTATAGTTTACTTGTAAATATTCTTTTTTCAAGTTTGTGTTATGTCTTTGCATAGTTTATTGTGTCTGGTTTTTGTTTCACTTCTTTTCGTATGTATTTCGATGTTAAAACGTTAAGTATATATGGGAGAATGGGAGGCGACTGGTTCAAGCTTGGGAGAGGGGATTGTCTACCTTCCATTTGTTGATTAGTCTAGCCTTGGATGGCTCCTGCTTTGCAGAATCCTTTGGAGTAACCATTAGGTTATGCAGGACAAGGCGAAACGACATTCGTTCTCTCCCGGCTGACCATTCGTCTTCTACATATAAAATGCCTGCCGACAATGTAGTCCTGCTCACCACCAAAAGCAGAAGACGAATGGTCAGCCGGGGAGAACAAATGTCGTGTCGCCTTGTCCTGCACAACCCAATGGCCACTCCAAATGATTCTGCAAGCAGGAGCCGCCCAAGGCTAGTCTAACCAACAAATGGAAGGTAGACAACCTCTCTCCCAAGCTTGAACCAGTCGCCTCCCATTCCGCCACTTATCAATGCGTGCGAACTGCGCTTTGAACTGATGTCATTAGGAAAAAGTCTTATATATGCATACCCTTATTATTATTATTATTATTATTATTATTATTATTATTATTATTATTATTATTATTATTATTATTATTATTATTATTATTATTAAATTGAATTTATACAACGCATTTTTTTATTAGAATAAGAACTCAATGCGATTACACACATCATTCGTACGCATAATCACAACATTCTCACTACATCATGTACAACATCATTGAGAAAGTATTATTACTGTTCATACTATTTACATAGAAAACGCCTTGCGGAACAAGTGCGTTTTTAAGCAGCTCTTAAAGGAAACAAGGTCTGTACAATGTCTTAAACCGGCAGGCAGCGCAGTCCAAGCCTTGGGTGCTTGAAAACTAAAAGACCTGTCGCCAACTGTCTTAAGCAGACGCTTGGGCGTTTTCAACAGTTTTTTTAATCTGATGAGCGCAAAGAACGGGTTGTAGTGTAGGTAGTGAGTACCTCAGACAGATATGGTCGAAGTGACGGAAAGCTAGGACAGCAATTTTGTATTCAATGCGGAAATTGACAGGGAGCCAGTGGAGCTGCATTAAGAGAGGCGTGACATGATCACGTTTCCGTTTTTTTAAGCACAAGCCGAGTAGCACAGTTCTGTACACGCTGCAGTCGGCTAACTTCATCAATGGGAAGGCCAGCTAGAACTGAATTACAATAATCAAGTCTGGATGTCACAAAAGCGCTGACCAACTGTGTACATGCATGCACTATTTATTTATTATTTTTGTCTCTGTCCAGTATGTCTCTGTCAGTCTGTCTCTCTCTCTCTGTCTCTCTCTCTCTCTCGCTCTCTCTCTCTCTCTCTCTCTCTCTCTCTCTCTCTCTCTCTCTCTCTCCCATTTTCCACCTCTTCTTCCCTCCTCCGCTATCTGTGCTCTATTTACTCTTCCCCCTTCTTTTCCACACACCTCCCCCCCCCCTCTCTCTCTCTCTCTCCTACTCAGCCATACCTTCAGGCTACGGTGGTGCCAGATCATCTGAAGACGTTTCGATCCAACGCATCGTTCAAGGTATGTAATAAATGACAGTTTCCGTCGCGAGCTGCACTTCCTCTGCATCATGCCCCCACGATACTAGCAGACAATGCGTCGATTGCAAAAAAAAAAACCTGCTTTATTATTATTTGTGAAGTTTGAAAAGTTGATTGTTCTATGGACGGCTTTAAGTTTAAACGAATGTTCTTTGTTTGTACTCACTTAGGATCAAATTTATGTGCCAGTCTCTCGGTTTTTCTGAATAAACTCCGTTTTCGCCCGTGGGAGTACCTGGGGTTTCAGTATAAATAGTATCCCCACTTTCTGGAAATGTAGTCCTTTAAATTCCCACTGTCGCTGTCTTTCTCCTTAGCTCTTTCTCATTCCTGCTCTGTTCTATCAATCTGCTATATTATTATTTTATTATTTAATTATTTAATCGTTCTTATATAGCGCTTTACCAGCTCAAGAGCTGCTCAAGGCTCTGGCCGATACAGGATCTAACTCAAGCCGCCCGGGACGCGAACTTGTTTTTTCCAACCTAGTTCCAGTCACTTTCCCGAAAAAGGCAATTACCGAAGTCGAACGAAGCTCTCCGAGTCGAGCAAAGCTATCCGATGTTTTACGAACGAATGCTGGCAGGACTACGTGAAACCACAGGCTTGGAAGTCTCGTCTTTCGTAGGCCTCAATTACATACTATACTACGTACGTATTTAGGAGTTTACAAAGACAAAAGAAAAGACTTCAGAGCCTGTGGTGAAACATCCGTGCATAAAAATAGCCGCTGCTAGTAATCAGAGTCTCCTCTCTGAAAATCCTTATCGGGAAGAGAGGGGACTATAAACTGATATAACATAACAACATCTATTTCTTTTTCGATCTGCACAGCTTCAGGCTCAAGTCGAGATTTGCATTTTGAAGCAGTTAGTATTGTTATTATTATTTTATGATGAATAATATACTGACACAATTAGTAATAAGGAGTAAAAGTTATACATAACACATAAAGCACACATACAACGACTTCACAGCTATATCAACAATAAAACCATGACAAAACTTCAAAGCACTATGGATACGTTGATGCCACTTCAGCACAACAAGGCAAAGCAAGTTTATAATGGTCTCAAAAAACAGTGATATTTTTTGCAAGCACCAAAGCAATTATTTTTTACCTAATATTATTCTTTTTAACTGATACAGTAAATTTGTTATATGTATTTCAATTATATGTATTTTAATGAGAAACACGTATTTAAAAAATGTTGCGTGGCGGGCGGAAATTTCTATAAATCATCTGAAAACTTTGTTAAATCTATAAGAAAAAATAACCAGTAACACCATCTGAATATTTCGGGTTACACCCAACTTCAGCAAAAACAAACAAACCGTCACTGACCATATTTACACCATTGAGCACGCACAGCAGCACACTATTCTTTCTTTTTTTTTTAAGTAGGAATAATAATAATAATAATAATAATAATAATAATAATAATAATAATAATAATAATAATAATAATAATAATAATAATAATAATAAACAAATAATAATAATAATAATAAACAAATAATAATAATAATAATAATAATAATAATAATAATAATAATAATAATAATAATACTCATAATAATAATAATAATACTCATAATAATAATAATAATAATAATAATAATAATAATAATAATAATAATAATAATAATAATAATAATAATAATAATAATACTCATATACTGGCCATAAACTTATAATGTAATTGCCCTTTTGGATGAATAAAGTTGTATTGTATTGTATTGTATTGTATTGTATTGTAATAATAATAATAATAATAATAATAATAATAATAATAATAATAATAATAATAATAATAATAATAATAACACAAACAAAACAAATAAATAAATTAAAGATTTAACTAAATAACTATACTACTACTACTACTACAACTGCTACTATTAATACTACTACTTGCGAAGTTGTGGTCTCGATTTTGTGGTCCTGATTCGGCTCTTTGCAGTCCGCTGGACTCTGTAAGCAATTAATAACTAATAAGCTTTTAATTTAACTCTGATCTCGAGTTGTCTTCATTTTGTGGTTCTGATTCGACTCTTTGCAGTCCACTGGACCCTGTAAGCAATGAATAACTAACTATTAATTTAACTCTGATCTCGAGTTATATTAAAAAAAAATCGCTTAGCCTACTCGTCCTTCTCCGGAAATTTCAAGATTCGAATATTATAAAGTATAGGCCTAAATATTATCAATTAGAATTGATATAGTTTATACATTTATTTACGCATAAAACAAACAATAAAGGTCTAATAATTATATTCAGCTAGTGAGCTTCTTCGCTGCGCGGAGACTGACTTATAATATAATAATGTAGATTAAGCCTATGTATACTGTATAACAGTGTCTACTTGGTTCTAGGCAGGAAATGGGCAATGCTATTATTAGCCTTTACTGCTGAGAACTAACAAAATGCAAATCAAGGAACCCAACTATTAAATATGGTCGATAATAATTATGCTCATATTATGCTCATATTAACAAAGTATACCGTTGCGAAATGCTAAATCGGTGTAAATCGAACAGAATTAGAAGCAACAGCGATCATTTTTAATGTCAACTAGTCGTAGTCATTGCATCATTTCGTAACACATCGGAGAGCTTCGTTCGACTTCGGTGATTGCCTTTTTGGGCGAATGACTGGAACTAGGTTGGAAAAAACAAGTTTGCGCCCGGGACGCCCACCCGCAGCCTTTGGGCGCATGGTCTGACGCCCGTACAACTGAGCACAATCCTGGGCGGCCAGGGATGGGGGAGAAGGACTTAAGTGCATGCTGGGTGTGTTCTTGTCACCGGCAGTCACCCGTCTAGGACATGAGCGTCAGGATCTTTAAAGTCCGTTATGATGAAATGTATGCGACACAGACTAGACCTCGGTTTATACTCTCATCCGAAGGAGTAGGAAACGGGAGTAAAGTGTCTTTCCCAAGGACACAACACAATGCCCCGGCCTGGGCTCGAACCCGGGACCTTCAGATCCGCAAGCCAAAGCTCTACCATTAGGCCACCGCGCCTCCTATACTATCTTCTTTTTCGCTAGACCAGTCACCTACCTTTTTTTTTTGAAAATGTCTTTCACAAACTCCTCACAGTATGAGGTCTGTTTGGTCAGCTTGGGAATATTGGACGCTTTCTGCCAAATGGTCACTAGGGCTTCCTATGATATTATTATTTAGCAATGTAGTCATTTTATATTGTATGTATGTGTTTTGTTGATATTTTATAATGATGTTTGTATTCTATTTTGTTTTTGTAAACGGGGGTTCGATAAATTAGAGTGTAGCCTTAGCGTCCCCTGCGTTCAGTGCCACCACACGTGTTGTTTCAGCAGATCTTTTATACGAATCAGTGGTGAACTTTTATACGAATCAGGGGTGAGTCCTCTTTGAACCACGTTGTGGTCCTGATTCGGCTCTTTGCAGTCCGCTGGACCCTGTATTCAATGAATAACTAACTATCCGTCTTCCTCTCTATTATGTGCCAGTCCTTTTTTGTATTTGAGTGAGTGAGTGTGTGTGTGTCTCTCTCTCTCCATCCCTCTCTCTCTCTCCCGCCCTACCTCTCTCTCTTCTTTCCCTTTTGCTCTCTCTCTCTCTCTCTCTCTCTCGCTCTCTCTCGCTCTCTCTCTCTCTCTCTCTCTCTCTCTCTCTCTCGTTTTGTGTGTGTGGATGGGGAGATAGGCTATTTCTTTTATTCTTCCCTTCTTCTAGGTCGAAAGTTAATCTTTTTGAAGATGGTTCTGTTTTAGGTGTCCTTTTTTTTTTTAAAAATCTGTTTAGTTATTTGTTTTTTAATCGTTCTTATACAGCGCTTTTCCAGGTCAAGAGCTGCTCAAGGCGCTGGCCAATACAGGATCTAACTCAAGGCGCCCGTGTTCTTCTCTTCTTTCCTAACCACACTTATTTCTTCTTCTTGTTCGGTTTCTCATTGTTCTTCGTCCGTCTTGTTCTTATTGTTCTTCTTCTTGTTCTTCTTGTTCTTCATCCGTCTTGTTCTTCTTGTTCTTCCTCTTACTGTTCTTCGTTCGTCTTGTTGTTCTTGTTCTTGTTGTTCTTGTTCTTTTTGTTGTTGTTCTTGTGCTTGTTGTTGTTGTTGCTGCTGCTGATCTTCTTCTTCTTCTTCATTATCATCATCATCACCATCTTCATCATCATCATCATAATCATCATCATCATCATCTTCTTCTTCTTCTTCTTCTTCTTCTTCTTCTTCTTCTTCTTCTTCTTCTTCTTCTTCTTCTTCTTCTTCTGCTTCTGTCGCTCTGATATAATTGTGATTGTTCCCCATTTAGATTACTTTGTCTTTGGCTCTTCTATTCTCGTGTTTTTTTTTTCTTTTTTTTTTCTCTTGGGGATGGGGTAGGGAGGCGAAATTACAACAATGTGATTGTGCTCGACTCTTGTCTCTGCCTGGACGCCTCTTCATCACAGCGTGACTGGTCAGCCGGAAGTCGTTTCCACTTACGGACGCTTTGGACTGTGTACTACTGACCCTTGTTTTTTTTGTTTTCTTTGGGGGGAGGGTATGATGGGTGGGGATTCGATGTGGGGGTGGGTGGAAGGGCTGCCTTTGACATCTCCCGTGCTGGACGTTGTACGCGATAAAACAAAGCCTGATGAGGTTCAGCAGAATACTTTGCAGCACTAGTAACGATCAACGTGTTGTTCCAGGATGGCGTGAATGTTGTTTGTTTATGTTATCATTCTTACGTCGCGCTTTTTTCTTTCTCAGGGCCTGAACAGTGTAAGATGGCCGATGCATGAGCTCACTCAGGGCCTGAACAGTGTAAGCTGGCCGATGCATGAGCTCACTCAGGGCCTGAACAGTGTAAGATGGCCAATGCATGAGCTCACTCAGGGCCTGAACAGTGTAAGATGGCCGATGCATGAGCTCACTCAGGGCCTGAACAGTGTAAGATGGCCGATGCATGAGCTCACTCAGGGCCTGAACAGTGTAAGCTGGCCAATGCATGAGCTCACTCAGGGCCTGAACAGTGTAAGATGGCCAATGCATGAGATCACTCAGGGCCTGAACAGTGTAAGATGGCCGATGCATGAGCTCACTCAGGGCCTGAACAGTGTAAGATGGCCAATGCATGAGCTCACTCAGGGCCTGAACAGTGTAAGATGGCCAATGCATGAGCTCACTCAGGGCCTGAACAGTGTAAGATGGCCAATGCATGAGCTCACTCAGGCCGGCCAAAGTGCCCACTTGCTGCCTTAGACGCGTAGCCTGACGCCCCAAACAACTGAACTAAATCCTGGACGACCGGGAATGAAGAAGAAGAGAGATGGGTGTAATCACCCGTCTAGGACATGAGCGTCAGGATCTTTAAAGTCCGTGCGATGAAATGCGCGCTTGGGCAGACTAGATTTTGATTTATGCTCTCGTCCGAAGGAGTATCAATGTTAGTTGTAGTAGTTGGTGTTGTATATAGTAGTAGTAGTAGTGGCAGTGGTAGAAGTAGTAGTAGTAATAGTAGTAGTAATAGTTGTGTATATATAGTAGCAGTAGAAGTAGTGGTAGTAACAGCAGAAGTAGGAGTAATAGTAGTAATAATAATAATAATAATAATAATAATAATAATAATAATAATAATAATAATAATTATTATTATTATTATTATTATTATTATTATTATTATTATTATTATTATTATTATTATTATTATAATTATAATAATAATAATAATAATAATAATAATATTAATAATAATAATAATAATAATAATAATAATAATAATAATAATAATAATAATAATTATTATTATTATTATTATTATTATAATTATAACTATAATTATTATTATAATTAATGGTGAGGATGACGATGATGTTGATGATGAGGAGGAGGAGGACGACAGGATAACTTTAATTCTTCGCCGTTATAAATATTTCCAGAGACAGCACGAAAACTATAACTGGTGAGTAATTCCTTCAAAATCCTTTCCTAAATATATTAAAGACTGAATGAGATGACCGCTATAGCTTATATTGTACTGTCGTTCACCGTGATGTCCACTGTATACTAGAGTGGACAATTCATCTAGAGCTCGCTGTAGGGGCCAATCAGAAGAACTGGGCAGAAATCGTTTAGCATGTGCAAAGATGACCACTTGCCAATATTGGGCTAGGGCCCTCTCTTTTTGTCGCCCTCATACTAGAAGTAATAAACGGGTGGTAAAGCAATATTTGTATCAGATCACCTTCGCTGCGTCCTCATGAACCAATTACCCACGGTGCATTGCTCTGCCGTTTTCCCTCCTTGCTGATCTGTGAGTAGATGGCTGGGCCACTAACGAGGTTTCTACTGTAAGATGATGAGAAGAAACAGTAAGAAGAATGAGATGGAAAGACGAAAGAGGGAGGGGGAATAAAAAAAGGTAGGGAGAGAGGATAGAGAAGAAGAAGAAGAAGAAGAAGAAGAAGAAGAAGAAGAAGAAATTATATATGTAATTGTTTACTTGTTCCTGTTCGCTAAAGAATTAAATAAAGAGATTACTCTTATATAGCGCACTTACAAGCTCAGAGAGCTTCTCAAAGCGCTGGCCACTACTATCCAGCAATCACACAATAGTTTGCTGAAGTCAGGATTCGAACCCGCGTCGCCCGAGACGCACGTACACAAGTCGTGCGCTCTGACCACCGAGCTATTCCTGCCGATAGAGACATTTCAGAGTTACAGTTTGTCAAAAGGGTAGCCCTTATTTAAAGGTCAACATCATTGAAATATAAAATTGAGCACAAGATATCTACATAATAAAAGAAGTCACATGCCAAACAACTTTTTTCCGAAAAATACTGCCTTTTTTTAATATTTAATAAAATCTACTTCGAATAAACTTTTGCACCTTCGAAAAGCCCGCTCACGTGACCACATGGCTCGTGACGTCAAATGCTGTAGACAATATAGAGTCCGATAGTGCCCCTTCTCTACCAGGGGCCGGGTAGCTCAGTTGGTAAGAGCGTCTTGCTAGTAACCGAAAGGTCGCTGGTTCGAATCCCGGATTGGTCAACGTGTGATCATATTATTTTCCCCTTTACCAACAACTGGCCCGCTGGTGTCAGTATAAATCGGTCCAGTAGTCACCTATATGCGAAAGTGTCGTGTGACTATAATCTACATACAAACAAAAAACTTCTCTACCAAAACGCAGGAAAACGAAGAGCAGTGGCCTATATTGTGCCGTTGGAGGTTGTACAAACAAACAAGCGGATGGGATAATATTGCATAGGTTTCCAAAAAACGAAGAAGTGCGAAATAAGTGGGTGAGATTTGTGCGTCGTCAGCAATTTGCGCAAAACACTTCGCTGAAGACTGCTACCCCCCAAGCGGAGCTTTGGGATGAGTTTAGTTTAGTTTAGTTTAGTAGATTAAAGTCCCTGGACACATTTGCGTATAAGGGACTGGGAAAGGGGGGGGGGAAGGGTGATTTGGGATGAAAACAATACAGACATTAAAGCCTATCTCTGTTCCAACGATCCAAAGCCTCAACAACAGCAACAGTGATTCAAGTTACTAGTAGTAGCTTCTACTTCAACTACAGTCACAGTGGCTACTACACATCCATCGTCTGCTATCACTTGCCGAGTGTCAGGAAAGTCAGAGGAGCTTTTCAGAAAAGGGAACGCAAGAGGTTATGTATTCACGGGTCTAGCTCGTATAATTATTTGTTTATTATTACAATTAGTACTCGGGGGTCGAATTCGTTTCTAACAGAAGAGAGCACTGCTGTAACACGACAGATCGAGTGAAGATACACTGCTTGTCTCGCTTGTAACTTCTTCGCAGTCGGCCATTGTCTACAGCTGCTGACGTCACTGCGAGGGGAGATCAGCGATAGCTGCGTTTTAGAGTATTACTTCCCTTACCCTTAATTACAGGTAGGAAATCCCACTTTCAGTGATCGATATCTATTAAACGATAGAGCTTTGCTTACCGAATTTTTTGCATCTGGTATTATTTAGTAAAGTTCTTTCAGCAGAAACTTTTTGACCGAGCACTGTGGTTGACCTTTAAGCCATGCTTTTGTTGCATTTATAATGTCTTCCATGTTTTTGTTGTGCTTGTCGCGTGAATAATAACATTGTGTTTTAAACCAAAACAAAACGTATCGTGATCCTTAACAATGGTTGAGTTTACAATCATCCCTCAGGGACGAAAGCAGCTCTTGGCCCGTCACCTGACACTGCGCAATCGAACTCTTCTGACAAAAATAGACCAGACAGAGAGTCAGTGGTATTGTGATCCTTAATTCTCTACTGAAAATGGCTTATAAAAAGGTAGGTAAAGGTAAAGGTAGTCCCATGGCCTTGTGGCCGTAGGGGAGCGTGATGTTGGAGATCACACTTATGTTGGGCTAGCGTAATGAGGGTGATGCCCATCTCTCTCCCTCGCTGCTTTACCTTCCCCACCCTTAAGAGAGTAGGTACTCAGTCACAGTTGAGTCAACTGGGGGCGTTGTTATTTGTCGCTTCACGTTTTGC
Organism: Oncomelania hupensis; assembly: GCA_036898135.1. NCBI lineage: Eukaryota > Metazoa > Mollusca > Gastropoda > Littorinimorpha > Pomatiopsidae > Oncomelania > Oncomelania hupensis. The sequence goes on from CM072512.1 coordinate 9,206,936, forward strand.
GGTCACCCATCCAAGTGCTAACCGCACTGGGCGGTGCTTAACTTGCGACACAGTAGCGAGTGCTCCAACCACTGCGCTATCGGACACCCCTTAAAATGGCGTATAACATGTGTAAATACGACTACATTTGCATGACATGAACATGTATTGTGATTCTTACTGTGAGCGAATGTAACGATCTCTGATTGGATCACACAGTGACGAGACCAACCCGTAATGGCCCCTCGATGTTTGATACGAAGACTAAAACGGAGATGCTATACGTGGTAGTTGACTCAGTCCGATGACCATGATTTTGGAAAATAATGATGCTGTAAACTAGGAAATAGGTTGGTCTTCTTCATTTGCTAGAATAAGAGGTCGCTCATTTGGGTACTGATTTTATTAGGAGAAGAGATTGAGTCACTGGGATGAAAATAATCAAGTCTTCTTAAAAGGAAATGATCTAGATAGAGGGTCAAGAGTCAGAAATCTAGACCTAGGTTTGTGCATACACATTGATGCGTGCTTGTCAATTTATCGGATGTAGGCTTCATCACGCCAGTGAGCCACATTATTGGATCATAAAGTTTTCTTCTGCGCATACATAACTCAAGTTTGTCCAAGAACTTCCCACCCTCCCATTATCTCTCCTCCTTCGGTCTCCTCCCCCCACCTCTCCTCTTCACCCCCACCTCTCCTCTTCACCCCCACCTCTCCTCTTCACTCCCACCTCTCCTCTTCACCACCACCTCTCCTCTTCACCCCCACCTCTCCTCTTCACTCCCACCTCTCCTCTTCACTCCCACCTCTCCTCTTCACTCCCACCTCTCCTCTTCACTCCCACCTCTCCTCTTCACTCCCACCTCTCCTCTTCACTCCCACCTCTCCTCTTCACTCCCACCTCTCCTCTTCACTCCCACCTCTCCCCTTCACCCCCACCTCTCCTCTTCACTCCCACCTCTCCTCTTCACTCCCACCTCTCCTCTTCACTCCCACCTCTCCTCTTCACTCCCACCTCTCCTCTTCACTCCCACCTCTCCTCTTCACTCCCACCTCTCCTCTTCACTCCCACCTCTCCTCTTCACTCCCACCTCTCCTCTTCACTCCCACCTCTCCTCTTCACTCCCACCTCTCCTCTTCACTCCCACCTCTCCTCTTCACTCCCACCTCTCCTCTTCACTCCCACCTCTCCTCTTCACCACCACCTCTCCCCTTCACCCCCACCTCTCCTCTTCACCCCCCACCTCTCCTATCCACCCCTCCCCAGCTCTCATCTCTCATTCTCCGTCTGTTTCTAACTCGCTTTCTCTCTTGTCATCTCACACTTTCTCTTTTGTCCGCTCTCTCTCTCTCTTTCTTTCTCTTTCTTTCTTTCTTTCTCTTTCTTTCTCTCTCTCTCTCTCTCTCTCTCTCTCCCTCTCTCTCTCTCTCTCTCTCACACACACACACACACACACCCAGAATGATGAAAACAGAACTGAAGAGAGAGAGGGTGTCTGTGTGTGTATAGAAAAAAAAGGGGGGGGGTAAGGGGTTATCCATAGAGTGGCAGCTTCACATTCCGTGTTTTATTTAGGGTAATGGCATTAGGTCACCCAGACCTACAGAAAGAGAAAGAGACAGACAGACAGACAGACAGTTGAAATCTAGTGAGAAAGGAACAGACAAACAGCGTTAGGCGGAAAAGAGATGTTTGGGGAAGCAGGAAAAGAGAAGGAGTGAGAAGGTCAGAGGGAGGACATATATGGGTAGAGATGGGTAGGGGAGGCGTTCGCGCAATTTGGCGTGCGTGTGTGGGTGTGTGCGTGCGTGTGTGTGTGTGTGTGTGCGCTGAGAGATGACAGAATGAGGAAAGGAAGGCATGCACATGACCCTTTCCTACTGTCTCTGCATTTTGTTTTTCTATTTTATTTGTTAATTGGAATTGATCAGCTTCAGCATCTTGCGATTTTCTCATGGCTATAGGCTGAATCTGGCGCGCAACCAAAAAGCACACACATGAATTTAATGGAATCCATGATGGAAGACCACAACAGAGACTGATTCTGGCACGCGATCCTCCTCCATCTTCTGAGACAATATCGCTTGCGTTTCTGTGTGGCGTGAAACAACAGGCATGAAATTCCATCCTTGTGCTGACTTGCTTGCATACTGCTTTGCACCTTTTGAAATTTGTCTTTGCACTTTTAGAAAAAGGACTCGTAATAATAATAATAATAATAATAATAATAATAATAATAATAATAATAATAATAATAATAATAATAATAATAATAATAATAATAGATGCTATTCGCCTTACTCCTAAATCGGAGGAGGCCTGCAACCGATACACAGGCTTACATGTTAAGAAACTCTTACATACATAACACCGTCATCACTCAAACATGTAGCGTAATTGATTGATTGATTGATTGTTGCTTTAGGTCCAGCGGACTCTTCCGAGCCAAATCAGGACCGGACAACCCCCGATCCGCATAAAAGATCTGCCGAAACAACCCTAGTGGGAAAATTGAATGCCCTCCACCGGCCAGTCACTTTACAATAAAGACATCCCACGCAGGGGACGGCTGAGGCTTTACCCCAACTACTCGAACCCCCGGTTACAAAAACAAAATAGAATACAAACATCATTATAAATCATCAACAAAACACATACATATAAAATGCCTATAGTGCTAAATAATAACATCATAGGAAGCCCTAGTGACCACCCGGCAGAAAGCGTCCAACTCTCCCAAGCTGATCCAACAGACCTCATACACAAACAAGGAGTCTTGTCCAGGAAGAGTTTTCAAGAAAAAAGGTAGGTCATTGATCTAGCGAAGAAGAAGATAGTATAGCAGAGTGATAGGGCAGATCAGGAATGAGAAAGAGCAAATGAGGAAGACAGCGACAGTGGGAATTTAAAGCACTAAATTTCCAGAAAGTGGGGATACTATTTATACTGAAACCCCCGGCACTCCAACGGGGGTACTGTTGCCGCAGTGAATCAGTCATGCTTACAAAGGCAAGACAGGTTTTCAACTGGGGCTTTCCCTTTTCCCTTTATAGGTTAGAACAATCTACAGTGGCAAGATTACTCATGACCCCAAGGGGTCACAGGTTTACATGTTTAGACACTCTTACATACATAACACCGTCATCACTCAAGCATGTAGCGTAAAGGCAAGTCGCTTTTAGAAAACATAACTTGAAACAGGAAATCACATTGTATTGTGGGAAGACTGAACCCGCGACTTCCGGCGACTAACCCATGGCATTGGGCCATCTGGTCAACTGCTGGGTGGATTGTAGGCATGTTATGTATTGCACAATAGACCTGTTTAATTAAGATTTATATTGTTTGTGTTTATGCTATTGTCTTTCGGGGAGTTATGTTTTATTTGTTTGTTTGTCTGTTTTGCTTTTTGTTGATGTTGCTATTGTAGTATGCGTGTGTGTGTATGCGTGAGTGGGTGTGTGTCTTTGTGTGTGTGTGTGTGTGTACGGCCAAGTTTGTTTTTATTCTTCTGATAAATCCAGTTGCCATTGTCTCTTATGGAAAAGCCTCTTTATACAGACAATCTCATTGACGTCTAGTTTGCGTGTTGGTTTTCTTCGGAAGCTTTTCATCACTGAAGACCTCAGCGTACAGAAACGCGCGTTGCTATATGTTTGGCATGCACGAACATGCAATATTTTATGTTTAAATTTAAAGTCCAGCTGACATTTTTATTAAACCTCCCCCTTTTTTTCTTCACCAAATAATATCAGGAAATACTTTTTAAAAAAAAGGGGGGGATTCAGGAAGAGTCAAATGTCGGTCGCGTCGGTTTGTCAAACTCCTCTGTCTGTCGATCCGTAGGACACTCCATATTTCTGTTAATACTGCTCAACAAGTTAGATCGTTCGTATCTGCTTTGTACCTTACCATTTTGTAAACACGTTTTGCGGTCGACCTAAAAATTGTTTGAGGCAATTAAAAAAAAGTGTCTTACAGATAGTTCAGACAGTGGTCTATTATTCATTGTTTTTGTTTTGCTTCCTTAAGATAAAGCCGAATACTTACCGCACCACCAAGAAAATAACACTGCTGAAAATGCTTCTTTGTTGGCCTATAATAATGTGTAAGTTGTGTGTAAAGACATTTGAATGGTTTGGCATCTTGTTTTTTTTATTTATTTGAATTCAAAATCTATCGTCTTCCTTTACAAAAGCAAGCGATGTGTTATTTACTTGTTTTCTTGGAAACAATGCGACATCTTTTGGGGAGAATGGGCAAGGAGGAAGGGGGGATAATTGCACAATAAAAACGCGGAAAAACTCAATTGGATTTTTAAAAGACTATGCAACGTCGGTTTATACTAAACCCGTTCCTATGAAAAAACAGTACAAGAAGTTAATTACAAAAGCTTTCATTGCGTGTCAGGAAATCTACACGGGAATTTTTGTAAATAAATTAAATTGTTGTGAAATACACCGTCTTAAAAAAATAATACCACTTTGTTCATCTGCCTGTATAATTATTCCCTTATCGATCTTATCTTCATCCTCGCCTGACGTTTGGTCTTACGTCTCATGTCTCATGTCATTCGAGCTCCGCGCTCTCGCTATTATGGACTGCCCGTCGTTGCTCAAACTAGCGACTTTGTTTTTTTACTCTACTAAATGAGGAAGTCCACCCTTTTTTGTGTTGAAAACAACAAACCTATTTTTAAAAAAAAAATAGGGTCATCGACTGTTGAATGAACTATCTCGTTAAGTTTCTCAGCTTTCAAATCTTCCTATTACGATAGCGACGGACGGTGACGGGCTGCACTCATTACTGTCCAATGAAATCACAGATCAGCAATACATGTTCTTTATGCGAATTCAGAACTGTTTCCAAATTAGCGAGCGTTGTGGCCAAGTGGGCTAAGACGGGACTAACTTGCCTTGTCCACAGGCCAGAAACCAATGGCGCCTGACAGGTGTGGGTTCGATCCAGCATCTGGGCGTTATGTTTCTCCGAATATTATTTACATTTCACTCGGGCAACGTCTCGGGGGTTTTCTCCGGGTACTCCGGTTTGCTCCCCCAGCAAAATTTCAAAATCACAACTAATGTTAAGTAGGTTGGTTTTGGGCGCGCCACAGGCTGCGACCCCAGGGGAGGCGGCTCAGAATTTCCCTATGGAAAAAGGGACAATAAGGTAAATAAAATTTAAAAAAAAAAAGAAAAAAAAAGTTACAAGCCATTTTGAATAGGGAGTTACTTTTCAACCAGTCTTTTGGCTACGTAACAGCTACCCTAAACCTTTTTGTGAACCTTTTCTTCTATTTCATCCTTCTGTGTATCTGCATTTTTCTTCTCATCGACCTTTTTTCCTTTCACTCCTCTTTGTTGTTCTTCCTCCTCCTCTTTTTTTTCTCCTCCTACTCCTCCTACTCCTCCTCCTGCTCTCCTTCTTTCGTATTTGTACAGAAGCTTTCTTAGGCTGTATGTGTGACCGTGTTGAGTGAGTCGCTTTGTAACGGATGCCAACACAAATAGGTAATTTCCTAAAAGGCTGTTTTCAGGCTCAGTTATAGACACAGTCGCCATCTTTTGTAACCCTTGCGTCCTTGGACGGTTCTGTGGTCCTTGAGCTACTCTTTGACGTAGAATGATCTTTGTTTGGGTTGTTGCTATATTGTAAGATTTCTGTGCTATGTTGTATAAATATAGTATATTACGGTAGACTGGCATATATTACGGTGGACTATGGTATATATTATGGTGGATTATAGTATATATTATGGTGGGCTAGGGTATATATTATGGTAGGCTATGGTATATATTATATGGGGGCTATGGTATCTATTATGGTGGGCTATGGTATATATTATGATGGGCTACATATGGTATATATTATGGTGGGCTAGGGTTTATATTATGGTGGGCTATGGTATATATTATGGTTGGCAAGGGTATATATTATGGTGGGCTATAGTATATATTATGGTGGGCTATAGTATATATTATGGTGGGCTATAGTATATGGTGGGCAATTCTTTCGTATTCGCTGGTGTCTGGTCCTGATTTGGCTCGGAAGAGTCCGCTGGACCTAAAGCAACAACCATGTAATGTAATGTAATTCGCTGTTGTAATGTTTTGTTTTCAGTTCGTTTTCTTTTTCTTTTATTTATGCCGCTGCTATAAGCTTACATGTTTAATATATAGAGCGGTATACTGGAATAGCTTTGTCTGTCTGTCCGTCTGATGTTTTGTTCTAATGCTGTGTCCACTCTCAATAATTCCTCTCAAACTCCACTGTCAGTTCGTCTATTGTTCTTTTGCTTGTTTTATGGAGCTGGACTGAAAGTTGCGGTATGTAGGGTAAGCATGAGTGTGTTCATGTATGTGTGTGTGTGTGAGTGTGTGTGTGTGTGTTTGTGTGTGGGTGGGTGTGTGGGTGTGGGTGTGGGTGTAGGTGTGGATGTGTTTGTGGATGTGGATGTGTTTGTGGGTGTGGATGCGAATAGTTGTGGGGTAAGAGGGTTGGGGGTAAGGGTAACAGATAATAATAATAATAATAATAATAATAATAATAATAATAATAATAATAATAATAATAATAATAATAACGGATTTTTATATAGCGGGTTCTCCAGCCTATGACCAGACTCACCACGCTTTACATAGTCGTTACATATAAATACATGCACTCGATGAAACATCACTTTTGCTACAATACACCAAAAGACGGGACAGTAAAGGTGCAGACTATTTACAACTATGTACATAAATTACAAAAAAGACAAAAATAGACTATTTACAACTATGTACACAAATGACAAAAAGACAGAAGGTAGAATAGCAAAAACCTATTCACAGCTATTTATATGCCCGGTTAGGCCCAGGAAGGAAAACAGTATAAATATTTATTTACAGCCGTGTATACACTTACGGATCAGACATAGGCAATAGATGAGAGAATGGCAGCGGGACACAAATCAATCTGAATAATGCAGTTTGAAGAGGTGGGTTTTGAGGGCCTTTTTGAATGCTTGTGTTGATTGTATGTTGCGGATATGGGAGGGAAGGGAATTCCACTGCTTAGGTGCGGAGTAAGCGAATGCACGTTGGCCGTATGTCTTAGTGATAGAGGTGAGTTAAGGTAGAAAATCACCAGCCACGACTTCTGACATTGCAAAACGTCATCATTAGCTCCTGAGCATGCTCCTCCTCCTCATCATCATCACCATCATCATCATCATCATCATCATCATCATCATCATCATCATCATCATCATCATCATCATCATCATCATCATCATCATCATCATCATTATCATTAACAATACGGTAGACTGGCATATATTACGGTGGACTATGGTATATATTATGGTGGATTATAGTATATATTATGGTGGGCTAGGGTATATATTATGGTAGGCTATGGTATATATTATATGGGGGCTATGGTATCTATTATGGTGGGCTATGGTATATATTATGATGGGCTACATATGGTATATATTATGGTGGGCTAGGGTTTATATTATGGTGGGCTATGGTATATATTATGGTTGGCAAGGGTATATATTATGGTGGGCTATAGTATATATTATGGTGGGCTATAGTATATATTATGGTGGGCTATAGTATATGGTGGGCAATTCTTTCGTATTCGCTGGTGTCTGGTCCTGATTTGGCTCGGAAGAGTCCGCTGGACCTAAAGCAACAACCATGTAATGTAATGTAATTCGCTGTTGTAATGTTTTGTTTTCAGTTCGTTTTCTTTTTCTTTTATTTATGCCGCTGCTATAAGCTTACATGTTTAATATATAGAGCGGTATACTGGAATAGCTTTGTCTGTCTGTCCGTCTGATGTTTTGTTCTAATGCTGTGTCCACTCTCAATAATTCCTCTCAAACTCCACTGTCAGTTCGTCTATTGTTCTTTTGCTTGTTTTATGGAGCTGGACTGAAAGTTGCGGTATGTAGGGTAAGCATGAGTGTGTTCATGTATGTGTGTGTGTGTGAGTGTGTGTGTGTGTGTTTGTGTGTGGGTGGGTGTGTGGGTGTGGGTGTGGGTGTAGGTGTGGATGTGTTTGTGGATGTGGATGTGTTTGTGGGTGTGGATGCGAATAGTTGTGGGGTAAGAGGGTTGGGGGTAAGGGTAACAGATAATAATAATAATAATAATAATAATAATAATAATAATAATAATAATAATAATAATAATAATAATAACGGATTTTTATATAGCGGGTTCTCCAGCCTATGACCAGACTCACCACGCTTTACATAGTCGTTACATATAAATACATGCACTCGATGAAACATCACTTTTGCTACAATACACCAAAAGACGGGACAGTAAAGGTGCAGACTATTTACAACTATGTACATAAATTACAAAAAAGACAAAAATAGACTATTTACAACTATGTACACAAATGACAAAAAGACAGAAGGTAGAATAGCAAAAACCTATTCACAGCTATTTATATGCCCGGTTAGGCCCAGGAAGGAAAACAGTATAAATATTTATTTACAGCCGTGTATACACTTACGGATCAGACATAGGCAATAGATGAGAGAATGGCAGCGGGACACAAATCAATCTGAATAATGCAGTTTGAAGAGGTGGGTTTTGAGGGCCTTTTTGAATGCTTGTGTTGATTGTATGTTGCGGATATGGGAGGGAAGGGAATTCCACTGCTTAGGTGCGGAGTAAGCGAATGCACGTTGGCCGTATGTCTTAGTGATAGAGGTGAGTTAAGGTAGAAAATCACCAGCCACGACTTCTGACATTGCAAAACGTCATCATTAGCTCCTGAGCATGCTCCTCCTCCTCATCATCATCACCATCATCATCATCATCATCATCATCATCATCATCATCATCATCATCATCATCATCATCATCATCATCATCATCATCATCATCATCATTATCATTAACATTATCTTCATCATCATCAGCTGCACAAGCTAACACAACCATAATTTGTAGTTTGTTATTTATTTACTGGTTCTTTTTTATAGCGCTTTTCCAGCTCAAGAACTGCTTAAAGCGCTGGTCGATACAGGATCTAACTCAACCCCGGGGGTTTCTGTATAAATAGTATCCCCACTTTGTGCAAATTTAGTGCTTTAAATTACCACTGTTTCTGTCATTCTCATATGTTCTTTCTCGTTGCTAATCTATTATATCAATCTACTATCTTCTTCGCTAGACCAGTCACCTGCCTTTTTTCTTGAAACCTCTTCCCAAACTCCTCATTTGTGTCTGTTGGGTCAGCTTGGGGCTGTTGAACGCTTTCTTCCAAATGGTCACTAGGGCTTTCTATGGTATTATTAGTTAGCAATGTAAGCATTTTATATGACATGTGTTTTGTTGATATTTTAAAATGAAGTGTATATTCAATTTTGTTTTTGTAAACAGGGGTTCGAGAAATTAGAGTAAAGACTCGGTTTTCCCTGCATAGGATGCCTTTATTATAAAGTAACCGGCTGGTAGAGTTACTATTAAGGTTGTTTCGGCAGATCTTTTATACGGGTCAGGGGTGACTCCTCTTTCAACCAAGCTGTGGTCTTGATTCGGCGCTTTGCAGTCCGCTGGACCCTATAAACAATGACTATGGCTAACTAACTAACTAAGCAATTCAGGCGCCTACTTAATTGCTGCCTTTTAATTAATTAATTAATTAATTAATTAAATCATTCTTGTATAGTGCTTTGCGGCTCAAGAGCTGGCCGATATAGAGCTTAACTCAAGCCGCCCGAGGCGCCCACAACAACCACAGCAACCTCCACCTCCAACCCCAAAACGTCCTCTATCATCATCAGCATCAAGCGACAACTTTAGCGTTTGTTGATGTTCGTGCAAATGGCAAGGAAGGTAAGAAGACAACGTAGTGCGAGTCTGAAGATGGGCCGAAGGGCTAGAGGTTGCTGCGTGCACTATCTCTCCTGTCATCGTCACGCCAAATATCAATCCACAATGAGAGAGTATGCACACCGAGTGGCTGAGACGAGACGACGCCTGCTCCCTCTCTCAAGAGAAACCTCAGTCTTCTCCCTTTCTCTTTCAAGAGAGGCCTAGAATTAAGTTTTCTCCCTCTCTCTCAAGAAAGTCTTTTTCTAGTCTCCGAACACTGGGCATACAGGGGGTCTTTTATCCCCCTCCCCCTCTCAAGAATCAAGAGTGGCCTCATCTAGCCTTTTAGTCTGCTCACTCTCTCAAGGGAGACCTCGTCTAGTTTTCTCAAAATCTCAAGATAGGCCTCGTCTAATCTTTAGTCTTCTCCCTCTCTAAGGAGAGACATCGTCTGTAGCTTCCTCCCTCTCTCAGGACTCAAGAGTGGCCTCGTCCACTCTTTAGTCTCGTCTCTCTGTCTCTCCCTCAAAAGAGTCCTTGTCTAGTCGTTTAATATTCTTCTCCCCATTTAGGCCTCGTCTAGTCTTTAGTCTTCTACCTCTCTTTCAAAAGAGGCCTCGTCTAGTCTTTAGTCTTCTCCTTCTCTCAAGATAGTCTTCACCTAGGCTTTAGTCTTCTCTCTCTCTCTGAAGCGAGGCCTCGTCCAGCCTTAGCTAAGCTATATGAGGGGGTAGTTTGAGTAGGTATGTGGATATTGTGTGAAGAGTTCAAATAGTGGGTCAACATCCGTTCTGTCGAATATCAATCCGCGAGCAGGTTTGTCGTAAATATGTTTGAAGTGAGTCAAAGATGGAGGCCGTATGTGCGGAGACGGAGATGTAAGCCTTGAAATGGGTGACTAACCTTGCTTTTTATGTAGGAAATGGGTGAGTGTATTAGCCACCCAGTGTTTTCCAGCCACCCACTTTTTTGTAAGTACACAGGAGTGCTCTTTTAGTGCATGGGAGTGCAGTTGTAGTGCATGAGAGTGTTTTAAGTACAAGGGAGTGCTCTATCCGGGACGGAGAAAATCCAGTCAAATTTTCGGGAAATTTTGCAAGAAAGTTCGACCTATTTCGTCGCCTATAGGAGACGGAAAGAGCCAATTTTGCATTACATTAGATTCTTACATTTCTAGAAGAAGTTTGCGTTCTTTCCGTCAAAAAAACAAACACTTTCCGATTCTTACATTCTTAATAAAACCCAGTCTTGGTGTTCTACATACTTGTGTGTGTGTGTGTGTGTGTGTGTGTTTATGAATGTGTGTGTGCGTGTGTATGAGTTTGAGGGAGGTGTTCGAAGTAGGGATGCGCAGTCAACTATTTCGTCAAATCGCTATCCTCAATCGAGTATTTTGTGTGTCCGAATGATTTAAATAGTGGTTTGAGCGATGGTCAGAGATAGAGGAGGGTGAGGATGATGGGGGTGGCGGTAGTGTAAAGGTTTTTCCGTGAACTATCTATCATCGTCACTTTAATTATGAATCCACGAGCATTTATTAGAATTGGAGGATTTCAAATAGTGATTAGGCGTGATGCGCAGAGAAGGGGAGTTTGACTGCTGTGGAGAACTAAAGATGTAGGGTGATGGTAAGGAGCAGGTTATTTGGTGCGCTGTCTCGCATATCGGCGTCAGGCTAAACATCAATCCGCAACAAGAACTGTCGGAAGATTCAAAACATTGATTCGGCCAGGGGCTAGCTGAAGATGAGCTGCACTACATTTTGAGTCTTGGTCTTGGCTGAGGTCAGTTCACGTCAGGAAAAGACCTCCCCCCCCCACCACTCTTCCTCTCCATCCATCACTCCCCTCCCCTCTCTCTCTCCCTCTCTCTCTCTCGATCGATCGACCACCGACTCAACCAAAGCTTTTAGGTTTTGAAGTTAGTTGTTGTTTGTAGATTATAGTCACACGACACTTTCGCATATAGGTGACTACTGGACCGATTTATACTGACACCAGCGGGCCAGTTGTTGGTAAAGGGGAAAATAATATGATCACACGTTGACCAATCCGGGATTCGAACCAGCGACCTTTTGGTTACTAGCAAGATGCTCTTACCAACTGAGCTACCCGGCCCCTTGAAGTTAGTTCAGCCAGGCTAGCTATAAATAGCTTCGCCGGTGCTCTTCTTTCCTTTCCTTTCACTGAAAGGGAGGGTGTAGGCAAGCTATAAATAGCCCGCAGCCAGCAAAATGTGGGAGAACCTAAGAGTGCTGCTCACATAGGCATTGAGCTGGTGTTTCTCCCTCTCTCTCTCTCTCTCTCTCTCTCTCTCTCCTTCTCTCTCTCTCTATTTATTTATTTGTTTTGCTGTTGGCACGTGTGTGACTGAATAACGGAGAATGCAAGTGTAAATGATGCGAGTAACGATTGTAAGATTAGATTCTCGTCTAGAATCTCTATCCATTTTGGTGAATAACATCTATCTCTCTTCCCCTCTTCCCCCCCCCCTCCGCTCTCTCTCTCATACATTATCTCTCTTCTCTCCTCTCTCTCTCTCTCTTTCTCTTTCTCTCTATCTCTATATCTCTCTCTCCTGTTTCCAACAACAGTGACCCGTTCACACTTTTACAGCAGGCCTAACCTGCTCCAACGCCCTTGTATCAAAGAAGTAGGGAATATCTGGAGAGGGATCACCCACCAGCTATGCACCATCTGTTGAAGTGGCCATATTGTAGTTCGGACCACCAGTGACGATGTGCATGCAGACACACAGCGTATCAAAGACTTAACGAGGAAAGAAAGGAGACTGCATCGCCTGTAGTCTCAACTAAGACGTACTAATGACTGTGATGACAGAGTCTGTTTTCAGAGTGGTCTTGGAGATCCGAAAATAATTCACACGCCCTCGGAACTTGTATTAAGAGTACTGAGAGGAGCGAGTTCTGCAGGGCAGACTCTATCGTTTCTACATAGGACGGCTGTGCACCTGCAATAAATACCTCATGAGATCTGCTTGAATTATTTTCCACTCGCCGTTTCCAAGTTCTTCCGAGCTGTATTCTTTTTTTGGGATCGTCGCCACTTGTTTTCTTGTTTTTCAACACTGCCTCGTATCTCCTCTTCCTTGCCCAAGATCGTCTTCATCATTACCTGCATCGTCGTCGGCCGCGTTCGTTATCGCTACATTGTCCTCTTCCTTCTCCTCCTCCTTCTCATCATCATCATCATCGTCATCATCATCATCATCATCATCATCATCATCATCATCATCATCGTCGTCGTCATCATCATCATCATCATCATCATCATCATCATCATCATCATCATCATCATCATCATCATCATCATAAGCACCGCCGTTGGCCGTCGCCGCTATCAGAGCATTGTCCTCTTCCTCATCATAATCAACGGCAGTGTTATAATTATTATAGTTCTCCTCCGCCTTCTTCTCCTCCTCTTCTTCTTCTTCTTCTTCTTCTTCTTCTTCTTCTTCTTCTTCTTCTTCTTCTTCTTCTTCTTCTTCTTCTTCTTCTTCTTCTTTTTCTTCTTCTTCTTCTTCTTCCTCCTCCTTCTTCTCTTTCATCTTTCTTTTCCCCCAGCTGCTCCTGATCCTGTTCTTCTTTCTACCTTTTTTTTCTCATGGGACAAGACTCACTGTGAATATGAAAAGCAGCTTTAACGCTAAAATTTATGACCTTGGGCCCCTTTAAATGACGAAGTACTGTTTTCTTTGACTGTGTTTTCCCTTGGGAAGAAATCCTGTTCTATACCTGTATTATGTATCTGTAAGCTGGGTTCACCTCCGGTCGTCAGTTCTTAGCGAACCAAGATTTGAACATCTCAAGAGAATGTGGTGAGAGAGAGAGAGAGAGAGAGAGAGAGAGAGAGAGAGAGAGAGAGAGAGAGAGAGAGAGAGAGTACGTGTGCAACTGCGAGTGTGAGAGCGCGCTCGAGGGCGAGAGAGAGAGAGTGTGTGTGTGTGTAGTAATAGTAGTAGGGAGTGGGGCGGGAGGGAAAGGGTAGAATGTGTAAATGTGTGCAAAGGTAGAATGTGTGAATGTGTGCAAAGGTAGAATGTGTGAATGTGTGCAAAGGTAGAATGTGTGAATGTGTGCAAGGGTAAAATGTGTGAATATATGCAAAGGTAGAATGTGTGCAAAGGTAGAATGTGTGAATGTGTGCAAGGGTAGAATGTGTGAATATGTGCAAAGGTAGAATGTATGCAAAGGTAGATTGTGTGAATGTGTGCAAGGGTAGAATGTGTGAATATGTGCAAAGGTAGAATGTGTGAATGTGTGCAAGGGTAGAATGTGTGAATGTGTGCAAGGGTAGAATGTGTGAATGTGTGCAATAGTAGAATGTGTGAGTGTGTGCAAGGGTAGAATGTGTGAGTGTGTGCAAGGGGAGAATGTGTGAGTGTGTGCAAAGGTAGAATGTGTGAATGTGTGAAAGGTTAGAATGTGTGCAAAGGTAGAATGTGTGAGTGTGTGCAAGGGTAGAATGTGTGAGTGTGTGCAAAGGTAGAATGTGTGAATGTGTGCAAGGGTAGAATGTGTGCAAAGGTAGAATGTGTGAGTGTGTGCAAGGGTAGAATGTGTGAATGTGTGCAAAGGTAGAATGTGTGAGTGTGTGCAAGGGTAGAATGTGTGAATGTGTGCAAAGGTAGAATGTGTGAGTGTGTGCAAGGGTAGAATGTGTGCAAAGGTAGAATGTGTGAGTGTGTGCAAAGGTAGAATGTGTGAGCGTGTGCAAGGGTAGAATGTGTTAATATCAGCTATATCGCTTGGTGGCGCAGTGGATTAGTCGCCGGTTTTCTATGCCGAAGCGGAAGGTCGTGACTTTGGTACGAGACTATTGAGTTCACCGAGGGTTTTCTCCGGGTACTCCGGTTTCCTCCCTCCTTTCAGTAATGGTATTGGATGCAGGCAATCTAAGACTTCACGAATACAAAATTGGATTTCCTGTCCGTCTTGTAATAGCGACGTTTCTTTACACCACATGTTTGAGTGATGAATGTGTGTTTGTGGTGTATGGGAGTGTTTGTAACATGTGAGCGTGTATGTTGGTTACAGATCGCCGCGCTTTGAGTTTCATTTAGGAATAAGGTGCGTATAGCATCCAGTATTGTCATTATTATTATTATTATTATTATTATTATTATTATTATTATTATTATTATTATTATTATTATTATTATTACTACTACTACTACTACTACTACTACTACTACTACTACTACTACTACTACTACTACTACTACTATTATTATTATTATTTATAGTTTTAAATAGGACTTTTGACTTTTTTACTTTTAAAATGCATAATCCTTTTTTTTTTTTTTTTTTTTTTTTGGGGGGGTGGGGTATAATCCCTTAATGTCTAAACCTAACCGTGTGATATCTAATTGTTTGGATCGTCTAAAATGATCGTCTTTTAAAACCCTTAATGTCTAAATTCCAATCCCAAACATTTGAAAAAAAGAAGAGAGAGAGAGAGAGAGAGAGAGAGAGAGAGGCACACACACACACACACCCACACACACACACACACACACACACACGAACTCACTTTGTTTCTCCTCTTCCTCTCTGTCTCTGTCTCTCTGTCTCTCTCTCTCTCTCTGTCTCTCTCTCTCTCTGTTTGTCTGCGAAAGGTCGTGTGTTGAGACGTAATCATTCCCATTAGCCGAAGGACATTGGCCTATCACAATGATGATAGGATCAGTGTATTACCCAGACAATTCTGTCTTTAGCTTGAATGGCAGTATCCTATCAAATTAGGATACTATTTTGGGAAAGATATATTATCCAGATTCTGCGCGTTGACTTGATCTGTCTTTAGGGGAAAATGCGCTGTATTAATGCCCTTAATAATAATAATAATAATAATAATAATAATAATAATAATAATAATAATAATAATAATAATAATAATAATAATAATAATAATAATAATAATAACAGACATGAGATTTTGCCGGTTTTTTCCGGAAATCCGGTATTTTAGACCCTCCCAGGATCGTTCTCGAGATCGGTGTAAATTCGAGGAGAAAATTTAATGGTATACATAAGAGGTTTTGTACAAGTCTGAGAGTGAGAAGCGATCGGTCATAAATTATTCTCAAACAGCTTGTTCTTAAAGTGCTCGATTTGATTTCCAGTAGCTTATTCTCAAACTGCACAAATAATGTATTAATTTCCAAGGAGGTTCGGTATCTATGGTTCAATGTTGAAAACCAGAAGGATAAAGCTAACGTGTTGTGCTGGTTACTTCAACCTGTCACAGTTGTTCTTCATAGCGTGAATCGTCATGTTTTCGAAAGTGAAAGCCAGTGAGAAATCTCAGGTGTTTGAAATAGACAAAAGCGTGCGAAACAAATGGAAATTTTTGTGGTTAGAAGAAAAGGTTGAAATAGATATCGGAAAGGGGAAGGAGGTGAAGAAACATAAAGTATCTTTGGGCGATACACTGGATAAAATAAATCGAAAGTAAAATAAAGTCAAAAAACAACAAATAGTAAATATCAACAGATACTTTAATTAATCAACTGCACAGAACAAATGCATTTTTGAGCTAAGCTCTTCCTCAGATTACATACAAACAACAAATAAAAAGATAGATACAAATCTTGTTTGAACCTCTCAGAAGGCAACACCTGTTGGAGTTCACTTCTTTGACCAAGAACTTATAACTAATAAATAACGAATTTTTGTTCCACTATACTGAAGTTGGTTGTACTTTGGTCTATTACAGTATAGGTGATGTGCACTGTGTAAAATGTCTTTTTATTAAGTTGATGTAATTAACTTTGTGTTGCTGCAGATGTTGGTTTTTGTGCTAAAAAGTCCTAATTAAAAATCAGAATATTCAGAAATGGCTGTGCTTTTTTTATTTTGTTTTCATTGCTTTTTAAAGTTACTCAGTAACTTAGAACTGTAAATTACAGATGAAAGTGCAAGGTACTACTGTGGCTAAGTAAGCATTCCTCTTGTGCATATTTGCTGAGTGATATATTGTAGTACCATTTTAGCAGTTTGTCTTTGTAGTTTCATGTGTTAAGTTTGCTGACCTTTCTTTCAGGGGAGCCTGAAAAACAGTTTAGATTTTTTAACGATTCCTTTTTTCTGGACCCCGGCCATTTCAGGTTTTTTCACATTTTCTTAATCTCATGTCTGTAATAATAATAACAATAATAATAATAATAAAAATAACAATAACAACAACAACAACAACAACAACAAGAAGAAGAAGAAGAAGATGATTATTATTATTGTGTCTGGTAATCTTACCAGCTAAATATTTTATATTGATTAAATATATTGCGACTGCCTTCCAAACCACTCGAACGGTGAAGCTCTTACTTAGCATGATTGAAATTATCTCATCAAGTTAGTATAATACTTTGGATTGGTCGCACAATAGAATCACTATCGTCTCCAGATAATTCATTGTATCTTGCAAGTTATTCTTATTAGATCTGCTAGCTTGTATGAGCGTTCCCCACCAAGTCAGACTTATTTATTTATGATACAGTCTTCTTCTTACCCAGATCGTTCTATGCTTCTCCTAGGCTCCTTGCTGCTGTATACACGTACAACCTTTAATTGTTTGAATGTGCGTATACAAGGTCTACACTGGCGAATCAATCATTGCAGTGCAATGTGTATAAAGGGTTAGTACCGTGTATGACGGTAGAGTAGGATATGATGTATTATATCACGTGGTCACCATCCTGTGAAGTGGCTTGTGTCAATGTACGTCGCTTTATTTAGACTATCGGTCTTTTCCAAGATTCAAGAATTAATCCCTTTACTCGCCCCTTTTGGAGTGTGGAGAATACAAAAACATAAGCATAACAATTATAAACCAGTTGTAAAAAGAATATAACAATAGCATAACTCTAACATTCCAACTTTAACGTTCAAAACAATAACATTGTACCAATTTTGTTAATGCTACATAATACGCTATTTCCAATTATATAAAAAAATTTTTACTCAATTTTAGTAAAAATTGTTGTCCCCTTTCCTGCATGTGATAATGTCTGTTCTCTATAGTGCTTTGGTGAACTCAAGGCGCGGCGATCTGAAGAGTGGCTACTACAGAAGGCGGAAAAGAAATCAAAGTTTACTTTTGAAATTTAGATTGACTGCATCCAATCCCATTATAGAAGGGAGGGAGGAATCCAAAGTACCCGGAGAAAACCCTCGGTGTCCTGAAAAATCTCGTACCTAAGTCACGTAAGTTTGGCCCACGCGGTGCTCGAACCCGGAACCTTCGGCCAAGGCAACCAGCAACCTATCCACTGTGCTGGCAGCTGTTAGGTCGACTTACATCAATGTAGTAGACCACGTTCAGCTCAAATCACGTAGAAGGTCGTCGTCGTTTTGTTTTAAGAGTTTGGGAATGTAGCTTAACCTTCCTTACGTAGCTTATATAATATTAAATTGCTCAGAGGAAAAGCTACGCATACCCTCAAATTTAACTATTATCAAGACTGGGAAGTTATCTTAATTGTCTTGTATGAATGGTATGTCAGCCAAATCAAATTAACTGTACATTTGTTATGCGGATACATGTATGTGTGTTAGTAGAGAAAGAGAACTGCAAGAGAGTTGATGGATGTGTGTGAGTGTGTGTGTGTGTGTGTGTGTGCATGCGTGCTTGCGTGTGTGTTTGCGCGCGCGTGTATTTGTGAGTGGGTGCTCCCGGGTATGTCTGAGTGTGTGTTAGAGTAAAGTTGAACGTATATAGTGATTTTATGTATTACTGTATTTGTTTTACATTTTCTTTTTTTTTCTTTTTCTTATTCCCTGAGACGCAATTGTGCAGTATGAATAACTCCATTGTGGGTAATAAAGATTGTTTAACTTGACTTGACTCGACTCGACTCGACTTGACTTGACTTCTTTTTGTGTGTGTCGTACACACATGTTTCCTATGTTGTGAGCGTGTTGCAGTGGGGGGTAGGGGGATCATATATTTTATTAAAACAAAGTCTGTATATACATTTAGTTCAGTTCTTAAAAGTATCGACTTTGTGCGCATAAACTGTGTTTTGGGAGACCTGCGCTATAAAAGACTACATCATCATCATCATCATCATCATCATCATCATCATCGACTGTTTCCACATTGGTGATAATAAAGGCGCGGTTAAAAAAAATTAAATAAAATCAAAATGACAAAACTCTTATTAACTGACGACTTTAAACGACGTTAAAATGCTTAACCGTATTTTGGACTATATGAAATTTCTTCTTATATATTTAGGGAAAGGCGTGTATTGGCTGATTGAATGAAGTTATAACTTATAGACTGAATTAAGCTGTACCTTATAAATATAGAGTGAATTAAGCTGTACCTGTTTTATAGACTGATTGAATAAGCTATAACTAACCGCACGAAAGGTGTTAACTTTGTCTGTTCGGTTATTGCCCTTTCCAAACCCTCCACACGCTTTCTCAAATTCTAGGCAGCCGTTTCATCCTGCCATGGATTCTTCAGTATATGGATGCACGGCTTTCGGCGAGAAAGCCCGAAGTTCTCTGCTTCCCGTTTTTTTTTTTGGACGTGTGTGTTCCTAACTTCCGGTTGCTGAATAGCGTACATCTTTTGATAGTGATATTTTGACCCTGTTGACATGTTTCGCCGTAAATTAAAAGAAATAAGTCAAAAACGACGATAGATTAAATATATACACTACTAAAGTTACAAATGTATCATGAAAATGTCCATGATAAGAAATGACTACAATCTACATCTCTACCTTGCCTCGCAAGTTTTGGCCTAGGGAAGCACGGTGGCCTAAACTTTAAAGATCCTGACGCTCATGTCCTAGACGGGTGAGTGTCGGTAACAAGAACACACCTAACATGCACCTTGTGGAATCATTTTCCTCGAATACGGGGTATCCACAGTATGAAGAAGAAGAAGAAGAAGAAGAAGAAGAAGAAGAAGAAGAAGAAGAAGAAGTGACAATGAGTGAATGACACTTCAATGGCGGTCTCTCTGATAGCGGCTATTTGGACAGTCGAAAACATCAGGTTTCACATTTCAAAAACCGATGAAGAACATTAAATCTAGGACTTACACTTTTCTTCTTCTTTAGTACATAGATATTTAGAAAGGAAAAAGTAACTACATGCCTCAACAAGGTCATCTAATTGGTCCATGGTTTGTACTTCCACATGATGCGGACATAAGACTTTCTGCAACCGGAAGTATCGAATACAAGGGCCAAACAACGTGACTTGGCTGCGAACTCCCTTAGTCATAGAAAGAAGGAGATGTGTTTCCATGTGTTTGTACTTCCACGATCCTGCTTGCATCTTTCAGCACGTATTTTTGCTTCCCGCCTGTCATAAAGAAGATTGGTTCAGTTTTGTCCGAAAGAAAGAGTGCCAAGGCAACAGCCTGTAGCGGTATTACAATACCATTTTGGCAAGCGGTAACAGCGGTAGGACATGTGCGTTAGCCATACCGTTTTGGCATGCCCCATTTGTAACGCAGTAGGATCGGTGTCGGGCGCCATCGAGTCGCTGTTTCATGTTGCTGTACAACAGGTATTGTGTTGAAAACGATGAGAATACCTCAGCCTCCTTACAGATTTTACACACGCGAAATGGCTGCGAAAATCACAAAGTTGTAAACCGTATGACTTGTGGGGTGCTCCAGGAGATGGGGAAACTATTCGCTTCTTTCTATGTTTTACAACCTGACATAAAAACCACATTAACCTTCTGTTGAAAAAAACAAACCAAAAACAACCTGCACGAAATGTATTTGCAGAAGGTTAGAATACTTTCAACGATTGCCCAGACGAGGCAATCTGGGCTATCGCTAAAGTAAGCCAAAATTTCATAACCTGTGTTCAACTTTAAATGCCTACAGTTCGTTATACAAGGGGTCCTCGAGTTACGACGTTGATCCGTTCGTTGGACGCGTCGTAACCCGAGTTCATCGTTCGTCGGAACGTAAGTTGGAACATAAAGAAAAATACCTGTACTGTACGTACAGTGCTACATGTATATACTGTACTGTAACTGTTAATGACATAACAAAGTATTAATATTATAATGTCCATTTTAACTTATATGGTGATGACCTTACGTTTGGGAGCCATAACCAAGGGCAAAAAACGATTAAAAAAAATACGTGAGAGAGATACACGGCGTAAACAACCAAAATGGCGTATGTACAGTGACTGAGCGTAGGAAGCGACGCCAGCGTAGGAAGCGACGCCGTCTTCCCCGCCGTATAATCACAACAAAGCGTATTCTTCCGCCGCTCGCCAGAAACTAGCTCCCGTTTTTTTACGTCGCTTACGACGCTAAACCGCGTAAGACGGAAACGACGCGTAATATTATTTATTATATTTTTATGGGGAGGGGCGTCGTAACCACGAAACAAGGTAAGACGAGACCGGCGTAACCCGGGGACTTACTGTATATTTGTTAGGCTGGCACACGCTAGCAATGTTTCAGGCTAAGCAACGTCGAGAAGGGTTAGTACATAGGACAGGTGACCATAATGCACCAAACCACTTAAAAAGATAAAAGCAAGTGCACGACACACCCTCGTCCACCCAGCTGTGAGAGAGAGGAGATAGACACCCCCCTCATTAAGCTGGCCTAGCGAAAAGTGAGGTCCCAAGCACGTTCCCTCCCCAACTACCGAAAGGTTACGGGACCCACCTTTACCTTTATATGAATGCGCATGCGTGAGAATGTTGTGTATAATAACATATGTATGTGAGCATGTTGTGTATAATAGCATATGTATGTGAGCATGTTGTCTATAATAGCATATGTATGTGAGAATGTTGTCTATAATAGCATATGTATGTGAGCATGTTGTGTATAATAACATTTGTATGTGAGCATGTTGTCTATAATAGCATATGTATGTGAGCATGTTGTCTATAATAGCATATGTATGTGAGAATGTTGTCTATAATAGCATATGTATGTGAGCATGTTGTCTATAATAGCATATATATGTGAGAATGTTGTCTATAATCACGTACCAATT
Organism: Oncomelania hupensis; assembly: GCA_036898135.1. NCBI lineage: Eukaryota > Metazoa > Mollusca > Gastropoda > Littorinimorpha > Pomatiopsidae > Oncomelania > Oncomelania hupensis. The sequence continues at coordinate 9,228,766 of CM072512.1, forward strand.
AATCTTTAATTTAATGTCTGTTCACACATTTAGGTGATATTAGACATTGAAAATGTCACTTTTAAAACACTTTAACTATTTCAAAACATAATATCAAAACAAACAGTCTATAAAAGTCTACCAACAGGAGATTTAGCAATAACTAATAATAGTAATAACATATGTATGTGAGCAGATATTACAATCAATCGAATTGAATATCACAACTTTTGTTTAATATATGTCATAACAGTGTATTCGTAATTTGTTCCTCTCTTTCTTCTCATAATTTTATCTCAAAGGTTCCTGATGGAAACTAGCGCAGTTGTTGCAGGCCATGTAATTTGAATTGTACACATGAATGGAATGTTGTCCCGTTTCGGCTGCTTGCAGTCCGCTGGACCCTCTATCTATCTATCTATCTATCTATCTATCTATCTATCTATCTATCTATCTATCTATCTATCTATCTATCTATCTATCTATCTATCTATCTATCTATCTATCTATCTATCTATCTATCTATCTTTCTATCTATCTATCTATCTATCTATCTATCTATCTATCTATCTATCTATCTATCTATCTATCTATCTATCTATCTATCTATCTATCTATCTATCTATCTATCTATCTATCTATCTATCTATCTACCTACCTACCTACCTACCTACCTACCTACCTACCTACCTACCTACCTACCTATCTACCTACCTACCTATCTATCTACCTACCTACCTACCTACCTACCTACCTATCTATCTATCTATCTACATTATTATTTTTACCAGTCTTAAATAGCGCTTTTCCAGCTCAAGAGTTGCTAAAAACGGTGGCCAACACATGATCTAACTATACCTGAATTACATGGACGGAATTCGGCTCTTAGCAGTCCGCTGGACCCTACATGTATAAGCATTGATTATCTATCTTATCTAACCTTGCATAAATGAAAATAAAACGTCCGTCATTAGCTTCCGATAGAGCGTATGACTGGAAAAAAACAAACTGTTGTCCCCTTTGTATTACCACAAATGTTATTGTTTGGTCAGTAAGTAGCCTATATTGCTTTCAAGGTTTCATGCCTTCGAAGATCTTTTAAGTACTTTCTTTACGGATGTTTGGACATGGGGTATGCGTGATTGACTGGGATTTCACAGCGATATATTATGGGGCAGGTGGAATTTGAATAATATCAGCAAAAATGTATGTTAGGACTCCACAATAGTTCTAAAAATAAAACGGGAAATCTCCAACCTCACCAATCCCTCTACCAGAGAACTATGTCATATTAGGTTATAATATGCAGTGGCTGCTTCTCTCTCTCTCTCTCTCTCTCTCTCTCTCTCTCTCTCTCTCTCTCTCTCTCTCTCTCTCTCTCTCTCTCTCTCTCTCTCTCTCTACTATAATATAATAATTATAATATAAATACAGATGTTACAACCAACGAGAAATACAAGGAACTCCGAACACTAGTACTTCAAAAACAATTTATATTTATTTTATTTATTTATTAATTATTATTATTATTATTATTATTATTATTATTATTATTATTATTATTATTATTATTATTATTATTATTATTATTATTATTATTATTATTAGGGTCAGGGATAAGGAAAGGGGTGGTTGCCTAAAATTGTTTAAAGATAATGATGAAGTTGATGGTGTGAATTGTATGTGCATGTGTGTGAGTGCATTTGTGTGTGATTTCTATGATTTCAGAGTTAATGTTAAAGGTTTTTTATTATGGTAATTTGTTAAGGGACAGATTGGAATATTAGACTTATTAATTAGTCTAAAATCTTTATCCCTAATAAAAAAAAGTTTCAAAAGTTTCCATCTCTCTCCGTTTCTCTCTCTCTCTCTCTCTCTCTCTCTCTCTCTCTCTCTCTCTCTCTCTCTCTCTCTGTCTCGTATTTGTATACAGAGTGGAGAGATGGAGAAGATTTTGTCTAGTCTCAGATACGCTGTAGGAGTGTAACGTCATGTGCCTTTACACTTTATCTAGCTTACACTCGCGAGTCGTAAGTCTCCCTTTCTTCCTCATATTGCATTTGTTTACATTAAAAAAATATACGAGGCCTCACGTGAAGATAGGTAATTTCAAGAGCTTGTCGGTAGAAATAGTAACAGATTCTCTGATCTTACCGGCTTCAACTTTTTTATTCAACTATTTGTACAGTAAACTGACATCCGATTTACAGGTGTTTAAAAAAAAACTATTCCAGTAACACGATACGTCGGATTCTCCGGCTGTATTTAACATTTATCAAGCAATAACATTAACGATTTTTCGAAACAGGAATCAGTATTTTAGAATATTCCAGTAAAACGATTAGATGTGAGGCCAATTTTGTCTTTCCCCATAATATATGTATGAGGCCATAAAATATACATTGTACGTTGTGGAAACTGTAGTTGTGTAGTTGAAAGTTTTTCTGGGCTATTCCGGTATAAATATAAAATGGGGGGGGGGGGGGCAGATTTAACATCCCTTTAATAAATATTTATCAGGCTATAAAGTATTCATACTAGATCTGGAGTTACAGTTTTGAGACTGTTCCGGCAAAAAGTCGAGACGGGATGTCGGTTACCGGAAGCAGACGGAAAGGAAACGGAAAAGACGGGTTAGGCGGGAAATTCTGATAACTGGAAACTATTGGGTGGCGCAGACTTCCATTTCGAAGAGCATACTGCGAACGGGAAATTCTGGCGACCTATCTTTGATTGACACCGTTTCCAATCCAGTCATTTAGAACTGTCAATTCAGATACCTGGGGATCACACATTTGTTATCTAGAAAATTAACGCCCGGGAGTGGCGATTTAATGGTCCATGTCGAAGCTCGCCAGAACGGGATGGTGTTGAGAGGATTATCTTCCTGTCATCATCTTTCAAATGGAGCTCATTATATATTTCTATTTCCACTGTGTATATATATATTTCTGCTTTCATTTCGTCCTCTGTTAAACGTCATGCAAACGTTTATAGCATGGGTTGTCGTTGTTGTTGAATTGTTAAGCCTTATCACAGGCTAGCATTCCAAAGAAGAAAGAGGTGGGGGTGAGAGGGAGGGGGGAAATATTATTTCAACGAAGTTTGAAAATACTATTGTCGCGTTAAGCAGAAATAAAAGTGAGGTTATCTTTATCATTAAGCCCGACCGATACACTGACGAGCTGAGATCAGAGCTTAATGGCCAAGTGTATTTATGCCACATAGTCACAAAAGTAAACCATTTGGCCTCAGGAAAAGGGAGAAATATATCTTATCATTCTCTCGTGACAGCATCTAATAAGTAGGATATTCAGGGTGTGCCGTCAAAAAACTCCATTTCCAGCTTTGTAGACGAGACACCTAAATGAGTAGTGTTGTACACACACGTTGGGTCTCCCAAAAGAAGTGAGGTTGGTGCTGCAGGGAGATATGTGGAATGTGGGTGGGGAGCGATGTTAATGCGCTGACGTCAGATAATACTTTTCTATTTATACACCTTTAATTGTCTGCCTTCATTACTGTACGTTATTGCCATTACTTTTTAATATGCACATTTCAAGTTGTTTTGGGGGTGTTTTTTGGGTGGTAAATGGAAACATGTATTTAAACAAGAAGAAATGGAAACTGCGATGCTATAGCGCGTCACCAGAGCTTCCGGCCTTGCAAAGACCATCCTGCAAAGCACGGTGCAAGGAGGCAGAAGAAGAGGGATACAGAAAAAGAGGTGGGAAGACTACATTCGAGTATGGACTGGCTTGACACTGAGTGAAGCCATGAGAACTGCTGTGGACAGAAAGATGGAGTACGCTGGTTAAACGATCATCTGTGGTGCCCTCACGACTTTCGATGACGAGATAGGATAGGATAGGACAGGATAGGATAGGATTAAAAATAGAAAGGTTTGTATGTTCTATGTCGCACGTAGTTGTCCCTGCTCTCGTGTATAAGCTTATTGGTGTATTCAGAGGGCTCGGTGTGGGAGGAAGAAGGTGATGGTGTGCGAGTGTGTGTGTGTGTGGGTGTGTGGGTGTGTGTGTGGGTGTGTGTGTGGGTGTGTGTGTGTGTGCGTGTGTGTGTGTGTGTGTGTGTGTGTGTGAATAAATATTACTCGACTCGAACGAACGTTATCCCAGAATACCGCCCCCTAGTGTAACAGTGTGAAAGCAAAAGCAGCAAGATATCGTTATAAAACACATTAATTAGTGTATTTTTATGATTACAAAAATTATATTTACGATGTTGTTTCCTATTCCGTTGACCAAGAACATTGTCTAACACTAAATAAATAATGACATTGGCGATACGTTGTTTTCAATCAGACGGGTTTGCCACATGCTGGGTTGGGATCCGTTTCGTGTTATCTTTGTTACTGTTGTTGCTTTCATACATACAGCACAGTGCGTAGTTAACAAACTGTAGTGAAAATGTGAACTACGAGGGCTAAAACACGATTATTATAGTGAACTCCTGGTATTACACCACACAGTACAATACATAATATAATACAATATAACACAATACATCTGTATTGTATAACTTTCACGTTGCCTATTCTATATTGAAGTTTAAAATTTAATTTGGCGTGGCTGCAAAACTTTACTTAAAGAATACATGAAAAATTAAACAAAAATTATGCCTCATTTGTCACGGACCCAGCTGGGTCTTTTTTTTTTTTTATTGTGAGATCCCAGTATCTCGGTTTCTAAACATTTTGTTCATCTTTGTCGGTTTGTCTTGTGACTCTTCTCAGGTTTCAGGCGTCAAGGATTCAGTGACTTTGGAAGAAAGGTGTATATATGTCAATTTTTCAGTTAAAAGAGATTCTCCTTTCTTTCTTTTTTTTTCTTTTTTTAAGGCGTTTGCGTTCTCTTGACTTCGATTTTTACTGGCTGTGAAAATGTCAAAGTTATCTATCTATCTATCTATCTATCTATCTATCTATCTATCTATCTATCTATCTATCTATCTATCTATCTATCTATCTATCTATCTATCTATCTATCTATCTATCTATCTATCTATCTATCTATCTATCTATCTGTCTGTCTGTCTGTCTGTCTGTCTGTCTGTCTGTCTGTCTGTCTGTCTGTCTGTCTGTCTGTCTGTCTGTCTGTCTGTCTGTCTGTCTGTCTGTCTGTCTGTCTGTCTGTCTGTCTGTCTGTCTGTCTGTCTGTCTGTCTGTCTGTCTGTCTGTCTGTCTGTCTATCTATCTATCTATCTATCTATCTAATATGGCCCCGTGGCGCAGTGGATTACTCGCCGGTTTCCTATGCCGAAAGTCGCGGGTTCGATTCCCGAAAGGAGCGAACGTATGTGACTTAGGTATGAGACTATTGAGGTCACCGAGGGTTTTCTCCGGGCGCTCCGGTTTCCTCCCTCCCTTCAATAATGGTACTGGACGCAGTCAGTATAAAAATTTCAACAATAAAAATTCTATTTTCTTTCCGTCTTCTAATAGCGATCTCCCTGCCTTTACATCACCTGTTTGAGTGATAGATGTGTACTTGTTGTTTGTGTGTGTTTGAGAGAGTGGATAAAGCAAGTGGGCGTGTATGTTGGTACAGATCGCCGCGCTTTGAGCCTGATTGGAGATTTGGGGAAAGGGCAGTGTATATAGCATCCAGTATTATTATTATTATTTGTCTCTCTCTCCCTCTCTCTCTCTCTCTCTCTCTCTCTCTCTCTCTCTCTCTCCCTCTCTCTCTCTCTCTCTCTCTCTATGTTAAATAAATGGAGGTAAGAATACTTTAAAACAAAGAACGCGATAATTTGATAGATGGGGATTAATGTGTAAGCACTTGGTATTTATTGTCAGTGTCCACTTTTGCGGTCCGCTCTCAAATTGCGGACACCTGCCTGCGCTTTGTATACGTGATAGATGATTGATGGCGACACTCTTTTTTTTCTACCAGTGTTTGTGCGTTCCACTTCCACTTTTCAGTATTTGTTTTTCTTCTCTTCTCGGGTACATTACAATTTATATTTCAGCCATCAGTTTTGCAGTCTTTGCCGGTTCGTGGAATGTCATTGTGACATCCACTACCTCAACAGTGGGTAACAGCAGTGTGTGCAAATCACACGTGAAACAACCACCCTGAATATCTGACACAAATCACCAGAGGGAACAGTTACAACAATTTCATTTATTTATTATTTATTATCGAGAATTTGTATATCTCACATATCTCGCCGTGCTTGTCTATGTATTTCCTCGCTTGTTTTGTATTTTGTTACAATTTTATTGTTTAAAAAAAATTTTTAATTACAGTTTTTGTTTTTTTTCCTTTGTTACAGAGTCATGTGAAAGTTCAACCATTATTGGTCGGAGTACGCGACGCGGAGGGCGAGATGTATTACTCCCTGTACCACATCTTCATCTCCGCTATTGTCGGTCCCGCCCTCCACAATTTTGTGGGTGAGTAGACAGATGACGAAGAAGAAGAAGAAGAAGAAGAAGAAGAAGAAGAAGAAGAAGAAGAAGAAGAAGAAGAAGAAGAAGAAGAAGATGATGATGATGATGTTGATCGATGATGATGTTGTTGATGATGATGATGATGATGTGGCTGATGGTGATAATGTTGATGATGATAGACATCACGCTATTGCTGCTTTGGGTAGGGTTGGTGTATGTATGTATGTTTGTGTGCGAGAGAGAGAGAGAGAGAGGGAGAGCAGAGAGAGAGAGAGATGAACCACGGAGGAAGTTTGGGGAAACAGGGGGAGAAGAAAGGGAAGTCGTTACACCGTCAGTGCTTAACTACTACTACTACTACTACTACTACTACTACTACTACTACTACTACTACTACTATTACTACTACTACTACTACTACTACTACTACTATTATTATTATTATTATTATTATTATTATTATTATTATTATTATCAGATGCTATACGCGCCCTACTTCAGAATCAGACTCGAAGCGCGGCGTTCTGTAACCAACACACCCGCTCAAAGATTACAGACTCTCTTATATACACAACGAATATGCATTCATCCCTCACACGTGGGGTGTTTAAGTCCAGTCGTTATCAAGAGACGGAAAGGAAATGGAATTTTATTGGTGAAATTTGACATAAACTGCATCCAACATCATGCATCCAGTACCATGCATTTAATATCATGCATCCATGTAATGTAATGCAATGCCATGCATCCAATACCATGCATTCAATACCATGCATCCAATACCATGCATCCAATACCATGCGTCCAATACCATGCATTCATCCAATACCATGCGTCCAATACCATGCATCCAATACCATGCATCCAATACCATGCATTCATCCAATACCATGCGTCCAATACCATGCATCCAATACCATGCATCCAATACCATGCATTCATCCAATACCATGCGTCCAATACCATGCATCCAATACCATGCGTCCAATACCATGCATTCATCCAATACCATGCGTCCAATACCATGCATTCATTCAATACCATGCGTCCAATACAATATTGAAGGATCGAAAGGAGATGGAATGTTGATGAATGTTGGTCAAAAACAAAAGGTTGCCGTGCGAAAATATTAGGGTTGGTGGCGGTGGGATTGGGAACTGATGATTTGGGAGAAAGAGAGAAGCCATTAGAGAAAACAGCGATGTTTATAGGCCCTAGTCAACTGAGCAGAACACCTCAGCGACATCCAAAGGGCGTCTTTTCGTTAATCACATTGTTTAGGCGAGGTTTCAACCCGCTTTTGTTGTTCTTAACATTGTCTATACTAGTCTGTCTATAATAGTCTGTTACTCATCATACTGTATTGCTCTGTATGTCTGCCTGTCTTCTCTGTCTGTCTCTGTCTCTTCTTTCTCTCTCCCTCTCTGTCTCTGTTCTGTCTCTCTATTTCTTATTTGCGAGTCTCTCTCTTACACCCAACAATAACAAAATCTGTAATGCCCCCCCCCCCTCTCTCTCTCTTTTTTTCTCTTTCTCTCTCTCCCTCTCTCTTTCTTTCTCGCACTAGCTCAGAAGTTTGAAAAAATTTAAAAAGAAGAAGGAAAATAATAATAATAATAATAATAATAATAATAATAATAATAATAATAATAATAATAATAATAATAATAATAATAATAATAAGATGATGATGATGATGATGGTGATGATGACGACGACGATGATGATGTTGATGACGACGACGATGATGATGATGATGATGATGATGATGATGATGATGATGATGATGGATGAATGAATGAAATAAAAGAAGAAAAAGATTGCTATGTTTAACAAAAACAAGGATAGCGAGAGATAGATAGATGGAGAGAGAGGGAGAGAGAGAGGGAGAGAGAGGGAGAGAGAGAGAGAGAGAGAGAGAGAGAGGGGGGGGAGAGAGAGAGGGTGGGTGGGTGGGTTGGTGGAATGCAGGTGGGTGGTTAAGATAACGAGAAGCAAGAACAACGAGATAATACAACCCCATGAGAAAGGCGTCAGGATAAAATTACGCCTCGTAGAAATGAATGAGAGTTCCAATACTAAAGTGACCCCAGTCGTGTGATGAAAAGCACAATGTCGTGGCTTCTTTATGATGTCCATCAACAAATTGTATGGCGCTTCTTATACTCCCATCGAGGGTTTTAGGATCCCGGATTAAGGGGGCTTGCAATGTCTGAAACCAGCTTCCCTTGAACACCGTAAGGATCATGTGACATTGACATCATGATTAGGATGCTGCGGGCGGCAGCGTTTATGCCATCGACGCAGTGTGATGCGGAAATGATGAAGCTAAGAACAAAATATCCTCTTTCATACAGAGCTGGATCATAGTACAAAGACATTCCGTGTCAGGAAGAATGCTGGCACTAGATATATATATTCTTTCCGTGTGAATCTGGTCCAGGTACCTTCTTCTCTTGTGAAATTTGCCCAGATGGCTTCTTTTTTTCAGATACCTTCGTTTTGTGTACGTGTGTAAAACAGGCCCAGTTAAGCTCTTTTTTTGTGCGTGAAACAGGTCCAGTTAACCTCTTGTGTGTGTGTATGTGTGTGAAACAGGCCCAGTTAAACTCTTGTTTGTGTGTGTAAAACAGATCCAGTTAACCCATTTTCTAGTGTGTGTGAAACAGGCCCAGTTAACCTATTTTTTGGTGTGTGTGAAACAGGCCCAGTTAACCTATTTTTTGGTGTGTGTGAAACAGGCCCAGTTAACCTATTTTTTGTGTGTGTGAAACAGGCCAAGTTAACCCCTTATCTTGTGTGTGTGAAACAGGCCCAGTTAATCTCATTTGTGTGTGTGTGTGAAAAAGACCCAGTTAATCTCTTTTTTGTATGTGAAACAGACCCAGTTAACCTCTTTTTTGTGCGTGAAACAGTCACAATTAACCTCTTTGTGTGTGAAACAGGCCAAGTTAACCTCTTTTTTTTGTGTAGGTACCTTCTATTTTTTTAATCTGGCCCACGTGCCTTCCTATTGTTGGGAAACTACGCCAGGTAACCTCAATATTTCAATTCAATAAATTCAATATTTTAATTTCACGTCTGTTGACAACAATGTGACAACAAAGAAGAATGAAAGTAAAATTAAATTATTTAAGTACACACAAAATAAATAAATAAATAAATTAATTAATTAATATATACGTATTTATATGAATAGATGCATTCTTTTGTGAAACCGGCCCAGGAACCTTCTGTTAATAATAATAATACAGGATGCTATTCGCGCCTTTCCCCAAATAATTCAGGCTCAAAGCGCGGCGATCTATACCAACATACACGCTCACCTGTCTCATCCACCCTCACACACACCAAACACACATCCATCACTCAAACAGGTGGTGTACAGGCAGGGAGATCGCTATTAGAAGACGGAAAGAAAATGGAATTTTTATTTTTGAAATTTTTATATTGACTGCTTCCTGTACCATTATTGAAGGGAGGGAGGAAACCGGAGTGCCCGAAGAAAACCCTCGGTGACCTCAACAGTCTCGTACCTAAGGCACATACGTTCGCCCCTTGCGGGAATCGAACCCGCGACCTTCGGCATAGGAAACCGGCGGCCTATCCATTGCGCCACGAGGCCACCCCTCTTCTGTTGTGTGAACCTCGCCCGGGCACCTTGTTTAATAAAGATGGTCCACGTATTCCTTTTACCTAAACCTAGTCCAGTGTATCCCGTTCCATTTAAACTTGCCCACTCATTCTCTTTCACAAAGCTGGCCCATTCAAAAGTGATCCTGCATGCGTAAGCGACGCCAAGATAAGGCTGTTTTAAATCCTAAGGACGCTGTAGGCGGCGCCAGGCGTTGTTTTGGCCGAGGTCTCCACCTTATGTTATTTATTTTGCTTTTTCGTCCTTATATAGCGCTTTTCCATCTCAAGAGCTGCTCAAGGCGCTGGCCGATTGTTACACTCGTTTGATGTTGGTGTTTTTCTATCAGTAGTTGATTCAGCCCCAATGCTGAAGTACTGATGAGTGTAGCTCAGATTCGTTTATCCACGCAGCCCGTTCAATCAGCATACAAGTCAGGAGTCGTCGTATGAAGTTTTCCACTTTTATTCAGCACACATCAACAACTGCATACAATCGCTCAATCGCCTTTCCACTCTCAAGTTTTTACTTTCCAACTCACTATCAACAACACTTTTGAAACAGTGCGGCACTTATATAGTCTCTTCATACTCCCGAACAATTTAGAACACGGTAGAATGACGCACTGCCACCAATCAAATGAAACTTCGTCATCACTGACTTACGTCATACATCTTTCTAAACATTCCAGGAACGTTCTCAAACTTCGACATCTATCAGGAAGTTTCCATCGACAGTAAACACGCAAATCTAGAGAATTCTCCAATAATATCGACTAACGAAAATCATCAACGTTATACAAAGCTTCCTCTAACCACAATGCAAACACAAATCAAAGGTAAATAAACTCTATTATTGAATACTTTGCAAAGCGAAACGATTAGATCTATCGTGCACGTTTCAGACATACTATCCTTCGCGTTTCAACGTAACACCGATACAGGATCTAACTTAAGCCGCCCGAGGCGCCCTCTTGGTGCCATAGGCACATCGCTTGACGTTCCAGACAATTGAGCCCAATCCTGGGTTACCAGGGATGGGAGAGTAGAGACCTAATGCATGTTGGGTGTACTAGTGTACCTGGCATTACACATGTCTAGGACATGAGCGTCAGGATCTTCATAATCCCTGCGGTGGAAGGCGCGCGTGCGCAGGCTTTACCTCGGTTTATACTCTTAATCGAAGGAGTCTCTTTCAACAGAACAAGAAAGGTTGTTGTATCAATTTTTATTTATCAGATTAACATAAGTTGTACTGATGTAACAGAAACAATTTACAAAATCTACCATGCGTGCATCATAGATATTTTCCAAAGTAATTAATCAAACCTTAGAAATCATCATACCACTGACATACACTTTTAACAACATACATTACCTTGTGACAATTAGTTCACATTAAGAAAAAAAAACCAAAGAAAACAAAACTTGAACCTGTTACACTCAGTTCGATGTTGGTGTTTTCTATCAGTATCTGATTCAGCCCCGATGCTTGAATTCCTGATAGGGTGTAACTCAGATTCGTTTATTCACACAGCCCGTCCAAACAGCATACAAGTCACAAAGTCGGCGTATGGAGTTTTCCACTTTTATTCAGCACACATCAACAACTGCATACAATCGCTCAACTCAACTCAACAACTTTCACATTTACTTTCCAGCTTCACTATCAACAACTTTACTCTCTCCAGCAATCTCGGCACACGATTAAATAACCTCTCTCTTTTCTGGAACAATTTGGTATACTGTAGAAATGACGTACTGCCACCAATCGAACTAAAGATCGTCATCACTGACTTACGTCATCACACATTTCTTCTCCTTCCGGATCGTTCCTTCAAATTTCTACAATTATCCCGAATCTTCGATCGATAGTAAACAAGCCGATCCAGAAGATTCTACAACAATATCGACTAACGGAAATTATCAACGTTATACAAAGCCTTTCCTAACAACAATGCAAACTCAAATCAAAGGTAAATAAACTCTATTATTGAATACTTTGCAAATCGAAACGATTAGATCTATCGTACACGCTTCCGGCATACTTTCGTTCGCGTTTCAACGTAACATAACCCCCCACTCAAGAAGAAATTTACCCAATTTCTTTCAACAACGTTGAAACGTAATGCACAAACAAAGTTCAGAATTAAAACTTATTTCAGTCTGTCCGAACACTGTCAATGTTCTCAGTTCATTCACACAGATTCAAAGTTTCTCATCTGCAAGTCTTTCTGGATACTGTCAATGTTCACAGATCATTTACCCAGTCAACGTTTTTCATTTTCAAGTCTGTCATTACCAATATTCTTAGTTCGTCCACACAGTCAATGTTCTTTATTCACACACTCTGCTGAGGAAGTCCGCACCAACATTGTCCGATCCTTTGATAGATTCTACTCGCATGTTAAAGTTCTGCAAGTACATAGCCCATCTCATGATCCGACTGTTCACAAACTTGGCAGAGTTCAAGTAAGTTAGCGGCTTGTGATCAGTCTGTAGCACGAACTTCACTCCTTGAAGGTACAGTTCGAACTTCCGGATTCCCCATATGATGGCAAGGCACTCTTTCTCCATGGTCGAGTAATTTTTCAGCCCTGGACAGCTTCTTGCTGGCGTAACTGACCGGAAATAGTTTCCCTTCGTGTTCTTGCATCAGTATGGCGCCGATGCCTTCGTCCGCTGCGTCTGTTCTTAAGACGAATTCTTTGGAAGTGTCAGGCAGTCGTAGCACCGGATCCTTCGAAAGGAGGTCGCGCACAGTCTGGTATGCCCTCTCCTGAGACGGTCCCCACTGCACTTGGTTTGGACAGCCTTTCCGCACCAGGTCCGACAAAGGTGCTGTGATGGCTGAGTAGTTCGGTACGAACTCCCTATAATACCCAGCCAATCCCAGGAAAGATCGTACTTGCTTCTTTGTTTGGGGACGTGGAGCGTTCAGAATTTTGGTGACGTTTTCTAGCAGAAGCCCCTTTTGTCCTTCTTTCAGCGAATGGCCGATAAAGTCGACGTTGTCAGTCCCCAGAATGCACTTACTGGGTCTCACGGTCAGGTTAGCTTCTATTAGACGGTGAAACAGCTCCCTCAAGGTCTGCAGATGCTCTTCCCAGGTGCGGGTGTGGACTAGCAGGTCGTCCCAGTAACACACGACGTTGTCCATCCCTTTGAGCATCTTCCTCATTCCTCTCTTCAGGGTAGCTCCGCTGTTGACCATGCCAAAGGGCATCCTTAGGCACTCGTACGTCCCATCAGGAGTTATGAAAGCAGTCTTTGGTATGTCCTGTTGACGCACGGGGACTTGCCAATAACCCTTGCTGAGGTCAATCTTTGAGAAGATTCTACTCCCCGATAGTTGGCGGAAGAGGTCTGCTGCGGTAGGCATCGGCTCAGGGTCGAAGACGGTGATCTTATTAACCTTCCTGTAGTCGATGCATACTCTGTTGCTGCCGTCCTTCTTCTTCACGACCACGACAGGGGACGCGTAGGGGGAACTGGACTCCCTGATGATGCCCATCTTCAGCATCTCATCGATGTCTTTCTTCAAGGATTCACGGGCCTTGAAGGGGATCGGGAAGGGCTTGGATCGAACAGGGATATTCGAAGTGAGGTGGACTTCGTGTTCGACCAAAGTTGTAGAGCCAGGGACATCGCTGAAGTTGTGGGGAAACTCGCCCATAAGATCCTTGAGCTCCATCTTTTGACCTTCCGTCAAGCTTGGTCCTAGCTTAACATCATCGATGCCTTCTTTGCTGTGGAAGTCTCCAAGTTCCAACAGTTCCTCGCTATCAAAGCTGTTGTCGATCTCAGCTGCTGTTGCCACATGCACAGTCTCTGATGGCCTTTCCACGTACAGCTTGAGGAGGTTGGCGTGGTATATCTTGGAATGCTGGCCGACCTTCACCTTGTAGTCGTTGATCCCCACCACGGTCTCCACTTCGTACGGGCCTTTCCACTGCATCAGCAACTTATTGTGATCAGTAGGTAGCAGCACCAGCACTTTGTTGCCAGGTTTAAACTTCCTGTTCACAGCCCTACGATCATAATAGTGCTTTCCACAGTCCTGGGACTTCTTCAGGTTTTCTCTGGCTATCTCGAGAGTCTGCTCCAGCTTCTCCCGTAGCTCAAACACGTACTGGTAGCTGTTCTTCACCTCTGGGGTGTCCACTTCTTTCGTCCACAGTTCTTTCAGGATTTGCATCGGCCCTCGGATGGTTCTTCCGTACAGCAGCTCGAACGGAGAAAAGCCGGTGGACTCCTGCGGCACTTCTCTGTAGGCGAACAGTAAGGCGTTGATGTAACGATGCCATTGTCTGGGCTGCTCGCTGCACAGTTTCTTCAGGGTGGACTTCAACGTAGCATTGAACTTTTCGACAAGCCCGTTGCACATCGGATGGTAGGGTGTCGTAGTCAAATGCCGGATGCTCAGCAGTCTGTTCACCTCCTTCATGCAGTCGGAGACGAACTGCGTCCCGAGGTCTGTCAGGATCTCTTCAGGCACTCCAAGTCTACTGAACATGTCCACTAGCGCCTCTGCGACAGTTTCAGTGTCAATCTTCTTCAGAGGCACTGCTTCTGGGTACCGAGTCGCATAGTCCACTAAAGTCAGTACCCACCGATGACCTTCTTCACTCGGAGGTCTTATTTCGCCGATTAAGTCTAAGGCCACCCTCTTGAAAGGTCGGTCGATCAGAGGCATCCTCTGCATAGGCACTTTCGGGACCCTTCCTCGAGGTATGGTCTTCTGGCAAATGTCACATGATCGGCAGAAACGGCTGACGTCCGCATGAAGTCCTGGCCAGTAGAACACCGCCTGGATTCTATCCGACGTCTTCTTGATGCCTAGGTGACCTCCCATGATTGAGTCATGCGCTACTTCCATCACCTGGCGCCTTAAGGGTAATGGTACCAGTACTTGACGTAGTGGTTTACCTCCGTTGACCCTCGGGTGCTGGAAGATTCTGTACAGGATCTTGGCCTTCACCTCAAAATAGACCGTACCACTGCCTTTGGTCACGTGGTCTTGGCGGTTCCTGTACTTGTTTAAAGTGCTATCAGCTTCCTGGAGCTGGATCAGCTTATCTCTGTCCACGATGGCAGCTTTGGAGTTGTCGGCGACCTTCAGTGGCGTAGACGTCTTGTCTCTCTTGGCCTGGGCCCTGGTTGTAACAGCACCGACGATCTCTGGTCGGCAGGGCTGAGCCGGAGTAGCCACATTGTCCCGTAGCAGCTCTGAAAGGTCTCCATCGGGAAATGGCAATGGATCCTCCTCCACAACTTCGACGTGTTGAGTTGAGGCAGGACTCCACTCTGGATCGGGGTCGTCGGGTCGTCTCGCGCCGTCGATATTCCCGATCATCAAATCATACAGCGGCTTCTTCAGGCAAACCGCTTCGACTTCGCCTATGTAGAAAGGGGTGTTGACATGAATCTTCGCAACTGGCGCTCTCACACATTTGCTGTCGGCCATAAGTGTCCATTTTGAATCGCCAGTGAACTGTTCTTTAGCGATTAGGTCTTCTCTGACGATGACCCCACTGCAGCCAGAGTCTCTTAAAACAGTCACTTCATGATTTCCGACGCGTCCCTTGGAAACAGGCATGTTCTGGACGGTCATAGCTGCGCTGGCGACGACGGGGATGGATTTCCCGTTGGCAAGGAGAAGTTGGCCATCAGTCATGCACTCTTGCACGTCCGCAGGGGTAGCTGTGCGCTCGGTCTCACTCGGAAGAATGACGCTCCCGCCGCACACCTGATGGTCAGATCTACTGGTTTGCCGTTGATTGGAGAACCGCCTCTGCCGGTTGCCCGCCGCTGAATTGTCCGTACTGCTCCGCTGTCCGCTACTTTTGTTTTGAGGACAGTTAGCCGCTCTGTGGTCTGTAGCGTTGCAGGTGAAACAGCCTCTTGAATGCCCTTCCCTGGGAGGAGGCGTGGAGTCAGTGTGTCTCTGGCTCGTCTGGCTCCCCTGGATCTGGTTCCCATGTCTTGCCGTCTTCTGAAAGTGTTTCGTCGCGCTGGGTGGCCCCAGGGTTTTTCCATGAGCGATGAGATATCTTTCAGCAGGGAACGCTTGATTGCGAATCAACTCAGGGCCTCCAACTATATGTCGCGAGCCCAAGCTATGCATATGGCTCGTACTCAGTCAGCAGCGGACCCCGCGCGACAGAAGGCCTCTACTGGCACGGTGTGGGGAGCTCTTCGAGCTCCTGTTTCATCCGTGGTTATACCAAAATTGACACCGCCACCGGCGGTGGATAGAACCACACCCCCTTTGGGCGCCACTGCGGCGGCAGGGGGATGTACGAATCCAGAAGCAGGGATTGCTGCACCTATTGCGGGTGGCAGGGACCCCTGGACTGCTATACAAAGGCTAGAGACAATGGTAGAAAAATTAACACAGGCAGTTGTTGGGCTAGTCGATACGGTTCGTGGCCTGACGGAGCAAACACGCTTGTCTTTGAGCTCGCCGGTTGTGCATACTGGCTCCGATATCAGTACGCAGTGCGATCTCGGAACAAGGAGCACTAGTGACGTTTCGTCACAGTCTTCCCCTGATCAAATCACCAAAGCTTCAGGTAAAAATACGAAGACGGCTCATAAGAGGAAATCGCATACGAAAAAAACGGCTTTTCTGTCGCATGAAGAAAATGCTAGGCTTATGGCACCTGGTCTTACAGACCAGCAATTTGAAGATATTTTTGGATACCCCAAATCAAGTCTTGATGAGATTGATACTAGGCCTGGGGCGCGCCCCTAGTCTGGTGGTTGACAGCTGCGTTGGGAGGTGTTTGTGAGTGGTCCCGTGGCCAGAATACCATATCTGTTATATAATTAAGCAGGATTGATTTTTAAAATATGTATTCCTTCTAATTGGCTTTCGGACCGACGTTGTAGCCTGTATATACTTTTTTAGTCGGCCGTAATGCACATTTTATATTATTTCTTAAAACTTATCTAAAATCGGTTGGTTTTAATATAATCTTAAATTAAAAACTATGTACATATACCCGAGTCCAATTCTTAATGATTTTTAACTATTTCATTTTATCTTTTAGGTCTTGTACCATTTTTCTTACATAGTATTCGGATTGTTTTGTTCTGTTTTAAACGTGGCCCTGAAGGATTTTTATTTTTAACCAGCTTTTATATTGTCGGCCCTGTTCTTGTTTGTCAAAATTGAATACAGACTAGGTCTGTTCCCATATAAAATCTTCCATAGATAAAAACGTTTTGATATATTTAATTGTTATAATTCACACTCCTCTAGCTGTCACACATCCCACCGGGCCCACATAAGCCGCGGCCTCTAAATTAAAGTTCATTCATATATCTGTAATGAAGTTCCATAATAGTCTATAACAATTAATTTTGAAATCTTACAAAATATTGATCTATTATATAAAGTCTCCTATATGCGTAAGTGTCTGGGGACGTAAAATTTACTCAATCGAATCGAATCTTTCAGCAGCCTCAGTCACATCTTTAAGCGTCTGCAGCTTTTGTTCTTCTAAGTGGGTCGCTAAGTCCTTGTGACAGGCATTGAGAAATTGTTCCTTCACGATCAGGTCATGGAGACTGTCGTAAGACTTCGTTTCGCCTGATAACTCCACCCACTTGTGTAGATATGACGACAGGCGCTCCACAAACTGCTTTGGCGTCTCGTCTGACTTAGGCCGGCATTCACGGAAGCGTTTACGGTAGCCCTTCTCTGTAAAGTTGTAGCACTGCAATAGGGCCTCTTTCAAGACGTCGTAGTTTTTGGCGTCATCATTCGACAGTCTGGTGTAAACATCGAGAGCTTGATCCGTCAGAAGTGCACTCAGTCGAATTGCCCAGTCTTGAGGTTGCCAATTGGAGCTTTCGGCGAACCTTTCGAATCTCGCCAGATAGCTGTCGATCTGGTCCTTCCCGTCGACGAAAGCTGGCAATTTTGGAGCCGTATGGTCGTTGGTGACTTGTGGCGCATGCTGATTGTTCTGGATACGCGCCAACTCTAGCTGGTATTGATGCTCAGCTTCTAATCGTCTCTCTTCCATCTCTCTTTCTTGACGCCGCTCTTCTCTTTCTTCACGGCGACGCTGCTCTTCTAATTCTCGTTCTTCACGGCGACGCTGCTCTTCTACTTCTAGACGCTTCTGTTCTAGTTCTATTTCTTTTTCTAGACGCTTCTCTTCCAATTCTCTTTCTCGTATTCTCTCCTGAGACTTGACGTACTCCGTCAACTGTTTGCCTTTTAGATTTAGTTCAACCCCTTTCTGCCAGAAGTCAGCCATCTTGATGCTTCTGGAAAGTTCTTTTCAAGAAAGTTCTTTTCTGGAAAGTTCTTGACTGTAGAGTTCTTTCTTCTTCTCTTTTTTTTTTTCTGGAAAGTTCTTGACTGTGCTGTACCTTTCTAGACTGTTCTAGAACAGCACGCTTTCTGCAGTAGCGCTGATGCTTGTCACTAGTCGCTTTCGCTGACGCAGGCCCCGCTGTCCTCGTCGTATGCGACGCTGCACCACGCTGGTGTTGATGTACACGCTCCTGTGCTGAAGTAGACGCGACGTCCGCTCGCCGCTCTCTGTAACACTGGCGATGTAGCTCCGAGACTGTCCCTCGACGTAGTCCTGCGGCAGCTACGTAGTCCCGATCTGTTGTTCGCTCACGAAGCAACTCTTCAGCGACTACACGCCCTTGCAGTCAACCCGAATCTATCGGTGATGTAGTCCCAGTATGTTGGCCCCTCTCGACGCAACTCGTTGGCGGCTACCCTCGATGACTGCCTCTCGTAACGTTGACTCGCTTGTTGTAGCAGTTGAACCCTTGGCTATGGCGTGAATCGCGGCTTGACCCCCAAAATGTTACACTCAGTTCGATGTTGGTGTTTTCTATCAGTATCTGATTCAGCCCCGATGCTTGAATTCCTGATAGGGTGTAACTCAGATTCGTTTATTCACACAGCCCGTCCAAACAGCATACAAGTCACAAAGTCGGCGTATGGAGTTTTCCACTTTTATTCAGCACACATCAACAACTGCATACAATCGCTCAACTCAACTCAACAACTTTCACATTTACTTTCCAGCTTCACTATCAACAACTTTACTCTCTCCAGCAATCTCGGCACACGATTAAATAACCTCTCTCTTTTCTGGAACAATTTGGTATACTGTAGAAATGACGTACTGCCACCAATCGAACTAAAGATCGTCATCACTGACTTACGTCATCACACATTTCTTCTCCTTCCGGATCGTTCCTTCAAATTTCTACAATTATCCCGAATCTTCGATCGATAGTAAACAAGCCGATCCAGAAGATTCTACAACAATATCGACTAACGGAAATTATCAACGTTATACAAAGCCTTTCCTAACAACAATGCAAACTCAAATCAAAGGTAAATAAACTCTATTATTGAATACTTTGCAAATCGAAACGATTAGATCTATCGTACACGCTTCCGGCATACTTTCGTTCGCGTTTCAACGTAACAGAACCTTTCAACTTCACCTGTGAAGAACGAAGTTTTTATAAATGTCATTTTGCGTCTTACAGAAAGTTGAAGTTGGGTCCCCAGGCCCCTACCCCCTCCACCCTTCTTCGCTCCCCATAAAAAGCTAAAGACTCAAAGACTCAAAGTTTATTGTTTTTTGCTGCAAGCAATTAACATTAAAACATTACAAGAAACAATAGGCAATACGACTTTCAACACAAAATGAACACAAGAACGGATCAAGGTTGCTAAAATAAAACTGATGAACAATCAAAATTAAAACAAATTAATAAATAATTCCACCCCACCCCCCAACCCACCCCCACCCATCTCCTTCCCCTCCAAAGATAAAAAGGAAGAAATCAGAAAGGTTTATAGAAACTAACAATGCTTAATTGAATAAATTAAATTCAAGGAATTTTGTAAAAAAAATATCTAGACTAATTATTAAAACAAAAATTACAAAAATTTGAACAATTCATGACTGCTAAGTAAATCTATGAGCATTACGCTCAAAGAAAATAAAAAAAGATGGTCTATATAAGAATGGTCATCAAAAATGAGGTTGTTCGGAAACTCAACAGTTAAAAGTGTAGGCTGTATACTAGCAGACAGTATTGGTGCGACCTGCTCATCATCACCCGCTCTTTCTCACTGAGCTCAAAGAGCTGCGCAGGGCACGTCGACCGTGATCCAGCCAAGCCCAAGATTGTTGTCTGATACAGTACTAAACCTCTGAACTCAGGATGAAAGGCTTGTTCTGTGAACAACGGAACCACTCCTCCGAGTACTGGGAGGCGGGAATGATCTTTAAAGCTTTCTTTTAAATTAATTCTGCCATTTTAAAACTGTTAACTTGTTACACCTGGAGGTCATTTAAAAAAAAGTTTAATGCCACAGACTACGGATGAACTAGTAACTTTTATACCTGGCGGTAATTATTTTAAAGAATTTAATTTAAATTAATTACACAAAGTGCAAGTGTTATATATCGTCTTTGTTTATGCAGCTATTTGTGAACTAGTAACAAACGCGGCCAAGTTGTTTGTAGATTATAGTCACACGACACTTTCGCATATAGGTGACTACTGGACCGATTTATAGTGACACCAGCGGGCCAGTTGTTGGTAAAGGGGAAAATAATATGATCACACGATGACCAATCCGGGATTCGAACCAGCGACCTTTCGGTTACTAGCAAGACGCTCTTACCAACTGAGCTACCCGGCCCCGCCTTCCCCTCGTTGTTGTTGTTGTTTGTAGATTATAGTCACACGACACTTTCGCATATAGGTGACTACTGGACCGATTTATACTGACACCAGCGGGCCAGTTGTTGGTAAAGGGGAAAATAATATGATCACACGATGACCAATCCGGGATTCGAACCAGCGACCTTTCGGTTACTAGCAAGACGCTCTTACCAACTGAGCTACCCGGCCCCGCCTTCCCCTCGTTGTTGTTGTTGTTTGTAGATTATAGTCACACGACACTTTCGCATATAGGTGACTACTGGACCGATTTATACTGACACCAGCGGGCCAGTTGTTGGTAAAGGGGAAAATAATATGATCGCACGTTGACCAATCCGGGATTCGAACCAGCGACCTTTCGGTTACTAGCAAGACGCTCTTACCAACTGAGCTACTCGGCCCCTCCGCGGCCAAAGCTACTGGTCACGACTTTTATAGAATGATCACGTCACGTGATCTCAAAAAAAAAACAATGGGAGAATCGATGATAATCATGATGTAAATAGACTCCCTTTCCCTTCCTTTGTCTGATATCACACATTTTCCTTTGTCTAATATCACCGCCTCTCATTTGCCTAATATCACACTCTCATTTGTCTAATATCACAGATTTGAATAAGCGTTAAATTAAGTAAATAAATAGACTCTCATTTGAGGTATTCAATGTATTTATTGCTTGGTTAGGATGGCTACGTGGGTCCTCCATGGTGTTGCACAGTTAAGAATCTGGCAGCAAATGTGCGCCTACGACAAAGAGTTTCTTATGCCGATTTTGCATTAGGTGAGAATTCGGTTGACAATCCGTGTATTTTTTAAAATTAGCTCTGATCACAATAAACACGAAATGAGATGAAGTTTTGATGAATGTGTAGGCCTATGTGCGAATGTTAAACTATTTTTTTTTAAACCAGAACAGAGAAACGATTAATTTTGGGGTGGTGTGTGTATATTCGTGCGTGCGTGTGCGTGTGCGTGGGCGTGTGTGTGTGTGTGTGTGTGTGTGCGTGTGTTGTATGTGTGTGTGTGTGAAAGATACATAGAACGGCTGTAAGATTAACTTCCCGCCTAAAATCAGTATCCTCGGGAATAAAATCTTTCTCTTTCTCTCTCTCTCTCTCTCTCTCTCTCTCTCTCTCTCTCTCTCTCTCTCTCTCTCTCTCTCTCTCTCTCTCTCACTCTCTCTCTGTATCTCTCTCTGTCTCTCTCTCTGTCTCTCTCTGGTTGTCTCTCTCTCTCTCTCTCTCTCTCTCTCTCTCTCTCTCTCTCTCTTATTCTCTCTCCCTCTGTCTCGCTGAATTTTTTTTTCTGTCCCCCTCTCTCTCCCTATCCATCCCTGCCTTCCTCCCTCTCTCTTTCTTTATCACTTCCCTCCTCCTTTCACTCCCCCCTCTCCCCCATCCTTTTCTACCTTTCCCCACCTATTTGGCTCACACCCCTGTACCCTTCTTTCTCCTTCACTCCTATTGTCCACACTACCCCCTACCTCCCGTTTCCCCTACCCCCTCCCTTCTTTGCTGCCTTCCTCCCGTCTCACTCTTGTGTGTCTCTAGCAACAAACCTAACAGCTTTTAAAAGTGAATGTCAAACACATACAGAGTGGCTGGCACTAGACAGTGGCCCGCTCCCTCTTCTCAAGCTGACCGATAGGGAGATACACTGCGTAACTGATACTGAGCGGCGCTGTTGTTCGCGCCCCTTTCCCCTTAAAAAGAGAGAGAGAGAGAGAACGAGCGAGCGAGAGAGAAGGATGGGAGAAGGGGCTGGGGGACAAGGTGGCGAGCGTAAGGTTCGGTCAGCGTAAGAACCAACCTATAATATCTTCATTTAGATTTTTGTTTACATACAGTGCTATAGACATAGAGGTTTAACGTCTACACTCACCATTGGCGATATGGCAGACGGGGATAACCATCCCAGGGAAAGAGGGGTAGGGACCTAAATCAACACTGAACCACCAGAGCAATCATACTGCTAAAATGGACAGTAAAAATGGCCACATTTTATATCGCCCACCACGGGATTCTAACCTGGGTCATCGGTGTGCCAGGCGAACGCTCTACCACTTGAGCTACGGCGGTGGGACTCACAGACCTATAACGGGGAAGACCTTTGATATAGGTTTATTTTAATATATGCCGGACTTTGACCTATCATAAGCCTATATTGTTTCGCTTCAGGGGAAGATTACATGTTCGTTCTCACGCCGTTTGAGAATGAACAGTATGAGCGGCGGATTCGTTGGTCCAAAACCACAGAATGATCCCACCCTTCTCTGTCTGTGATACATAAGTGCGCTATCTACCGCTTTGCTAGCGAGGATGCTCTCTCAACGTGTATAATGCCTGTCTATGATCGACCCACATAGGGCTGGACGCGATTTACGCTATTGCTTTTAAGGATCCACTTTCTCGGGTCATTGAACTTGTCTCGAGGAACGTTTACGAAATATTGACTTTTCAAACAAACTTCTCGTTTGAGAGTTTGACTTTTATTTTTATCTGTTCGTCTTGACCACATCTGGGTAGTCTGAGAGGTAGAAAGGGCCTCCGCTTAGTCTCAGCTGCGCTGTATGAGCCAATCTCTATTCTCCTTTAAACTTGCGGTTGGTGTTTTCAATCGTCCGTTGTGCATTGTCTACACTGATCTTCTCTATCGATCCGTCGGTCTCCCTTAAGCCTGCAGCGAGCACACTAGCCAATCAAGGAGCTGGCTCAGCCAACTCTTGTTGTATTTCCAAGGCATATTTGAACATACCTCGAAACAGTCCGGGGGAGAATCCGAACGAGCCAACATAATGTCGGGTTGTCCGTCTGTCTGTCTGTCGTTCGGTCTGCGGGTCGCTTTATTTCAAGAACCATTTGAACTATTTTGACCACGCTTCTTAGGAACATTAGTGGCCTCCCTCAAAGGTCAAGGTCACTGGAGGAATTTTGTTGCTAAACACGTTTTATTTTTTTTAATTTCTAACCAACGGCTGAAGCGATTTTGTTGTGATTTTGGTATACAGATACTTCAAATCATGCACATATCCTTCAGTAGCAATCTGGTTGTGATCCTTTACTCCGAATTTCGCTTTTATTTTGTTCAAAACATAATTTGACCTTATCTCGAGAATAACTGAACCACAATTCTTTGAATTTTTTTTAACTTGGAGGATACTGTAGCTACTGCTAAGAATTTTAGTTTAGTCATATTTGTACTTTCTCAAAGGTCAAG
This sequence comes from Oncomelania hupensis, assembly GCA_036898135.1. Lineage (NCBI taxonomy): Eukaryota > Metazoa > Mollusca > Gastropoda > Littorinimorpha > Pomatiopsidae > Oncomelania > Oncomelania hupensis. The sequence continues at coordinate 9,252,737 of CM072512.1, forward strand.
GTCATTGTGCTTCACCCTTTTCTAAACACTTTTTGCGCTGTGTCTAAATATTGGCTGAACCGATTGGGATCATTCTTATGTTGTTGCATGCATATTGTTTAGAATATTTAAAGCTAAACGTAACTAAAACTAAAGAAATTTGTTTAGAAGAACACCGTGCGAGAGATCCTGCCCTGCTTCACCCCCTGAAAATCGCATCTGAAAATGTAGAACAGGTTGAAACTTTTAAGTATTAAGAGACGGTTTTAGACAAGAACTTGAAGTTCAGTGATCATGTTGGTTTTATTTGCAAAAAGGCCAATCAAAGGATGTATCTAGTAAGAAAGTTGAAAATTTTTGGGGTCAATGCACATATCTTAGAAATGGTTTACAGATCTTTAGTAGAAAGTATTCTATGTTTTAACATTGTTACCTGGTCCGGAAATCTTGGCGTTAGAGACAGGAACAGACTCAACCGTATTGTAAACCTAGCTAGCAAAGTGATAGGAAAGACAAAAGCCAATAACAGAAATATATAAAGATTTTGTGAAAAGTAAAGCTAAAAAGATCATGTCTAATTACAGTCATCCCATGTGTAGATCATTTGAACTGTTGCCCTCAGGTCGGAGGTTTAGAACCCCGGCCTGGAAAAGAAACTTGTATGGCCACTCTTATTTACCAAGTGCAATCCGCATTTTACATTTAAGCAAACTGTGATACCCCCAGTTACTTACATTTTTCTTCTGTGTACTGTAATGATGTAATGTGATATGATGTGAGTTGTGCAATGAAGTAAGCTATTTATTATGCGTATGATTGTCTTGATTAATGTTTTATATAACAAAAACTGTTAATATTTCTTTTAGTTTTTAATCTTTGCGTCTTAGTCTTTGTGCTACTAAAGACAAATTTCCATGTTATTGTAGTTTAACTATGGACAATAAAGATTCGTATTCGTATTGGTATTCGTATTATGGCCCATCAGTCCATGTGTTCACATTTGCTTCTTTAGGTTAAAGCTGTGCCACAACACCGCCCAGAAACTGAACACTTTTTGAAAATAGCTTATTTTAGAGAGAGAGAGAGAGAGAGAGAGAGAGAGAGAGAGAGAGAGAGAGAGAGAGAGAGAGAGAGAGAGAGAGAGAGAGAGAGAGAGAGAGAGAGAGTAGGAATGAGTGTCTGGGAATACAATTGAACGGCTTGCCATCTTGTCACTACCTAAACGCGTTTAGTGTTGTGTTTGGCAGATATCTTGAAATGAAAAGTTTGGCTACAGCATGGTACAGAGGTTTGATTACCCAAAGTGTTGGCGCGGGCGAGAAATCAGTCGGAACTGGAAAGGAGGGTTGGTCTGGGTGTCTGGGCGATTGGGAGCGAGCGTCAGACGTGCTTAAGTCGAGGACAGGGGCATTAGGACTCGTTTGGACCTCTTATTGGCAAAACCGCCTACATGCCGGAGCCAGGTTTGGATATAAGCCTATATTAGCAAAACAATTCCTTCACATTCCAACCTCGGGTACCCGGGCAGGGCCTCAAAATTAGCACGCTACTGTGTAGTGAGCTTGGTCTAGTTGATCTGGGTAACGCAGGGGCGGATAGACACCTCCCCCCACTCCCCCATCCACCACTCATCTGCAGATAATAATATTGCTCTAATGTTATTTACTCCAAGATTTGGAGAGATGGAAAGAGATGGAGAGATAAAGAGAAAGAGAGAGCGAGCGGGGAATGGCGGAGGAGGTGTATAAAGACAGGTGCGCTGTACCTATCCTATCCTATCCTGTCCTGTCCCGTAACCCGGAGGTCGTAGGGGCACCACAGATGATCGTTTAACCAGCATACTCAATCTTTCTCTGTCTTCAGCAGCCCTGATGGCTTCGCTCAGTGTCAAACCAGTTCATTCTCGAATGTTGTCCTCCCACCTCTCTTTCGGTCTCCCTCTTCTTCTACCTCCTTGCACTGTGCCTTGCAGAATAGTCTTTGCAAGGCCTGATGATCTGGTGACGTGGCCATACCATCGGAGATTCCGTTTCTTCACCACTGTGAGCAGGTCATCGTGTTGTCCAATGGCTTGTGTGATGGTCTGTCGGACGTCGTCTTTGGTGATGTGTTGGGTATAGGAAATGCCCAGAAGTCTTCTGTAGCACCTCATCTCCATGCTTTGTATTCTTCGTTGGAGATCTGCTGTGAGGGTCCATGCTTCGCAAGCATATAGGAAGATGGAGATGACAAGGGAGCGCAGCAGTCTTACTTTGGAATGTAGACTGATGGTCCTGTATTTCCAAATGGGCTTCAACCTTGTCAGGGCAGCAGTTGTTTGTGCGATCCTGGCACAATTGATACAATGGCTCCTAAATATTTGAGAGAGCGCTGTACCTGTTTGTCATTAATAGTTGTCCCCTATACGCAATGTGTCCGGGGACGTTAATTTACTTATCATACCTGTTTGTGGACAGACCTCTTAATACAACGGCGCTCCCTCATCAAAGTCCCCTATACGCTTATAGTTGTCCGGGGACGTTAATCTACCTGCTTCGCTTCTCTACCAGTTTGTTGGAGGGCGAGGAGGAGAACGGGTGGGCGTAAAGGGGTAGTTCAACTAGTAACTGCGGGTGTGTTGGCGTGTTGTAGTATGACATGCGTTTTCATCGACTCTGTGTAATGCAGTCTGTGGATTGCAAGGTTCCTTCTGTGTTAAAAAAAAGAGTGAAAAAAAGATGAAAAAAAGCTGTTGCCACGTAAGTTTTACTTACTGTTACTCTGCTACCGCTGGCTAGTGCCTGCAGACAACGCGCTAGAACGTTGAGCTGCATGAGATGAGGGTAGAGGGCTTTGCACACGGATGCTCGCTCCATCGTGTTAGTTCCAGGCTCTGGGGAAAGGGAAGTCTTAAGGGGGTTAAGGTGAGACGGTGTGACATCGTCAAAGTTCCTAGTATCTTATTTTTGACTGGGAGCACTCTGATTGGTCGACGCATTACAAGATTCGACACATGCGCACAGTGCTATCGTAGTCTTAGTAAGGATTAGGGTTAGGCTTAGGTTAAGGGTTAGGGTTAGGGTTAGGGTTACGACGCCTAAGAACATAATGAAAAGGCCGGTCCGACTTGACCTGGCGCATGCGCAAATGCGCCCGGCCGAAAATAAGTTAACCGGAACTTTGACGATGTTACAACGGAGTACAATGTATCCACCAGTGTTAGGCTCTGGGACTGTATGTGGGCCTTGGAGGGAGATAGTGAGGGACAGGGTAGGGATATGGGGAGTATATTGAGGGGATGGGGAGAGAGAGGGAGGTGGGGAGTGTCTCCGGCTGACTGGTTTTGCCCCGTACGGTTGGTTGCTTACAGCAATGAAGAAAGTGAGGGTGTTAGCTTTAGACGTTATTGCTTTGGATGGCGGGGCCTATTCTGCGTGGTTTAGTGGGCAGACGAAGGAATCACTCAGTCTTGCAACCTTGCAGGATTGCTGGAATGGGATTGGAATCGATGAACAGAGAGAGAGAGAGAGAGAGAGAGAGAGAGAGAGAGAGAGAGAGAGAGAGAGAGAGAGAGAGAGAGAGAGAGAGAAAGAGGGAGAAAGAGAGAGGGGGGGAGATGGAGAGAGAGAGAGATATATATAGAAAGACAGACAGAGGGATGAGAGAGAAAGAGAGAGACAGACAGACAGGGATGGACAGACAGTGAGAGAGAGACAGAAAGACAGACAGAGAGAAAGACAGACAGAGAAAGAGAAAAAAAGAGACAGTCTCTCTAACAGACAGAGAGATCATGACGATGATGATGATGATGATGATGATGATGATGATGATGATGATGATGATGATGATGATCCGAGTAAGAGAGAGAAAGAATGTAAAAGATAGAGATTTAAAATATCCACGTGCGCAATGAGCATTTCTACCGACATGGATGACCGCGCTGTATAAAACAACAGCATTAACTTTAACATCAAAGTCTCTCTGCCCTTGCACTTCTCTCTCTCTCTCTCTCTCTCTCTCTCTCTCTCTCTCTCTCTCTCTCTCTCTCTCTTTCTTTTTTTTAAAAAGATATTTGCTGTGCAATCGAAACAACAAAAAAGGACGGAAAAGAAATCAAGATGGCATGCCATTCCAATGTATGTCCAGAGACACACATAGCGGAAAAGATGTATTTTTGAAAAGTGTTAATGTTGTTGGCGGTGCTGTGACTCTTCTTTAGCCTACTAAAGCAAAAAGAAAGCTTGGAGCTATCTGAACTATGTCACGGACCGATATTTGTGTATTAGACATTGACAGTACGGTTGTAGTAATATAGGCCTACTAGTCAATGACGTCACGAATTTTTAGTTGGCGGCAAATTCGTGAGCTTGTTTTTTGTCAGTCTTCGTATGTTTTGAGTGGAGAGAAGGTGTGTGCTCTCCGGCGACAGCGTTCGCTGATAATTTCCCTGCAGAGAGAGAGACCTGTAGCGGGGCTACAGAGAAGAATAAGAAGAAGAAGAAGAAGAAGAAGTGAGAAGGAGGAGAAGAAGATATGAGAAGAATAAGTGAGAAGGAGAAGAGAGAAGAAATATACGACGAAGAAGTGAAGAAGAAGAGGAAGTGAGAAGGGGAACAGGAAGAGAGAAGAAGAAGAATACGAAGAAGAAGAAGGGAAAGAAGAAGAGAAAGAGGAAGCGAGAAGAAGACGAGAGAGCTGACGAAGAGAAGAGCTGATGAAGAGGAGAGCTGACGAAGAGATGAGCCGACGAAGAGAGAAGAGCTGACGTGACGAAGAGGAGAGCTGACGAAGAGAGAAAAGCTGACGAAGAGAAGAGCTGATGAAGAGAGAAAAGCTGACGAAGAGATGAGCCGACGAAGAGAGAAGAGCTGACGTGACGAAGAGGAGAGCTGACGACGAGAGAAGTGCGACGAAGAAGAAGAGGAGGAGTAGAATGAAAGAAGAGCGACGAAGGGGGAAAGACGGTGTACTTGAACTTGAACTTGAAAAAGTCAACGATATAGGTGTAGATAGAGAGACTATGACAGTGGGAGTCGTGGAGTTATAATATTGTGAACAATTCTGTGGACTTATAATATTGTGAACAATTCTTTGGACTTTATTGTGAATACCTCTTTGGACTTATAATACTGTGAATAATTCTGTGGACTTATAATATTGTGAACAATTCTTTGGGCTTATAATATTGTGAATAGGCTAATTCTTTGGACTTATAATATGGTGTGGCACAAAGCAAACTGTGGGAGTCGTGGAGTTATGATGTGCGGAGTTATGATGTGTTCTTTGGATTTATGATGTGTTCTTTGGATTTATAATACTGTGTGATATAAAGCAAACTGTGAGTATTCGTTTTTCTACTGTTCTGTACATGATTATTTGAAAACATTTGTGAGGTGGGTTTTGAAGACGAGTTGTACTCGTGGAAATATTGATTTAGAATGTTTGTAAGATAATATGTATATGTGTTTGTCGTATTTTGTATTATAAGAGGGTGTGACAGATAATTGGAGTCAGAGTTAGTTGTATTAGAAGAAAGAACGGGAGAACGCGCACATGCAGAATAGACATTCACATCACTAAACAAATACCTTGTTTCTGAGTGAAAGACTAGATAAGATAGTTAGTGATTCTTTCGTCTGTTTTATTTATCCATTCACTTAGATATAGGTATAGTTAGACCAAAGAGGAGCTTTCGTTACAGTGGTGACCCTGCAATCCGTTAGAGGTTAGAGTAGGCATAGTGTGGAGTGTGAGGTAGGCAGAGTTGTTTGAATAATAAGAAGTTTTTGTCTCGTTATCTTTGAGTGTTGGTTTGTTATTGTAATTTGTTTCTCAAAAGAATAAATGAATATTTGTATTTATTAATTAATCCCCGCCTCCAGCTCTATCTCTTGCGGGTCTGATCTAATTGTACATAATTTTTTCTGGGTCAGAGAGGAACTAGTATAATTTCTCTTCCTATTGTAATTATTATTTCATCTTAGCTCATTTCTACTACCATTATTATTTATTCTGTCCTTTAGTATACTTTTCTTTGTTAGCTCTGTCACACCCTTATTTTAATTATCATAGGTTTTTGGAAGGTTTTTTTGGGAAAAAATTGTATTGGGAATAATTCTTGTTGTATCATTTGTGACTTGTATTTGATTCTTAGTTTTCTGTGGTTACATTTTGTGAACTTGACCTTGGTTTCCGGTACTGGTGGTGTTTTTTTGGTGTTTTTTGTTTGTTTGTTTGTTTTTTCTTTTTAGTTGGTTTTGGCTATAGTTATTAGGGTAGTTTGTTTGTTTATTAAATAATATTTGCTGGATTTATTATCGGTTATTACACTTGGAATTAGGTTTGGATTATTTTGATAAAAATTTCGACATTTCTTTGTTTATTTTGGACTTATGTATATATAGTATAACATAGTTTATTGCTTGTGTATTTAATTGTTTGGATCTTTATTTCTTTAAGTCAAGTTTATGGTTATATTGTGTGGTTGTATTGTGCTATGATACCCATCGGCTTGATTCTGATCTAAAGAAAAAAAGGACACTTGTTACTAAATATTACCTGTATAGCCTGGACTTATAAAACAAGAAAAACAATTAATTATTATTCGTTATTAGTGGTTATAGTGTAACATTATGACGTCTTCTGATGACTATAATACTCTGTTTGAGACTTTTCTTGCTCAAGCTCAAAAGTTAGGGTATAAGGATGACAAAATACAAGAATATGTTAACCAGTGTATGGAAAGGCATGACAGAGCTAGGGAAAGGGAGGAAAAGAAACTTCAGTTGGAGAATGATGAAAAGAAACTTCAGGTTCAGTGGGAGAATGAAAGGGAAACAAAAAAAATGGAAAGTGAGCTTAGAGCGAAAGAGATGCAATTTGAGCTTGATAGAGAAGCTATGCGGATTAAGGAAAAAGAACTAGAACTCCAGTTGAATCAGAATACTGCTGGGTCAGATCAAACCTTTCCTAAAGTTCGGTATAACCCAAATACGCCAAAACTGCCTCGGCTTCCTATTTTCAGGGAGGACAAAGATGATATAGATGCTTTTTTATACCGTTTTGAATCTCACGTTACTTCGCTGAACTGTGATAGAAATAAGTGGGTTGTATATTTGGCTGCACTTCTGCAAGGTTCTGCCATTGAAGTTTACCACTCACTGTCAGCATCGGGTACTGTTACTTATGAGGATCTGAAGGCTGAGTTACTCAAGAAGTTTCAATGTACAGCAGACGGGTTTAGAGAAAAGTTTAGGGCTGTTAGACCGGAAGTGGGGGAAAGCTTTATAACATTTTCAAAGAAATTTTCTCACCTTTTTGAGAGATGGATCCAGTTGGCTGAATGCCAGAGCACATATAATGATCTTTTTAACCTTATGTTGTGCGAACAATTTTATGCATCTGTTTCTAAGGATTTGACAATTTTTTTGAAAGAACGAAATTTGAAAGAGTTTGATGCTCTAGTTCAGAGTGCCGAAGCATTCCGCGTTGCACACCCCGAAAAGAAACTGGCGAGAAAGGCTGAGGAAACAATTTTTGGTTCTGCTTCAGTGTCTCAACCTGTTAACCAAAATCAGGCATACCAGACTCGATTTCACGGGAATGATAATTCTCGGGGGAGTTTCTTTCGTGCTCAGCAGCGGGGTGGGTATAGATTGCCATATTCCGGACAGTTCCGTGGCGCTGGGTCTCAGGTTAGACCGACTCAACAGTCAACCCAGTCGGGGTCAAATCAAACTTCAGCTATCCGTGGGGGGTTTCAACCTAGAAACAGTTTTCAACCAGCTAACAGGGGTTCACCGTCAAAGAGTAAAGGTAGATATCCAGTTAAGTGCTATAACTGTCAGGGGTTTGGACATATTGCTGCAGTATGTCCCTCAAAATATGGCTGTGCGGCAGTTGCCGAGGAATATCATGAGCATGAATGTGAAGAACAATCTCAGGTTCAGGCCACACTTGTTACTGAAGTAGTATGCTCGATTTGTGACGAAAACTGTGGTCATCTACATCTAGTACCTGGTACTGTGAATGGCCGGAATGCAAGCGTTCTCAGGGACACAGGGGCTACTGTCTGTGGAGTGAGAAAACGTTTGGTTGGGGAAGATCAGTACACGGGTCATACTTGCAAATGTTGGTCATTTGGAGGGAAATTAGAAGAATTTCCTCTTGCAAAAGTTCTCATAGAGACTCCGTTTTTCACCGGTCCTGTGTTGTGCTGTGTGATAGATAGGCCGGTTGCAGATTTGATTTTGGGAAATCTTCCGGGAGTCTCAGACCCTATCTCGAGTGTGGCGACTTCTGCCCGCACCCAAGATCATACAGCTTGCGTGACTACACGTGCTCAAACTAAAAGAGAAAGCATTCCCAGTAAGCCTCTTAGTGCTGTGACACAGGATCTGAGCATTACCCCTGCAGAATTTGCTAGTATGCAGAAGAAAGATGAAACTTTGTTACCATTGTTCCACTTAGCTGAAATAGGTGAAGTTAAGACGTTAGGGTCCTCAACTGTTTCATACTACATTCAGGATGACATACTACACAGACACCATGAGAAAAAAACACAGATACTGGACCAATTGGTGGTACCGACGCCCTTACGGTCATCAGTGCTTATCACAGCGCATGACACCATCATGGCAGGGCATTGTGGTATCCGTAGGACCACTGGTAGAATTACATCTGAGTTTTTTTGGCCTGGTGTTACAAAGGATACAAAAACTTATGTTAAAACCTGTGATATCTGCCAGAAAGTATCCCCAAAAGGTAGAAACTGCCCAGTACCGTTGGAGAAAATGCCTTCGATTTCTGAGCCGTTTAAACGGATCGCAATTGACTTGGTAGGGCCAATTTCGCCACCGTCCGAAGAGGGACACAAGTACATTTTGTCGGTCATTGATGTGGCAACACGGTATCCTGAAGCTATACCGCTCAAAAATATTGATTCAGTTTCAGTCGGTGAAGCGTTGTTTTCGGTCTTCACGCGCATGGGGTGTCCCCAGGAAGTTTTGTCGGACTGTGGAACCCAGTTTAACTCCGAACTGATGAAAGGTATTCATCATCTATTATCCATAAAGGCAATCCACACATCACCATACCATGCACAGTCAAATGGATGTGTTGAACGCTTTCATGGAACGCTCAAGCCTATGCTAAAGAAACTTATACATAAACAACCTAAATCTTGGCATCGCTACTTGCCAGCGGTCTTGTTCGCGTGCAGGGAACTTCCCAATGAAAGTACGGGTTTTTCACCTTTTGAATTGTTGTTCGGCCGTCAGGCAAGAGGTCCAATACAACTTCTCGCGAGCGCATGGTCGCAATCGCAAGCCGAAGATGCGAAGCCAATGTACCAGTACGTTTTCGATTTGAAGAACAGGATCCTGGAATCTTGTGAAATGGCTCAGGATAACATCAAATTAGCAGAGGAAAAAAACAAACTTTATCACGATCAGAAATCGAAGCCAAGATTCTTTGCTGAAGATGATGAAGTGTTACTTTTACTCCCGACAGATTCAAACAAACTGCTCATGCAGTGGAAGGGACCTTTTAAAGTTGTGAAGGCCATGCATCCAGATTACAAAATCTGTGTTCAGGGAAAAACAAAGGTATATCATGCCAATATGCTCAAAACGTATTTTAGGCGCAAACCCACATCTCAGTTTGCTCTAGAATGCTCTCAGAGTGCACAAACGAGTTGTGAAGGTGGGCTGCCTACTGTTGTATCTCAGGGACATTGTTCTGACATTCCATGGAATGATATTATACCATTAGAAGGAAATACGCAGGCATGCACTGATGCAACTGCTCAAAGAATGGATCCGCATGACATTGTGGTTCAAGACAATGATCATAGATCACATGAAATTGCGGTTGTTGCTGTTATACCAGCCGAATCAGACTCGGATGATGTAACCATTCCCACAGTATCAACTACAAACACAGAAACTATTGCTGATATTCATTTTGATGATACACTGTCTAATTATCAGAAACAACAGCTTTACAATGTTTTTGCTGATTTTGTACCCATATTGACCTCTTACCCTGGTACATTTACTGGAAATTTGTTTCATGTTGTCAATTTGACTTCAGATTCACCGATCAGACTTAGACCGTATGACTTACCATTGTCCACAAAAGAGAAAGTAGAGAGGGAGGTTAAGTCAATGTTAGATATGGGTGTTATTGAACATTCTCTGTCGCCATACTCATCACCAGTTGTACTGGTTGAAAAGAAAGACGGGTCTACTAGGTTTTGTGTGGATTATAGGCAGCTTAACAAGGTCACTGTTTTTGACGCTGAGCCTATCCCAAACTCAGATGAATTATTTGCAGAGTTGGCAGATGGTTCATATTTTACTAAGATTGACCTTTCGAAGGGGTACTGGCAAATTTTGGTGAGCCCTCTCGATAGACCAAAAACAGCTTTTGCAACTCACGTTGGTCTTTTTCAATGGATTCGTATGCCATTTGGCTTGGTTTCGGCTCCAGCAACTTTCGCACGAATGATGCGTTTGTTAAAACTCGAAGAAGTATCGTCGGTCAACTTCTTTGATGATATCCTTGTCAAAAGCGTGACTTGGAACGAACATCTCGTACATGTGCGAGGCGTCCTTTCAAAGTTGCATGACGCTGGACTTACCGCCAGACCGTCAAAGATCTATGCGGGTTGTCAGGAATTAGAATTCTTAGGACACATTGTTGGTCAGGGTAGATTGAAACCAGAAACTCAGAAAGTGAAAAAGATTTTGGCACTTGAAATACCAAAAAGTAAAAGGCAAGTTCGCGCACTCATGGGACTGATCAGTTACTACAGACGTTATGTTCAAAATTTCGCTGCGGTTACTAAACCTCTTACTGATCTGATAAAATCAGGTGCGCACAAACAGATCATATGGACAAAGGATTGTGCTGATGCTCTCCGAGCTGTCCAGAAAGTGTTGTCAAGCTCTCCAGTGCTGGTGTTACCAGATATTACGCGTCCAATTACTGTCCGCACTGACGCGAGTTCTTTCGGCATTGGTGCTGTCCTCTTTCAGGAACACGATGGGGATTTGCATCCTGTCACATGTGTGAGCCGAAAGTTGCTGGATAGGGAAACAAGATATAGCACGATTGAGCGAGAATGTTTAGCTATTGTGTGGGCTCTCACAAAGTTGTCAAAATATTTGTGGGGAAGGAAATTTGAGCTCGAAACTGATCATAAACCTTTGGTTTACTTGCGGTCCACTCAGTTTAAAAATTCCAGAATTACACGTTGGGCTTTGGCTCTTCAGGAATTTCATTTTGAGATCAAACCGCTACCTGGTCATGTTAACATGTTTGCTGATGCATTGTCAAGATCAAATGTTGATCAATCTGTACCATAGACATTCTTGTGTGCTGTATTCACTTGTACAACAATAACTGCTGTTATGATTGTTTGATTGTGAACTTGATGGTTTTTTGTTCTTATATATCTATATTTCTTGTGGGCTGTATTCACTTGTATAACAATAACTGCTGTTATGATTGTTGGATTGTGATATTGATGGTTTTTTTTTTTGTTCTTACATATCTATAAATATTCTGATTTGACAAATTGTGTCGTTGTTGGGTTGTTGATTTTGCTGTTCATAATGATGGTATTGTTATTGTACATAGTGAAAAAAATTGTGTTGATGGAATATATTGATTGTATTTATTTTTCTTTGAAAAATCTAAAGAAAACTCGGTCGTTTTCTTTTATTTGGGAAGGGGGTATTGTCACGGACCGATATTTGTGTATTAGACATTGACAGTACGGTTGTAGTAATATAGGCCTACTAGTCAATGACGTCACGAATTTTTAGTTGGCGGCAAATTCGTGAGCTTGTTTTTTGTCAGTCTTCGTATGTTTTGAGTGGAGAGAAGGTGTGTGCTCTCCGGCGACAGCGTTCGCTGATAATTTCCCTGCAGAGAGAGAGACCTGTAGCGGGGCTACAGAGAAGAATAAGAAGAAGAAGAAGAAGAAGAAGAAGAAGAAGAAGAAGAAGAAGAAGTGAGAAGGAGGAGAAGAAGATATGAGAAGAATAAGTGAGAAGGAGAAGAGAGAAGAAATATACGACGAAGAAGTGAAGAAGAAGAGGAAGTGAGAAGGGGAACAGGAAGAGAGAAGAAGAAGAATACGAAGAAGAAGAAGGGAAAGAAGAAGAGAAAGAGGAAGCGAGAAGAAGACGAGAGAGCTGACGAAGAGAAGAGCTGATGAAGAGGAGAGCTGACCTCTTTTCCCGAATTCCGTGTTGGGTCCTTTATTTTGCCCAGGTCTGGGGTTATTCGGCTTATTCGCGGTGCGCTCTTCTCGGTTAGGGCTTCGTTTCTGTGCCTCTTTCCCGTTAGGCTTTAGGTCTCGCCTGAAGCTCTTGGCTTCTCCGTGGGCGGCCACGTACCTATCTGCGACCTTGACCAGATCTTCCAGTCTTTCCGCGCCCTGCTCTACTGAGAATGTTCTCAGCTCGGGGGTCATGGTTTCCCGTAGCTGTTCCCATACTAACAGTTCTGTCAGTCCATCATACGTTTTAGCCGTGGCTGACTGGCTAATCCACTTATCCAGCGTTGTGGACAACCGATCCGCGAACTGCGCATAGCTCTCTCCTTTCACTCTCCGATTGGTGCGGAACTTTTGCCGGTAGCATTCTCCTGTTAGTTCGAATCCCGTTAGGAGTGCCTCTTTTACCTTGTGATAGTCTGTCACTCTGTCAGTCGGTAGCTTACTGTAGATGTCATAAGCCTTTCCTCTAAGCCCTTGACTAAGCTTAAAAGACCAATGAGTGGGATCTAGTTTGTACTCTGTTGCTAGACGCTCAAACCTAGTCAGATAGAGATCTAGACCTTCCTCTCTCTCATTGAATGTTCCCAGTGGAAATGACATTCCTTGTACAGGGCTGGGTGCTACCTCTAGTTGATCTGAGTGGGGAGGGGTTGAGGAAGAACTTGAAGCTCCTGATCCCAATCTTCTTAGCTCTAACTCATGCTGTCTGTCTTTTTCCTTTTCTTCCCTCTCTTTTTCTTTTTCTGCCCGCTCATACTCCCATCTCCTATTTTCTGCTTCTCTCTCTGCTGCTAATGCTGCCTTCTTCTGTTCTCTTTCTGCCTCTAGCTCTAATTTCCTCGCTTCTCTCTCGGCCTCTAATTTCTTCTGTTCTGCTTCTAATTCTAGTTTCTTTTGCTCAGCTTCTAAGGCTAGTTTCTTCTGCTCTGCTTCTAAGGCTAGTTTCTTCGCCTCCCTTTCTGCTGCTCTCTCTGCCTTAGCCTCCTGTTTCTCTACCTCTGCATTGATATACGCAATTAGGTCTGCCCCTGCTAAGTGTAAAGCTTCTCCTAGTTCCTTGAAACGCAATCTCAAGGCCACTGGGTCCGACATTGCCAAACGTGTCTATGAACAACCTCTGAATCACGTGGAATACCAAAACACTAGCAATATTGCAAGTCAATAACAACAATGCAAAGACAATCAAATTCGTAATCAATAATAGAATACAACAAGAGTCAAATGGCATACAACAGTTACTTAAGCAAAACCTGCAAAAGAACAATGCAACATACAGACACAAAAATATTTGAAGCAAAAAAGTTTTTAAGTAAAGAATAGTGCACCACAACTGATCAGTGTTATACCCTTACACTATTCTAAGTTATTCTACTACTCCTACTGTTATCTAATTTTATTGTACTTAGGTCCGGTTATACCCAATTCCTATTATACACAGATCCTGGCTAGGCTCGCCAATTAAAGTGTCACGTGGGGTTTATGGGCTCTGCACAATGGAATTATGGACCCTCACGTTTATTCGGTGGGAACTGCTAGTAAGTCACCCTATGAATTACTTTAATAAATTTATTTGTTTAGCTCGTTCTGTGTTAAGGTTGGGGTACAGAAATAGATAGAAAAATGGTAAAAGAATACTGTCACACTAGCTTTCACACGGCTATGAATCATATGTAGTCCAGCCACTTAATAACAGTTAAAATCACACATTTATTTCTTCTACTCTATACAAAATTCTCTAAGTACTAATCTAACTTAAAAAGTCTCTTTCACTGCTAATAGTTCGATCGCTGATAGTCTATGCAGCTGTTTTATCTTCCTTGGGCACTTGCTATAATATCTCATGTAGATTTGGACTACTGTGGTCCGTTTTACAGTTTCTGAATAGTTGGACTACTGTGGTCCTCTTTTGATCAGTTTAAGTGCACTTGGGATAACACACTTAACTGGCGGGTGGTGCGGTCGAAGTCCTTCTGTGAGGTAGCTTCTGGTCCACCTGTGTCGTTGTGTAGTTGGGTTCCCTTGCCACGCTGTGGGGTCTGACAGGGTGTTTTTCAAGGTCGCTCTTTCCGACTTGTGCGTTAGAGGTTCCTCAACCAACTTCTTTCTGTGGAGTGGGGTTCACAGGATTGCTCGGGATAGCTCGGGATAGCTCGCCTGCTCGTCTGTAATATAAGAGACGAAATTCTGCACAACCCTGAATAATCGGTTTGTGCAGAGCGTCTCACTGAAAGCCAAGTAGCCCTCAGTGATAGCTCCACATCTCTATACATACGCGACGAACATTCTGCTACTTCCAGGTTCCACTGGAATCTCACTCTAAATTCCTATACATACATAAATATAAATCGTGTCTAACTATACACATACCGAATTAATAATAATATAAACATTCAGTGGTACAGCCACTGGTCTGCAAACATACATATAAGTTAAACAACAGTGGTTCCGTACGGCATACAACATGGCGGCGCAACCGGTCGTGTTTCGCCACGTGTTCGGCGTTTCCACATGGTCACGCAAATTCGGATTAACAATTCACATTTATGCATAGCAAATTCTTCAAACATAATTTCAACAATAATATAAATATATCACGATGAAACAGAAGGGTGTTCATTTACCTGTCTGACAAGTTCAGGCCCGTTGTGACTTGATAGAATTCTAAGATTCTAAGTCCTGCTTCCTGGTCTAAGTGTGAAGAGATTTCTCTACTAGCTTTCTAGCTGTTAACACTTCGGTGTATTCCTCCCAACTGATCAAAGCTGTGTTAGGTTGGACCCAGTCAAACTGGCTCGAACCGCTTTGCGTAAGCTCCCATTGGTTAAAATGTTTACGACTCTCGTAATTACGATGATGTCATGGCCTCAGCCAGCGTCAACTATCACGATGTGTGTAGGCGGCAGTATGCTACCGCTACGCTTGATTACTTTCATCGTCTGCTCCTAACTTTGAAATTCTAATATTATATATACCAACCAAGCTAAATATTAAAATAAGCAGAGTTAAAACTAGCCAATTCGTGACAGGCTCCCTCAACTGAAAAAAGGCGATGACTACTGGATTCGACCTTTTTCTACTACAGAGCCTAGTTTAACACTGCACTATCCTAGGGTCCTATTTACAAACTAAGTAAGTTGCTCTACCTGAGCTGCAATTCTGTGCCAGGTAGCTATGGACACTAGTGACAGGGTTTTTATTGGGCGGGGACGAATTCTGGTGCTGTGGCCCTTAGTTGTGTTGGGTGGGCGACAGCTGCTGTGTCCTCCACGAGATGGCGACTGAGGTAGTCGGCTCCGTGGTTTTCTTTGCCGGGGATGTACTCGATCTGGAATGAGTATGCCTGAAGGGTGAGTGCCCATCGCATCAGGCGAGAGTTCAAAGACTTGGAGGCTGCCAGGAACGATAGTGGTTGGTGGTCCACCTGAACTGTGAAGTGAGTCCCATACAGGTAGAGTTGGAATTTCTGTATGGCCCAGACTAGTCCAAGGCATTCCTTCTCCGACGTGGCGTAGTGGGTCTCGGCGGGTCTCAATTTTCTGCTGGCGTAGGCGACAGGGAATAGCGTCTCCGCATTCTTGGGGTCGCGCTGTAGCACTACTGCTCCGAGGCCTAAGTCGCTTGCGTCGGTGCGAAGAACGAATGGCTGAGTCAAATCGGGTAGATGGAGTACTGGCGCCGATGTCATTCTGTCCTTGAGTGTTTGGAAGGCTGTCTCGCATTCCGCTGTCCATACGACTTTGTCCGGGGCGATTTTCCGGGTTCCATTTGTCCGTGGTGCGGCGATGCTGTTGTAGTTGTGGATGAGCTTCTTCCGCGATGGCGATGGCCATCCATGTGTGTGTGCTGGGGGTCGCTGGTCGGTCCGTGTACTTCTTGAGGCGATCGATGTGGTGGTATCGGGCTCTCCCGTTCACCTCTACTTGGTAGACTGTCTTGGATTTCTTGGCAGTCACCCGGTACGGTCCTCTCCAAGCGATGTCCAGCTTGTTGGTTCCACTTGGAAGTAAGAGTAGTACTTGATCGCCGACTTGCAGTTCTCTGTCCTTCGCGTGGCGGTTGTAGTACTTCGCCTGACGGGCTCTTGCCTTCTTCAGTGCTTCACCAGCTTTCTTCCACGTTGCTTTGAGGGTTTCCTGCAGGTCTGCGACGTACTTGGTGGCACCTCTTGGTGTGTCGTCTATCTTGGCCTCCGTCCAACTTCTGCGTAGGGCTTCTAGCGGTCCGGCTAGAGGTCTGCCGAATAGCAATGTTGACGGGGTGTAGCCTGTGGCTGCATGGGGTGTTTCTCGGTATGCGAACAGTGCCGCATTCACGTAGGTGTCCCACGCTTCTGGATTGTCGTCGGCGACTTTCCTGAGTATGGTGAGAAGGGTTCCATTCAGTCTTTCTACTTGTCCGTTGCTGGCTGGGTGGTATGGTGGTGTGCGAATGTGATGAACTTGTATCAACTCGAACACGTCTTGCATCAGGCGGCCGGTGAACTGAGATCCGTTGTCCGTTCTAATGCTGTCCGGGAATCCGACTCTGGTAAAGATGGCGATGAGTGCATCTGCAATCTTCTTGGTGTCGATCGCTGGCAACGGGACTGCTTCGCACCACATCGTACATGCGTCGACGAGTGTGAGTAGAAATCTGTTCCTCTTCTTGGTCATGGGCAGTGGTCCTACTATGTCTACTGAGACTTGCTGGAATGGCACGCCGACTACTACCGATGGTCCTAAGGTAACTGGTACGGTGTGATGTCGCGGGGAATATCGTTGACATTGGTGACAAGATTTCACGTAGCGCTTGACATCCTCCGTGATTCCTGGCCAATAGTAGTGTGCGCTGATTCTCTGCACTGTGGCTCCAATTCCCATGTGTCCGCTGAGTGGCATGCTGTGGCCTAATTCTAGTACTTGGGCTCGAAGGGTGGCTGGTAGTACTAGTTGGGTGTGATCTCCATCTCCTTGTCGATGTAGAACTCCCTCTTCCATGTAGAAGTCTCCCTTGTGCGGGGGTGTGTGCGCCTTGGGTAGCTTCTGGAAGCACTTCGCTATCGAGGTGTCTTCTTTCTGTGCTGTTTTGATCTCTTCGAGTCCTGGATTCGGAGCGAACTCGGGCTGGGGTGGTTGGGTTTTAGCTTGGGCCCTGGTTTGCACTGCAGCTATCTCTACAGTTTTGGGGGGCGTGCCTAAGAACACATACCTACAACCTAGCACTAGATCATACAGGGGTTTCTGTAAAACAGCTGCTTGGATTCGTCCTGTGACGTACCTACTCTCTACTTCGATCCCTGCTATTGGGCAAGTAGTCGTCGGTTTCGTCAAGTCTGCTCCTTGTAAGTCGACTGTCTTGTCTGTCAAGTCTGCGCGCGATACCAGAGATTCGCTAACTATCGCGTCGTATGATAGACCTGTGTCATACAGACAGTTCGCTTCTTTACCGTTGACCTTGACCGTGTCTGTCACCGATGGGTGATCTCCGATCGTGTGTGGCTTGTTACCGCTACTTTGAGTTAGAACTCTGTGCGCTGGCCGGCTTTCGCGCTCTTCCCTACGTTGTGCGGCCAACTTGAAACATTCTGCGGTGGAGTGATTGTTTCTGTTGCAGAACGAACAATACCGTCTCTGTTCTGCGGGACCTCTTTTCCCGAATTCCGTGTTGGGTCCTTTATTTTGCCCAGGTCTGGGGTTATTCGGCTTATTCGCGGTGCGCTCTTCTCGGTTAGGGCTTCGTTTCTGTGCCTCTTTCCCGTTAGGCTTTAGGTCTCGCCTGAAGCTCTTGGCTTCTCCGTGGGCGGCCACGTACCTATCTGCGACCTTGACCAGATCTTCCAGTCTTTCCGCGCCCTGCTCTACTGAGAATGTTCTCAGCTCGGGGGTCATGGTTTCCCGTAGCTGTTCCCATACTAACAGTTCTGTCAGTCCATCATACGTTTTAGCCGTGGCTGACTGGCTAATCCACTTATCCAGCGTTGTGGACAACCGATCCGCGAACTGCGCATAGCTCTCTCCTTTCACTCTCCGATTGGTGCGGAACTTTTGCCGGTAGCATTCTCCTGTTAGTTCGAATCCCGTTAGGAGTGCCTCTTTTACCTTGTGATAGTCTGTCACTCTGTCAGTCGGTAGCTTACTGTAGATGTCATAAGCCTTTCCTCTAAGCCCTTGACTAAGCTTAAAAGACCAATGAGTGGGATCTAGTTTGTACTCTGTTGCTAGACGCTCAAACCTAGTCAGATAGAGATCTAGACCTTCCTCTCTCTCATTGAATGTTCCCAGTGGAAATGACATTCCTTGTACAGGGCTGGGTGCTACCTCTAGTTGATCTGAGTGGGGAGGGGTTGAGGAAGAACTTGAAGCTCCTGATCCCAATCTTCTTAGCTCTAACTCATGCTGTCTGTCTTTTTCCTTTTCTTCCCTCTCTTTTTCTTTTTCTGCCCGCTCATACTCCCATCTCCTATTTTCTGCTTCTCTCTCTGCTGCTAATGCTGCCTTCTTCTGTTCTCTTTCTGCCTCTAGCTCTAATTTCCTCGCTTCTCTCTCGGCCTCTAATTTCTTCTGTTCTGCTTCTAATTCTAGTTTCTTTTGCTCAGCTTCTAAGGCTAGTTTCTTCTGCTCTGCTTCTAAGGCTAGTTTCTTCGCCTCCCTTTCTGCTGCTCTCTCTGCCTTAGCCTCCTGTTTCTCTACCTCTGCATTGATATACGCAATTAGGTCTGCCCCTGCTAAGTGTAAAGCTTCTCCTAGTTCCTTGAAACGCAATCTCAAGGCCACTGGGTCCGACATTGCCAAACGTGTCTATGAACAACCTCTGAATCACGTGGAATACCAAAACACTAGCAATATTGCAAGTCAATAACAACAATGCAAAGACAATCAAATTCGTAATCAATAATAGAATACAACAAGAGTCAAATGGCATACAACAGTTACTTAAGCAAAACCTGCAAAAGAACAATGCAACATACAGACACAAAAATATTTGAAGCAAAAAAGTTTTTAAGTAAAGAATAGTGCACCACAACTGATCAGTGTTATACCCTTACACTATTCTAAGTTATTCTACTACTCCTACTGTTATCTAATTTTATTGTACTTAGGTCCGGTTATACCCAATTCCTATTATACACAGATCCTGGCTAGGCTCGCCAATTAAAGTGTCACGTGGGGTTTATGGGCTCTGCACAATGGAATTATGGACCCTCACGTTTATTCGGTGGGAACTGCTAGTAAGTCACCCTATGAATTACTTTAATAAATTTATTTGTTTAGCTCGTTCTGTGTTAAGGTTGGGGTACAGAAATAGATAGAAAAATGGTAAAAGAATACTGTCACACTAGCTTTCACACGGCTATGAATCATATGTAGTCCAGCCACTTAATAACAGTTAAAATCACACATTTATTTCTTCTACTCTATACAAAATTCTCTAAGTACTAATCTAACTTAAAAAGTCTCTTTCACTGCTAATAGTTCGATCGCTGATAGTCTATGCAGCTGTTTTATCTTCCTTGGGCACTTGCTATAATATCTCATGTAGATTTGGACTACTGTGGTCCGTTTTACAGTTTCTGAATAGTTGGACTACTGTGGTCCTCTTTTGATCAGTTTAAGTGCACTTGGGATAACACACTTAACTGGCGGGTGGTGCGGTCGAAGTCCTTCTGTGAGGTAGCTTCTGGTCCACCTGTGTCGTTGTGTAGTTGGGTTCCCTTGCCACGCTGTGGGGTCTGACAGGGTGTTTTTCAAGGTCGCTCTTTCCGACTTGTGCGTTAGAGGTTCCTCAACCAACTTCTTTCTGTGGAGTGGGGTTCACAGGATTGCTCGGGATAGCTCGGGATAGCTCGCCTGCTCGTCTGTAATATAAGAGACGAAATTCTGCACAACCCTGAATAATCGGTTTGTGCAGAGCGTCTCACTGAAAGCCAAGTAGCCCTCAGTGATAGCTCCACATCTCTATACATACGCGACGAACATTCTGCTACTTCCAGGTTCCACTGGAATCTCACTCTAAATTCCTATACATACATAAATATAAATCGTGTCTAACTATACACATACCGAATTAATAATAATATAAACATTCAGTGGTACAGCCACTGGTCTGCAAACATACATATAAGTTAAACAACAGTGGTTCCGTACGGCATACAACATGGCGGCGCAACCGGTCGTGTTTCGCCACGTGTTCGGCGTTTCCACATGGTCACGCAAATTCGGATTAACAATTCACATTTATGCATAGCAAATTCTTCAAACATAATTTCAACAATAATATAAATATATCACGATGAAACAGAAGGGTGTTCATTTACCTGTCTGACAAGTTCAGGCCCGTTGTGACTTGATAGAATTCTAAGATTCTAAGTCCTGCTTCCTGGTCTAAGTGTGAAGAGATTTCTCTACTAGCTTTCTAGCTGTTAACACTTCGGTGTATTCCTCCCAACTGATCAAAGCTGTGTTAGGTTGGACCCAGTCAAACTGGCTCGAACCGCTTTGCGTAAGCTCCCATTGGTTAAAATGTTTACGACTCTCGTAATTACGATGATGTCATGGCCTCAGCCAGCGTCAACTATCACGATGTGTGTAGGCGGCAGTATGCTACCGCTACGCTTGATTACTTTCATCGTCTGCTCCTAACTTTGAAATTCTAATATTATATATACCAACCAAGCTAAATATTAAAATAAGCAGAGTTAAAACTAGCCAATTCGTGACACAGTGGGAGTCGTGGAGTTATAATATTGTGAACAATTCTGTGGACTTATAATATTGTGAACAATTCTTTGGACTTTATTGTGAATACCTCTTTGGACTTATAATACTGTGAATAATTCTGTGGACTTATAATATTGTGAACAATTCTTTGGGCTTATAATATTGTGAATAGGCTAATTCTTTGGACTTATAATATGGTGTGGCACAAAGCAAACTGTGGGAGTCGTGGAGTTATGATGTGCGGAGTTATGATGTGTTCTTTGGATTTATGATGTGTTCTTTGGATTTATAATACTGTGTGATATAAAGCAAACTGTGAGTATTCGTTTTTCTACTGTTCTGTACATGATTATTTGAAAACATTTGTGAGGTGGGTTTTTGAAGACGAGTTGTACTCGTGGAAATATTGATTTAGAATGTTTGTAAGATAATATGTATATGTGTTTGTCGTATTTTGTATTATAAGAGGGTGTGACAGATAATTGGAGTCAGAGTTAGTTGTATTAGAAGAAAGAACGGGAGAACGCGCACATGCAGAATAGACATTCACATCACTAAACAAATACCTTGTTTCTGAGTGAAAGACTAGATAAGATAGTTAGTGATTCTTTCGTCTGTTTTATTTATCCATTCACTTAGATATAGGTATAGTTAGACCAAAGAGGAGCTTTCGTTACAAACTATATACCCAAAAAAAATATATATATATTAAGTTTGGATCCGCGAATTTTGAAACACAACGCAAGACATGTTTAGAATTTGGTGAAGCATAGTGACCTTGACCTTTGAGAAAGTACAATTACGAATTATGTTTAGCAGTAGTTAAAGCATCCGCAAAGTAAA
This sequence comes from Oncomelania hupensis, assembly GCA_036898135.1. Classification (NCBI taxonomy): domain Eukaryota; kingdom Metazoa; phylum Mollusca; class Gastropoda; order Littorinimorpha; family Pomatiopsidae; genus Oncomelania; species Oncomelania hupensis. The sequence goes on from CM072512.1 coordinate 9,274,523, forward strand.
AATGACGAATTTCGGTTCAGTTGTGTGTGTGTGTGTGTGTGTGTGTGTATACGTGTGTGTGGGGGGAGAGGGGGGAGGGGTTCTTTTTACAAAAGGGAAATAGTGTGTTTTGAACAACAACAAAATAGAACATTCGTAACCCTAGTCCGACCAACTGTTCTACAATCGGACTGCTACTTCAGGATGGTCTATAATTTCAAGAACCTGTATACCGAAACGAAATCGCTTCAGCCGTTTTTTGAGATATTGAGCAAAACGCGTTTAGCAACCAAATGACTCCAGTGACCTTGACCTTAGCGGTACAGCAAATGTTGATGGCACGGCAGGCAGGTCATGTTACTAACCCTGGCAGTGTTCCTATGAAGCTTGGTTCAGTAGTTCTTGAGAGATGGGTTCCAACGGACCGACCGACCGACCGATTGTTTGGCTCGTTCTGTTTCCCGACTATTTTAAAGTAATCCCAGAAATACAGAAAGAGATAACTCCTTGCATGTTGAAGGGAGATAAACTCACGGTTTTCGTGATGGTAATGGTTCTTTACTATCTGCGGCTCATAATCTGTCAAAAGATCATTCTGCAGGCGAACAGGAAATATCAGGAAACTGGAAATGCATAGCGTCAAACAAACAATGAAGAGCAGCAAGGAAGTGACAAATAGAGAGGCTAAAAGAAGAAGAAGAAGAAGAAGAAGAAGAAGAAGAAGAAGAAGAAGAAGAAGAAGAAGAAGAAGAAGAAGAATGTAAAATTTCAGATTTTTTTATTCAACAAATTTTGACATTTTAAATTTTGAAATTGTGAACTTTTTCACATTTTAGATAGACCGAATCTGAAACCGTTATTGAAGAGAGGGAGGAAACAATAGTACCCGAGGAAAACCCTCGGTAACCTATAAAGTCTCGTACCTAAGGCACAAAATTGTGTCCCCTGCGGGCATCGGGCCCGTGGCATTCGGTATAGGGAATCGGCAAAGAAGAA
>CM072512.1:9280497-9322427 GCA_036898135.1 Oncomelania hupensis
ATCAGTGGCGAGTCCTCTTTCAGCGAAGTTGTAGTCTTGATTTTGTGGTCCTGATTCGGCTCTTTGCAGTCCGCTGGACCCTGTAAGCAATAAATCACTAAATAACCAACACACACAAACACACAGCCGAGGGTACACAGTATTATGATGACTTTCTTGAAACGCCACGTACGTTGTGCTGACAATGGGTCATATTTCGTCCCCCTTTTAAAGTACTTTTAAGTGTTCGAACACTAACCCTAATCCTAACCCTAACGGATCATTGTTCTGACGTCAAAACAAGTAGGTCTGTCAAAACAAGTTATGTAGATGTTCACTGGTTTGTCCAGATAACACCGTGTAAGTGTGCCCACATATACATACATGTACACGCACACACACACTCACAAACTTACTAAAGCTACATAATGAGGACAATGACAGCTACCTCGGGTTTCTACTCTCATGACCCTATAAACATTGAATATCTAATCTAATCTTCTAATCCGAAGGAAGACAGTTGGATTGTAATCTAACGTCTTTTAGTATGTTAGGCAGGTTTCAGAGGAATGTGATAGCTTTCCTTTGTTTCTAACGGTTTTCTCTGCTGTTTGTTTTCCAGTCCTGTACGCAGGGGAAGTCAAGAAAGCAGGCATAGCAGCGGGTGTCGTCGTCTTAGTCATCATTCTCACCATTATCATCGTTTACTTCGCCGTCAAAAGGAAGTTAGTATGATTTAATGTTTGTATATAATGTTTGTTTTTATCATCAAACTCTGGATTTCCCGTTCGGCCTCGGATGAATGGGATTTTTCACAAGCTTTGTTTTTTTCCTAACGATGACTGAAATTCCACTTCATCCTAGGACGTTATAGGAATGTCAATGAGCGCTAGTACGATTCCCAATTCCACTACATTCCCATTTGCAAATAGTACTGATATTGCTGAAATATTGATGGTGAAGACGAAAAAAACTAAATGTTTCTAGATTTAGTTTGGGTTTACTGTAGATAGGTTTATTGTCCTCATAAAATAATAATAATAATAATAATAATAATAATAATAATAATAATAATAATAATAATAATAATAATAATAATAATACTAATAATAATAATAATAATACATAAGATAACAATTTTATTCGACAAGGGTAACAGAGTAAGCATTGGGTGTGCTTTTTAACGTCTTGCCCTTGCAAAAACAATTTGTAACAATAACAAAAAGAACTGTATAACAATAACATTAACATCATAATGTAACAATGTTATCATTGTAGAATTCCATCTAAGTAACTATTGATGACGAAGGCCTAGGCTACATGTACATCTACCCCTGTAGCATACTACTAATGCCTACGCCTGTGTTTTCAGCAGAAAACGAAAGAAACGGGAGCAGGAAAGACGCAGGAATCACGATGCTCAGTTGAATGGCAACGCTGCCCAGCCTCTAATGAAGGAGCCGGTAAGAGTTGCTGATATTTTTGAGTCATGCTCACTCCCCCCCCCTACCCCCCCCAGAGGGGCCGGGTAGCTCAGTTGGTAAGAGCGTCTTGCTAGTAACCGAAAGGTCGCTGGTTCGAATCCCGGATTGGTCAACGTGTGATCATATTATTTTCCCCTTTACCAACAACTGGCCCGCTGGTGTCAGTATAAATCGGTCCAGTAGTCACCTATATGCGAAAGTGTCGTGTGACTATAATCTACAAACAACAACAACTCCCCCCCCAACCCCTCCCCCCCCACACAGATATTTTCTCTCACTCTCTCTTCTCTCTCTCTCTCTCTCTCTCTCTCTCTCTCCCCACCCCCACCCCCACTGTAAGGACCACAATGCATGTTGTGTTATGCAAATGTAGTACTTTATACCAACGTTATAAGCAATTTTCAATAGGGAATTATTGTTCAACCAGCTTGTAGTTTAGGAAAGAAGGTTTCCTACTTTACGTAATGAACACCAACTGAGACAGTATAAGACGATTATTCAAGTCCATTTGCTGATCATTGTTGTTTCGTGTAAACTAAGCCATTGTCACGCTGTTGATGAAGGTTGTGTGTTGAATGTCTTTATCAGGCAATTATACATGTAGTCCATTCATTGATCATTGTTGTTTCGTGTAAACCATCATACCAACACGCTTGTGATTGAAGATTGTCTGTTGAATGTCTTTAACAGATGGTGGACGCCGAGAGAATCGCTCTGAACGGGCTGGAGAAGACTCCAGAGACGAACGTATGACAGCAGGGCCCTAGCAGTGTGGTCACAGTGCGATTCACCGGATGCCTCGACAACTTCCAACAGTCGGACAACGCAGAGATGTCCGACGACCATTGCATGTCCGACCGTCGTGACAGGTTGTCCGACGTCCGGGGAATGTCCGACATTAGTGATATACTGTGCGACAACCATGGAATGTCTGACACATGTGCAGAATCCCACAGGCCCGATAGGTCTGGATGGTCGGACAAGCATGGACTGCCAGATACGCTCAGGTCGTCGGACAAATTACAACAGTCGGACGAGTTCCGCGTGTCGGACATCTTGAGTCAGGCGGACAACTTGATACAGACGGATGACGTAGTGAACCATGAGTTGGATATCTGGAAGCAGTCGGACAAGTCTGGACATTCGGACAGCACTTGCTGGCATCCGCAGGTCAGTTTCCAATGTCCAGCACCTGCTGCGGTGTCAGGTTCTGGTGAAAAGCATTTCGTGGAAGCCAAGGAGACGTCAGTTTGATGTCATCAACGTAATTAGTACATCAGGATTTGTGTTGCACATGTCATAAGAGCAAGGTGCGTCAAAATCACTATGGCGTCAGTCCGAGAAAAGTTTGAAACGTATTTTGACGTCATTACTACGTCATGATTTGTCACATTGATCACGATGAAGCCAAGTAAGCGCTGTTTAAAGTATCAGCGTTTGTTTTGCGTCATAGTCATTCCGTCATGCCTTTCGGCTTCTTGTTTTTACTGGGATATTTGGAGGAAAGGAAAGAAAGTTGTTTTGTGAAGTCAGTGGCTACGCAATGCTGTCAGTGAGTCTGACATCATAGCACCGTTACTACGTCACGACGCTGATTTTGTTTTTAATTGCGTGTGAGATCAACATTTGCAAACGGTGGAATTCAAAATAGCACTTCGTGAAGTTTGAAAACTTGAAGCACAAGAGTTAACTTCAAAAGAATGGCGCCACAACAAGACGTGTAAATGTTTAATTAACGTCAGAAATTATACCTAATGGAGCCCGGTTGTGGTTTGAGAATGACGTTACGTCAACGTGATATGGTAATGATGTCACTACACAATGTCACCAAGTCTCTGAGACTTTGACGTAAATAAATTATGCAAACTCTGTGAGGTATCTTGATACTGCATTGCAAAATTAAAAGTGTGACGCCATTACTATAATACCTACATCAGTGCTCGTGGTGTTGGAAAGTGTTTATCGTGATCATTTTAAAGCCTTTCAAAGTTTCAGTCTGTGTGACGTGATTAACATGTTTGTCACAAGCAAACCATTTGCACTGCTATGACGTCAAATCAAAGATGACGTCATAGTAAAAGTGAAGATTATAATGAATTCCAATCTAACCATGATTTGAAAAAGACAAGTCTGACCCAAACTGCTTAACGGGCTGCAACAATAAATAAATCATAACACGTTTGCAATTTTTAGTGGCTTTCAGTTTGCCATTACAGAAAGACCTAATCATGATGAATCTATCCCTTTTCGACACTGTGTCAGTGTCTATTTTTTAGCATCCCAAGGTCACCCACGAAGCTTTGTGTTAACATTTTCAATGTCGGACTGACTAGAAGTGTTGAATTCACTATGTATAATCATAAACTTTCTTCATCATAGTTTTATGCTAATTAACAATTTAATACATTTATATTGTCATGGTGAATAATTAATTATTTCTAATTCTAATTGAGACGCGTTTTTTGGTATGTTGTTGTGCACACAATTTGTTTATCAGTTAAGTATAATGTTTTTTTCCAGACGTATTTTGAAGCAGTTAAATTCATTTATTATAATAAACTTTATTATTATTATTATTATTATTATTATTATTATTATTATTATTATTATTATTATTATTATTATTGTTATTGTTATTATTATTATTATTATTATTATTATTATTATTATTATTATTATTATTATTATTATTATTATTATTATTATTAATTTTAAAATCCAAGGCGGTTACAAGTATAATAATATTTCAACATGCATTAATTTAGCTCATTGGAGTGTTACTGTAAGAAATACCAATACTAATTCATATTTTGTGTACTTAGAGTTCCTTAAGTCACAGAACGCAGATATAAAGAATTAATATAAATTGGTGCTAAACTTAAACTGTCTGCTGCTTTCTAAGGCTTCATAGAACATACAAGGTAATCATGGAGATTTTTTATATAAATTCGATTTCTTTAATAATTGCAAAATCAGACTGCATACACTGATTGTTCTTTTAAACACCTCATGTTTCTTTTTCTATGTAAACACAAAGCTTTGGAAGTTTTTTTTTGAACGAATGTGTTTTTAAAATCCCTTACACATTTCTTCTTTTTCTTCTTCTTTTTTTCATTAAAAATTGTAAATTTTTTATTTTATTTCTCCTAGTTCTTTGTGTTTGTTTTTTCAATCTCTTCTTCTTCTTCTTCTTCTTCTTCTTCTTCTTCTTCTTCTTCTTCTTCTTCTTCTCAGATTACAAACCTCATCCCTCTTGTTTGCTTCAGAGTGGTAGATAATGTTCTGAGTATTTTATATCCAAAACACGAGAATTTTAAATTGTGTTTTGTCTGCAATATTACTTTCTGTTGAGCTATGTGTTCCAAGTGTACTTCAGTCTGTATCAAGATCATATTTGATACTTAATTTTGAGGCGAATTTATTCTGCATTCCTCCCTGGCAAGGACATCAAATCAGTCGCTATGTAAGTTAGAGGTTAATAACATTGATTAAAAACGAATGAGGAAACACATTACATGATCTCCTATATTCAGATAAACTTTTGGTTCTTTTGTTACATTTGGCTTCTGTAAGCGAAATGCACAGAACATTCTAAATAAGGTGATTAATATGCGATTCTTTTCTGAGGGTGGATTTATCTATGTGATACTATTATTACGGGATCTGATCTTTTGAAGTTCTTCTATATGAAGAGTCAAAGAAGAATGTCGAAAGAAAAATTCATGACAAGAATATCAGCGATTTATTATAATAATGCTGATTGTGGTGTTTTTTGCGTTTGTTGGATCATTGTGATTTGGTGGTATATATATCAAAAATGTTCCCCTTGTGATTTGATTAATACAGGGAGGGCAAACAAAATGTTACCACTTTTTAATCATATAAATATATCAGGTGATTCTTTTATATGATGACGTTTTCGAAAATTTTCTTCACAGAAATGTCACAGAAGCATCAAATTATCATTTGATATCAAGGTTTCCCACTTTGTCACTCGTTCTGTACACAGTTTAATAACTGATATGCTCAATATAAGCCCCTCTTCTCTGGAGTACAGTTGAAACACGCACATTGACTTTTGTGATGACATTGCCACACATCCCAAGTGGAATTCTCGGAATTTCCGGATGGATGTTGGTCTTCAGGGCCTCAGTGGTCTGCGGGTTGTTGTAGTACACTCTCTTCTTCAGGTGGCCCCAAAGGAAGTAGTCTGCAAGGGAAAAGATCAGGGGAGCGGGCAGGCCATGGGTTGTCTGTGCGCTGTGAAATAAGCCTATCGCCAAGAAAGTACTGTTTGAGGAAATCCAGTGAAAGATTTGAAAAATGTCGAGTTGCACCATACCGGTGGTAAATGACAGCTTTCCTGTCGAAAAATAAAAACAGAAATCTTTGTTAAAATGAAAATGGCAAGTATTCAACACGTGGTAACATTTTATTGGTCCACCCTATACTATAATGAGAAACAAGTATGTACATAAAACAAAAGAATGTTAATTTAGTCAAAAACAAAACAACAGCCTTCAAATTTTGGGGCTAAGCTCTTCGTCTTGCAGACAAAACACAAAATTAGCATTCTTTTGAGGTTGTCTCTCATTGTAAAATTTGAATGCTAGCAGGTTTGTTTTATTCCATTTTCCAATTGATTAATACATTTTGACACGTGGTCAGCAAATGACCACTAAACTCCATTAGCGTTTTCGTTCTTAAAGTTTGCTTATTTTACCTCCCCTCCCAAAAATATTGACAGAAAAATCATCGCTGCGCAATTCTTGAAGGGGATTATTGGGTGTTCTTTGGTATAATTTATGCCTCAATATGTCATACACAACGTGGAGTGATGTGCTTGTGGCACAGACGTGAGTACCGTTCACTGTGTCAGTGCTGGTTGTTGTTTGCAGATGTACCCCGAACAGGTTTATAAAAAGTATGGAGACTGCATGCAGTGTATTACTTAAAATTCAAGACCTGATATTTGTATTAAGGGATTGAGGTTAATTAATATGTTTAGAACTATTAGACGCTTTGTTTTAGTACATTAATAAATATTTAAACATAAGGACTTTATTTGGTAGGGCAGTTGGGGTGAATTTCATTTTCACTATTCGGAGTTTTCTTCCCACAATGCCTCTGCATTGCAATTTTGTATTAATAGGTTTATTCCTTACATAGGCGTAGTCCTTGCTTAGAGTTACCCCCCTTGATTTATAGAACAAACTTGGCCACTTGGTTATATTCTGCCCTGTGCAAAAGGTGCAGACAGGAAAAGCCTTGTGCATGGGGAACGTGCAAAACTGACTCCAGATATCCTGAGAGAAGTCCAGTGATAAAGTTTATCCCATTTGTCAAGCCTGGAAAGTTTAATTATCCTCTAGAGTCTAGGTTGATGCATGAAGTGGATCAAGACATGCGGACAACCGGGTAAAAAGCTGAGCGTTACAATGTTTTTTCTTTTAAAATTTTGTTGAGGGGTAACTGAGCGTAAAATTCATCAAATGCTGGACATACATTTGCAGCAAGGTCGGTATTAATCCTTAGCGAGGTATTTATGGAACCATAAAAGTAGAGGGAAGTGATACTTCTTGTGTTTTAAAACATTTTTTTAAAGCATTTGGTTTGTATTCGATTGTTTCTTGATGCACACTCTCTATTAACAGTAACATAGCTCACTTCAAGTTATTCTTTCAGTTGTGAGATTATTTTGGGTTTTATCCAACCCGATTAATTTTATTTAATCGAAATAAATTCTGAATAAACTTAGTACACAATTCAGTTCTGAATTATGACCGTGCTAATCGGCTGTGGAAACGCGGGATAGGGTAGTTGGTAGAGAGGTGAGGACCCCCGTTGGGGTGCCGGGGGTTTCAGTATAAATAGTATCCCCACTTTCTGGAAATTTAGTGCTTTAAATTCCCACGGTCGCTGTCTTTCTCATTCGTTCTTTCTCATTCCTGCTATGTTCTATCAATCTGCTATACTATCTTCTTCTTCGCTAGACCAGTCAACTACCTTTTTTCTTGAAAACTCTTCCGGGACAAGGCTCCTTATTTGTGTGTGAGATCTGTTGGATCAGCTTGGGAATATTGGACACTTTCTGCCAGGTGGTCACTAGGGCTTCCTATGATGTTATTATTTAGCAATGTAGGCATTTTATATGTATGTGTTTTGTTCATAATTTATAATGTTTGTATTCTATTTTGTTTTTGTAAAGGGGGGTTCGATAAATTAGAGTACAGCCTCAGCGTCCCCTGCGTGAGTTGTCTTTATTGTAAAGTGACTGGCTGGTGGAGAGCCTTCAGTGTTACCACTAGGGTTGTTTCGGCAGATCCTTTATGCGGATTGGGGGTTGTCCGGTCCTGATTTCGCTCGGAAGAGTCCGCTGGACCTAAAGCAATAATCATGTAATGTAATGTAGAGAGGTGAGCACGTGTTACAAAGGTTGCGGGTTCGATTCCCGGTGGCCCGGACATACACATTGGCTGTGAACACTGGCCATCTTACTGGCGCTATTAATGCGATGGTTGTCTCAGTTGATACTTTTCTCTACTCCCCGATCCCCGGTCGCCTAGGATTGTGCTCGAGCGCCTTCAGTGTTACCACTAGGGTTGTTTCAGCAGATCTTTTATGCGGATCAGGGGTGAGTCTTCTTTCAGCCAAGTTGTAGTCTTGATTAATTTTTATGGTCCTGATTCGGCTCTTTGCAGTCCGTTGGACCCTGTAAGCGATGAATAACTAAGTAACTAGGATTATGCTCGGTCGTCTGGGCGTCAGACTTTGCGCCCTAGCCAGCAAGCGGGCGCCTCGGGCGGCTTGAGTTAGATCCTGTATTGGCCAACGCCTTGAGCAGCTCTTGAGCTGGAAAAGCGCTACATAGAATTATTTAAAAAATAATAATACCGAAATACATCGGAACCCCACAAAACGATCGCCAGTAACTTGTAAGCATATATTGCAAGTTAGTTTATGGATAAAACCATTTGATTATTTATTTTGAAAGTTAGTTCATGGATAACAGCATTTGATTAACCTATTTTATTGTTTGAATGTCAATCCGAGACGATTCTCGCCGGGGGCAGATGGATTTGCCTCAAAGAGGGTTCCGGAGAGGATTATGCAATTTCGTACGTTGACGTACAGCCTATGCATTCGCTCACCAGTTCAAACTGCTTGCTCTCACAGACAAGGGAAGTAACTCGCTTTTTTATGGTTTAAGCCATTTAACAACAATACCTATTACCACATTCCCTTTATGGACATCGCTGCCGTGATTTGACAAAACCGAGTAAGTCCACCTAAGGTCGAAAATGAGTTTTTTGCGCCATCAAACTTGCAAGAGAATGACGCATCTTACCTGTAAAAATCAAATCCGAACTATGTTTAGATTTGGAGATATCATAGAGTAAGTCCTTGTTAAAAAAATTTTAAGTGGGGGAATAAACTGATAAAACCAAGCAAGTCCCCTGCGATTTTGTTTCGGCGATCCTCTGGCTGATGCTCGAGTTGGCATGATGACGTCATTTTCTACAATAACCTGACAAAGAAAAGTAAGTCCTCCCGACCAATGAGAAAGCGCCTTAAGATGAAGTGGACCAGTGAGAATCCATGTTATTGCTGCTGTGCAATATTATTTTCCTGTGAAAATGATGACGAAATTTCGGTCAGCAAAGGACGTATTCGGCTTTTTGAAAAAGAGTTTTCTTCATGTACTTTCCTGCCCACCATGAAGGGTCCTGTAGATCTTCCGCCTACGCGGCAACTTTCACGAGGTGTGGAAATAAACAAACAAACTATCCTATCCTATCCTATCCTATCCTATCCTATCCTGTCCCGTAACCCTGAGGTCGTAGGGGCACCACAGATGATCGTTTAACCAGCATACTCCATCGCTCTCTGTCCTCAGCAGCCCTGATGGCTTCGCTCAGTGTCAAACCAGTCCATTCTCGAATTTGTCCTCCCACCTCTTTTTCGGTCGCCCTCTTCTTCTACCTCCTTGCACTGTGCCTTGCAGAATAGTCTTTGCAAGGCCTGATGATCTGGTGACGTGGCCATACCATCGGTGTTTCCGTTTCTTCACCACTGTGAGCAGGTCATCGTGTTGTCAAATGGCTTGTTCGTGTTGTCAAATGGCTTGTGTGATGGTCTATCGGACTTCGTCGTTGGTGATGTGCTGGGTATAGGAAATGCCCAGTAGTCTTCTGTAGCACCTCATCTCCATGCTTTGTATTCTTCGTTGTAGATCTGCTGTGAGGGTCCATGCTTCGCAAGCATATAGGAAGATGGAGATGACAAGGGAGCGCAGCAGTCTTACTTTGGAATGTAGAATGATGGTCCTGTCTTTCCAAATGGCTTCAACCTTGTCAGGGCAACAGTTCTTTGTGCGATCCTGGAGAGGACTTCCTGTCGGGACCCATTGTCTGATACAATGGCTCCTAAATATTTGAAGCTATGCACTGTGTTGAGGGATTGGCCTTGGACTTTGATGTCCGTGTTGATGCCATTGGTGTTGTTGGTCATCATTTCGGTCTTCTCTGCACTTATTTCAATTCCACAAGCTTTGGAGGTGGTGTCAAGCCTCTGTACCAGCTGTTCAAGTTCTTGTTCCTCTCCAGCCAATTAATCAATGTCATCCGCAAAACGAAGATTGGAGATTGCTCTACCCCCTATGCTGACTGTGCCTTCGTGATCTGCAAGAGCATCTGACATGATGCGCTCTAGGAAGATGTTGAAGGGTGTTGCAGAGAGTAGGCATCCTTGACGCACACCGATTGTTGTTCTGAACCAGTTCCCGATTGCGCTGTTGTGGAGGACTGCACTGGTAGCCTTGTCATACAGGTTTTTGATGACTTCAATAATTTTAGGTCTGATGTTGTACGCTTTCATTGTTGCCCATAGAGCTGCATGCCAGACTCGGTCAAACGTTTTCTTGAAGTCTATGAACATATGATATAGATGTTGTTGGTGCTGTAGGTATTTCTCACAGATTATTCTGAGGTTGAAAATCTGTTCAGTGGTACTTCGCCCTGCCCTGAATCCTGCTTGTTCTTCAGCTATGATTTGTTCAGCTTGGGGTTTCAACCTGTTGAGTAATATGTTCAGGAGAACCTTGCTGGGATGGATGATGAGGCTGACGGTGCGGTAATTTTCACACTCCTGAAGGTTACCTTTTTTGGGAAGAGTGATGACAAGCGACTGGGCCCATGGTATAGGCCACTCTCCACTCTGCCAGATCTTGTTACACATAATGGTGAGGGCATCAATCATCGCTTCTCCTCCTGCTTGTAGCAGTTCCGCGGGTATGTTGTCCACTCCCGCTGACTTCCCTTTCTTTAGCGATTGCACTGCTGCCTCAACTTCTTCCCGGAGAATTGGGAGGATTTCTTCTTCTCTGTTCTCGGGACATGCTAGAACTGATGGGTCTCCATTTGGTGTATGGTTGTAAAGGTCAGAGCAGTACTCTGTCCATCTGTCCAAGACTTCTTGTTCTTCTGTAAGGCATATGCCAGACTTACTTTGGATCGTGGAGACTTTGGGCTGTTTGAAACTTGTCAGCCGCTTTACAGTCTGGTAGGCCTTCTTGCTGTTGTTCTTGTTCAGACTGTTCTCTATTTCCTGGCATTGATCTTCTATCCAGTTCTCCTTTGCTGTGCACATGCCTTTTCGGATGTCATTGTTGATTTTTCGGTAGACATCAGCTTCCTGTGAGGTGATCTTTTTCTTTCTTTTTTTTAATCTCTCTTCGTTTATCACACAGATCCAAAAGTTCAGGTGTGATCCACGGCTTCTTCTTTGGTCAGTGCTTTCCAAGGATCTCAGTGGCGGCATCTGTCACAGCTGAGTTGAAGGTGGTGGTCATGGTGTTGACATCTACTTCACCAGCCCCCAAAATGAGCAGTGGTGCAAATTTCCCTTCAATTGTGGCCTGAAATAGTTCTGCCACCTCCGGGTCTTGCAGTTTGTCCAGGTCGAACTTCAGTCTAGTCGTGGAGCCGGAAAGACATCATCAAGAGATCGTGGTCACTTCCGATGTCTGCTCCTGGAAAAGTGCGTGTCCTGCCAATGTTGATGCTTGATCTGAAGCGTTTCTTGACCATGATGTAGTCTATTTGGTTGTGATGCTCCACCCTGGGACTTTGCCATGTCCATCGTCTGGAGTTTTTGTGGAGACCAAGCGTGTTTGCCAGTACCAGATTGTTGTATCTGGCAAACTCCAAGAATCTCAGACCCCTGTCATTTGTCTCGTTGTTGCAGTGGGGTCCACATGTGTCTCCCCAGTTGTGGTGCGCATCTTGGCCAACCTTGGCATTCCAGTCGCCTTGCACTATGACTATGTCCTTCTTCGGCACTTGGTCAAGGACCGCCTGTAGATTTTCATAAAAATCCTCCACTTCGCTGTCGTCATAGTCTGATGTTGGGGCATAGGTCTGGATGATGGTGATGTTGAAAGGGGCTGCTCTCAGGCGGATGGTAATGAGTCTACTGGGCGGCAACCCATGACAGTGGCTAGAATGTTCTTGTGGACCAAGAACCCAACGCCGTGTTCGTGCCTGTCATCTCTACCGCTGAAATAAAGCTTGTGGCCTTTGTCTGTCGTTGTTTCACCTAGGCCTTTCCAGCGCAGTTCGCTAATGCCTAGAACGTTCCATCGATAGCGGTCCAACTCGTGGGCCAGTTCTTCTAATTTTCCTTCCGCAGTTAGGGTCCTGACATTCCAGGTTCCTATGACGATGTTGTTTCTCGTGCGGATCTTGCTAAATTGTCCATCAGTAGCATACTTAACACCTCCGTCCTGGTGGCCAACAGAAGGCGCGGTCCTTGAGCCGGGCGACGACATATCCGGTATGGAATTAGTGGATAGTGTCATCATGCATGTAGTGTGTCTTGGGCAAAAAAGGACCTGGCGGTGCCCAATCCTCTCCAGACTGTTGGGCACAGCCGAAATCCACGAATACAGTGTGGCTCATCTTGGCCCCGAGCACGTGGTCGTTGAACCTGTAGCAACGTGAGGTTCCTCGCCCTGGCCGGTGACTTCTGTGTAGAAGACTTTCGCCCAGTGATGCCGTGCTAACATTACCCCTGTTAGTCGCCTCTTACGACACGCCGGGAAACGTTGGGCCTATTCTATTCAGTGCCCGAACCCACAAACAAACAGCAACAAATATATTACAGACACACAACAAGGGCAACAAAATACAAGAAATACACGTGGTGTAAAGGCAGGAAGATCGCTACAATAGGAAACTGAAAGGAAAATAGTTTTGTATTTTTAAAATTAAATTGGCTGCATCTAATATTATTTTGAAGGGAGAGCAAAAAAAACCATGACTCCTGCATACCAACCCAGTAATATTAAGTGAAGAATGGCTAAAAACAATAAACAGGCACACATATACACTCACTGTAACTGCCGCACCCACATCTTACAAAACCCAACTTATGTGACTCATCTCGTCAGACTTTTTAACAAAGAAACGAAACGGCCTATGGGACTTACTTGGTTTGGTGAAGTTTGAAAACAAGGATTTACTTAATAATAAACTGACAAAACCAAGCGGATTTGACTTACTTGGTTTTGTGAATTTTTTTAACAAGGATTTAATTTAATAATAAACTGACAAAACCAAGCGGGTGACTTCCTTGGTTTTGTCATGTTCTCAACAAAGACCTATCTCAAGAATAATCTGACAAAACAAAGCAAGTCCACAAATAGTCTTAAAACATCAAATCTATCAAACATTTCTTTCACATTCAAGGTATGCACTCTTAAATCGAGGAATTGCATTATAATATGCCCTTAAACTTCCAGAAACGATCGCGTAATATAGCGCAACACAAAACGTCGATTTTCTCGAAAGTAGGTTTTGTGGACTTGCTCGGTTTTGTCAGTTCACGGCAGATCGCTAGCAGACATGATAAAGAACTAAATTTTAAAAAGTAAATAAATCTAATGAAATAAATGCACGTATCTCTTATTTTAATGTACACTTTATCATCCATTTGTTACGGGAAAAAAAAACGCAGCTTGTATCGCGCCCAAACCCATCCCTATCTAATTTTAGTGGGGTTTTGTGGTTGAAGTTGTCGTTTTTATTTTTATTTTTTTTTAATTTAGCTAGAGGAGCAAACCTGAGTACCAGAAGAAAACCCCCGAGACGTAGCCCGAGTCGAAAGTAAATAATATTCGGTGAAACATAACGCCCAGAGGCGGCAGGCGAGATCGATCCCACACCTACCGGGCGCCATTGGTTTCTAGCCTGTGGACAAGGCAAGTTAGTCTCGCCTTAGACCACGCGGCTACTACGATCTGTATTAATAAATATGTCAATATTTCTATTATGTCTTTTGTTTTGTTACCCCTTGGGGTCATGAGCAATCTTGCCACTGTAGATTGTTCTAACCTATAAAGGGAAAAGTGAAAGCCCCAGTTGAAAACCTGTCTTGACTTTGTAGGCAAGACCGATTCACTGCGGCAACAGTACCCCCGTTGGAGTGCCGGGGGTTTTAGTATAAATAGTATCCCCACTTTCTGGAAATTTAGTGCTTTAAATTCCCACTGTCGCTGTCTTCCTCATTTGCTCTTTCCCATTCCTGATCTGTCCTATCACTCTGCTATACTATCTTCTTCTTCGCTAGATCAATGACCTACCTTTTTTCTTGAAAACTCTTCTTGGACAAGACTCCTTGTTTGTGTATGAGGTCTGTTGGATCAGCTTGGGAGTGTTGGACGCTTTCTGCCGGGTGGTCACTAGGGCTTCCTATGATGTTATTATTTAGCAATATAGGCATTTTATATGTATATGTTTTGTTGATGATGTATAATGATGTTTGTATTCTATTTTGTTTTTGTAAACGGGGGTTCGAGTAGTTGGGGTAAAGCCTCAGCCGTCCCCTGCGTGGGATGTCTTTATTGTAAAGTGACTGGCCGGTGGAGGGCATTCAATTTTCCCACTAGGGTTGCTTCAGCAGATCTTTTATGCGGATCGGGGGTTGTCCGGTCCTGATTTGGCTCGGAAGAGTCCGCTGGACCTAAAGCAACAATCAATCAATCAATCAATTTTGTTTTGTTAGAAAGGTATATTGCTGCGATGTAATGATTTATTTAACTGTTTAAAAAATGCAAGATAGGAAGTATAACATTTTTTTTTTACAAGCAAGCAGTTCAGGATAAACTTGTTCGAGCAATAAAATTAAACGAAACTGATGTTCGTTTTGATGGTATAGTGAGATTTAGCTTGTAACTCCTGAAGACACTTTTAGCGCAATATATGCATAGAGAACTTTATAATCTGCTGTGTTCGATCTCTTTAGCTCAGTCTCGTCTTCTAACAATGGTGTTTAATGTTGTTATATGGTTGACCTTCATGAAGCTGTTACTTACTACTGAAATTGTTACAATAAAATCTTCCTCTTTATTTTTTGTTTAAAATTGGACAATAAAAAATTCTGATTACCATTCTGATTCTACTACATTTATAGCATATAGTTTATGTTAGTTTGTTTTTATTTAATTTTTGGTACGCACCGCTACATGAGCAAAGTTTTATGTGATTTCCTGGTAACATCTGACTGGGTGCTTAAAAACCTTGGGTTTCACTCTCAGACATTCTGGCCTCGTTGACGTTGCTGACCGAAACCTTGATTTCTGGATGGTTCTTTGACCAGGTACCTATGGCGCGCATTTTGGACATTGTAATTCGCTGTATTATTGTGAATGCTTCGCACTTTGTGACTACACCCTGTGGGATTGTGATTGTTTCACACACTGTTAATACATCCATTATGATCGTGACTGTTTCACATATTGTGAATACATCCATATATGCAATCTCACCAAAGAATGAACCTGAGCTTCATAAAACAAATTATGAAGACCGTGAAACACAAATGGGTGAATGTTTTTATGAAACTCGTACAGATGTGTAAAATTACGTCATGTTTTCATGAAGTGGATACATTCACTTGCTTATAATTAATGTTGATCGAAGTTTTTTCAAGTTTTTGTATATATGATGAACATTTTCGACATTAATATATATTTGTATGATTCGACTTTAGTATATATATATTTGTATGATTCATTTGAATCCTTGTCGACGACAGCTGATCTTTAAGTATAATCAATAGTTGTTTTTTTCATTCTTGAGAATATTATAAAATTTAAGATATTTCTTTGTCTTCTTTATCCTCTGGAGCTAACGGAAGCACTTATGACAACTAGAGCAGGATTTTTACAAATTTCATTGGGAATGATGATGACTTGTATGTTTGAAAATGATTGTGGTCTCTTTAGATACTGTTTAATCGCCACTATGATAATAATCGAGTTTGTAAAGTTGAAAGCATCATAGCTCTTTCGTTTTGGAAACATTGGAAAATTTGGCATTTGAGGTGAATTCTCTAATTTGAAGCTAACGTGTCCCTAATGACATACACAGTTATCTTCCAGATACAACTTTGTATGCCAGCAGAAAATGTCTTTGGTGTGGAAGATAAACAGACCAAGAGAAAAATATAATAATGTACATGAAACCCTAGGGATGCTGGTGAATATGGGTTTGTTTTATACGATATCAATATTTTTACAATGTCGATTCAGACAAGATTATTATTGTGACCTTAAATTGTTAAATTGAAGACAGCGTGTTCATGTGTATTTATTTAAGCATTTTGAAATGTTTATGTATTAAATGTTTATGATTTGTGTATTGTATTTTTATGTTATTTTTATGATTAACGTACGTGTTTTTAAAATTATGTATTTTTTGGAAGCGAATAAATATATTTAGTTTTTGGAATTTGCTTGTTGTCCATTGAGGAGTTTTTTTCTGATTAATTCGCTTAATAAATGATAACAAGGATGATTACATTCATTTAAGTCATATGTAGTGGTCAGCATTACCCATGACTCATTTAAATAGCATGGCCGTGGCTGGCAATTGTTCTCACAGGCGAAGAGTTTAAAAAGAAAAAGAGTTAATTGTGCTTTTCAAACCGATTTCAGTTACTTTAAACTTTCAGAATTATAT
This sequence comes from Oncomelania hupensis, assembly GCA_036898135.1. Classification (NCBI taxonomy): domain Eukaryota; kingdom Metazoa; phylum Mollusca; class Gastropoda; order Littorinimorpha; family Pomatiopsidae; genus Oncomelania; species Oncomelania hupensis. The sequence continues at coordinate 9,296,981 of CM072512.1, forward strand.
AAGACTGTTAATTTGTTGTTAATTTTACCATTTTAAATGCCTAAAATATGCTTTTACCTTCTGTAACTTTGTTAATTGATTGTTAATTTATTGTTCCTTTATATACGTGGACGCATTACTATAGGCGCTCAACAATGCAGAGCATGTAATACAGCCGTACCGTTTTTTGTTTGATGTTCTCTGCATGCTGGTGTGCTGTTGCTCGCTTTAAAGTGTATTGTAACTTTCTCAGTTTGAATTTGTTTGTTCAGCGTCACTGAGTTGTGTTCAGCTTTCTCACGATCTTCTTTAAGTTATTTATTTATTTCAGCTTTAAATTATATTTGAGATCCTTTATTTATTCCAGCTTTAAATGATCCGTTATGATCTTTATTTGTTTCAACTTTAAATCATATTTTGCGTTTTCCCCCATGGGGGGTGCCCTATAAGTGATATATATAAAAGTAATAATCCCACGTTGTGGGAATGTAGTGCTTTAAATTCCCATTTGCTGTCTTTCTCCTTTGTTCTTTCTCGTTCCTGCTCCGTTCTATCAAACTACTATATTCTTCGTTAGACCAGTCACCTACCTTTTCTCTTGAAACTTGTCCCAAACTCCTAATTTGTGTATTTTATAATGATGTTTATATTCTATTTGGTTTTTGTAAACGGAGGTTCGATAAATGAGAGTACAGCCTCAGGGTACTCTTTATGGGATGTCTTTATTGTAAAGTGACCGGCTGCTGGAGTGCCTGCAGTGTTGCCATTAGGGTTGTTTCAGCAGATCTTTTTATACGGATCGGGGTGAGTCATCTTTCAACCAAGTTGTCCTGATTCGGCTCTTTGCAGTCCGCTGGATCCTAAATACTCCGCAGAGGTTCAGTGTATATGTAAAACAAGTCTATCCGTACATCACCTTCTATTTTAATGACCAGTTTGAAGAAGATATATTTAAAGTAAACGAACATAACATAACTGAATATGGACCTTCTGCAGACATGGTTCTGTTTCATCCAAATGTTACAGACGTAAAGGTTATCGCTGAATTTGCTGTTGGTAGACTTGTATAGACTGTTGGAAGTTATGTTATAAATGTTCAAAAAGGATATATTTAAAGTAAATGGACATAACATAACTGAATTATGGACCTTCTGCAGACATGGTTCTGTATCATCAGGATGACAGGATAACAGGAATTTATTTCGCCAATTGACATGTAATAGATACAACAATCGGAATATTATTTGGTGTTGGATAATGCCAGAATGTTTTATATTTAACATCTCTCTCTTTATCTCTCTGTCTCTCTCTCTCTCTTACACACACGCACGCATACACACATACCTACAAACCCAAATACAAACATGCATGCACAACCACGATTCTGATTCGATTTTCTATAATTTAAATCGCCATTATGGCGAATGCTAGATTTACACTTGGATTACTGTGTTTTATTTTGTGTGTGTGCCACTTCTTCACACAACGATCTACATACTCGATCTTTGACCACACATTACCTGGACTACTCGTGAAAGGGAACATTAGGAAGGCAATTAAACTGCCCATCGGAATCTACTCGTCGCAACGACAGGTCAGTACACTTGCACTACTATCGATCTTGCTGGCTGGAGACATTCATAGCAACCCGGGCCCACGCCAGAAGAGCTACTACCCATGTGGCTTGTGTGACAGAGACGTGAAATGTGCTGACTGTATTGCTTGTGATGATTGCTCCATCTGGTACCACAGGTCATGTGTCGAACTCTCGTCTAGTGATTTCAAAGCACTACAGAGACAAAGCGTGCAATGGATTTGTCCAAAATGCGACAGTATAAACTGTGATAGCTTCACCTTCAGGAGCTTTTCTTTATCAGAAAACTACTATGCCCCCCTCCAAAACACGGACTGTAGCATAACTTCCTTCAACCATACCCACCGCTTCAGCCCCCTGAGAACTAGCAGCCCCAAATCTAACCAGCACAGCCCAAACTCTCACCATTCTAATTCTTACCAGAGCACCACCGGTAACCCATCCTATAAATCACCAGGCCAAGGAAACAACTACCACAGTTCCACATGTTTCAGCCATCCTAGTCCACCAGGACAAAACCCATCCAACACCTACAAGTTGCATCACGCAGAATGCTACCACACTGCCAATGATTCCAGCCACAACCCCAACATATCAAAGAAAAAGAACCTTCGCATCATGACCGTAAACTGCCGCAGCATAGAGAAAAAGAAAGCCGAATTTGCTGCCATTGTCAACTATGTAAAACCAGATATCATTTGTGGCACAGAATCATGGTTGAAACCAGACATCAAGCAGAGAGAGATCTTCCCAGATGGCTTTGTTTATTATAGGAAAGACCGCTTTAGCATAGCTGGAGGTGTCTTCATTTTAGTAAACCAAAATCTCATCTCATCAATACAGCCGGACTTAGACTCTGCATGCGAAATACTCTGGGCAAAAATACACCTCCAACAAAACAAAGACCTAACGATAGGCTGTTTTTACATGGCTCACCGAAACCAGACAGACCTGAATGAGCTAGATAAGTCACTACGAAAAATAAATAATAGAGGACAAAAACAGATTATTCTTACCGGCGACTTCAACTGCCCTAATGTAGAGTGGAACAATGGTACAGTTGCCCCTGGAGCGCCAGATCGGGTGATCCAGGAGTCACTAGTCGACATCACCTCATCAGCACACCTCGCACAAGTCCATGATGAGCCAACAAGAGAACACAACATCCTAGACCTAGTTTTTACCAGCAATCCCTCCCTCACCAAGAGCTCCAAGTCAATCCCAGGCATTAGTGATCATAGCATTGTGGTTACAGACTTTGACCTCTACCCTAACCGCATCAAAGAGAAGCCCCGCAAGCGATACAACTATTCTAAAGCAGACTGGAACCACCTGAACTCTGAAATCCTGCAATTATCAGACAACATCATGACAATGAGAAAGGAAGGAACTCCCGTTGAAGACATGTGGACACATTTCAAACTTAACTTGATAGCAGCAGCTGAACGCTTCATACCTACCAGCCTTCGACGAATCAACTTTACATTACCCTGGGTCAACTACAAACTTAAGAGACTGTTAAAGCATAAAAAGAGACTATACAACCAAGCCAAGAAGACCGGCAACTGGACCAACTTTAGATTCCATCAGAAGGAATGCAGGAGGAAAATGAGGCAAGCAGAATGGCGCCACATTAACACCATCATTGAGGACGGGCTAAGAGACAACAACTGCAAACCCTTTTGGCGCTACGTCAAGACAAGGCGACAAGACAACACAGGAGTAGCCCCGCTCTTCAATGAAGGATCTCTCCATAGTGATAGTTCTTCCAAGGCAAAGATATTGCTTCAACAATTCCAGTCGGTCTTTACAAAAAGAGAGGACACACCATTGCCAGAGATGAAGGGCACCCCCTTCCCCGCTGTAGATAAACTAACGGTTACTACAGAAGGCGTCGTTAAACTACTCAAAGACTTGAACCCCAACAAAGCTACAGGACCAGACAACATCCCCAATCAAATTCTCAAAAACTGCGCCGAAACTGTTGCCCCAGGATTAGCAGCCATCTACAACACCTCACTAGAGACTGGTCAGCTCCCCGCAGACTGGCTAACAGCGAACGTCTCCTCAATATTCAAGAAAGGCGATAGAAACAAAGCAGAAAATTACAGACCAGTATCTTTAACATCCGTTGCATGTAAGCTATTGGAACACATCATCTGTCGACATCTACATACCCACTTCGAAAAACACACCATCCTCACCAGTAGAAACCACGGATTCAGAACAGGCCACTCTTGCGAAACCCAACTACTCACTACTATGCAAGACATTCTCTCCTCACATGACAAAGGCCATCAGACCGACATCATCATCCTGGATTTCAGCAAGGCATTTGACACTGTGCCACACAACAAATTACTACACAAGCTGGATCATTACGGCATACGAGGCACCATCCACACCTGGCTCACAAACTTCCTGACCAAGCGCCATATGAGAGTGGTCCTGGACGGAGAGGCATCAGAGGAAGTAGCTGTCGAATCCGGAGTCCCCCAAGGCACAGTGATGGGTCCTTTACTCTTCCTCTGCCACATCAACGACCTGCCGGACACAGTAAAATCAACAGTGCGACTCTTCGCAGACGACTGCCTACTCTACAGAGAGATCCGCTCCTTCCAGGATCACATCACACTCCAATCAGACCTCAAAGAACTAGAGAGATGGGCCAAGCAGTGGGGAATGCGATTTAATGCGCAGAAATGCTACGTTCTCTCCACCAGACACAAGTCACAACACTTCTATAGCCTTGGAAACACTATACTCCAACAGACTGATACTACCCCCTACCTAGGCGTCCAAATCTCTGCGGACCTGAAATGGGCTAACCACATCACAAGCGCCTGCAAGAAAGCTGGATCCACACTGGGCTTCCTACGCCGAAATCTCCGGAACTGTCCACAAGAGTGCCGACGCCTAGCCTACATCGCACTTGTTAGATCCACTCTCGAGTATGCCGCTGTGGTGTGGGATCCTTACCTCCAACAAGACATCGACAAGCTGGAACGCATCCAACGCCAGGCTGCACGGTTCATTATGAGAGACTACAGATCCCGGGACCCAGGATGCATTGGCAGGATGCTTCACGAGCTCCACCTCCCACTACTTGCAGAACGGCGCCAACAACTCAGGCTGACCATGCTCTACAAGATAACCAGAGGACTAGTTCCTGCTCTCCCTCCCAACAACTTCCTTACTGCTGCCAAGAACAAACGGAAAATCCGCCCCACCACCTTTAAAGGATATGACACACAGAACATCATAGAGAGGCAGATAAACAACAACAACAACACATGCTTTACTTTACCACCCTCATCATCAGATCTCTACAGAAACTCCTTCTTCGTAAAAACAGTAGTGGAATGGAATAGCCTTCCCGATGACATCATCAACCTGTCCTCACCTAGCTCCTTCTCCTCTGCAATCGGGAGGTACAGGGATGCTGACAAGATCTTATAGAGTCAACATAATAGAACAGTGATTTTAAACTTTTAATTGTACATACATATCACCAGGCTTCCACAAGAGGAGCCCTTTTAAGAATATAATTAAATAAAATCATAACTAAAATAGGTAATATGAAGTTAGTACAAAAAGAACTATGAGTATGAAGCATAATTTTTTTTTCTTTTTTAAATCAAATTAATTAGCGCGCACACACCACCACCACGTTAATAGCCATCTATGGCTCCTGTGGTGTTTTCTGCCAACAACATCATCGGCAGTATCCAGATCCAGATCCAGAACCACACACACTCGCACAAACATACCCAAAGGCTCGCACACAGTCATCGCCTGTACTAATACTTAACACACACACACACACACACACACACACACCCACACACACACACACACACACACACCACACACACACTTCTCACAGTGAGAGCATCATTTTTACATGGTATTCCATTGCATACTGAAATGTATAAACAGATATAGTAAAACACAAATGACTAGTCTAAAGTGATCACAAAGCATTCCAAATGTTACAGACGTGAAAGTTAATGCCAAATCTCCTGTTGGTAGACTTGTATAGACTGTTTGAAGTTATGTTATAAATGTTCAAATGACATTGTCTAATATCACCGAAATGTGTAAACAGACATTAAATTAAAGATTGATTGATTAGAGTTGTTTTAGCAGACCTTTTATACAGATCAGGGGTGAGTCCTCTTTCAACAAAGCTGTGGTCATGATTCGGCTCTTTGCAGTCCGCTGGACCCGATAAACAATGACTAACTAACTATCTTTTAAGTTATGTATTAAATATAGCTTCAAATTATATTTTAGGTTATTTATTTATTTCAGTTTTATTTTAAATCCATAGTGCTTGTAGTTTTTTTTTTTTAATTGTTAAGTGTACTTTGTTTTTGATTGTTGTGTTTGATTGATTGATTGATTGATTGATTGATTGATTGTTGCTTTAGGTCCAGCGGACTCTTCCGAGCCAAATCAGGACCGGACGTTGTGTTTGATTACAATATGTGTTATATGTCTGACTCATTATGACAAGTATGATTTAAACGGACAAGAATGTTTTAAAAAATATTTTGTTTGTTTTCTGTTTTCCTATTTTAATGGCTTTGTGTTGTATGATACTGCATTTTTGTTTTCTTTACCATAGTGATAATTATAATGATAATAATGTATTTTGTAAAGGGCAAAATCGAATTCTTCGTTGTAGATCTGCTGCGAGGGTCCATGTTTCGCAAGCGTATAGAAAGATGGAGATGACAAAGGAGCGCAGCAGCCTTACTTTGGAATGTAGACTGATGGTCTTGTCTTTCCAAGTGGGCGTCTACCTTGCCAGGGCAGCAGTTGTTTGTGCGATCATGGAGAGGACTTCCTGTCGGGACCCATTGCCTGATAAAATGGCTCTTAAATATTTGAAGTTGTGCACTGTGTTGAGGGATTGGCCTTGGACTTTGATAAGGTGCTACAGAAGACTTCTGGGCATTTCCTATACACAGCACATCACCAACGACGAAGTCCGATAGACCAACGCACAAGCCATTGGACAACACGATGACCTGCTCACTGTGGTGAAGAAACGGAAAGACCATCCTGCAAGGCACGGTGCAAGGAGGCAGAAGAAGAGGGAGACACAAAAAAGGTGGAAGGACAACATTCGAGAATGGACTGGGTTGACACTGAGCGAAGCCATGAGGATTGCTGAGGACATAGAAAGACGGAGTACGCTGGTTAAACGATCATCTGTGGTGTCCCTACGACCTACGAGTTATGGGATAGGATAGGATAGGAAAATCGAATTAAAAGTTTGGTATGCTTTAATTGCACGTACTCGCAAGATTACATAATTATTCCAGTGTTCGGAAACGGTAATAAGATTAGATTATAAGATTATTATTATTATTATTATTATTATTATTATTATTATTATTATTATTATTATTATTATTATTATTATTATTATTATTATTATTATTATTATTATTACTTTTGTTTTGTGTTGTTTTCATTGAATGAATGTGGTATTGCAGTACGTGCATTAGGCTGTATTTATTAACATGTTGTTATCAGTAAAATATTATACCATTCAGGCTGCAAGCAATAATGAAACTGGCTTGTACAAAACAAATGAAAAAAGTTGTTAGAATTTGTTTTCTCTCCATGCTTTCTATATGTTAGCTTTTTGAATGGGTTTGAACTGTTGACTGCTTCTCGTATTGTCGCTGTATTTCTGGACTACAACATCTATTCGCAGTACCTGTACGAACGCAAACTCCAAGTATCCCAACCCCACCTCTTAAAAGGGCGGTATAAGTCAACGGAAGGAAGAAGAACAACAAGAAATCCAAGAAGCTTACATACATCAGTAATGAAAACAAGAGATTTTAAGATGGTATGCTACCTGACATGTCTTGCATGAAGTATAGATGTCCCATCAGGCACATAAGATGCTATGCAATGTTTTTAGTTTATAATCTGTTGGATTTAATGTAGTTTAATTTGAAAGTGTATACTTGAAATCATGGGTATGCTGTATTTTTGGTTTGATTTTGTTGGATCTAAATCTTTGCTTTGCTATGTCTTAAGTGTATTGTTGTTGGATGTATTTTTTTTAAAAAATAAGAAACATTTATAACTTTAAAAAATAACTAGCACATAAATAAGATGCTAAGACATGAGTTAGTCATAACAAATTGAGACATTTGTTCTTCCAAAGATATATGTATGAAAAGTTGTTTCCGACACGCAAAACAAGTATGAAAATAATGTATAACGGTTAAATGTTTTTTTAGTTCATTTGTGTCGAAGTTTACATTTGTATGATACGTATTTATTTAAATAAATTGCACTCTTGTGGTAGACAATTTTCCGAATCACAATCAGAATCGTAAACAAGGAAAAATATTGTGATCTTGTAGATCGTCAGTTTCGTTTTGTATTTTTTTTTAGGATTTAAACATGCACACACACACAAACACACACACACAAACACACACACTCACGCACGCACACACACAAACAAACGCACACACATATTGAAAAAGTGACTGACATGCCAGGATAAAGATAGTTAATCAATAATGTACGTAGTTTACCGACTGTGGAAATGGTAATGTTGTAGAATGTGTTTGTACTGTACACAAGTTCTAACTGTTGAAGTCTTCATTTGGCCTTATAATATCATTTTCCCCCAATAAAGACATCATTAGTCTGTTATAATGAGGTAACCCCGTTGGGGTGCCGGGGGTTTCAGTATAAATAGTATCCCTACTTTCTGGAAATTTAGTGCTTTCAATTCCCACGGTCGCATTCTTTCTCATTTGTTCTTTCTCATTCCTGCTCTTTTCTATCAATCTGCTATACTATCTTCTTCTTCGCTAGACCAGTCACCTATCTTTTTTCTTGAAAACTCTTCCGGGACAAGACTTCTTATTTGTGTATGAGGTCTGTTGGATCAGCTTGGGAATATTGGACGCTTTCTGCCAGGTGGTCACTATGGCTTCCTATGATGTTATTATGTAGCAATGTAGACATTTTATATGTATGTGTTTTGTTGATAATTTATAATGTTTGTATTCTATTTTGTTTTTGTAAACGGGGGTTCGATAAATTAGAGTACAGCCTCAGCGTCCCCTGCGTGGGATGTCTTTATTGTAAAGTGACTGGCTGGTGGAGAGCTTTCAGTTTTACAACTAGGGTTGATTCAGCAGATCTTTTATGCGGATCAGGGGTTGTTCGGTCCTGATTTGGCTCGGAAGAGTCCGCTGGACCTAAAGCAATACTCATGTAATGTAATGTAATGTTATAATGAGGTGGTTCCCCCCCTACCCCCTCTCACTCCCCCATCAAAATACATTAGAACGTCACAGAGTATTATTGCGAAGTATATTTATTGCAATTGGCCATCGAATGAATAGCGATCGTGCATTTTGTACTCTTTTTTCCTCTCTCTCTCTCGATGAACGATGGTTTTATTCCTTTGCTATGTTTATTGTTGCGATTTTGTACTTGCACGTGTGTCTTCTTAATACTGAGGATGTTCCTAGAACTCTAATCAATGCGAATGCCATTCTGAAGACCCCAACTGTTGAATTTATTATCTTCACATCTCAACGAAAGCCTATCCGTCGCTGATGCTGTATTTGAGAAATAATTTTTTCTCGCTATTGGTTTTGAGATTTTTTTTCTCATTACCTACTTTTGAGGCAATTAAAATGTTCTTAGCTGTGTGTTTTAGGGTCTGTTCAAGATTCAAGATATATTTGCTGTCCCCATAAATTACAAGGTTCAACTTCCAATCATATTTCCATGTTCAACAGCTAGAAAAATGTTGTCAAACTTACATAATACATGTTTTAGTATATTATGTGTACCAAGCTGTGTGATTGGAGCTTTTTAAACATTTCCTCAGCCAATCACATCTCCCCACGCATTGTAATTCAGTGACTGAAATCTACGAGGAACTTTTGATCAAGAAACCTGAATTTTTCCCCACAGAGAGTCTGTTCTGTATTACATATACATCCATACTACTGCTAATTGGTTTGGTTGTTTTTAATGTTTACAAATTAGGAAAAATAAAAGTGTAAAAAGTTGAAGAAGACTTATGAATTTATATAATGAAGAAGAAGAAGAAGAAGAAGAAGAAGAAGAAGAAGAAGAAGAAGAATTATGAAGGAGAAGAAGAAGACGAAGAAGAAGAAGACGAAGAAGTTTTGTGAAGAAGAAGCAAAAGATGAGGACGACGACGAAGAAGAAGAAATAATGCGGGTTTTTTTTAATTTACATAGCGGATCGACAGTCTAATGCTGTTTTAAAGATATCTTACTACAGTAGTGATTTCAATTAAACGAACGTTCCCTATACACAGCACATTTATTTGATAAAATATATTATATAATCATTTCTGTTAAAACAAAAATCGGGATTATAAAATCAAAGATGGATTTTGCATTTATTGATTTAGATATGTTGCTTTGTTTTGTCATTTTTGCAACTTTGCGTGACGTGAGACTCATACTTTAATAAGCTTATTTCCATTGAATAGGCGACCTTGACACTAGCAGTGCGTCAGAGATCTAACAGGTGTAGGCTGTGTGTAGGCTTATGCCCTTACCAGCAATAGTAGTTGTAGTACACTCGAGTTTTACGTTCAAAGACACGACCTGTTCCTGACCTTAAGAGCTGACGAACTTGCTGCAGTGAAACGTTTCCAAATTATCTGCAAGTACCGCACCGTTAAAGGTATCAAAATAATAATAATAATAATAATAATAATAATAATAATAATAATAATAATAATAATAATAATAATAATGGATACACGCACATTTATTCCTAAATGAGAGTCAAAACGCGGCGATCTTTAACCAGCATGCAAGCTCAAATGTTACACACACTTCTATACCTACACCACAAACATCCATTCATCACTTTAATCATGTGGTGTGAAGACGAGGCTAACAATCTTAGAAGACGGAGAGGAAATTGAATAATTTTGTTGTTTGAAGTTTTTTAGATCGAGGAGGCATCCAATACTATTATTGAAGCAAGGTAGGAAACCGGAGTACCCGGAGAAAAATCTCTGGGTGACCTGAAAAGTCTGGTATCTAAGGCGCTGAAGTTTGTCCACTGCCGGAATCGAATCCGCGACCTTTGATATAGGAAACCAGTGTTTTAGATCCTAAAAAAATGTGAGGGTATTGATACCTCCTGAGTCAAAATGTAAAGGGGTATTCCTACCTCCAGCTGGATTTCCAAAGGGTACAACTATTCGCAAGTACTTTGTTACTTTTGCTTCATTAATTTGTATGCAAGTTTCTTGACATCATGACATATAATATTGTGACAGTGTCTAGTGTGTTGTCAAGCAAAACAGACTGTTCCTGACTTGTGAATGGATCGATTTCAGGCAGATTTCTCTGCTGATCAGACGGTGATCCAGCTTTATCACCTTTAACTACTTTCAAAAACTTCAACATTACTTATACTTTGTTGTTGTTTACCTGGCGCAGCTTCTTCTGCTTCCCTTTTCTTTGCTGGTTTTGACGGAGGCCGCATAATTGTTGAATTGAAACAAAGCCACAGTGCAACAGAAAAAATTCGAAACTCGGCGCCACGCACACTTGGAACGAAGGGTCTTACTGATGAAGGTTTTAGTCTAATAAACCGAAAATTTAAACGCCTACTACCCAGGTGTTGTTGTTGGTTTTATTATCATGGAACGAAGGGAAGTGACCGAAACCGAAGTAGAGTTTCTTCCCTTGCGGATACGTCATGATCGGTCGTCTGCTACGGAAGCGCATAGGCACTTGAACGTTGCATTTCCTGCAAGTGATCGTCGAAGCCATCAGGGTTGCTGAGGATAGAGAAAGATGGGGTATGCTGGTTAAACGACCATCTGTGGTGCCCCAATGACCAGAGTTACGGGATAGGATAGGATAGGATCTAGGATCGTCGAATCTCAGAACAGACAACAGCTTCAAAAAATTGCGGAACCTACGTTGCGCAAGTTGCGATAGCCTCCATGACCATATCTCCGCTGATAAATTTCTTTACATTTTCAGACCTCTTCCAAGAAAAACCATTACGTGATCAGACCCCCTCTCTGGCACTCTTTTACGTGATTTTGGACGCCAAGAGGTATAATACCTCCAAATGTACGTGATCTAAAACACTGGGAAACCGACGACTAACCCGCTGTGTCACCAGGATCAACCTCTCTCATAACTATGAAATAATGCAGATCGCAATATATTAAATAATTGTTTTATAACCGAACACTATATTAACAACTTTTGTTGTTTTAGGCTTGACCGTTTCATTTGGATGGTATAAACTGTTTCGGAGATAAAAATCCATGTAGAAGAATTTTCCTTTGATTGTTGGTTAGTTGCTATTTTATGTAACCCATTTTGTTGCAAAAAATAAGAACGTTTGGTTTTATTTTGTTGTTGTTTTGTTTTGTATTGGATTGTATTGGATTGCATTACCTTTTATTGTATTGTATCGCATTGTATTGTATTGTGTTGTATTGTATTGTATTGTACGCATTTCTCGCATTGGTAAAAGTCCTTAATTGGGAGGAGGGGGGGGGGGAATGATGGAGTGAGATTTTGATTTTAATTTTTTTTTGCGGCCTGGATCATATTTTACATTTGCGCTTCAAGCAGTTTTGATTTAAGTAGGAAAATGCGCTATTATTATTATTATTATTATTATTATTATTATTATTATTATTATTATTATTATTATTATTATTATTATTATTATTATTATTATTATTGTTGTTGTTGTTGTTGTTGTTGTTATTTTTGTTGTTGTTAATTTAAGAACTAGTCATCCTTCAGTTCCTTACATTTGTACTTACTTATAAATGATTTTTATAAAGGTACGCGGACTCTATTATCATTTTGGTTTTAAGTAAGGCAGACCTTACGTGATGATCTTAATTGGTCAAGAAGTTTTCAATTGTTGATGAAAGTAACGGTAACCTTTTTGTTTGGGGGGGTGGGAGGTGGGGGGGGGGGGGTGGTGGAGTGATGGTTAGCGATTATGTTCTCTAAGGGAGACAACTACTATCCTATCTGTGTTTACAAAAAAAATGGTTTGGCCTCCCTTAGTATCGGATTTATAATAATAATAATAATAATAATAATTACTGTATTTATAATGCGCTTATCTTATAATAATTATAACTCTAAGCGCGCACTCACAACTCACGCACGCATGTGCACGCTTTAGACAATGACACATGTAACAATTACGCAAAAAATACATTCACTCAAATATACTCATACCACAAACAGACCAGACACTATATGTAAGAGACAGCTGGCGATGGGGTGCGGATTTCTTTGAAGCCATTGCTTATATTTTTAAAGCTATGTTTGCAAGATCCATTTTAATTACTAACTTGTCAGTCACTGATACACTGAAGGATATGACGTTATTGTATGCTTTTATGACGCCTGTATAATGTGATATGATATCGTCACCGCCATATGGTGATGCCATTCTGTTATTTATAGATCTTGCGCATGTACACTGCATATGGTGATGTCATTCTGGTATTTACTTGCGCAAGTGTCACAAGTATATCAACTAACAAGTTAGCATCTCCCTTCTATGTCTCTGTCGACGTGCGCGTACAACCGGTTGCTTCCCTTTACATGCTTTGCGCTCCATAGCGTCGTCGGCCTAAAATAATTTTTTTAGAAACTTCAAAACCCAGGGGAGTTATGGGTAGGGAAATCATTTTCTGAAATGACGTCGGCAGGACTCTTCGCGATTAGTGCATGGCATACGAGACACACGCAAAATGGCGTCACAGGAAGATTGGTTAGATCTGAATTCGTCTAATTTGACCTCGCATGCTGCTAAAAAACAATGTAATTTGAATTTGCTTTCACAAATCAAAAGAGAGCGAGACCACAACAAAGTACAACGAGCCAAGGCGACGCAAACACTCAAGGCCGACAGAACAAAAAGCACACAAAATACAAGAGGTAAGTACCCGTGACCATACAGTCAATAAAGTAGGCCTAACCACCATTGCAAAATAGGATTGATCATCACCATGATTGAATTTTTCCACCCCACCTTCCAATCGGTACGGAATCGAGCATATGCTCAAATCATCATATCTTTGACAGAACTTGCATGTGCATTATAGAGTGTGATGCAAGCGATAAATGAACCATCACATCGAAGCGACTCACGATCGCCTGCACTGAGCTCACATATATGTGTGCATGTTTCTATAAATCCATCGTGTTCTCCTTCGATAATTGAGCAAAGCCTTTGTTCACTACCAAAACTATGCAGTTCCTCTCCCAACTTTCGTTTAATTTCAGCCAGCACATCTTCGCGAAAAATGGCGACCATTACTTCAACCGTAGCTAGTTATCAGTTACTTCCCTTGAACAGATTTCCCAGAATTCTCTATTCTATTTTTAGGTTTGGGATAGCTTGTGGATAAAACCAAGGGCAACGGGACCACCGCACGTCGACTGGGGGCAATACGAGATACTAACTTGTTAGTTGATATACTTGTGGCAAGTGTGCATAATTGCTGTAGGATTATGTTGAAAGTCACGTGGTTTGATGTGTTGCGTTGCATTGTTCGATGTGTTATCCGTAACTTCTTTGAATAATAAGAGGATTTAAAATATATATATATATATATATATATATATATATTATTTTATTTTTTTGTTTAACCTAAATGCGGGTCCACTTCCACTACTGTTGCTTATAGTTTGATTTTCGTGATCCTACGTCAGGAAGTTTGTCTTATTATTCAATTCTGTTCACCAAGAGACATGAAATCGAATTAACCATATGTAGCCTACGCCAATAGACACTGAATTGAGTTAGCCATATGCTCGCCCATGGAGACCTAGCTGAACTTTTATTTGTTTGTTTGTTTTGAAACTTTTCACACAACAAGACACTATGCAGTGTTTTTATTTGAAGAACGAGGAACATGGAATCCACAAAGTAGAAATAACATGAATTCTCATTTATGAAGCGTGATTGTCCCAAAACCACACAAACTTTGAACTCAATGCTGCTTTGTTCTGGAATGATTTTACAAACCCCGTTGAAACCTTTAAAATGTAGAACACACATGGCCAAGAAACAACAAAGAAAAAGAAAAAAGAAAGAGAGAACGAAAGAAAATAAATACACACAAAAAAACAACGGCATTATATTGGATACAAAAATAAAGTGCATAAGGACATTAATTAAATAATTAGTAATGAATTCATTGATTTAAACAACATTGAATGTTCGACAATTTTTACGTTATTAACGTTTAAATTATGCAGAAATATTCATATGAGCTCACATCCTTTTTAAAATTCACAATAAGTATTGCCCCACTGAAAAAAGCTTACAATTTAAAAAAAACTCTTTCGAAGATGTATTTATTATTACATGAATAAACTCCGTAGTTTTGTGCATATTAATAGCAACAGCAGTTGGTTAACCAGCCAACCATCTGGAGATAAAAATAGCATTACCGATTGCTCGTAAGGGTTTTAAATTTAGACTAATAAAATAGACCCTACACTACTCCAGACACCAGAGACGCAATCTTAAGCCATGTTATCAAGGTAAAATTAAAAACAATAGAGATCACTCTCTCTCTCTCTCTCTCTGAGAACCGAAATAGAAAACTAAAACATTAGCGGTGGTTTTCAGCAATGAAAGCCCACTTTATTATTGTTTAATGTAATAACAAAGCCAATTTAACATAAACCCGTTTTCGCCAAGAATAAGCAAAGCGTCCAAATTGAGGCCTTTAAAAAATATATATTGTTTTTAACAATTCATGTTACTGTATGGCTTTATTCATGTTACTGTATAGCTTATTTAATGTATCTGAAGGCTCTGTGCCGCTCATTCAATTTAACTTAAGGCCAACTTCCTGTGTTGAAACGCTCAAGTCTTTGCGGTGGGCTTAGGGTAGCTTGGTGGGTCCCATCCCCTCACCAAGCATTCGGGATCCGGTCTTATTCCATTTGTTGTCCCGCTGAAGCGGTGAATTGAAAACTGTTGGCGACAGCATCCCTTATGTCGCTCCAAACGACCCGACAGGCTGAGAGATTGGGTAGATAATCCGGTGTCGCTCCTCATTAACTCCCCCGTTGTGCTGCCGTGATTTTCTGTATAAATAGTATTCCCACTTTCTGGAAATTTAGTGCTTTAAATTCCCTATCCTATCCTGTCCTGTCCTATCCTATCCTGTCCTATCCTATCCTAAATTCTCACTGTCGCTTTATTCTCATTTGTTCTTTCTCATTTCTACTCTGTTCTATCAATCTACTATCTTCTTTGCTATACCAGTCATATTTTTTTTCTTGAAAACTCCCCAAGCTCCTCATTTGTTTATGGGGTCTGTCAGGTCAGCTTGGGGATATTGGACGCTTTCTGTCCAATGGTCACTAGGGCTTTCTATATGGTGTTATTATTTAGCAGTGTAGGCATTTTATATGTATGTGTTTTGTTAATATGTTATAATGAAGTTTATATTTTATTTTGGTTTTATAAACGGGGGTTCCATAAATTAGAGTATAGCCTCAACGTCCCCTGCGTCGGATGCCTTTATTGCACAGTGGCCGGCTGGTGGAATGCCTTCTCACTTTACCACTAGGGTTGTTTCAGCAGATCTTTTATACGGATCCAAGGTGTCCTCTTTCAACCAAGTTATGGTCCTGATTTTGCGGTCCTGATTGGGCTCTTTGAAGTCCGCTGGACCCTGTAAGCAATGAATAACTAATTAGCTGCTAAGGCATTTCCAGAAAATACAAAGATTTGTTTTTTCGGATTGCATCTAAAATAGCTCGACTGCAAATCGCTTAAAAGAATATTGAAAATAAGGAAAGAAAGCTTAAATAATAGTAATGTTTTAAAAATTCAAACTATATATTTATTTTCTTTTTCTTATTTTTATTTTTTTTTTGTATTCATTTATTATTAACGTGGTAAAGTAATATATAAAGAAATATTTCAGAGACAGAGTACTGACTTTTTTATCAGATTCAGATTTTATAATTGTATGGTGTTTCAAAAACAATTTTTGAAATCAAATATTTTGTGCTCTGTGGGTTCGGGCATTAAATAGAATAGACCCAACGTTTCCCGGCGTGTCGTAAGAGGCGACTAACAGGGGTGATGTTAGCACGGCATCACTGGGCGAAAGTCTTCTACACAGAAGTCACCGGCCAGGGCGGAGGAACCTCACGTTACTACAGGTTCAACGACCATGTGCTCAGGGCCAAGGCGAGCCACACTGTATTCGTGGATTTCGGCTGTGGCCAACAGCCTGGAGAGGATTGGGCACCGCCAGGTCTTTTTTGCCCAAGACACACTACATGATGACACAATCCACTAATTCCATACCGGATCGGTCGTCGCCCGGGTCGTCACACGGCACAAGGACCGCGCCTTCCGTTGGCCACCAGGACGGAGGTGTTAAGTATGCTACTGATGGACAATTTAGCAAGATCCGCACGAGAAACAACATCGTCATAGGAACCTGGAATGTCAGGACCCTAACTGCGGAAGGAAAATTAGAAGAACTGGCCCACGAATTGGACCACTATCGATGGAATGTTCTAGGTATCAGCGAACTGCGCTGGAAAGGCCTAGGTGAAACAACGACCGACAAAGGCCACAAGCTCTATTTCAGCGGTAGGGATGACAGGCACGAACACGGCGTTGGATTCTTGGTCCACAAGAACATTCTAGCCACTGTCATGGGTTGCCGCCCAGTCTCCAGTAGACTCATTACCATCCGCCTGAGAGCAGCCCCTTTCAACATCACCATCATCCAGGCCTACGCCCCAACATCAGACTATGACGACAGCGAAGTGGAGGATTTTTATGAAAATCTACAGGCGGTCCTTGACCAAGTGCCGAAGAAGGACATAGTCATAGTGCAAGGCGACTGGAATGCCAAGGTTGGCCAAGATGCGCACTACAACTGGGGAGACACATGTGGACCCCACTGCAACAACGAGACAAATGACAGGGGTCTGAGACTCTTGGAGTTTGCCAGATACAACAATCTGGTACTGGCAAACACGCTTGGTCTCCACAAAAACTCCAGACGATGGACATGGCACAGTCCTGGCGGGGAGCATCACAACCAAATAGACTACATCATGGTCAAGAAACGCTTCAGATCAAGCATCAACATTGGCAGGACACGTACTTTTCCAGGAGCAGACATCGGAAGTGACCACGATCTCGTGATGATGTCTTTCCGGCTCCACTTGAAGAGAGTAAATACAGCAAAGTGCACTAGACTGAAGTTCGACCTGGACAAACTGCAAGACCCGGAGGTGGCAGAACTATTTCAGGCCACAATTGGAGGGAAATTTGCACCACTGCTCATTTTGGGGGCTGGTGAAGTAGATGTCAACACCATGACCACCACCTTCAACTCAGCTGTGACAGATGCCGCCACTGAGATCCTTGGCAAGCACCGACCAAAGAAGAAGCTGTGGATCACACCTGAACTTTTGGATCTGTGTGATAAACGAAGAGAGATGAAAAAGAAAAAGAACACCTCACAGGGAGCTGATGTCTACCGAAAAATCAACAATGACATCCGAAAAGGCATGCTCACAGCAAAGGAGAACTGGATAGAAGATCAATGCCAGGAAATAGAGAACAGTCTGAACAAGAACAACAGCAAGAAGGCCTACCAGACTGTGAAGCGGCTGACAAGTGTCAAACAGCCCAAAGTCTCCACTATCCAAAGCAAGTCTGGCATATGCCTTACAGAAGAACAAGAAGTCTTGGACAGATGGACAGAGTACTGCTCTGACCTTTACAACCATACACCAAATGGAGACCCATCAGTTCTAGCATGTCCCGAGAACAGAGAAGAAGAAGAAATCCTCCCAATTCTCCGGGAAGAAGTTGAGGCAGCAGTGCAAGCGCTAAAGAAAGGGAAGTCAGCGGGAGTGGACAACATACCCGCGGAACTGCTACAAGCAGGAGGAGAAGAGATGATTGATGTCCTCACCATTATCTGTAACAAGATCAGGCAGAGTGGGGAGTGGCCTATACCATGGACCCAGTCGCTTGTCATCACTCTTCCCAAAAAAGGTAACCTTCAGGAGTGTGAAAATTACCGGACCATCAGCCTCATCAGCCATCCCAGCAAGGTCCTCCTGAAAATAATACTCAACAGGTTGAAACCCCAAGCTGAACAAATCATAGCTGAAGAACAAGCAGGATTCAGGGCAGGGCGAAGTACCACTGAGCAGATTTTCAACCTCAGAATAATCTGTGAAAAATACCTACAGCACCAACAACATCTATATCATGTGTTCATAGACTTCAAGAAGGCGTTTGACCGAGTCTGGCATGCAGCTCTATGGGCAACAATGAAAGTGTACAACATCAGCCCTAAAATTATTGAAGTCATCAAAAGCCTGTATGACAAGGCTACCAGTGCAGTCCTCCACAACAGAGCCATCGGGAATTGGTTCAGAACAACAATCGGTGTGCGTCAAGGATGCCTACTCTCTCCAACACTCTTCAACATCTTCCTAGAGCGCATCATGTCGGATGCTCTTGCAGACCATGAAGGCACAGTCAGCATAGGGGGTAGAGCAATCTCCAATCTTCGTTTTGCAGATGACATTGATGGATTGGCTGGAGAGGAACAAGAACTTGAACAGCTGGTACAGAGGCTTGACACCACCTCCAAAGCCTATGGAATGGAAATAAGTGCAGAGAAGACCAAAATGATGACCAACAACACCAATGGCATCAATACAGACATCAAAGTCCAAGGCCAATCCCTCGACACAGTGCATAGCTTCAAATATTTAGGAGCCATTGTATCAGACAATGGGTCCCGACAGGAAGTCCTCTCCAGGATCGCACAAACAACTGCTGCCCTGACAAGGTTGAAGCCCATTTGGAAAGACAGGACCATCAGTCTACATTCCAAAGTAAGACTGCTGCGCTCCCTTGTCATCTCCATCTTCCTATATGCTTGCGAAGCATGGACCCTCACAGCAGATCTCCAACGAAGAATACAAAGCATGGAGATGAGGTGCTACAGAAGACTTCTGGGCATTTCCTATACCCAACACATCACCAACGACGAAGTCCGACAGACCATCACACAAGCCATTGGACAACACGATGACCTGCTAACAGTGGTGAAGAAACGGAAACTTCGGTGGTATGGCCACGTCACCAGATCATCAGGCCTTGCAAAGACTATTCTGCAAGGCACAGTGCAAGGAGGTAGAAGAAGAGGGAGACCGAAAAAGAGGAGGGAGGACAACATTCGAGAATGGACTGGTTTGACACTGAGCGAAGCCATCAGGGCTGCTGAGGACAGAGAAAGATGGAGTATGCTGGTTAAACGATCATCTGTGGTGCCCCTACGACCTTCGGGTTACGGGACAGGATAGGATAGGATAGGATAGGATAGGTGTCATAGATAGCATTCATTTTGTTTTAGGTCAAAAGACGTGGTCAACAAAAAAAAAATAAAAACGTTGGTCTTAGTCACTTTTTGAATCATCACATGGGATCAGGGATAATGGGGGTCAGGTTCTTTAGTTTTCTGTTAATTTATTTACACTCAACATATTTTTTTTCTTAAAGTTGCAGCTGAAGCGTAACTATTAAGTAATTTTTGTTGAAGGAATCACAATCGGTGATCATTACCAGAATAGAAGAAGTGATAGTTTACCAGCATATAATAAATAATAACTACCAGCTTATAAGAAGTAATAACTACCAGCATATAAGAAGTAATAACTACCAGCATATCATCTCAAAGCATATATATAGGTCTATAAAAAAAATACGACTCATGTTTTAATTTTTTAATGGTTATTTTATTTATTTTATTTATTTTTTTAAATTTTTTTAAAATGCATATTTTGAACTTTTTCTTTCCTTTTACATTTTTACAATTAAATTTTAAAAATAAATATAGAGCTGACAGTAGTATTTACTAGCACATAAAATTACAAGCAGTGACGCACTACGTAGCAGCCGAGACTTTCGTTCGCCACTTGCCTTGTGAGAAGTACAGGGCGCAGAACTCGGCTACGCTGCGTGAAGCAATGGCTGTGCGTAATGTTTAGCAGCTGAACGTTTGTTGTTTTTTTTTGTTACAGGGGACTCACTTTTGACCGCGCCACCTCCAGATCCATAAACGTTCACCGTGAGCGTTGCAACACTGAAAAGAGAAGCTTAACAAAACCGTAGAAAGTATAGATGTGGTTTTCATGAATCGATACATTCTGGATCACAAAGGGTACGATGGCTAGAATACTGTACGAATACGATCACTTTATTATCTCAGTCAAAGAGAAATTCACACGTGGTGCCAGATATAAATGTTACAAGACGATAAAGGACAGTATAGCAACAATAAACAGTAAACAGTAAAACAGGATAAAAGTATATCAAGAAGACATTACTGAATTAACCATTTAAAACTGTAATCATAAGAAGTTACATGGGGGAAACAAATACCTATCACATGATTTACGTTCAGTGTCATAATCATGATAGAATGCAACATAACAATCACTGTTGGCAAGCAATAATCGCATCAATATACAACACTCTGTATGCACAGAGCTTGCATTGGTTGTGTGTGATTTTGCAAATGGCCGCTCGTTTGGTCAAATTTGAATAGCTTGCCTGGTTACCGTTTATTTTCTTCACAACTGACCGACTCCTGGCTTTTTAGCTTTATGTTATTAAAATCGGCGATCTTTTTTTTTTTTTTTAAATTGTTGATGAGTCTAATTCGTGTTATTGTTTTCTGTTTACTGCTAATGCGAATTGTGACATCCGTTGAAAATTGTTAATTGTACACTTCTAAAGGTAGATATTTTTTGTTTTTGTGTTTTGTTGTTTTGTTGTTGTTTTTTTTAACATATGTTGTATCTTCAGTTGTGTTTCTTTCTAATTCACAATTTAATGCGTTTAAATTGTGATTTAAAAAAAAGAATCTTTTGGACTAATTTCAAAAAACGGATACTCTTTTGTTGTGTCTGAATTTGACATTTCTGTCGTCTGCTAGAATTTCCATTGTAAAATCTGGTTGTGAGCTGAAGTGAATGTCGTTAAATGTGATGTACCGCTATGGTACGGTGAAATGTTAATACGAATACATGTATTATTGTACAACGTGTTATATATACAATTTGTATAAAATTACACGACACTGACAGTACGCCAAGGCTCCTTTCAATATACTTGTTCTTGTCTTACGTTAATTGGGTTTCTTCAAACATTACATTCATTCTTTGTTGGTTGCTTTTGAATGGATTTATGAATAAAGTATTTGTACATAAAACGTCTATGTGATTTTTGTATGCTGCGTTATGTTTTACCCCGTAGGGGTGCCTGGGTTTTCTGTACAATTAGTATCCCCCCATTTTGTGGAAATTGCTTTAATTTACCACTGTTTCTGTCATTCTCATATGTTCCTTCCTCTTCTTAATCTGTTCTATCAATCTACTATCTTCTTTCTTATTCACTAGACCAGTCACCTAATTTTTTTCTTGAAAACTCTACCAGAACTCTTCCTCTGTATCCCCCGTTGGGGTGCCGGGGGTTTCAATATAAATGGTATCCCCACTTTCTGGAAATTTAGTGCTTTAAATTCCCACTGTCGCTGTCTTTCTCATTTGCTCTTTCTCATTCCTGCTCTGTTCTATCAATCTGCTATACTATCTTCTTCTTTGCTAGACCAGTTATCTACCTTTTTTCTTGAAAAACCTTCCGGGACAAGACTCCTTATTTGTGTATGAGGTCTGTTGGATCAGCTTGGGAATATTGGACGCTTTCTGCCAGGTGGTCACTAGGGCTTCCTATGATGTTATTTAGCAATGTAGGCATTTTATATGTATGTGTTTTGGTGATAATTTATAATGATGTTTGTATTCTATTTTGTTTTTGTAAACGGGGGTTCGATAAATTAGAGTACAGCCTCAGCGTCCCCTGCGTGGGTGTTACACTCAGTTCGATGATGGTGTTTTTCTTTATCAGTAGTGGATTCAGCCCCAATGCTGAAGTACTGATGAGTGTAGCTCAGATTCGTTTATTCACGCAACCCGCTCAAGCAGCATACAAGTCACTAAGTCGACGTATGAAGTTTTCCACTTTTTATTCAGCACACATCAACAACTGCATACAATTCTCAACTCAACTCAACAACTTTCAAATTTACTTTCCAGCTTCACTATCAACAACAATCTCTCAACAACAGTGCGGCACACAATTTTATAATCTCTCTCTCTTCCCGCACAATTTCGAACCCGGTAGAAATGACGCACTACCACCAATCGAATAAAAGATCGTCATCACTGACTTACGTCATACATTATTATTTCTCCTTCCGGAACGTCCTCTTGCTTCGACATGTATCGGGAAATTTCTATCGAGAGTAAACACGCAGATCCAGAAAATTCTCCAGTAATATCGACTAACGCAAATCATCAACGTTATACAAAGCCTCTCCTAACAACAATGCAAACTCAAATCAAAGGTAAATAAACTCCATTATTGAATACTTTGCAAAACGAAACGATTAGATCTATCGTGCGCGTTTCCGACATACTTTCGTTCGCGTTTCAACGTAACATAACCCCCCACTCAAGAAGAAATTTACCCAATTTCTTTCAACAACGTTGAAACGTAATGCACAAAGTCCACAATTGAAACTAATTTAAGACTTTCTGAATACTGTAATTGCGCTCAGCTTATCTACACATAGTCAATGGTTTTCATCTTCAAGTCTATCTGGATATTGTCAATGTTCACAGTTCATCCACACAGTCAATGTTCTTTACTCACACACTCTGCTGAGGAAGTCCGCACCAACATTGTCTGATCCTTTGATAGATTCTACTCGCATGTTAAAGTTCTGCAAGTACATAGCCCATCTCATGATCCGACTGTTCACAAACTTGGCAGAGTTCAAGTAAGTTAGCGGCTTGTGATCAGTCTGTAGCACGAACTTCACTCCTTGAAGGTACAGTTCGAACTTCCGGATTCCCCATATGATGGCAAGGCACTCTTTCTCCATGGTCGAGTAATTTTTCTCAGCCCTGGACAGCTTCTTGCTGGCGTAACTGACCGGAAATAGTTTCCCTTCGTGTTCTTGCATCAGTATGGCGCCGATGCCTTCGTCCGCTGCGTCTGTCCTTAAGACGAATTCCTTGGAAGTATCGGGCAGTCGTAGCACCGGATCCTTCGAAAGGAGGTCGCGCACAGTCTGGTATGCCCTCTCCTGAGACGGTCCCCACTGCACTTGGTTTGGACAGCCTTTCCGCACCAGGTCCGACAAGGGTGCTGTGATGGCGGAGTAGTTTGGTACAAACTCCCTGTAATATCCAGCCAACCCCAGGAAAGATCGCACCTGCTTCTTCGTTTGGGGACGTGGTGCGTTCAGAATCTTGGTGACGTTTTCCAGCAGAAGCCCTTTTTGTCCTTCTTTCAGCGAATGGCCGATAAAGTCGACGTTGTCAGTCCCCAGAATGCACTTACTGGGTCTCACGGTCAGGTTAGCTTCTGTTAGACGGTGAAACAGCTCCCTCAAGGTCTGCAGATGCTCTTCCCAGGTGCGGGTGTGGACTAGCAAGTCGTCCCAGTAACACACGACGTTGTCCATCCCTTTGAGCATCTTCCTCATTCCTCTCTTCAGGGTAGCTCCGCTGTTGACCATGCCAAAGGGCATCCTTAGGCACTCGTACGTCCCATCAGGAGTTATGAAAGCAGTCTTTGGTATGTCCTGTTGACGCATGGGTACTTGCCAATAACCCTTGCTGAGGTCAATCTTTGAGAAGATTCTACTCCCCGATAATTGGCGGAAGAGGTCTGCTGCGGTAGGCATCGGCTCAGGGTCGAAGACGGTGATCTTATTAACCTTCCTGTAGTCGATGCATACTCTGTTGCTGCCGTCCTTCTTCTTCACGACCACGACAGGGGACGCGTAGGGGGAACTGGACTCCCTGATGATGCCCATCTTCAGCATCTCATCGATGTCTTTCTTCAAGGATTCGCGGGCCTTGAAAGGGATCGGAAAGGGTTTTGATCGAACGGGAATATTTGAAGTGAGGTGGACTTCATGTTCGACCAAAGTCGTAGAGCCTGGGACATCGCTGAAGCTATGGGGAAACTCGCCCATAAGGTCCTTGAGCTCAATCTTTTGACCTTCTGTCAAGCGTGGTCCTAGCTTAACATCATTGATGCCTTCTTTGCTGTGGAAGTCTCCCAGTTCCAACAGTTCCTCACTGTCAAAGCTGTTGTCGATCTCAGCTGCTGTTGCTGCATGCACAGTCTCTGATGGCCTTTCCACGTACAGCTTAAGGAGGTTGGCATGGTATATCTTGGAATGCTGGCCGACCTTCACCTTATAGTCGTTGATCCCCACCACGGTCTCCACTTCGTACGGGCCTTTCCACTGCATCAGCAACTTATTATGATCAGTAGGTAGCAGCACCAGCACTTTGTTGCCAGGTTTGAACTTCCTGTTCACAGCCCTACGATCATAGTAATGCTTTCCACAGTCCTGGGACTTCTTCAGGTTTTCTCTGGCTATCTCGAGAGTCTGCTCCAGCTTCTCCCGTAGCTCAAACACGTACTGGTAGCTGTTCTTCACCTCTGGGGTGTCTACTTCTTTCGTCCACAGTTCTTTTAGGATGTGCATCGGCCCTCGGATGGTTCTTCCGTACAGCAGCTCGAACGGAGAAAAGCCGGTGGACTCCTGCGGTACTTCTCTGTAGGCGAAAAGTAGGGCGTTGATGTAGCGATGCCATTGTCTGGGCTGCTCGCTGCACAGTTTCTTCAGGGTGGACTTCAGCGTAGCATTGAACTTCTCGACAAGCC
>CM072512.1:9322927-9357927 GCA_036898135.1 Oncomelania hupensis
CTCGGATCGTTGATCGTTGATCGTTCGCGTACTGACGATCTAAGGGAGAGCACCGTACTCACTAACAAGCAATCTTTCGCAACTCATAGCAATATTCGGTTACTTCCCTTCGTTCTTTCCACGCACAGATGAAGAGAGACACGAGAAACAGATTTTAAAAAAAAAAAGAAGAAGAAAGAAGGAAAAAAAAGAAAAGAAAGAAAGAAAGAAAGAAAAATATTTTTGACGAAAAAAAAAAATAAACACTCTTTCAATGGTGGAAATTACGCCAATGATACGCTGGACCAGAAAAATAAAATCTTTAGATACTGACGCTAACAATGAAATTTGAATCGGGCCACTTGATCCAGTCTGAGCAGAACTTATTTCCTTACGCGCGGTTTATTCATCATAATATTGATTGATTGATTGATTGTTGCCTAAGGTCCAGCGGACTCCTCCGAGCCAAATCAGGACCGGACAACCCCTGATCCGCATAAAAGATCTGCTGAAACAACCCTAGTGGGAAAATTGAATGCCCTCCACCGGCCAGTCACTTTACAATAAAGACATCCCACGCGGGGGACGGCTGAGGGTTTACCTTAACTACGCGAACCCCGGGTTACAAAAACAAAATAGAATACAACCATCATTATAAATTATCAACAAAACACATACATATAAAATGCCTATAGTGCTAAATACTAACATCATAGGAAGCCCTAGTGACCACCCAGCAGAAAGCGTCCAACACTCCCAAGCTGATCCAACAGACCTCATACACAAACAAGGAGTCTTGTCCAGGAAGAGTTTTCAAGAAAAAAGGTAGGTCATTGATCTAGCGAAGAAGAAGATAGTATAGCAGAGTGATAGGACAGAGCAGGAATGGGAAAGAGTAAATGAGGAAGATAGCGACAGTGGGAATTTAAAGCACTAAATTTCCATAAAGTGGGGATACTATTTATACTGAAACCCCCGGCACTCCAACGGGGGTACTGTTGCCGCAGTGAATCTGTCATGCCTACAAAGGCAAGACAGGTTTTCAACTGGGGCTTTCACTTTTCCCTTTATAGGTTAGAACAATCTACAGTGACAAGATTGCTCATGATTCCAAGGGGTATTCATCATAATATGGAGTGCTTGTTGTGCGTAAAGCTGCCTCTGCAAGTAGCAACAGTCACCCATCCAAGTATTAACCTTACTTTTTTTAAAAATTGGGAGTTTAAGCTCATGATTTTACCACTCATAACATTCATCCTGTTAGTGCGATAACGATGATGTTGATGATGATGATGATGATGATGATGATGATGATGATGATGATGATGATGATGATGATGATGATGCGATCTGGAATAGAGCAATAATCCATGTAGGTAGACATGATTACTACTACTACTATTACTATTACTACTACTACTACTACTACTACTACTACTACTACTACTACTACTACTACTACTACTACTACTAATAATAATAATAATAATAATAATAATAATAATAATAATAATAATAATAATAATAATAATGGATGCTATATAGGCGCTTTTCCTTAAAATAACCAAGCAAGCTGAAAGAACGGCGATCTGTACCTACAAATGCGCGCGCTCTCACATACAACAAACACAATCGCTCAAATAATTATGAGAAGACGGAAAGAAACACGTGTTTTTTTCTCTCTCCAAATTTCAGATTGGCTGCATCTTATACCACAACTGAACATTTTATACCACAACTGAACATCTTATACCACAACTGAACATCTTATACCACAACTGAACATCTTATACCACAACTGAACATCTTATACCACAACTGAACATCTTATACCACTCTTATACCACAACTGAACATCTTATACCACAACTGAACATCTTATACCACAACTGAACATCTTATACCATAACTGAACATCTTATACCACAACTGAACATCTTATACCACAACTGAACATCTTATACCATAAATGAACATCTTATACCATAACTGAACATCTTATACCATAACTGAAGGTAGAGAGAAAAACCTAGTACCCGGAGAAAACTATCGGTGACCTGAATAATTTCGTACCACAGTCACATAAGTTCACCCGCCCCTTGCGGGAATCGAACCCGCGAACTCCGGCATAGGCAACCGGCGACTAACCCACTGCGCCACCAAGAATCCCCAAATGCCCATGCAGTGGAGGGAAAAAGATCAATGTGAACTAAGTGACGGTCAAACGCCTTTTTGAAATCTACAAACACATGATATAGACGTTGTTGGTGCTGTGGGTATTTCTCGCAGATTATTCTGAGGTTGAAAATCTGTTCAGTGGTACTTCGCCCTGCCCTGAATCCTGCTTGTTCTTTAGCTATGATTTGTTCAGCTTGGGGTTTTAACCTGTTGCTGGGAAACCATGAGAGTGTACAACATCAGCCCTAAAATTATTGAAATTGTCAAAAGCCTCTATGATAAGGCTACCAGTGCAGTAATCCATAACAGCGCCATCGGAAACTGGTTCAGTGTGCGTCAAGGATACCTTCTCTCTCCAACACCCTTCAACATCTTACTAGAGGGCATCATGCAGATCATGAAGGCACAGTCAGCATAGGGGGTAGAGAAATCTCCAACTTTCGTTTTGCGGTTGACATTGATGGATTGGCTGGAGAAGAACAAGAACTTAAACAGATGGTACAGATGCTTGACACCACCTCCAGATCATATGGAATGGAAATAAGTGCAGAGAAGACCAAATAATCACCAACAACACCAATGGCATCAACACGGGATATTCAAGTCCAAGGCCAATCCCTCAACACAGTGCATAGCTTCAAATTATTGTATCAGATAATGGGTCCCGACAGTAAGTTCTCTCCAGGATCTCACAACCTTGCCATAGCAAGGTTAATGCCCATTTAGAAAGACAAGACCATCAGTCTACCTTCTAAGGTAAGGCTGCTGCGCTCCCTTGTCATCTCCATCTTTCCTATACGCTTGCGAAACATGGACCCTCAAGCATGGAGATGAAGTGTTACAGAAGACTTCTGGGCATTTCCTATACCCAGCACATCACCAACGACGAAGTCCGACAGACCACCACACAAGCCATTGGACAACACGATGACCTGCTCACAGTAGTGAAGAAACGGAAACTCTGATGGTATGGCCACGTCACCAGATCATCAGGCCTTGCAAAGACCATCCGGCAAGGCACAGTGCAAAGAGGTAGAAGTAGAGGGAGACAGAAAAAGAGGCGGGAGGACAACTTTCGAGAATGGATTGGCTTGACATTGAGCGAAGCCATGATGGTTGCTGAGGACAAAGAAACATGGAGTACGCTGGTTAAACGATCATCTGTGATTTCCCAACGACCTCCGGATACGGGATAGGATAGGATAGGATAGGATAAGTGACAAGGGGGCGTCAGCGTACTATATTCATTCCCTGATTTTATATAGCCAAAGTAAGAAACAAATGTCGCATTTTGAAAATCTACCATTACCTAAGTATTGAAACACTCTGTCTTCATCACATCTACACACTGGGTATTATGTAGAGGCACAAGTATATCAACTAACAAGTTAGTATCTCTCTTCTATGTTTCTATCGACGTGCGCGTACAACCGATTGCTTCCCTTTACATGCTTTGAGCTCCATAGAGCGTCATCGGCCTGAAATAACTTTTTAGAAACTTCAAAACCCAGGGGAATTATGGGTAGAAAAATCCTTTTCTGAAATAACGTCGGCTAAATCCTTCTTTAGTTTCTTTGCTCGAGCAAAGGCAACCTCATAGGTATGGAGCACTTCGTCCATTATAACTCCATCGCTGATAATACTGCTGACAAGTTTCTGCCTTTGTTCACTACCAGAAATACGCAGTTCCTCTCCCAACTTTCGTTTCATTTCAGCGAGCACATCTTCGCGAGAACAGATTTCCCAGATTTCTCTATTCTATTTTTAGGTTTGGGATATCCCCGTTTCAGCTTGTGGCTAAACGGGACCACCGCACGTCGACTAGGGGCAATACGAGATACTAACTTGTTAGTTGATATACTTGTGGTAGAGGAGAAACGATTGTGCAAAGGAGAAATGATTTCTGTTTGTGTCTGAGTCAACTGCAACCCAACGTGTATACATATTTAGAATGTAACGTAATTATTAGTGGTAGTATTTAAGCGTTTTTTTTTTTTACCGCTTTTTTCCAGTTCATGAGCTGCTCAAGGCGCTGACCGAAACAGGAACTTACTCCATCTGCCTGAGGTGCTCACTCGCTGCCTTTATGATGTAGAATATAGGATGTAATAAAGGCCGACTTAGACTTAAGTAGCATGTTTCAGTGAAGCGTTAAGTCTAAGTCGGCTTTTAAGTTCGTTCATGCACGCAGCTCATGAATATAATATTAAATAATTACAGTGGCCGTAGAACATAGCGCGGTTACCAAATCAAACCTGCTCAGTGCGGTTGGCCGAAATCTGGGCCAAGGTCTCACTCGAGCCGCCTCAGACGCCAACTTGCATCATCAAGTGCGCTGTCACACGCTCCCTAGCACCTTTATCATCTTGGGTTCATTTCGTATTAATTTGAGCTCCGACTGCTAACTATTATAGTGTTACCTCAACCTTGTATACGATCATACCTGCCTTGTGTTAACTTGTGACATGCTGTGCCTACCCGGAATAATGACCTCGTCTTTCAGTGCTATTCCTAGCATGAAATATCTCCTCCTCCCTAGGACCTAGGACATAGTTTTCGCCCAAGCATGACGTGCAAAGTGCGTGCTCGATCCCGACTTCAGCACTATATTTTAACAAGTCAAGTTAAAGTAGTTTCCCCCCCCACCCCACTCCACCGCCTCACAAACGTTATATTGGACAGTAAGTATGATCACAGAAGAGCTTATTAAGCCACGTAGCTAAGGTGTAAGATCTCAAAAAAACGTGTACACAGCCTACTAAAACGACATTCGATCCCTCGAAAACGTCACCTCTGGAGTCTAGAAAAAGGGTGGGAGTTTTTCCCCTTTTATGGTCATTACGCGTCAACTGATATAACAGGCCCAGAACATGTGGCATAGAACTGCCCCTACCACACACGCTGTTAGCATTGGGTCACGCACAGATACCTCTATAGGTATGTATTCCGCGCGTGTAAAGTTATGGATTCTAAGGGAGATACGTCTTACGAATGAACAGTGAAGTGTAGCGTAAACATCCTCCATTGGCGATAAGGCAGACGTGGATATCCGTCCCGGGGGAGAGTGTGTGTTACTAATTTATTGTCAATTATTCACCTAAGTGATTTAGACATTAAAACTAAGAAAATTAACGTATTAATTTTTTTTAAACAAAATTTAATAGCTAACTATAAACAAATAACGTCCCCCCCCCTCCACACACACGCACACACACAAAAATCCCACCTCTGTTTACGGTATTTGACATAGCCCAATTTTTTGGTCCGGCTTTACACTTTTTTGGGGGATCATCTGGAAAATAAATAGCAAAAAAAAAAACAAAAAAATCGCACACATACACACACATACCGTAAACAAAAACTACGAATTGTGGCTTCTTTTTTTTTCAACAATAATGCTTCAACCGTTTTGTTTTTCGATTACACCACTGAACCTTACTGCGGGTCAACAGAAGAATGTCGCCGAGCGAGAGAGATTCATTATACAGCGGTTGTTTGTGCATGCACCTATGTTTGGTAAGAGTTAATAGTTATTCTCGTTAACCCACCTACCGATGATAATAATAATAAGAACTCAAAAGAAATAAGGAAAGAAGCATATAAGGAATATAGAAAATAGTTTGTAAGATGTTTTCAATTCATAGAAGGAATTTTTATGGCCCGTTTAAGGAAAATGAAACTAAAAGACCCGAAAGCATATTGGAAAGTCTTGAATACGGACTGTAACCAAAAGCAACCAAACGTGAATATGTTACGCATGTAGATTTTGTAAAAAAAAGTATGTCCGTGCTCAATAAATACTTATTTCCGCTTGCGTTACTCCCAGTTGATAAAAGCGCGTGTACGCTGCCGTGTGTACGATTTCAAGAGCCCAGCGGGCGCGTTAAATGAAATAGACCGTTCATTGATACTGTTCAAGACGTTTTGTAAATGAGGTATTCCCACATTTAAAGTGAGTGTGAGATCTTTTTTTTTTCCAGACGTCTACAGTTGTTAGTATAATAACTAATAATAATAATAATAATAATAATAATAATAATAATAATAATAATAATAATAATAATAATAATAATAATAATGTAATAATAATAATAATAATAATAATAATAATAATAATAATAATAATAATAATAATAATGGATACTATGTATATACGCGCTTTCCCCTAAAATACCCATCAGGCTGAAAGTGCGGTGATCTGTATCAACATACACGTTAACACATCTATCGCTCAAACATGTGGGGTAAAGGCAGGGAAATCGCTATTAGAAGACGGAAAAGAATTCAAAATTTTGTTTGTTGTTGTTGTTGTTTAAATGTTAGATTGACTTGCTCTAATACCATTATTGAAGGGAGGAAGGGAACCGGAGTACCTGGGAAAACCCTCGGTATGATCACAAAAGAGCATGTTCTTCGATGAGATGGAGGTGAAAATCTCTGCAATCAGCGCTAAAATAAAAGACAATCGGTCCTTCGAAAACGTCACCTCGCGAGTCTAGCTAGCAAAAGGGCCCATCCTCCCCCTCCTCCCCCCCCCCCCTCCTTTCTATACAACAAGCATTAGGCGTCATCCAATACAACAGGATCAGAACCAGTCGCATAGAAATATCCGCAGCAAAGCCCTCCAACGCACCCTGTTAGCCGTTGTTTGGTCACGACTGATAACTGCATGTGTGGTAGGTAACTGTATTTTTTGGGTAACTCTTTATCGTCCCTTATCGGGAAATTCTGGACCGCCTCCCCAGGGGAAGGCGTAGTCGCAGCCCGTGGCGCGCCCAATTGAAACCCAATCCTAATATTAGTTGCGTTTCTAAAAATTTTTGCTGGGGGAGCAAACCGGAGTACCCGGAGAAAACCCCCGAGACGACGTCTCGACTGTGAGCGTCTGTATTGGCAGTCTAAGGGCGATAAGCCAACACAGTGGCTATGGCAGACAACCATAATCTGAAACGAAGTTTAGATTCAATGCTCGCAAATATTAGACGCCCCTGGCGTGATTTAGACATGCAATTTTAATTAGATTTTGCGCACTATTTTTATCTGGACTTCAAATGCACTTTGACTGATGGGCATTTATTCATATCTATGATCAAACTATAGTAGGCACGCCAGCGACTTGAATGGCTGCGAATTTTGCTGAGTAGGCGAGGGAGTAAAATATATATGTGGCCGCCACGATTGTTAACACTATTCATTCTTTACAGTTGAAGGCGTTTTGAGGTATTTTAATTTTGGGGTTAAGTTACAGTTAAAGGATCCCACTTTAACTACTCCCGCCCTCTCTCCGCCCACCCCATCCCTTTCCCTCGACAGTTCCTTTTAACATTCACAGTGAATGTTGCCCCACTTAAATTAAAAACAACAACAACAAAAGTGTGCCACCACAACAGCAAGACAATCTTTAGAAAATACGTTTGTTTTTTTAATTAATAAATTCCGTAGTTTTTGTGGCTATTAATAGCAACAGCTAGCCGCCACTTTTGAGGTCAAGGTAAACAGCAGCTACCAAAGCCGGTAAGAGGCAGAACCCATAACAGAAGTTGCTCGGTAAGGTTTTTGTTTTTAGGTTGATACAACAGACCCCACACTACCCCCAGACACCAAAGACGCATTCTTGAAGCTGCGTGGTTCATTCAGAAATAAGGCTATGGTATTCCTATCCTATCCTATCCCGTAACTCGAAGGTCGTAGGGTGTTACACTCCGTTTGATGTTGGTGTTTTTCTATCAGTATCTGATTCAGCCCCGATGCTTGAATTCCTGATAGTTGGGTAACTCAGATTCGTTTATCCACGCAGTCTGCTCAATCAGCATACAAGTCACTGAGTATTCGTCTGAAGTTTTCCACTTTTATTCAGCACACATCAACACTGCCTACAATCGCTTTCCACTTTCAACTTTTTTACTTTCCAACTCACTATCAACAACAACTTTCACAACACACACTTTTGAAACATTGCGGCACTTAAATAGTCTCCTGATACTCCCGAACACCCTGGATCAATCTCGTATGACGCAATTTAACCAATCGCTTCTAACTTCGTCATTACTGTCTTACGTCATACATATTTCTTCTGCTTCCGGGAATGTTCTCATACTTCGATATTTATCGGGAAGTTTCCATCGATAGTAAATACTGAAATCTAGAGAATTCTCCAATAATATCGACTAACAAAAATTATCAACGTTATACAAAACCTCTCCTAACAACAATGCAAACTTAAATCAAAGGTAAATAAACTCCATTATTGAATACTTTGCAAAACGAAACGATTAGATCTATCGTGTGCGCTTCAGACATACTATCGTTCGCGTTTCAACGTAACATAACCCCCCACTCAAGAAGAAATTTACCCAATTTCTTTCAACAACGTTGAAACGTAATGCACAAACAAAGTACAGAATTAAAACTTATTTCAGTCTGTCTGAACACTGTAAATAAGCCCAGTCCATCCACACAGAGTCGATGGTTTTCATCTTCAGGTCTGTCTGGAGATTGCCAATGTTCTCAGTTCATTCACACACAGTCAATGTTCTTTCATCCGCAAGGAAACGACGCCCTCGTCACTTGCGGTTGTCATCGGCCCAGGGTCAAAGACGATGATCACGTGGGCTTTCCTGGAGTCAGTGCATCCTCCGTTATCTCCTTCTTCCGTCGGATGTCCGACGCAGTTGACGGTGTCAGCTCCCAGAATGCACTTGCTGGGTCTCACGATAAGGTTAGCTTCTGTTAGACGGTGAAACAGCTCCCCCAAGGTCTGCAGATGCTCTTCCCAGGTGCGAGTGTGGACTAGCAGGTCGTCCCAGTAACACACGACGTTGTCCATCCCTTTGAGCATCTTTCTCATCCCTCTCTTCAAGGTAGCTCCGCTGTTGACCATGCCAAAGGGCATACTAAGGCACTCGAACGTCCCATCAGGAGTTATAAAAGCAGTCTTTGGTATGTCCTTTTGACGCACGGGGACTTGCCAATAACCCTTGCTGAGGTCAATCTTTGAGAAGATTTTACTCCCAGATAGTTGGCGGAAGAGGTCTGCTGCGGTAGGCATCGGCTCGGGGTCGAAGACGGTGATCTTATTAACCTTCCTGTAGTCGATGCATACTCTGTTGCTCTCGTCTTTCTTCTTCACGACCACGACAGGGGACGCGTAGGGGAACTGGACTCCCTGATGATGCCCATCTTCAGCATCTCATCGATGTCTTCCTTCAAGGATTCACGGGCCTTGAAAGGGATCGGGAAGGGTTTTGATCGAACGGGAATATTTGAAGTGAGGTGGACTTCATGTTCGACCAAAGTTGTAGATCCTGGGACATCGCTTAAGCTATGGGGAAACTCACCCATAAGGTCATTGAGCTCCATCTTTTGACCTTCCGTCAAGCCTGGTCCTAGCTTAACATCATTGATGCCTTCTTTGCTATGGAAGTCTCCCAGTTCCAACAGTTCCTCGCTGTCGAAGCTGTTGTCGATCTCAGCTGCTGTTGCTGCATGCATAGTCTCTGATGGCCTTTCCACGTACAGCTTAAGGAGGTTGGCGTGGTATATCTTGGAATGCTGGCCGACCTTCACCTTGTAGTCGTTGATCCCCACCACGGTCTCCACTTCGTACGGGCCTTTCCACTGCATCAGCAACTTATTATGATCGGTAGGTAGCAGCACCAGCACTTTGTTGCCAGGTTTGAACTTCCTGCTCACAGCCCTACGATTATAGTAGTGCTTTCCACAGTCCTGGGACTTATTCAGGTTTTCTCTGGCTATCTCGAGAGTCTTCTCCAGCTTCTCTCGTAGCTCAAACACGTACTGGTATACTGGTAACTGTTCTTCACCTCTGGGGTGTCCACTTTCTTCGTCCACAGTTCTTTCAGGATGTGCATCGGCCCTCGGATGGTCCTTCCGTACAGCAGCTCGAACGGAGAGAAGCCGGTAGACTCCTGCGGTACTTCTCTGTAGGCGAAAAGTAGGGCGTTGATGTAGCGATGCCACTGTCTGGGCTGCTCGCTGCACAGTTTCTTCAGGGTGGACTTCAGCGTAGCATTGAACTTTTCGACAAGCCCGTTGCACATTGGATGGTAGGGCGTCGTAGTTAAATGCCGGATGCTCAGCAGTCTGTTGACCTCTTTCATGCAGTCAGAGACGAACTGCGTCCCAAGGTCTGTCAGAATTTCTTCAGGCACTCCAAGTCTACTGAACATGTCCACCAGTGCCTCTGCTACAGTTTCAGCGTCAATCTTCTTCAGTGGCACTGCTTCTGGGTACCGAGTTGCATAGTCCACTAAAGTCAGTACCCATCGATGACCTTCTTCACTCGGAGGTCTTATTTCGCCGATTAAGTCTAAGGCCACCCTCTTGAAAGGTCGGTCGATCAGAGGCATCCTCTGCATAGGCACTTTCGGGACCCTTCCTCGAGGTATGGTCTTCTGGCAAATGTCACATGATCGGCAGAAACGGCTGACGTCCGCATGAAGTCCTGGCCAGTAGAACACCGCCTGGATTCTATCCGACGTCTTCTTGATACCTAGGTGACCTCCCATGATTGAGTCATGTGCTACTTCCATCACTTGGCGCCTTAGGGGTAACGGTACCAAAACTTGACGTAGTGGTTTACCTCCGTTGACCCTCGGATGCTGGAAGATTCGATACAGGATCTTGGCCTTCACCTCAAAATAGACCGTACCACTGCCTTTGGTCACGTGGTCTTGGCGGTTCCTGTACTTGTTTAAAGTGCTATCAGCTTCCTGGAGCTGGATCAGCTTATCTCTGTCCACGCTGGCAGCTTTGGAGTTGTCGGCGACCTTCAGTGGCGTAGTCGTCTTGTCTCTCTTGGCCTGGGCCATGGTAGTAACGGCACCGACGATCTCTGGTCGGCAGGGCTGAGCCGGAGTAACCACATTGTCCCGTAGCAGCTCTGTAAGGTCTCCATCGGGAAATGGCAATGGATCCTCCTCCACAACTTCGACGCGTTGGGTTGAGGCAGAACTCCACTCTGGATCGGGGTCGTCGGGTCGTCTCGCGCCATCGATGTTCCCGATCATCAAATCATACAGCGGCTTCTTCAGGCAAACCGCTTCGACTTCGCCTATGTAGAAAGGGGTGTTGACATGAATTTTTGCAACTGGCGCTTTCACACATTTGCTGTCGGCCATGAGCGTCCATTTAGAATCGCCAGTGAATTGTTCTTTAGCGATTAGGTCTTCTCTGACGATGACCCCACTGCAGCCAGAGTCTCTTAGAACAGTCACTTCATGATTTCCGACGCGTCCCTTTGAACCAGGCATGTTCTGGACGGTCACAGCTGCGCTGGCGACGACGGGGATGGATTTTCCGTTGGCAAGGAGAAGTTGGCCATAGGTCATGCACTCTTGCACGTCCGCACGAGTAGCTGTGTGCTTGGTCTCACTCGGAAGAATGACGCTCCCACCGCACACTTGATGGTCGGATCTACTAGTTTGCCGTTGATTGGAGAAACGTCTCTGTCGGTTGTTCGCCGCTGCATTGTCTGTAGTGCTCCGCTGTTCGCTACTTTTGTTTTGAGGACAGTTAGCCGCTCTGTGGTCTGTAGCGTTGCAGGTGAAACAGCCTCTTGAATGCCCTTCCCTGGGAGGTGGCGTGGAGTCCGTCTGTTTCTGGTTCGTCTGGCTCCCCTGGATCTGGTTCGCATGGTTTCCAGTCTTCTGAAAATGTTTCGTCGCGCTGGGTGGCCCCAGGGTCTTCCCATGAGCGATGAGATATCTTTCAGCAGCCTCAGTCACATCTTTAAGCGTCTGCAGCTTTTGTTCTTCTAAGTGGGTCGCTAGATCCTTGTGACAGGCATTGAGAAATTGTTCCTTCACGATCAGGTCATGGAGACTGTCATAAGGCTTCCTTTCGCCTGATAACTCCACCCACTTGTGTAGATATGACGACAGGCGCTCCACAAACTGCTTTGGCGTCTCGTCTGACTTAGGCCGGCATTCACGGAAGCGTTTACGGTAGCCCTTCTCTGTAAAGTTGTAGCACTGCAATAGGGCCTCTTTCAAGACGTCGTAGTCTTTAGCGTCATCGTCCGACAATCTGGTGTAGACGTCGAGTGCTTCCCCGTCAGAAGTGCACTTAGTCGAATCGCCCAGTCTTGAGGTTGCCAGTTAGAGCTTTTGGCAAACCTTTCAAATCTCGCCAAATAACTGTCGATCTGGTCCTTCCCGTCGACAAACGCTGGCAATTTTGGAGCTTTGTTGTCACTGATAACTTGTGGTGCATGCTGATTGTTTTGGATACGCGCCAACTCTAGCTGGTACTGAAGTCGTCTCTCTTCCATCTCTCTTTCTTCTCGGCGTCGCTGCTCTTCTGATTCTCTGTCTTCTCGGCGACGCTGCTCTTCTAATTCTCTGTCTTCTCGGCGACGCTGTTCTTCTATTTGTCTTTCTTCGCGTCGTCGCTGTTCTTCTCTTTCTTCACGCTGCCGTTCAATTTCTCTTTCTTGTATTCTCTCCTGAGACTTGACGTACTCCGTCAGCTGTTTGCCTTTTAGATTCAGTTCAACCCCTTTCTGCCAGAAGTCAGCCATCTTGATGCTTTTCTGGAAAGTCCTTTTCTGGAAAGTTCTTTTTCTAGAAAGTTCTTGACTGTGCTGTACCTTTCTAGACTGTTCTAGAACAGCACGCTTTCTGCAGTAGCGCTGATGCTTGCCACTACGTTAGTCGAATCGCCCAGTCTTGAGGTTGCCAGTTAGAGCTTTTGGCAAACCTTTCAAATCTTGCCAAATAACTGTCGATCTGGTCCTTCCCGTCGACAAACGCTGGCAATTGTGGAGCTTTGTTGTCACTGATAACTTGTGGTGCATGCTGATTGTTTTGGATACGCGCCAACTCTAGCTGGTACTGAAGTCGTCTCTCTTCCATCTCTCTTTCTTCTCGGCGTCGCTGCTCTTCTGATTCTCTGTCTTCTCGGCGACGCTGCTCTTCTAATTCTCTGTCTTCTCGGCGACGCTGTTCTTCTATTTGTCTTTCTTCGCGTCGTCGCTGTTCTTCTCTTTCTTCACGCTGCCGTTCAATTTCTCTTTCTTGTATTCTCTCCTGAGACTTGACGTACTCCGTCAGCTGTTTGCCTTTTAGATTCAGTTCAACCCCTTTCTGCCAGAAGTCAGCCATCTTGATGCTTTTCTGGAAAGTCCTTTTCTGGAAAGTTCTTTTTCTAGAAAGTTCTTGACTGTGCTGTACCTTTCTAGACTGTTCTAGAACAGCACGCTTTCTGCAGTAGCGCTGATGCTTGCCACTAGTCGCTTTCGCTGACGCAGGCTCCGCTGTCCTCGTCGTATGCGACGCTGCACCACGCTGGTGTTGATGTACACGCTCCTGTGCTGAAGTAGACTCGACGTCCGCGCGTCGCTCTCTCTAATACTGGTGATGTAGCTCCGAGACTGTCCCTCGACGTAGTCTTGCGGCAGCCACGTAGTCCCGATCTGTTGTTCGCTTCAGCGACTACACGCCCTTGCAGTCAACCCGAACCTATCGGTATGTAGTCCCAGTATGTTGGTCCCTCCCGACGCAACTTGTTGGCGGCTACCCTCGATGACTGCCTCTCGTAACGTTGACTCGCTTGTTGTAGCAGTTGAACCCTTGGCTATGACGTGGATCGCGGCTTGACCCCCAAAAATGTTACACTCCGTTTGATGTTGGTGTTTTTCTATCTGATTCAGCCCCGATGCTTGAATTCCTGATAGTTGTGTAACTCAGATTCGTTTATCCACGCAGCCTGCTCAATCAGCATACAAGTCACTGAGTATTCGTATGAAGTTTTCCACTTTTATTCAGCACACATCAACACTGCATACAATCGCTTTCCACTTTCAACTTTTTTACTTTCCAACTCACTATCAACAACAACTTTCACAACACACACTTTTGAAACATCAGACATACTATCGTTCGCGTTTCAACGTAACATATGGGCACCACATATGATGAGAGTGGGGAGTGGCCTACACCATGGACCCAGTCGCTTGTCACCACTCTTCCAAAAAACGGTAACATTTAGGAGTGTGAAAATGACCGCACCATCAGCCTCATCAGCCATCCCAGCAAGGTTCTCCTGAAAATAATACTCAACAGGTTCAAACCCCAAGCTGAACAAATCCCAACTGAAGAACAAGCAGGATTCTGGGCAGGGCGAAGTACAACTGAACAGATTTTCAACCTCAGAATAATCTGCGGGAAATACCTACAGCACCAACAACATCTATAACATGTGTTTGTAGACTTCAAGAAAGCGTTTGACCGAATCTGGCATGCAGCTCTGTGGGCAGCCATGAGAGTGTACAACACCAGCCCAAACATTATTAAATGCATCAAAAGCCTGTATGATAAGGCTACCAGTGCTGTCCTCCACAACAGCGCCCTCGAGAACTTATTCAGAATAAAATCGTCTGTGGTATTGGTGTACCGTTAAAACAGGAGCAATCACACCCCTGTCAGAACAGAAATGGAAAACGTTAAAAAGTAGCGGTTGGTTTAAGTAACGAAAGCCCACTTCATGTCCTTGTGTAATGGAAAAGCAACAACGCCAATGGAAGGGTAACCCCTTATCGCCAAAAGTAAAAAAAAAAAGCTTTCGAGTTGCGGCCCTTTATAGTACCGTACAGTGTGTAGGCTAAATTGTCACCGATCTCCATGATTGTTGAGTAGGCGAGGGTGGATTTTTTTAAAGCGAGTGGGAGAACGGATGTGGAGCAGTCGCTGAGATTTTGACAATGTCATTTGTAAATGTATTATCGTATTTAGGTGTGTGAATGAAAGTGGAAAGCCTGCCTAGATACACGTGTACGATTAAGTAAAAAAAATTTAAGCCGCTAGAATGAGAAGCTGAGTCTAGAATGTCTTAATAATAATAATAATAATAATAATAATAATAATAATAATAATACTAATACTAATAATACAGGATGCTATATACGCGCCTTTCCCCAAATCAATCAGGCTCAAAGCGCGGCGATCTATACCAACATACACGCTCACCTATCTCATCCACCCTCACACACACCAAATACACACCTGGTGTAAAGGCAGGGAGATCGCTATTGGAAGACGGAAAGAAACTCGATTTTTAATTTTTGAAATTTGTATATTGACTGCGTCCTGTACCATTATTGAAGGGAGGGAGGAAACCGGAGTGCCCGGAGAAAACCCTCGGTGACCTCAATAGTCTCGTACTTAATTCACATACGTTGGCCCCTTGCGGGAATCGAACCCGCGACCTTCGGCATAGCAGACCGGCGACTTATCCACTGCGCCACGAGGCCATCTCATAACACACTCATGCCTTAACACACACATATAGGACGGCGATGGTTGGTTGTTTCTAGCGAGAGATTTTTTTTCTCAGTGGTTGAATGGGGGGTAACCTATGTTTGCATAGATACACGTGTTCAGAGAGGGAAAAAAAGCCGCAAGAATCAGAAGCAGAGTTTAGAACGTGTTAAACTATCCGTAATGTAAGACGTGGGGGGATGTTTTATTACTAGCGAGAGATTAGCTTGATTTCATTTCGGTGAAATTTTTTTTGGGACTTCGGCCACATTTCGCGGAGTTGTGAAGGCTTTGTTTCGTAAGTATATATTGTTATGTTATGTTT
The DNA here is from genome assembly GCA_036898135.1 of Oncomelania hupensis. NCBI lineage: Eukaryota > Metazoa > Mollusca > Gastropoda > Littorinimorpha > Pomatiopsidae > Oncomelania > Oncomelania hupensis. The sequence goes on from CM072512.1 coordinate 9,338,687, forward strand.
ATCGTATATTCATTTGTATTGTGCGCTTTTCTAACTCAAGGATTGCTCAAGGCACTGACTGATACAGGACATAACTCCACATGAAGAAGTCTAGCTTACTTGTGATTAGTGGTCAGTTTAAAACATGGCAGTTTTGTGCGGCTTTCAGTTTTTAAAAATGCAAGGCATGAGATTGAAACAGTCCAAATGTGCTTTTAAAATAATTATAGTTAATAATAACGATACTACTACTATTATTACTATGTTGATGACTACTACTACTACTACTACTACCAAAGAGGTTGTGTACTAGTATATAGGCTCTTTGCTACTACTACTACTACTACTACTACTACTACTACTACTACTACTACTGCTGCTGCTACTACTAAAACTACTAAATCTAAAGAATTATAGACCTGTTTCAAACCTCTCCTTCCTGTCCAAAGTCATAGAAAAAATTGTTCTCAAACAACTGTTTGCCTACCTATATGATAACGCTTTACTTTGCCACAACCCGTCTGCCTACCGACCCTTCCACAGCACTGAGACAGCCCTCCTAAAGGTAACCAATGATCTGTTGCTTGCCTTAGATAATGGTAACGTCTCCATTCTCACCTTATTAGACCTCTCAGCCGCCTTTGACACAGTCGACCACCACATACTCTTTATCACTCTTCAACACTACTTTGGAATCTCCTACTCAGTCCTGGCTTGGTTCCACTCATATCTTTCTGACAGATCACAAGCAGTCACTGTCGATGGCTGTGATCCAGCATAGCCTCTGGGTTCCGTTTTAGGGCCGGTGTTATTCACTCTGTACACCAAGCCACTGCTTCTCCTGCTCGGAAAGTAAGCTGTTGAGAGTCAGTCATTTGCAGATGACACACAACTTTATAAATCCACTGCCCCCTCTCTCATTAATTCCACTGTTCAGACTTTGGAGAACTGCATCACAGACATTAAGTCACGGATGACACTCAACAAGCTTAAGCTTAATGACGATAAAACCTAAGCCCTCGTCATTCACAAGCACAGCACCTCCTCCTCACTCTCGCCTCTCCCAACATCGCTTACAGTAGGGACAACAAACATTCAGTTCTCATCCTCATCGAGAAATCTCGGCTACATTCTCTCCGACGACCTGTCACTCAACAACCACATCTCCAACGTCTGTCGCTCTGCATACACGGCCATACGCCAAATCAGCTTCTTTCGCCACTATCTTACAGTCACTGCCATCAAAACCCTAGTCTGCGCTCTCTTTGTTCCTGAACATAGTAGAACAGAAATAGGCCTACACAGATCGACCAACTTCAGAAAAAGAGAAACTCATGCAAAAAGTATCACGTTGAGGCATTCTTTATTTTAAGCCATTTTCACATTTATGCGATTACTAGCCGCTACTAACGTATGGTTGAAATTAGACGCAGGGCGTATGGGGGGGAGGGAGGGGGAAAGAGGGGAAGGGGATTGTATCGTTTTGATTAGATTTCTGTTCCCGGACACCTAAGCGCGTTTAGGGGACATAATTGGATCGCATCCTTTGTCATCGGAGAGATAGGCCGACATTACTGTGATGAAAGTGTTAAATTTTAGAAAAATATTTCTATTCTTGTTTGAAGCTAAGGCCTAAATTACTATGGAAGAAAGCTGTAATGAAAGTGTAAATGGTCCTTTTTTTTTTTTTTTTTTTTTTTTTTACAAGTGTACCTCCTTTTGTCTTAAATTTAGGTCTACATTACTATTTTTTTTTTAATCAGTTTATAGTCCCCTCTCTTCCCGGTAAGGATTTTCAGAGAGGAGACTGTTTAGATATTATTGTACATTACTATGGAAGAAAGGTAGTATTTAAAGTTCAAGTTTTACCAATTCTCCATACACTCGCGCCTTAAAGAGGTCCACTTTGACCACGCGCCTTGGACAGGTACATTCACAGTGAATATTGCCACCACTAAAATAAAATCTTGCAACAAACAACAACTCTTTGGAAGGTGTGGATATTTTTTTTAAAATTCTGTGTGTAGATTGCGTGTTTATTAACAATAGCAACTGCTAACTACCGCTGTCGACCTAAGAAAAAGATATATCATATAGTATATCGTAGGGAGTATTTGGTATACAATCAAACTGGGAATAATCACTCCTTATCAGAACCGAGATTGGAACATTCAAACTTTAGCGGCTGGTTTGAGCAACGAAAGGTTCCTCATCCACCATTGGCGATAGGGCAGACGGGGATAACCATCCCAGGGAACAAGGGGTACGGACATCCCTGAACCACAAGAGGAATCATACTGCGGAAATGGACAGTGACAAATGGGTCACTTTTTTTTCGCCCCCCCCCCTCCCCCCACGGGATTGTAACCTGAGTCATCGGTGTGCCAGGCGATCGCTCTACCACTGAGCTACGGCGGTGGGACGTCTTATCCTCTACTGTAATAATGCGAAGTTGGGGGGGGGTAAACCCATTTTCGATTTGAAAATAACAACAAACAAATAACAAACCCCACGCTGAACAAATCATAGCTGAAGAGCAAGCAGGATTCAGGGCAGACCAAACAAAATCTGTATCTTGTGTTTGTAGACTTCAAGAAAGCGTTTGACCGAGTCTTGCATGTAGCTCTGTGGGCAACCACGAGAGTGTACAACATCAGCCCTAAAATTATTGATGTCACCAAAAGCCTGTATGACCAGGTTACCAGTAGTGTAGTCCTCCACAACAGCGCCATCGGGAACTGGTTTAGAACAACAATCGGTGTGCGTCAAGGATGCCTACTCTCTCCAACACTCTTCAACGTCTTCCAATAGCGCATCATGTTAGATGCCCTCGCAGATCATGAAGGCACAGTCAACATAGGAGGTAGAGCAATTTCCAACCTCCGTTTTGCGGATGACATTGATGGATTGGCTGGAGAGGAACAAGAACTTGAACAGCTGGTACAGAGGTTTGCCACCACCTCCAGAGCCTATGGAATGGAAATAAGTGCAGAGAAGACCAAAATGATGACCATCAACACCAATGGCATCAACATGGACATCAAAGTCCAAGGCCAATCCCTCAACACAGTGCATAGCTTCAAATATTTAGGAGCCATTGTATCAGACAATGGGTCCCAACAGGAAGTTCTCTCCAGGATCGCACAAACAACTGCTGCCCTGACAAGGTTGAAGCCTATTTGGACTTTCCTATACCCAACACATCACCAACCACGAAGTCCGACAGACCATCACACAGGCCATTGGACAACACGATGGCATGCTCATAGTGGTGAAGAAACGGGAACTCCGATCGTATGGCCACGTCACCGGAGCACCAGACCTTGCAAAGAATATGCTGCAAGGCACGGTGCAAGGAGGCAGAAGAAGAGGGAAACATAAAAAGAGGTACGTGGGAGGACAATATTCGAGAATGGACTGGTTTTACATTGAGCGAAGCCATGAGGATTGCTGAGGACAGAGAAAGAGGGAGTGCGCTGGTTAAACGATCATCTGTGGTGCTCCACGACATTCGAGTTACGGGATAGGATAGGATAAGATATTAACAAGCAAACTAATGCTTCAACATCGGAACCTTTAAGTTTAAGCTTCTTGGCATTCCTGTCTAGGTCGACGATTGTTAGATCGACTTGTGAAATTAAGACCTGTGAAATGAGACGGCAATGCTAGCGTGCAGTGTTATATGTCTATTATTTAGCCTACGTAGGCCTTTTTCACACCCAAGGTAAATAAAGCGCCCTGACCTAGAATTTAAGGCTGAGAGCGCCTAAGATAGGCTCTAGGCTAAACTAAACCTGATCTAGAACGAAAATCTAGACATGCAAACATCGACTACATTACAGTGCGTGTGCTGGTTAAATGATTAACAAACCTTCATTGTGAATTTCTTAGAACAACAAAACAACTAGAGTTCACAAGAAGTCCATTCTTAGCTTTAAAAGGACAAGATCCTCCACCGGCACTTGTAGCATCGAGGTCTACATTCTAGTTTATTTATCGTGTATGCGAAATGTGTATGTATATGTTTGTGTGAATGTTTCAGTAATTATTTCAATATTACAGTAAATATAAAATATTTGAGTTCACAGTGATTATTTCAATATTTCAGATAACAGTGACTATTTTAATATTTCGGTTTACAGTGAATATTTTCAATATTTCATTACACAATGAAGATTGAATATTTTAGGTCACAGCGAAAATATTTTAGTATTTCAATTTACATTGCATATTTCAACATTTAAATTGACAGTGAACGTTTCAATATTTCAGATTACAATCAGTATTTCAGTTTATAGTAAAAACATTTTCAATATTTCAGTTTACATTGAATATTGAATCTTTTCAATGTACAGTGAATATATACAATTGTAATTTAGAGTGCATATTTTAATCCACAGTGATTATTTCAATATTTGAATTCGAAATGATTATTTCCATAATTCAGATTACAAAGACAATTTTAATATTTGAGTTTTATAGTCAATATTCCAATTTTCAATTTACAGTGTCCATTCTATAATTTTATTTGTTGCAAATCTTTCCAAGCTATGTCTACTCTTTAGTTGTGCATTTCTGAGGATACTCTGTCTAAAACGCTACGATTTGTTGTGAAGGGAATTAGAAGAAGGAACACTACTACATTGTGTTAGAGGCATCACATATGGAGCTTCGACTGGTCATGTTGTGTTTTACCTGCCTGATCCTAATGCTGCTGTCTTTCGCCGTTCACACAGGTATCCCTTTTGCTGTTTTTCCCAACTTTGAATAGTAAAAGAAATAGTTCCAATAGTGTCTAAGATTTTTTAAGTTTTAAAATGTGAAATCTTATGTAACGTTTTGTGTGCAACCGATTTTATGACAGCATGAGTCATCGTGACATTTGCCTGTGGTGTGGATAGGTGTGTATGTGTGTGTTGTTGTTGTTGTGTGTGTGTGTGTTTGTGTGTGTGTGTGTGAGTGTGTGTATGTGAGTGTGTGGGTGCGCGCGCGCTTCTGTGTGTGTATGTGTGTGTGTGAGTGCGCGCAGTAACCCTCCTCTTTTAATGAACAAGTTTACATCAATTCTTTCTACTAACGGTAAGAAAAACATTTATTATCTCTAATGATGAAGATTAGAATTAAGCTTATAGGTCTCAGTTCCATTGAATTCTAGAGATTTCTAATAATTTGTGATAATAATTTGTGTGGTTTTTTTTTTTATTAATTCGTCTGTTTTGTGTTCACAATTGTTAATTGGGGACATTTTCAGAGGCTTTCCCTGGATTTCCGTCCTCTGCAGCCAGACTCGAAGACAGACAGAAACGAGATAGCGCCGATGCAAGGGACAGCACCCTACCTAACGCGTCTGCTCAGAAGGGAATTAATCAGGGCCACCGCAAGAAGTGCACGCGAAAAGAAACGCAAAAAGCGGCCTGCCTGGGCTCGGGGACGTGTTACGTACTAGACCTTGCAGGGAATGGAAAAAGGAGCGCCCATTGCCAGTTAGTGGGTTTTTGTTATCCAAACAGTGTTTGTTTGTATGTAGATTATAGTCACACGACACTTTCGCATATAGGTGACTACTCAGTACTGGACCGATTTATACTGACACCAGCGGGCCAGTTGTTGGTAAAGGGGAAAATAATATGATCACACATTGACCAATCCGGGATTCGAACCAGCGACCTTTCGGTTACTAGCAAGACGCTCTTACCAACTGAGCTACCCGGCCCCTCTATCCAAACAGCATACAGCTCCTTTTTATATGGGTCCACAGGTATCACACGGTGTGGCTCTCGCTACGTAAGATCCAACTTTCGAAAGGAATATCGCTTGTACCGTCGTGGCGCCATTGGTGACATCCCCCCCCCCCCCCCCCCCCCCCCCCCCCCGGCAAAGGCGCTTGCAACATTAGTGTTCAACTTTCAAAGGACTGTCTTACCTCCGAAGAATAGGCATTGAAGTTTAACATTTTACACCCATCTATGGCGACATTTGTTTTGGTATTTAATCGTTTTTATATAGCGCTATTTGCAGCTAAAAGAGCTGCACAAGGCCATGGCCGATACACATTCTGTCCCAAGCCCACGTGCAACCTTCGGGCGCACGGTCACGCCCAGCCGACTGAGCACAATCCTATGCGACCGGGTGTGGGGAGAAAAAGACTTAGTGCATGCTGGGTGTCTTCGTGTAGCCGGCACTCACTTGTGTAGGACATGAGCGTCAGGATCTTTAAAGTGCGATGGAATGCGTGCGTGCATAGACTAGACCTTGGTTTATACTCTCATCCGAAGAAGTAGGCAGACAGGAATAGGGATGATGATGATGATGATGATGATGATGATGATGATGAGGATGATGATGCACCCTTTGCACATAGCTGCGATCGAAAGAAAGTATACTCCATGCACGCGCTGCGCAGCAGGCCAAAGTATGTCCCTTGTCCCTTGAAGGGAGGTAAGCGAGGTTAGCAGCCTGCTCAGTTACAGTGTCGGTGAAAGACTACAAACGGAAAAGTAAGTTTCGTCTCCTCTAGGCGACGAATTAGGTCACGCTGTATTTGTTTCTAGGTCAACTGTCTTTTACTGTCTTTACTGTCTTTTACTGTCTGAGAATTTTTTCGAACCGTTTATTGACGCCGGATAGTGTCCTCACTTGGTTTCACACAATTTAAGAATCCAAGAAGGCAAATGGGTTTTTGGGACGGTAAAAGTATTTTTGTAGAGAAAAGGGTTAGGGCAAGGGCTAGGGATACATCTACAACTAACCCTTACTCGAACCCTTGTAGCAATATTCCGCTCTTTCCGTCACTTTTAAACAGTAGTGCGCTTCGCATCCGCGGTGGTAAGTCCCCTATAATACGCACCTGTGTCCGGGGACGGTAATCTACCCACGCAACGCAACGCACGCATCCGCGGCTAGCAGCGTGCCCAAAGTATACTTTGAAGGGATGGAGGGAATACTTTCACCTGCTGCTAGCGGGAGTTTTGGCGATACTTCGTACCGATCGCAGCAATGTGTATTACCTCAAGTGGTTGGGGTTGTAGTTGATATTTATTTGTTATTGTTGTTGTTGTTATATATTTTGTTCTACTTGCAGGTGTGGGTCGTACGAGACGGGATTGCGTTGTGAGCAATTCGTTTTTGTTGCTGGTGGAGGTGTGTGTGGACACTTTTTTAAAATTAGCAAATTATTTATTTATTTATTTATTTATGGACAACATAGCAAGATCCGTACCAGAAATAACATCGGCATAAGAACCTGGAATGTCAGGACCCTAAATGCGGAGGGAAAATTGGAAGAACTGGCTCACGAGATGGACAACTATCGATGGAACGTGTTTAGGGATCAGCGAACTGCGCTGGAAAGGCCTAGGTGAAACAAAGACCGACAAAGGACACAAGCTTTATTTCACCGGTAGAGATGACAGGCACGAACACGGAGTTGGATTCTTGGTCCACAAGAACATTCTAGCCACTGTCATGGGTTCCCGCCCAGTCTCCAGTAGACTCGTTACCATCCGTCTGAAAGCAGCCCATTTCAACATCACCATCATCCAGGCCTATGCCCTAACATCAGACTATGACGACAGCGAAGTGGAGGATTTCTATGAAAATCTACAGGCTGTCCTTGACCAAGTGCCGAAGAAGGACATAGTCAAAGCGGATGGCGACTGGAATGCCAAGGTTGGCCAAGATGCGCACCACAACCGGGGAGATACATGTGGACCCCACTGCAACAACGAGACAAATGACTGGGGGCTGAGACTGTTGGAGTTTGCCAGATACAACAATCTGATACTGGCAAACACGCTTGGTCTCCACAAAAAATCCAGACGATGGACGTGGCACAGTCCCGGCTGGAAGCATCACAACCAGATCGACTACATTATGGTCAAGAAACGCTTCAGGTCAAGCATCAACATTGGCAGGACACGAACTTTTCCAGGAGCAGACATCGGAAGTAACCACGATCTCGTGATGATGTCTTTCGGCTGCACTTGAAGATAATAAACACAGCAAAGTGCACTAGACTGAAGTTCGACCTGGACAAACTGCAAGACCCGGAGGTGGCAGAAATATTTCAGGCCACAATTGGAGGGAAATTTGCACCACTGCTCATTTTGGGAGCTGGTGAAGTAGATGTCAACACCATGACCACCACCTTCAACTCAGCTGTGACACGGAGATCCTTGGAAAGCACCGGTCACAGAAGAAGCTTTGGATCACACCTGAACTTTTGGACCAGTGTGATAAACGAAGAGAGATGAAAAAGAAAAGAACACCTCACAGGAAGCTGATGCGTACCGATAAATTAACAATGACATCCGAAAAGGCATGCGCACAGCAAAGGTGAACTGGATAGAAGATCAATGCCAGGAAATAGAGAACAGTCTGAACAAGAACAACAGCAAGAAGGCTTACCAGACTGTGAAGGGGCTGACAAGTGTTAAACAGCCCAAGGTCTCCACGATCCAAAGTAAGTCTGGCATATGCCTTTCAGAAGAACAATAAGTCTTGGATAGCTGGACAGAGTACTGCTCTGACCTTTACAACCACAAACCAAACGGAGACCCATCAGTTCTAGCATGTCCAGAGAACAGAGAAGAAGAAGAAATCCTCCCAATTCTCCGAGAAGTTGAGGCAACAGTGCAATCGCTGAAGAAGGGAAAGTCAGCGGGAGTGGACAAATGCTTCAAGCAGGAGGAGAAGCGATGATTGACGCACTCACCATTATCTGTAACAAGATCTGGCAGAGTGGGGAGTGGCCTACACCATGGACCCAGTCGCTTGTCCTCACTCTTCCCAAAGAAGGTAACCTTCAGGAATGTGAAAATTACCACACCATCAGCCTCATCAGCCATCCCAGCAAGGTCCTCCTGAAAATAATACTGAACAGGTTGAAACCCCAAGCTGAACAAATCATAGCTGAAGAGCAATAGGACTAAGGTTAGAGCGAAGTACCACTTAACAGATTTTCAACCTCAGAATAATCTGCGAGAAATACCTACAGCACCAACAACATCTATATCATGTGTTCGTAGACTTCAAAAAGGCGTTTGACCGAGTCTGGCATGCAGCTTTGTGGGCAACCATGAGAGTGTACAACATCAGCCTTAAAATTATTGTCACCAAAAGCTTGTATGACAAGGCTACCAGTGCAGTCCTCCACAACAGCGCCATCGGAATCTGGTTCAGAACAACAATCGGTGTGCGTCAGGGACGCATACTCTCTCCAAAACTCTTCAACATCTTCCTATAGCGCGTCATGTCAGATGCCCTTGCAGATCACTAATGCACAGTCAGCATAGGGGAAAGAGCAATCTCCAACCTTCGTTTTGCGGATGACATTGATGGATTGGCTGGAGAGGAACAAGAACTTGAACTGCTGGTACAGAGGCTTGACACCACCTCCAGAGCCTATGGAATGGAAATAAGTGCAGAGAAGACCAAAATGATGATCAACAACACCAATGGCATTAACACGGACATCAAAGTCCAAGGCCAATCCCTCAACACGGTGCATAGCTTCAAATATTTAGGAGCCATTGTATCAGACAATGGGTCCCGACAGGAAGTCCTCTCCAGGATCGCACAAACAATTGCTGCCCTGGCAAGGTTGAAGCCAATTTGGAAAGACAGGACCATCAGTCTATATCCCAAGGTAAGGCTGCTGCGCTCCCTTGTCATCTCCATCTTCCTATATGCTTTCGAAACATGGACCCTCACAGCAGATCTCCAACGAAGAATACAAAGCATGGAGATGAGGTGCTACTGAAGACTTCTGGGCATTTCTTATACCCAGCACATCACCAACGACGAAGTCCGACAGACCATCACACAAGCCATTGTACAACACGATGACCTGCTCACAGTGGTGAAAAAACGGAAACTCCCATGGTATGGCCACGTCACCAGATCATCAGGTCTTGCAAAGACCATCCTGCAAGGCACAGTGCAAGGAGGTAGAAGAAGAGGGAGACCGAAAAAGAGGTGGGAGGACAACATTCGAGAATGGACTGGTTGGACACTGAGCGAAACAATCAGGGTTGCTGAGGACAGGGAAAGATGGAGTACGCTGGTCAAACGATCACCTCCGGTGCCCTACGACCTCCGAGTTACAGGATAGCATAGGATAGGATAGGATAGGATAGGATTTATTTATTTATAGCTTTATTATTTTAAAACTTTATTACTTTGTGTATGTATATATGTATGTATGTATATATGTATGTATATGTACATATATATATGTATATAGGTATGTATGTATATATGTATGTATGTATGTATGTATATATGTATGTATATATGTATGTATACATGTATGTATGTATATGTGTGTATGTATGTATATATATATGTATATAAATATGTACGTATTTATTATTTGCGTATTAATTTATTACTGTATTTAGTACCTTTTGTTTATTTATTGATTTATTACTTTATCTATTTATTACTTCATTTATTTATTTATTATTTTAGCCCGGTCGAATTTGGCTCTTTGATGTCAGCCAGCGCCTTGAATAGCCAGGTCTTTTGAGTGGTAATGCGCTATCAATCAAGAACAATTTCATTACACTATTACCGACTGTTCATTATGATTTTCAGCCCTGGACTGGAACAAGAAGGTAACCGCCATCGTAGTGCTGTGCCTTGCTGGTGTTGCCGTCATCGCCCTCTTTATCTTTTTATTTATTTACTATGAAGTAAGTTTATTTTGTTTTCCTACTTTTAAAAGAGCTCAATGCCAAGGTTTTGTCAAGTCAAGTCAAATCAACAAGTCAAGTCAACAAGTCTTTAATACCCCATTGGAGAATTAATACAGCACGTTGGGAAGCAAGGCAAAATGTTAAATATCAACACAGAACCAACACATCTGGGCAAAATAACCATTCCGCGCGCCCCCAAACACACACAAACACACGCTCACATAACTTAACGATTAAAATAACCTTATGATCATCTTAAGATATTTATTACAAAACAAAAGCCCTATCCTATCCTATTCTATCCCGTAACTCGAAAGTCGTTGGAGCACCACAGATGATCGTGTAATCAGAGTACTCCATATTTTTCTGTCCTCAGCAACTCTCATGGCTTCGCTCAGTGTCAAGCCAGTCCTTTCTTGAATGTTGTCTTCCCACCTCTTTTTCTGTCTCCCTCTTCTACTTCCTCCTTAAAAAGTCATGTTTCATATACTTTAAACTCTGTCTTATTTGCTGAGACGCAGCGTGTTGTATGAATTGTCCGTTGTGGTGATACGTAATTATTTGTTGACCTGACTTGCCTTGGCTTGATCACCTGATCATCACCACCATCATAATCAACATTACCATCAGCCCCACCATCATCAACAAAACCATCGATACAAAATGAGTTTAGCTTAAAATTTGCGTGAAACGATGATTAAATGCTCAAATCAACTGCTGAAGTTTGATTTTTCCATTAATTTATGTTCTGTTCATGAAGTGGTTTCCCCTGTTTAACGGTACACAATACGCTATACGATCAACTGGATGTTTTTTTTTAGAGCTAGAAAGGTAGCTTTCGGTTGGTATTAACAGGCACACAAAAACCCACTGAGTTTGCTGGAATAAAATGTAACTATACTTTCTAAATAGTTGTTTTTCCGTTGCAAGCTAATTCAGTGTGAATGTTAAACAGGTCTGGCAAGGGGGAGTGCATGATCAAAGTGGGTCTCTTTAACTTTCAATCCAGTAGTGCACTGTACATGGACGAGAGCGCGCGAGCTCCTTTGTGTGTGTGTGTTCAATTCAATTCAATTCAATATTTTAATTTAACGTCTTTTCACAACAATGTGATTTTAGACAACCATAACAAACAAAGAAACAAAGAAATAAATAGAAATTGTTAATTATAGTAACTTAAATAAATCTGTTCCGACAATGATACGCGCGATGTCCTGTAACATCGAACTATATAAAATGACTCTAATATCGTCTTGTGCACATAAAATAATTCTATTTTCTTTGTACAGTGCTGTTAAAACAGGACAATCAAATAATATGTGGTGTAAGGAAATAGTTCCAGCACATAAACAAGTAACATTTTTCAGATATTTTGTACACCATGTTGTTGTTGTTGTTGTTTGTAGATTATATTCACACGACACTTTCGCATATAGGCGACTACTGGACCGATTTATACTGACACCAGCGGGCCAGTTGTTGGTAAAGGGGAAAATAATATGATCACACGTTGACCAATCCGGGATTCGAACCAGCGACCTTTCGGTTACTAGCAAGACGCTCTTACCAACTGAGCTACCCGGCCCCTCATGTACACCATGAATTCAAGCGTAGCTTATATACTAATCTAGCAATAGTTCTGGAACAACTAACAATATTTACTTTGGGTAGTATATTAGTAAAGTGTTGTTCTAACAACGAATAATATTCAAATTGGGCTAATTTTACATTAGAATTAAAGACTGTATGCTCACTTTTCATTGCACCTTTTTTGGCCAATTTATCTGAAATTTCATTACCATAAATCTCTAAATGTGATGGGACCCAACAAAAGGTAATTCCAATACCTCTAATTCTAATACTATGAATAAGATATCTTACTTCAAACATTATATATGTTCTCTTTCTACATTTCCAATTTTTTTAAACATAAAGCACTGATTTAGAGTCAACACAAATTAAAATATTAAATATCTTAGAAGGAATGCTGAGGATGTATTCTAGTACCATCATTATTGCATATAATTCACACGTAAATATTGAAAACCCTTGACCAAGATAGTAAGACTTTTGAATATTTAGATAAGGTATGAAAAATCCTGCGCCACAGTTTGATGAATCCAAAACACTACCATCAGTGAATGCTTTTAAATGATTAGCATAATTATTATTTAAATGTTCTGTAACTTCACATTTTAAAATTTGACAATACTCATTTTTCGTTAAATCAGTATAATCTATGTCAAAATGTGCATTTAAATGTTCCCACGGTGGAAAGTTTGGAATATCTGGTAATACTGAAATTGAAGTAATATCAATATTGCAGGCTGCCATAATATCTTGTGTATAATCTTTAATTGTTTGAATATAGGGAATAGTTGGAGCTCTTTTAGGATAATCCACACTGCTCACATTCAAAATTTCGTCCGTTACTGAATTTTTTACAGACAAACATCTAATTACATATTTTGAAGTGGCTAATTTACGCTGCTCATCTAAAGATAATATACCTGATTCTTTATATGTATTTTGAGTATTAGTATGAATTGGTACACCCAAAGCCAATTTGATCGATTTGCTGTCAATGCTTTGTAATTTGTTGAGAAGATATAAAGGAGCAGAAAAATATACCTCTTGTCCGTGAATTAATTTCGATCTCACTAATGATGTAGCCAAATGCAGTAAAGTTTTTGTGTCATGGCTAAACGGCTGTGTACTTATGATTTTTAATAAATTTAATCTTTGCCTTGCTTTATTAATTAAATATTCAATATGATACTTCCAATTTAATTTAGGTGTAAAATAAACACCTAAAAATTTTATATTTTGTTTGTATGATAAATTTTGACCATTAAGTTTTATTTCAGGCAATATTTTAGGATTTTTCCCGTTATTGAACAACATTAGACTTGTCTTTTCTCCAGAAAGCTCTAAACCATTTTCTGACATATAATCAACTAAACTGTTAATTTCCTTTTGATATATTTTCTCAATATATCTAATATTTGTTTTATTTGTAAATTTTCTAATTTTTGTATTTAACCAAATTGCAATATCATCTGCATATTGCACATCATGTGTGTTTTTTGATAATGCAGAAGGAAGGTCATAAATCAGAATATTAAAAAGTAATGGTGCAATGATAGAACCTTGTGGAATGCCCATGTTTATACGTCTGTTAGATGAATATGTTTTTCCAACTTTCTTTTGTGTGTGTGTGTGTGTGTGTGTGTGTGTGGTGTGGGGTGTGTGTGTGGGGGGGTGTGTGGGTGGGTGTGTGTGTGTGTGTTTCTCAAAGGTCAAGTTCAATTATATTATAAAGACGGGTTGCGTCTTACCTGGACCGATTTGGATTTTTTTTAAATAAAATTTCCTTGCACGTGACCCGATCATCGCTCTATGCTTCTTTTTTTCCTTCTTTAGGGAAAAAAAGATTGACAACACCGCCTGGAACATCTTCGACGAATATTATGACTTATGATGATTTTCAGCTATTCGCGTAAGCGCGGGAAATACATTTTTATCTGTTTCATTATTTGATTTTATTTCCTTTGCAGATATGGAAAAAGATCTGCAAGTCCAACCAAAATGGAGCTTACTTGACAATCAAACAAGGAACTGTCTAAAGTCACAAAATACTGTTTTGTTCGCTGCCACAATGGTAATTAATTTATGTTGCTTAACCTCCCCCCCCCCCACTCCCACCGTCATCCCCTTTCCGCCACTTACCCCCCCTCCCTCCGCCCCCTTCCCTATTCCACTCCTACCCTTTCCCATCACCCGATATCGGAAAGCAATCAAATATTTTCAAAGGAACAGGTGTCGTGCTTTGAAAATGGCGCGCTTCAGCAAAAATCGACTCTTCAATTTTGTTTTCCTGTTTATAATTTCACTGCTTTGGTGTAGGCTACGTACATGGGTCCCTAGTATGCTATTCCATTTGCTGTGAACATGATTATTTGTATGAATGTATGTATGTATGTATGAAGACTTCAAATAATACATGCTGTGTAATACAAATATGAAGCATGTGTGCGTGAACGCTTGAATTGTTGTGTCTTAGCCATTTTATTTCTGTCAGTTCTCAGTTTGCCCGCCATTGACCTTGAACCATTGTAAATGTTTATTGTATTAGCTTGAACGCAACCCCCGCCAAACCTCCACCCTTGGGGCTTAAGCTAGATTAAACCAGACCCACAGTGTAGCGTCAGTGATTATTGTATTCGGAACGCTTATATCTATATATATAAATTGCTTAGCCGGAAGTCCTTCTTCGCCACTACTATAAAGTTTGTCCGGTATGGACGCTGATCTGGCCAGGTGCTGGCCGCTGGGAATCGGCCTACTGTGTGCTCAAAACCCACGAAATCGTTATAGCCGACATTTCCTTACCGAACGTTTAACCGTTTCTGAGATAAATAAATAAACAAAATGTCCACAAACTGCAATAGCCTCATTCCGCGCGCTTCCATTAAAAATCAAATTGAGGTTTCAGCATGTTTTCCCATATAGACCAAAAAATGCATGGTTTTTGTACGAAGCATTGATAGCTCAGATGGTAACACTTTCGCCTACCGTTTAGGGCGACCCAAGTTCGAATCCGACGCGGGCCATATTTATTTTATGTTTTTTTTTCCCACTACAATATGGATATTTTTCTTTTTAATTTAGGCTTTTTACCTTTATTATTATTATTATTATTACTATTATTATTATTATTATTATTATTATTATTATTATTATTATTATTATTATTATTATTATTATTATTATTTATAATATTATATCTTATATCAAATTTTCTTTTAAAACCTTGGTGTTTATGATTTCTATTTGTATTATTCTATATTCAATATTATTATTATTATTATTATTATTATTATTATTATTATTATTATTATTATTATTATTATTATTACCAAGGATCGGGATGGGGTGGTACGTTATTATTATTATTATTATTATTATTATTATTATTATTATTATTATTATTTTTGTTATTATTATTATTATTTTTATTATTATTATTATTATTATTTTTTTTTTAATTATTATTTTTATTATTATTATTATTATTTATAAACTAATAATAATAATAATAATAATTATTATTATTATAATATCTTATATCAAATTTTATTTTAAAACCTTGGTGTTTTTTATGATTTCTATTTGTATTTTTCAATATTATTATTATTATTATTATTATTATTATTATTATTATTATTATTATTATTATTATCAAGGATCGGGATGGGGTGGTACGTGTAGGTAAAAGGGGGCTACGGGTAGGTTTAAAGGGGCATGGGTAGGCATAACGGGGATACGGGTATATATAAGGGGGTATGGTGATGGTCGATTCCTTTCATCCATACCTGCGAAACGATCAACGGGGAAGTATCAAGGAGGGTACAGGTAGGTTACAAGGGGGGTACGAAAGGTATCAAGGGGTTATGTGGAGGTATCAAGTGGGTTCGGGGAGGTATCAAGGGGGTATGAGGCATCATGGGGGGGGGGGGGCGGGAAGATATCAGAGGGGGGGGGTATGGTGAGGTATTAAGGGGGATATGGGGAGGTATCATCGTCCAAATGAAACTCGCAGACAACAGTTGTCTCTCTGTCTACATTTTAAACAGCAACCTGTGTACCCTGGCTTGCCAGGGTACAAAAACCACTAGTTTCCTATATGTTACAAGGCTTCTAAATAAGATATTTCAATGCAGCACAGAATCCTCAGTTTATTTTGTGTGAAATGTGATCGTACAGGGTGGTTGAAAAGTACCTCCTTATTGCAACTGGGTTATAACTTTTGTAAATAATACTGGACATCCAGGATAGAACAAACAACTGCTGCCCTGACAAGGTGGAAGCCCATTTGGAAAGACAGGACCATCAGTCTATACTCCAAGGTAAGGCTGCTGCGCGCCCTTGTCATCTCCATCTTCCTATACGCTTGCGAAACACAGCCTCACAGCAGACCTACAACGAAGAATACAAAGCATGGAGATAAGGTGCTACAGAAGACTTCTGGGCATTTCCTATACCCAGCACATCACCAACGACGATGTCCGACATACCATCACACAAGCCATTGGACAACACGATGACCTGCTGACAGTGGTGAAAAAACGGAAACTCCGATGGTATGGCCACGTCACCACATCATCAGGTCTTGCAAAGACCATCCTGCAAGGCACAGTGCAAGGAGGTAGAAGAAGAGGGAGACCGAAAAAGAGGTGGGAGGACAACATTCGAGAATGGACTGGTTTGACAATGAGCAAAACAATCAGGGTTGCTGAGGACAGGGAAAGATGGAGTATGCTGGTTACACGATCCTCTGTGGTGCCCCTAAGTTATGGGATAGGATAGGATAGGAATTTACCATGAGGAGGGGTAAAATCTATACATTCCGCTGGTTTGGACTTGTCTAGTATTTGAAGAAGTTGGAACTGCCCTGCCACTCGGCCAAACGACCGATAATTTTACCGACGCTGCCCCCCTCCGGTTATTCCTACCCTTGCCGAGGTAAAAATGGCGAATGCAATTGTTTTTGCAATGATTTTGTATCGGAGCTGAAGGAACAGCGTCTTTCGGGACAGAGAAAATCCTCTAAATAAATTTGATAAATTAGAACATTACAGGAAATTCACATTTCGAAGAATCGACATCGGGCGAATTGTGGATGAAGTAGGAGAGGAGTTGCAACATGCGAACCAGCATCGTCACTTCTTCCTTCACTGCAACTGTGTTTAGCACTAGATTTCCAGTTCTCTTTATGCTTGTGCCAGTAAAATTGCTGTAAAATACTTTCTTTTTTTATGGTAGATTAATGACCAAAGCGAAGTACGAAAGTAAAATGTTTTTGGTTTCCTCTTTGAATTCTAATTAAACTAAATATTTTTTGATGGGAAAAGTTGCTATTTCCTTCGTGTGATCCGTCGTCTGCCATGGAAGCTGTCATGTCGTTGTCATTGAATAGCGCATGCGTAATAGAGGGGGATTCAAATTTAGCTCGAGGTAGAGACCATGTACCATGTGTCAGGTAGGCCTTTTTGAATACCGAGCTAAGTTTACCGGCAGTTTTCTCCAACCCTAAGGTAAGACAAAATTACCGCAAGGTCTATTCCTTGAAAAACAACCTATCGAAGGGTTTGCAAGCGGGTCTTTCTGAATACGGGCCCTGGGCAGTTCCTATACCCAGAACATCACCAACGACGAAGTCCGAGAGACCATCACACAAGCCATTGGACCACACGATGGCTTGCTCACAGTGGTGAAGAAACGGAAACACCCGAACATCAGGCCTTGCAAAGACCATCCTGCAAGGCACGGTGCAAGGAGGCAGTAGAAGAGGGAAACAGAAAAAAGAGGTGGGGAGACAACATTCGAGAAAGGGCTGGCTTCTAACTGAGTGGATCCGTGAGGACCGCTGAGGACAAGTCAAGTCAAGTCAAAAGCGATTTATTCCATAAAACCCCATGGGGCACGTGGATACAACACAAAAAGAATAAAAATAAACATAGAATAACCATGAAAATCATAAAATACAATATAAAATACATATGTACATATATTACAAAAATAAAAGTTAATCTTTCACACTCGCGTTCTAAGACACATAATAAACATTTACAAAATACACATTCATTATTATCACACAACACAAGCATACTACATAAAACTTATGTCCACACAATCTGATCACAAATCGCACACACTCTCTCGCAAGGGTGGGTGATAAAGAAGGGGCGAAGGGGAGGGGGTGGGGGTACCAACTGGTATTGAGTATTTAAATTCTCATTATTGATTAAAATTAATCACTATTATTACTAATATTAATATTACAAATCATCTATTACGTTCTGAAGCAATCCATTATTATTTTCATAAACCTAGCCAGTTTTAGCAGAATATTCTTATTTTTCGTTGAAAATTACTTAAAAAATTTAATAGCATTGGGTCGCACATAGAAAAACCTTTTAAGCAGCTCTTTTCGATCATCGTCGAAATGTGGACATATAAAAAATAAAATAAAATTAATCTCCTAGCTCATTAAAAGTACCTCATTGACTGTGCTAAATGTAATCAAGTGCAGTATGTAGAAGAAACTGGTCAGACACTGAAAAAAAGACGTTATGGACACAGACATAACATCAGTCACTTCAATGATCACCACGACAATGACGACAGCAAGAGAACAGCATATGTAAAAGAAGATACAATGGTTGCTAAACATTTCAATCTACCTGCACATTCAATCAAGGACATGAGATGCACAGCGATCGAACAAATTCATCATGATGATGTGGTGTTACGCAGACGGAGATAGAAATTCTGGCGACACCAGTTACAGACGAACTTTCCCGACGGACAAAATGTTTTTGACTGACTGACTGCATAGCTGGTTTTACAAGTGAGTGTGCTCTTCTTGATAACGCTGTGGTCCTGATTCGGCTCTTTACAGTCCGCTGGACCCTATAAACAATGACTAACTATCTCTTGCTAGCGGCTTGCTTCTGTTGATAGCTGTGAACCTTAATATGTTTGTGGTGTTAACTTCACTCC
>CM072512.1:9360427-9380427 GCA_036898135.1 Oncomelania hupensis
TTTTGGTGTTGTTTTTGGTTGTGGGTCTTCTTCTTTTATTAGTACAACTTAATATGAATACAAATTTATACAACGATAACAATAAACATTTCTTCTTCTTCTTTTTCAACATCATTTAGCTTTTCTGCTGTTTTCGTGGTTTTTTTTTTTTTAAATTAAAGTACTGATGAGAAACTAATCAGAAAATACAAACACGCACTCTCTCACATTTGCTGCTCCCTCTGTTTCACTTCTCTCCTTCACGCACGCACATAAACACATGTACATATAAACACATGCTCGCGCGCACACACACATACACACGTATACATACATACACATACATACACACGTATACATACACATGTACCTAGAGATATACACACATGCACCAACACACACACACACACATTAAATTTAAGATTAATTTTAACCAAACCCACAAAGCCAACCCACAATTGTATCCAAAACCGCAAGGGAAATAGCCATTGCATTTGTACATTAAAATCAGAGAGACAGATAGACAGACAGACAGAGATAGACAGAGAGACGCGACGACATTCAAAACCTGAAAGTGGCCAGTAAGCACACATTTGGAAAGAGGAACAGCTAAAACCTTCGTGCACCCTTTCCAACAGGATGGAGGTAAATGTCGCATGGTTGCGCCCCGTTGACATTGGCTGGCGCTGCTTACGAGGCCTACACCTCTCAGTCCACACACACAGCGCAGCTGACACTCACCACGCATTACCCCGCTCCCTTCTAGTCAGTATAGAAGCGAATAGACCTTCAGTCAGTCTGAGCTAAACTGTATGATTCCCATTCATGACTTGCATCACAACGCAGGAATGCGCCCACTGTGCAACCTATGCATGCAGGTGAGGTCTACAACTAGGGTTGACGCTGGTAGAAAAGGGGCCGTCTCAAAAACTTTAGACAAGAGACTTTACACAACTCACTGTTCGTAATTCACATTTTTAGGAGCAGACGTGTAAATCACTGACACCGTGCAAAAAGGTAAAGATGTTCCCGTAACCTTTCGCTCGCTGAGGAGAGAGGCGTTTGAAGCCTCTCTTTTCTCTAGACCAGCTTAATGAGGCCGGAGCCCATCTCCTCTTGCTCGCTGCTTTACCTTCCTCGGTTTCTAAACAATCAGGTACGCATTCACAGCGGGGTGGATTAGAGTGTGTTTTGTGCTTGGTTTTTCTCCTTTCCTTTGTTGTTGTTGATCGATGGTTTGCCTTCCAAGCGTGGTCACCTATCCAAGCACTCACCTTGACACCGTGTAAATAATGAATGTGTTAATGAATGATGTAACTAATGACTTATTTCTTCTTTTCTTTTTTTTTAAAGTACGCATTAACATTTCCATCCAAAATATGATGATAACTGAGGTAATAGGGATGGTGGAGTTTGGGGAGGCTGGGAGGGGGAAAGGAGGGGAAGAGGGAAAGATAAGGGGAGGGAATCGATCATATTCATACGACCAATGAACTACCTGTGCCCATGGAGGCAAATTTGACTCCAGTAAATGACGCGATATCTGGGATGCACTTGGTTAGGCGACGGTTTCTTATGCTGAAGGTCGCGGGGTTCGAATCCTTGCATGGGCCGGGGCGAACTTATATGACTTATGCACGAGATATTTCAGGTCATCGAAGGTTTTCTCCGGGCTCTCTCCCTCCCTCCCTCCCTCCCTTCAATAATGGTTTTTGCCCGGCAGTCAATCAATATCTTCAAAAACAACATTTGATTTCTAGTCCGTCTTCTAATAGCAATCTCCCTGCCTTGGAGTGATATAGCTGTGTGTTTGTTGTGTGTGTTAGAGAGAGAGAGAGATAGAGAGAGAGAGAGAGAGAGAGAGAGAGAGAGAGAGAGAGAGAGAGAGAGAGAGAGAGAGAGAGAGAGAAGATAACAATTTTATTTGGCAAGGGTAAAAGAGTAAGCGCTGGATGCGCTTTTTTACTTCTTGCCCTTGGGGCTTTAAAAATAACATTCATATCAATAAAAAAAGAACAACAAAAATTAAACAAAGTTATCATTAGATAAAATCATTTTCAAACAATTGAAATCAAATTAATGTTGTTAATCTCAATCAACGACATTAACAATTAATGTGTATTAATGAGAGAGAGAGAAGAGAGAAAGTTTGTGCGGTTTGAGTGATAGATTCTGGTTCGGACAGCACCTTCAAGCATTCTTTGAGCTAGTAAGTGCACCTAGGTCCTTCTCACCCATCCCGGGCTGCCCAGGATTGTGCTCAGTTGTCTGGAGCGTTATTACGATGCGCCCAAAGGCTGCAAGTTGGCGCCTCGGGCGGCTTGAGTTAGATCCTGTATCGGCCAGCGTCTTGAGTCGCCAAGTACGGTGAAATATGTGCGCTATACAAATCCTCAATAATAATAATTTAAAAAAATAAGTGCTCTATATATGAACAAACTCCATTGTTTTTCTTTCCTTCACGACAAAAAATATATAGGCACCGTTCTAGCCAAGAGTTCCTCAAGGCCGCGTGTTTTCCATTCTATTCTTGAGGAAAGCTGTTAGTAATTATTTTCCATTTAGTTTTTTTTTTTATCTTTACACGGAATTTCATACCATGGATTGGATCTTTACACGGAATTTTATACCGTGGACTGGATCTTTACTACTGTTTTCTTTTGGCAAAAAAGTGCTCGCTTTCTGCTAGGCCAAGTAGACGATCAGGTTTGTCTGTATTCACACTTTTCTGCTATCCTATGCACCAACGGGAATCCCTTCAATGAAACATACTTCCGGTTTTTTTTTCTCCGCGTGTTTTAGTGAGTTATTTCCAAATATTCAAGAATAATAACATGTGACACTGGCCACCAGTATCGTACCCTCACTTTTTGTTGTTGTTGTTGCTGCAGTTTATTATCCCTTTCTATCGCCAGCGGCGCGCCTAAACCTTACCTACATAACATTATTTGTGAATTTTTGAAAAATATTCGGAAAAACATAACGCCCAGATGCTGGCTCGAACCCACACCTGTCAGGCGCCATTGGTTTCTTGGACAAGGCAAGTTAGTCCCGCCTTAGCCCACTTGGCCACAACGCTCGCCTAACATAGTCAACTACTTCGTGTTTTGTGAAGGTTGCGACGGCGAAGCTATGGAAAACTACAAGAGTCTTCAGGTCCTGTTTCACTTTCTGTTGATGATCGACGCACCTCCAAAGTCGCCACAAATACAGGCCTCTACGATTGTTTTTTGCATCCTTTCACTGAGCATGTACTTCCACCGTTTTTATACTTATCCCATTCGTTTTCTGGCTCTAACAATCGTCGTTTTCGGCAATTTGCCATATTTAAAAGTCACGCATCAAGCTTTGATAAAAGCAAAACAAGCCAGAACGGAACTTGGTTTCATTCATTTTAATTTATAATGGCGATACCCACGAGTTTTTATGAGAGGTGCCGGAAAGTTGTGAATTGAAGCAGGCCACAAGAAACCCGTATTGGAATGAGAGCGGACCCGCTTACTGCTTGCAATACCATTGATTCCTACACGGCCATGTGTGAAGTAGGCTTACGCCCGTGTGAAGGCATCCAAGTCAATGACAATAGTTTTCGAGCAGTCTGTATGAAATTCCCTTTGTAATATATTTATTTGCGATCTTTTTGTGTACCACTTTCAGCTAAATAATCATCATATAAAAGCATATTGTGTAAAAAAAAAAAAATAAATAAAAGTTGTATATTTTGTTTACAAACAATGCAAGATTTCTCGAAATAATATATTTTGTCCGTAATGAACTAATTATTTACCTGAACAATACGTTGTTTACGTAAATAAATCATGTTATAGTTAAATAAGACATTGTTAACTAAGAAATTATTTACATATAGGCCTACAATGCATTATTTAGCAGATTGTGTGAAATAAGTTTAAAAAAAATATTTCTAAATAATGATTTGGTTATCTATATAAAGCATTTTTTAGCAGAATTTGATAAATAATTTATTATTTAGACAATGTTGCTAAACAATACATTAATTACGTAAACAAATCATTGTTTAGGGTCTGCAATTTTCATTAGTTAGCGGATTCCAGAATTTGTTTGAAAACTTTTTTTTTTTTTATGTGACTGCTTTCTAAAAAATTAAATGCAAGGTCTTTCCAAAGATTGTGTGTATCCAAACTGGGTGTTCATTTTTTTTTTCAATATAAATCACTCCACAAATTCGAAGATAAAATGTCTGAAACGTCCCGAACACAAACTAGAGGTGAAGGTCAGTTTGTGCGGGAGTGTTCGTGTTTTTTCAATATCATTAGAAGAAAACAGAGTATGCTTTCTTTTTGTATATATTTACCCCAAAACGCAGAGATAGGTTTAGAAGAAGTAGCAGTAGCAGGAGCATTGAATTGTAGAAAAACTAAAATAAACTCTTCTGCTTTTTTTTTTAACATGATCGCCGTTAACTTGCGAATTAATTCTCCATGTTGATTTACTTTGAAGGCAATCCCGCCAATGTAGAAATAATAATGGATCCCTCTTTTCAGAAACCGTTATCGTTGCAGTTTCGCATATTAATACTGTTGCGAACATATAAAAAAAAGGGAGTGAAATAAAGTAGTAGTCTCATTTTAAATCGAAAAATAGCTTAAAATCACGATTTTCCGATTTTCTTTATCGCTACACATAACCTCACAGTAATACGACCTGTATCTGCGAATCCCTTAAATGATGAAAATTGAAATCTCTGAACAATGAATTGCTGACGTATATAATGCATTATTTAATAGCAACGTCAAAATAAAACTTTATTTAGCAAATTCAGCTAAATAATGCATTATATAGGAAAAACAAATAATTATTTAGTAACACTTTTTGTGCGGGAAACATTTCTGAATAATACATTATTTTACACAATTTGCTAAATAATGCATTGTATACGTAAATAATTCCTTATTTAGCAACTATGCCTTATTTACCACTATCATGATTTATTTAACTAAACAATATGTTGTTAATGTAAAGGTAAAGGTAGTCCCTTAGCCTGTGGCCGTAGGGGAGCGTGATGTTGAAGATCACACTGATCTTGGGCCAGCGTAATGAGGGTGATGCCCATCTCTCTCCCTCGCTGCTTTACCTTCCCCACCCTTAAGAGAGTAGGTGATCAGTCACAATTGAGTCAACTGGGGGCGTTGTTATTTGTCGCTTCACTTTTTGCGGTCACCCATCCACGTTTTGACCCCTTGGGGTCATGAGCAATCTTGCCACTGTAGATTGTTCTAACCTATAAAGGGAAAAGTGAAAGCCCCAGTTGAAAACCTGTCTTTCCTTTATAGGCAAGACCGATTCACTGCGGCAACAGTACCCCTGTTGGAGTGCCGGGGGTTTCAGTATAAATAGTATCCCCACTTTCTGGAAATTTAGTGCTTTAAATTCCCACTGTCGCTGTCTTCCTCATTTGCTCTTCTTCGCTAGATCAATGACCTACCTTTTTTCTTGAAAACTCTTCCTGGACAAGACTCCTTGTTTGTGTATGAGGTCTGTTGGATCAGCTTGGGAGTGTTGGACGCTTTCTGCCGGGTGGTCACTATAGGGCTTCCTATGATGTTATTATTTAGCACTATAGGCATTTTATATGTATGTGTTTTGTTGATGATTTATAATGATGTTTGTATTCTGTTTTGTTTTTGTAACCGGGGGTTCGAGTAGTTGGGGTAAAGCCTCAGCCGTCCCCTGCGTGGGATGTCTTTATTGTAAAGTGACTGGCCGGTGGAGGGCATTCAATTTTCCCACTAGGGTTGTTTCGGCAGATCTTTTATGCGGATCGGGGGTTGTCCGGTCCTGATTTGGCTCGGAAGAGTCCGCTGGACCTAAAGCAACAATAAATAAATAAATAAATAAATAAATCCACGTTTTGCGGTCACCCATCCAAGTGCTAACCGCACTGGGCGATGCTTAACTTGCGACACAGTAGCGAGTGCTCCAACCACTGCGAAATGATCAGTTATTCACCGACACAAATATTATTTAGAGAAATCTTGCATTGTTTGTAAACAAATTATTATTTAGGAAATAAATATTATGCTTCTATATTAAGATCATTTAGCTGAAAGTGGTGGAAAAAAATCTTTTGTTTGAGAGTCTGGAATTTGTGTGTGCGTGTGTGTGTGTGTGGGTACCCACAAAAGCGCACAAATGGGTTTCAGACCTTGTCTTATCTAGTAACAAATGGGTTCATTTGCTTGGAACCCACTTTTTTCCAGGACCCCACTTTTTTCTAAGTGCGCGGGAGTGCTCTTTTAGTGCATGGGAGTGCAGTTGTAGTGCATGAGAGTGTTTTAAGTACACAGGAGTGCTCTATCCTGGACGGAGAAAATACAGTCAATTTTCGTCGCCTATAGGAGACGAGCTAGGTCAACTTTTTAGACGGAAAGGGGCAATTTTGACTTAGATTCTTACATTTGTAGAAGTTTGCGTTCTTTCCGTCAAAAAATCACTTTCCGATTCCTACATTCTTAAATAAACCCAGTTGTGATGTATTGCAAGTATGGGTGCGTGTGTGTGTATGTGTGTGTGTGTTGTACTTCTTCCTCCCACTAGTAGACATACCACAGCCCAGTCGCGCAAGGCAAGCAGGATTTAAATTGTAGTCATAGAAGGTATAAACATTTCGAGAATGTTCTATGATTGACCGTGATAGGAAATAGATTGGATTGATGCCCATGAGTAAACATAATTAACTGGAAATTTCGGAGGGAGGGGTCTTTGACAAAGTTGGTTTTTAGGCTACATGCCACCAATTAAATAAAAAAAAAGATGGAAATTTGTTCAGTCGTTCTTGTATAGCGAATTTCCAGCTCCAGGGCTGCTCAAGGCGCTTTCGGATACAGGATCTAACTCAAGCCGCTCGAAGATCCCACTTGCTGTTTTTGGTGTGCACGATGAATAATTATAATCTGTTTACTCTTATAATATTGAAGTACATTACATTACATTATTATTGCTTTAGGTCCAGCGGACTCTTCCGAGCCAAATCAGGACCGGACAACCCCCGATCCGCATAAAAGATCTGCTGAAACAACCCTAGTGGTAAAACCGAAAGCTCTCCACCAGCCAGTCACTTTACAATAAAGACAGCCCACGCAGGGGACGGCTGAGGTTTCACCCCAACTTATCGAACCCCCGTTTACAAAAACAAAATAGAATACAAACATCATTATAAATTATCAACAAAACACATACATATAAAATGCCTACATTACTAAATAATAACATCATAGGAAGCCCTAGTGACCACCTGGCAGAAAGCGTCCAATATTCCCAAGCTGATCCAACAGACCTCATACACAAACAAGGAGTCTTGTCCCGGAAGAGTTTTCAAGAAAAAAGGTAGGAGACTGGTCTAGCGGAGAAGACGATAGTATAGCAGATTGATAGAAAAGAGCAGAAATGAGAAAGAGCAAATGAGAAAGGCGGCGACAGTGGGAATTTAAAGCACTAAATTTCCAGAAAGTGGGAATACTATTTATACTGAAACCCCCAGCACCCCAACGGGGGTTAATATTGAAGTAGGCTTACATTTAATGAGTGAGGTATAATTCTCAAATGAGGGAAGAATACATTATAGTGTAAAATGAAGAACTGCCCCTGTTTGATTATTCTTGATTTAGCTGTTGATTAACACGCGCGCGCTCGCTCACACAAACACCCACACACACACGCACACGCACACACACCCACTCATGCGAGCACTGACATGCCAATAAACACCGATATGTAGGCTTACACACATGTACACACTCATGCACACGTACATACGTACCAACACACTGTCTCATACAATCGTACACATGTACAGATGTAAGCAAACACACCATACAAGCATACACACATACACACACAACACACACACACGCACACACAACCACACACACACACGCACAAACACACACATGCACACAGGAACGTAATTTGTGAAGAAAATTAAAAAGAACAAGAACAAGAAGAACTTAGAAAAAGAAGAAAAACGAGAAGTATAAGAACAAGAACAAGAATCATCCAAATGAAATGTAAAAATTGCTGGTCAAATTTGGTCTGCAGAGATCCGGTTGACCTTTGAGTTCCGACGACTAACGACTAATAGAGAGAGAGAGCGAGAGAGAGAGAGAGAGAGAGAGAGAGAGAGAGAGAGAGAGAGAGAGAGAGAGAGAGAGAGAGAGAGAGAGAGAGAGAGAGAGAGAGGACGGATAGGGTTGGTTGGGGGAGTGGTTGGACTGGGCACTGTGTGTGCGTAGGCTGGAGGAATGAATGAGCCCTTCACACGCCCACTCAATCACAGTCTTGGCATTCGGAGCATTGTGTCAAGCAAAACACACACCTGCCTTTTTGAAGTATGGGACGACTAGCCGAATTGACTGGACCTACAACTAACTTTCTGAACAAGAGACGTTTCACAGGCTAACCAAGTCCGTCTGCAGCTCACGTAAGAGAACCTAAGGTAAGTAAACTACAATGATGCAAGCAATTAGCTGATTTAGTCATACGCAGACTATGTGCAGTAAATAGACCGAGTCGAAATGATCTTTGAAATCGGAGCTGACTCTCCTGTACGACATGAAGACAAATTAAGATCTATGTGTGCTTTTGCCGGGGGCAGAAAGAAAGAAAGAGGGAGAAAGAGAGAAAGTTGGGGAGAGTGGGGAGTGAGGTGGGGTGGGGGTGGGTGTCAGAATGGGGGTGACAAGAGAGGCCAGCAACCTTACCTTGGAATGTAGACTGATGGTCTTGTCTTTCCAAATAGGCTTCAACCTTGATTTTTATTTTTTTATTTTTTTTTAAATTTTAACAACTTTATTATCACCGAGGTGAAATTCGGGCACTTTCATTTTCGAAAGTACAGCAGCCCCAAGTGAAGCGCTTTACCCAAGGTACATGCTGGGTGTGTTCTTGTCACCGGCACTCACCCGTCTAGGACATAAGCGTCAGGATCTTTAAAGTTCGTTATGATCGAATGCATGCAACACAGACTAGACCTCGGTTTATACTCTCATCCGAAGGAGTAGGAAACGTGAGTAAAGTGTCTTTCCCAAGGACACAACACAATGCCCCGGCCTGGGCTCGAACCCGGGACCTTCAGATCCACAATCCAACGCTCTAACCACTCGGCCACCGCGCCTCCCTTGTCAGGGAAGCAGTTGTTTGTGCGATCCTGGATAGGAATTCCTGTCGGGACCCATTGTTTGATACAATGGCTCCTAAATATTTGAAGCTATGCACTGTGTTGAGGGATTGGCCTTGGGCTTTGACGTCCATGTTGATGCCATTGGTGGTGTTGGTCATCATTTTGGTCTTCTCTGCATTTATTTCCATTCCATAGGCTCTGGAGGTGGTGTCAAGCCTCTGTATCAGCTGTTCAAGTTCGTGTTCCTCTCCAGCCAATCCATCAATGTCATCCGCAAAACTGAGGTGGGAGATTGGTCTAACCCCTATGCGGACTCTGCCTTCGTGATCTGCAAGGGCATCTAACATGATGCGCTCTAGGAAGATGTTGAAGAGTGTTGGAGAGAGTAGGTACTCTTGACGCACACCGATTGTTGTTCTGAACCAGTTTCCGATGGCGCTGTTGTGGAGAATTGCACTGGTAACCTTGCCATACAAGCTTTTGATGACATCAATAATTGTAGGGCTGATGTTGCACACTCTCATGGTTGCCCCTCAGAGCTGCGTGCCAGACTCGGTCAAACGCTTTCTTGAAGTCTACATATACATGATATAGATGTTGTTGTTACTGTAGGTATTTCTCGCAGATTATTCTGAGGTTGAAAATCTGCTCAGTGTTACTTCGCCCTGCACTGAATCCTGCTTGCTCTTCAGCTATGATTTGTTCAGCTTGGGGTTTCAGCTTGTTGAGTGTTATTTTCAGAAGATCTTGCTGGGATGGCTGATGAGGTTTATGGTGCGGTAGTTATCACACTCCTGAAGGTTACCTTTTTTGGGAAGAGTGATGACAAGCGATTGGGTCCATAGTGTAGGCCACTCCCTACTCTGCGAGATCTTGTTACAAATAATGGTGAGGGCGTCAATCATTGATTCTCCTCCTGTTTGAAGCAATTCTGCGAGTACGTTGCCCATTCTCGATGACTTTCCTTTCTTCAATAATTGCACTGCTGCCTCAACTTCTTCTCAAAACATTGGGAGGATTTCTTCTTCTTCTATGTTCTGGGGACATTAGAGAACTGATGGGTCTCCGTTTGATGTGTGGGTGTAAAGATCAGAGCAGTATTCTGTCAATCTACCCAAAACTTCTTGTTCTTCTGTAAGGCATATGCCACACTTGCTTTGGATCGTGAAGACCTTGGGCTGTTTAACACTTGTCAGCCGCTTCACAGTCTAGTAAGCCTTATTGCTGTTGTTCTTGTTCAGACTGTTCTCTATTTCCTGGCATTGCTCTCCTATCGAGTTCTCCTTTGCTGTGCGCTTGCCTTTTCGGATGTCATTGTTGATTTTTCGGTAGGCATCAGCTCCCTGTGAGTTGTCCTTTTTCCTTTTCTCTTCGTTTGTCACGCGGGTCCAAATGTTCAGATGTGATCCACGATTTCTTCTTTAAGCGGTGCTTTGCAAGGATCTCAGTGGCGGCATTTGTCCCAGCTGAGTTAAAAAGGTGGTGGTGTCATGGTGTTGACATCTACTTCAAGAACTATTATGCAGCATACAAAAAGACATATGACAATCAAAATTTGTGTTGCAATTACACAATAAATAATAAACAACCCGATGTATATCGAGAGAGCGAGAGAGAGAGAACAGTACAAACAGGAGGGAAGGGGGTGGATATGGACCGGGAATGATAGAGGGTGAGATGGAGGGAGGGAGGAGGTACGTCAAATATGAAATTAGAAGAAATGAGATCTCTATGGAAATCAAAGAAATATAAGGTAAAAAGAGAAAGGGGTTAGGCTCAAGAAAAAATGAGAAGCGACAACACAATAGAAGCAGGACCTAGCCTAAAACCACACTATGACGATAGTCCGCGATAGACTTGCATTCTACATAGGCCTAGCGTGCGCCTGAAGACATTCTTTCCCACACACACACACATGCAGTACTGTGTACAAATACGACCGGAACTCCTCATTACATTATCATTGGCTGTTGCTATTGAAACACGAATCTAGGTGTTGGTTTTGATAGTCGAGGTGTAGACTCGTCCCACTACTATCTTACTGTATGACTCATATCAGTAGTAAGTTACACCTTGCTGGTATAAAACTATAAAAGACTGCCTGCGTTTACATTTTTTTTAATGATAGTGCGAACTGAGTTTTAGGACTTGGATAAACAACGCGTGTTTACAATTCTACGAAAGGAAACTACAGTGGGTGACTTTGCTATGAATGGACTGAATAATTAGGCCTAAACGCTTTTTGTGTGTGAAGAAGAGGTTGTTGTTTTAAATGGACTGTAGCCTACTACAAATAAACAGTGTTACATTAACGTACCTTTAACTTTACAAGCACGTGTTTCAAATTCTATTCGCGGTGAAATAGAAGTTTTCTGGAAAACGCAGATCTGATTTGAATACAATTGTAGCTCTTTGTGTGTGTCTATTGTGTAACTGAAGTTCCTGTAGAAATTCGTCGGAGGTAATCATTTATTTATTTATTTATTTAAGTAGTAAGGTGTTAGTTAGTTACGTATTTTATTAGTTAGTTAATGTGTTAAGTAGTTTGTTAGTTTCATTAAAAGCCTTTAAACTAAGTAGACTATGAACAACAAAACGTTCTGAGTATATTTTACGGCTGTTGTTTTTTTTAACAGTAGAAATTTTTTTTACCTTTCTGGATGAATAATAAATTGAATATTTCACCATTATTTGATTGTCTGTTGAATGGCAGTTGATTTGGTTTAATTAATTTTACAGATTTAATGTTCTCTTATTTGTGCTGTTTTTACTGTGGTACGACCTGAAAATGCAAAATGTGCAGAGTAATGTAACCTCACGCTGTTGGTCACAAAAGTGCTGAACTGAGCAATGCTTGACTACTGATAGTATTGACAGTGATGTAGCATCGCGTTACAGTAACCTGAGTGTAGTGTTGCGTATGTTTTAATATCCTATCCTATCCTATCGTATCCCATAACTCAAAGGTCGTTGCGGTTTTAATATCATTCATTATTATTATTATATTTTAATTTCATTTTTACATGAGTGCATTTATGTAATTATATATTATATATGTATCAATTATATATTTATCTATTATATTTATTCTATACTGACGGTGGTGGGTGAATGTTACGGTCAGCGATTGTTGTACACTGTCAACTGAATTCCCTGTTTGTTGGGATACATAACGAGTCTGATTCTGAATTAGTGGAATTTGGAATGTGGTGGTTTTTGTAGTAGTGACTTGTCTGACATAAAGATACCTTGTCTCTCTACAACTTTGTTTGTAATTCATATTTTCAGATACAACACCACTCAAACACCATCACCCCTTGGCGTAACAACCACTTCCAAAAACTACCACTAATATTTGTGACAGAAGAATTTCGTGGGGTTTTGTGTTGGTGACTTGTTGTCATGGATACCGGGTTACTACTGCCGTTTCTACTGCTGCTGATATCCGTGTTTCTGACCACGCTTCTCACGGGTGAGTGAGCACGTCCTTAACAGGTTAATTTCTACCTGTGTGTATTTTTGTACTAATGTGTTCCTGAAATAGTAAGAAACATTTGCATGTGAACTGTGCCTAGCCCTAACTGGCTGTCTATCTCTTTGTGTGTAAATGTTGTGAGGGAGAGAGAAAGTGTATGTGTGAGAGAGAGAAAGAGAGAGAGAGAGAGAGTATGTATGTGTGTGAGTGTTTGTATATGTATATGTGTATGTATGTTTCCAGCAAGTCACAGAGAAATAACCAATGACCATAGCTCCAAAACATGTGTTAATAACTCCAGGCCATCTACACTGCAATGTGGTTGTATTAATTGCTAACTTCATTTTCTATCACGGACCCTCAGTACTCTTGGTATAAGTGATTGCAGTCATGTGCAAAAGAACAAGAAGCAACCAGAGAGAGAGAGAGAGAGAGAGAGAGAGAGAGAGAGAGAGAGAGAGAGAAATAAAGAAAGAAAGAAAGAAAGCGAGAGAGAGAGAGTGTGAGTGTGTGTGGGGGTTGTATGTGTGTGCGTGTGTATGTGTGTAAGCTCAAGATAAAGCGTAAATTAACTCAGATTCAAAATAAACTGAATTCCTCGGTCAAGAAATCACCTGTAGGTTGCATCGGTATTTACAACAAAAGAAATCCAAAACACAATCAGAGTCTAGGGATCAACAAAAGCCAATGTTTATGATATTATAATGTGGCCAAGAACGTTTTCTTCCCCCCCCCCCCCCCCCCCCCCAAATAATTTTAGTTCAAATTATATATAATTTTAGTCTAAAATAACAATGATGGGAAAAGACAATTAAATGTTTTCCTTCTTTCTTTCTTTCTTTCTTTCTTTCTTTTTTTTCTTTCTTCCATTCCTTCCATTTTTCCTTCTTGCCGTCCTGCTCTCCTTCTTTTTTTGTCTTCCTTCTTTCCTTCTTTCTTTCCTTCCTCCTTTTCTTCCTTCATTTCTTCAGGTCTACATTTAATCATTCGTTCTAAGAAACATCCGCACGTTTTTGGTTAATTATAATGCTTCCTGACTTCTGACAGTGGGTCAGACAATGTGTCCCGACAGGAAGTCCTTTCCAGGATCGCACAAACAACTGCTGCCCTGACAAGGTTGAAGCCCATTTGGAAAGACAGGACCATCAGTCTACATTCCAAAGTAAGACTGCTGCGCTCCCTTGTCATCTCCATCTTCCTGTATGCTTGCGAGGCAAGGCCCTCACAGCAGACCTCCAACGAAGAATACAAAGCATGGAGATGAGGTGCTACAGAAGACTTCTGGGCATTTCCTATACCCAACACATCACCAACGACGAAGTCCGACAGACCATCACACAAGCCATTGGACAACACGATGACCTGCTCACAGTGGTGAAGAAACGGAAACTCCGATGGTATGGCCACGTCACCAGATCATCAGGCCTTGCAAAGACTATTCTGCAAGGCATAGTGGAAGGAGGTAGAAGAAGAGGGAGACCGAAAAAGAGGTGGGAGGACAACATTCGAGAATGGACTGGTTTGACACTGAGCGAAGCCATCAGGGCTGCGGAGGACAGAGAAAGATGGAGCATGCTGGTTAAACGATCATCTGTGGTGCCCCTACGACCTCCGGGTTACGGGACAGGATAGGATAGGATAGGTTAGGATAGGATAGGACTTCAGGATTATTTTGTATAAAATAATGTCCATTGTATCACAGCGTACGCCAGCTCCCTTTCAAAACGATAGAAGTGGAGGTTTATTGCATTTGAACCCTTTTTTGAAGTCACCAACGTGATTTTAATATGGACATTTCCCAATGTGAGAGGGAAAGGGTGGCGCTCAGTGGTCTTGGTCGTGGGACCATGCGCAGTAAGCAAGCAGCAAGTGGGCATCTTGCACCGCTTGAGTTAGATCCTGCATCCGACAGCGCCTTGAGCTGCTCTGTAGCTGGAGAAGCGCTATATAAAATGACTAAAAAGAATAAAGGGGTCAGCTCGTTACTCCCCCGTATCACTACTCCCCAGGCTCGTTACTCCCCCAGCTCGTTATTTTAAGAATGTAGGAATCGGAAAGTGATTTTTGTAGAGAAAAGGGTTAGGGCAAGGGTTAGGGATAGCTCTGCAACTAACCCTTACCCGAACCCTTTTCTAAAAAGTTTACCTAGTTCGTCTCCTATAAGCGACGAAATAGGTCGAACTTTGTTCAAAATAACGAGCTGGGGGAGTAACGAGCCGGGGGAGTAGTGATACGGGGGAGTAACGAGATGTTCCCAAGAATAAATATAGAATTTGTTTTGTTGTTTTTTTAAAATTAAGTGACACATTTTCTGGATGAAAATATTGTAACGGCGATAAAACAGTCAAACCATTACTTCATAAAGAAGAGCGTTATGAACAAGTATAAGTAATTATCATTGTTAAACATAATATAAGCTTATATAAATAACTATTACTCTATATTATAATGCCTTCAATTACTATGCAGCCAGCCGTACAAGGGAAACACCACAATAGCTTTAACTCATGTACAATGATAGGGAGTGCCGCTGTCAACGTGTGATAGTTGTTCTTAGCACACAAGCGTAATAATGGAAATTGCGTGGGAGAGAAAGAAAGAGAGAGGGGGCGGGGGGGAGGAGGGCGGCCGGGAGGGGGGGGAAAGGCCTATACTTCATAACATCAACAGGGTGGTTGAAAAGTCACTCCCTAGTTAAACATTGCTTATAATCTTTGTGCCTGAAACGCCAGGTATTGTGATCCTCACACAGCTACGTAATTCAAATGTCAATTGCTGATCTTCGATTTCATCCAACAGTGCCGAGATCAGCAGCTTAAAACTAAACATTTTAAGATTCAAAATTGAAGATTAATTGATTGTCCCCATAAATGACAAGAAAATGTAGTGTGTGAAGTGACGATGCCACACGTGCAAGGACAACCATATAGACAAAACTAATATAAACAAAATTTAAATCAAATATGCATTTATCACATTACTACTGAGCGATAAAATAACGTTTTCTTGAACAGTAAAATCACATTTCATCCTCAAAGTGCAAATGTACCAATTTTGAGATGTTCAAAAAATTAAAAAATAATGACCTTGGTTAATGCTTTGAAGTAGGAGCGTTGCAATGCGACATAATGCACTGCATTTTAGCGCATTTTACATGCAAAGCAACCCGATATCATGATATCGTCTGACCACGCGTGAGCGAGCTGAAGTAACATGAGCCATAGGAAGACTTTCGACCACGTGTCAGGCGACGGGCCGTTGTGTTTAAAGCATTAAAAAGTGCGTTCTTTATTTTTGTTTATAGCTAAATGGGTAACTTTGCCTTTTAGGCTAAAATGGCTTGTATTTAGTTGTAGAAAGAAAACGTTTCTAAACACTGGATGATCATGTAGAAATGAACTAATAAGGTAGGGCTGTTCCCAATGAAGATTTTCCTGTCACAGTATGACACCGTCTTAGGCCTATATGTTAAAGGCAAGGCCAAAGTCTTTGTGCAGTACTGTCCTCAATCACCCACTCTCTACAGGAGTAGGCCTACCACTGTGGGTAGACAGCACAGTTTGTGACGGTTGTTTCCACCTTGGAGAGTCCAGAAAGGTGTTTCACCTTTACCTTCAGCGTATTAGGCGCAATGTGATACTGTCGAACTTTGTCGTCGACGCTTCATTTTGGGAACTTTTAAGTTGTTAGTTTGTTTTTTTCTACTTGTTTTAAGTTGTTCCCTGTGTCTCCTAATGAGGTTTAATTAGTGTAAAGCGCCGTGGTATGAAGGATGTTTGTTTATTCCCTGTCACATGGGAGCTGATTTGGGAAATTGCCTGGTTTGTCACATTCAAAGATGGTATGATGTGGGTCATTGCATGGGATAGTGTGGCTCATTGCTGCTCAGTTTTTACTGCGTTCCTACTATGCACATTTTCGCAGGGCGTGCTATTTTTAGAATCAATGTTGATGCCATTAATAGGCACGTGCGCTCAGGGTGGCCTCGTGGCACAGTGGGTTAGTCGCAGGTTTCCTATGCCGAAGGTCGCGGGTTCGATTCCCGCAAAGGGGCGAACTTATGTGACTTAGGTACGAGACTATTGAGGTCACCGAGGGTTTTCCCCGGGCACTCCTCTGTCCTCTCTCCCTTAAATAACGGTATTGGATGCGGTCAATCTAAAATTTCAAAAATGAAAAAAAAACCTCGATTTCCTTTCTAATAGCGATCTCCCTGCCTTTACACCACATGTTTGAGTGATAGATGTGTGCTTGTGCGTGTGAGAGAACGGGTGGAACATGTGAGCGTGTATGTTAATACAGATCGCCGCGCTTTGAACCTGATTGGTGATTTGGGGAGGGGGGGGCGGGACGCGTATATAGCATCCAGTATTATTATTAGTATTATTATTTATCGATTTATACCCACAATGTACTTTACAAAGAGGTCATTTTGTGTCGCTTATGTTTTGTTTTGTTGTTTGTTTGGGTTTCTTTTGCGTTGGGCAACACTCGGTGAGAATTTGATAGGGGTCTGTAACACTTAAATTGTTAAATCTGTGACACTTAAGTTGTTAAATTTGTGACACTTAAATTGTTAAATCTGTAACCCTTAAGTTGTTAAATCTGTGACAAATTTTAAATCTGTAGTTTTTATATCTGTGACACTGAAATTGTTACATATGTGACCTCTGGACTCATTTAAATAACTGAACTAACTTCAACTCAACGCGCACCTCATAAATACCTACATTAACAAAGGGATTACTGAGTGCTGCTTCCGCTTGTGTCCGGATGGTCCGGGAAGGAAGGAGCGACTGAGGATGTTCTTGAAAGCTATGACAGGCTTAAAACAAGGTCTTTCCCTAAAATTAATGATATTGTTATTATAAAGAGATTCTTCAAGATTTAATCCCATTATTTGCCCTTGTTGGAGTGTGGAGGATACAAAACACATATTATATAAGCCTAACAATTATAGTTCAGTTATTAAAATTAATAAAAATAACATGTTTGAAAGGTTGTAAAAGTTTTTTTTATATATTATCGTCATGCATGGCATGCGCAGCGATTTGTCATTTAAAGTTCAGGCCTAACCCAAATATTTAAAAAATGCAACAATTCCCCTTTAAGTCTCTTACATAAATTATACATCAATCGTTCAATCATTCAACAAATCAATCAACCATTCATTGTCTGTTCACACATTTAGGTGATATTTAGACATTTTAAATTAAACTTTAAAAAACACATTTGATGTCATTCCATCCTTCTTACAGAGCGCGCTTCACAGCGCAAAAGACCCGCTCAAGGCGCTGGCCGATACAGAGTTTTAACTCAAGCCACCTGGGTCGCCCACTTGAAGCTTTTTAAAGCGCGTTTTCTGACGCCCAGACAACTGAGCGCAATCTGGGCGATCCAATATTGGGGAGAAGGGTCCTAGTGTTTT
Organism: Oncomelania hupensis; assembly: GCA_036898135.1. Classification (NCBI taxonomy): domain Eukaryota; kingdom Metazoa; phylum Mollusca; class Gastropoda; order Littorinimorpha; family Pomatiopsidae; genus Oncomelania; species Oncomelania hupensis. The sequence continues at coordinate 9,378,467 of CM072512.1, forward strand.
CTGGGTACATTGTAACTTTTTTAAAAAAAAGGAAAATAAATTCACAATCATAATAGGATATAACCGTAACCCTGCAAGGCACGGTGTAAGGAGGTAGAAGAAGAGGGAGACCGAAAAAGAGGTGGGAGGACAACATTCGAGAATGGACTGGTTTGACACTGAGCGAAGCCATCATGGTTGCTGAGGACAGGGAAAGATGGAGTACGCTGGTTAAACGATCATCTGTGGTACCCCTACGACCTCCGAGTTACGGGATATGTTAGAATAGGATAGGTGTGTGGGCATGTTTACACGGTGTTATCGGGACAAACCAGTGAACCTCTACATAACCTGGTTTGACAGACCTACTTGTTTTGACGTCAGAACAATGATCCGTTAGGGTTAGGGCTGGGTTAGGGTTAGGGTTAGTGTTCGAACACTTAAAAGTACTTAAAAAGGGGGACGAAATATGACCCATTGTCAGCACAATGTATGTAGCGTTTCATGAAAGTCATGATAATACTGTGTACCTTCGGCTGTGTGTGTGTGTGCGTGTGTGTGTGTGTGTGTGTGTGTGTATGTGTGTGTGTGTGTGTGTGTAATTATTTTGATATGGAATCAGCAGACACAACACCAATTGTTCTAGCTTTTGAGATGTTTATTTCTCTTCGTCAGAAAAGAATAACGGACACAAGGTCGGTTAAAAACAGAAACTATATACACGCATAGCTTAAAAGTGTTCAAAGTAACATTTAGAGTTAGTATTTGGGGCAATTATTTGTTAATAACTATAATAATTATACAACATTACATCTAGTGGCTTGTAACTCCTGACCACAGGGGCATTTCTCAATTTGGGTGCCTGTATGGATACTCGATAGCAAAGCGGTAGATAGCACACAGCCTTGTAAGTTACGGGAGACAACAAGTTGTTATGTCAAACACAGGTATGGTTACCTCGCCTGAAGTGACGGGACTGGAGTTTGGTGATAACGTCTTAGACCTATAGTTATACCAAGTATATGTATGGATGTGTTCTGTCTACATCCTTGCTATCTCGAGGTATCCAGTATTATGTTCGTAATTTAAACAACGCCCCATGTGTCCTAACCAAAGCTTGGTAGTCTAAAATACAAGATGCATTGCAGTCTAGTACAGAGATTCATTTAATTTGGTGTGTTTTTAGCTCCTGCAACATTTCTAGCACATCGTCCACGTGATACAATCTTTATTTTATTTTATTTTATTTCATTACTTTCGTCTTCATCTGTTGCAGAGGCTTGTTCCAGAAGCAGCAGCCCATCGCCACCATTACCTTCACCCTCACCCAGACAACCCGCATCACCGCTATCCCCATCAGCGACCGGGGACGACGAATCGCCTGTCCCCGCCGGTCACTACGCTAACGACGGCTTCCACTACAGCAACGACAACTCCACCAAAGGCAGCGGCAACAGCACTAAAAATGTTGTAAAGAACGGCCACAGGCAGAACTGTACAGCGGAGGAAACGAAAATTGCGGCCTGTTTGAACGGGGGAATCTGTTTCACGATAGACCTCAACGGTGATGGACGCCGTGAGCCCTTCTGCCAGTGAGTAGCATTGAATGAATGGATGAATAAATAAATGAAGAAATGAAAAAATGAATGTATGCATGATTTAATTAAGGACTTGCAGAAGTCAGTTTAAAATTACAACAACAACAAATAATTCTATTTCCTCTCCTTCTTTCAAACAACCACAATCACCTTTAAAAAGAACCTAAAGACTACTCCTACTATTACTACTACTACTACTACTACTACTACTACTACTACTACTACTACTACTACTACTACTACTACTACTACTACTACTACTACTTTTATATAGGGCGATTCCCCAATAAAACTGAGCACAAAGCTCGCTCCTCTCTTCTTGTGGTTCATTGCTCACACTGGCAATGATAGCCCCGTGGTTCAGGACGCAAACCTTGTGTACGT
>CM072512.1:9385427-9410427 GCA_036898135.1 Oncomelania hupensis
GGACTATAATCTAATAAACGAACGAGAAAGAGAGAGAGAAAGAGATAGAGATTTTATTGCGTAATTAGGTTGTTGCAATGTTGATAGACGGAGACAGAGAGGAGTGGGGGGGGGGAGAAAGAGAGAGAAGATATAGAGAGAAAGAGAGAGAGAGAGAGAGAGAGAGAGAGAGAGAGAGAGAGAGAGAGAGAGAGATGGGCAATATTACATAATTATTGTTCTTTTCGCGTAATTTATTATGAAAATTATTGTTTGTTTGTATGTTTGCTGGTTTGAATTTATTAGCGATGAAAGATTTATTGGCTCAGTAATATTCACTCGTTGACCTTTTCAAAAATAAAATTCCTATGCAGAACTGTGTTATTGCTGTTGTCGTTATTGCTGTTGTTGTTATTCCTGTTGTTGGTTGGTGTTGTTTTTGTTGTTGCTGTTGTCGTTTACAGTAATAATGTTGTGTTGCGGTCTTCGTTCTTCTGTCGTGCTAGTCTTGTTCGTCGCCGTCGCGGCGTCTTCCATCAGTGTTTCCCATCGCCCTTTACCTGTACGACCATCCATACAGCATCGCTGAGTGCGGACGAGACCTTCTCTCCCTCTCACTTGAGACATAACAGGGAGTAGTCCTCGCCTAATCCCAGTCACGCAGTGTACTTAATAGCTATGTCGCAACCGTTTCTCCCCTTTCCTTCCTCATTACGTCCGAAGCTGCAGCTGCAGCTATTATTGCTTCTTCTCTTCATTTCTTCTTCTCCTCCTGCTCTTTCTTCTGCATCTCCTCATCCTCTTCATCCCCTCACCCTCCCCCCCCCCCCCCGCTCATTCTGCTTCATCTCACCCTCCTTCTTGATCTTATTGTTGTTCTTACAGACGAGCTTTCATTAGATGTTTTAGTATGCCGCCTAGCATGATAAGAGTGAACCATGTGCCAAGAACAAGAACAGCGCTAACAGTGGCGAAGGAACGGAAACTCCGATGGTATGGCCACGCCACCACATCATCAGGTCTTGCAAAGACCATCCTGCAAGGCACAGTGCAAGGAGGTAGAAGAAGAGGGAGACCCAAAAAGAGGTGGGAGGACAACATTCGAGAATGGACTGGTTTGACACTGAGCGAAGCCATGAGGGTTGCTGAGGACAAAGAATGATGGAATACACCAGTTAAACGATCATCTGTGGTGCCCCTACGACCTCCGATTTACGGGATAGGATAGGATAGGATAGGATAGGATAGGATAGGATAGGGAGAACAGCTCTGCATATGCTCGCTTGCAGCTAGCCAGACATTGCACTCGTTCAAGAATGCAAACTCTTCATCACATTACCTGTTCTGCTCTTTGTTTATATTGGTAAGACGAGATAGGTCAGGATAGGATGCCACACAGCGTATCAAAGACTGCCTAAAGCAGCGCTTACACCGCCTCTTCACCATCTCTGCCGCTGGTTATCAACAGACTTTGCAGGTTTTCTTGAAATATTATATTGTCATCGCATCGACCGTCCTGAAGGGGGAAGACATCACGGGCCATAACGTTAGTTAATTAGTTAATTAGTTAAGCATTGTTTATAGGTTCCAGCGGACTGCAAAGAGCCGAATCAGGATCACAACTTGGTTGAAAGAGTAGGCTACTCACCCCCAAACCGTATAAAAGATCTGCTGAAACAACCCTAATGGCACTTCACCAGCCGGTCACTTTACAATAAAGGCATCCCAAGCAGGGGACGCTGAAGCTGTACTCTATTTTATCGATCCGCCATTTACAAAAACAAAATATAAACATCAACGGTGGCTCAACACTGCCAACTGATAAGCCCCGGCGACATGTGGTATACAGTAAGCCTACGTGCCTAACACATCGCTTAAAGGGCCTCAGGTCCAAAGATTTGACGTTTACTTTTGATCACAATCGGTGTACCCTAAACTTCGCAATTGTTAGAACATTAAACAATGATGAAGTGGGCTTTCGTTGCTCAAACCAAACCGCTACAGTTTGAATTTTCTATTTCTATACTGACAGAGAAGTGCATTTTCCCCCCTGTTTAAACGGAACACCAATTCCCTAACCGTGTGATCTTTGATCCTATTTGGCAATGAACCACGCGGCTTCAAGCGTGCCTCTTATGGTGGCTGGTGTAGGATGGGAACTATTGTATCACGCTAAAAGTAAAACCAACACCTTAATTTTCAGAAAACAAATTGTTGTTATAGGTTCTGCTTCTTACAGGCTTTGGTGGATGCGATTTTTAAGCACAAAAGGGTGCTATTAATAGGCACGAAAAACTACGGAATGTATTAATTTAAAAATAAATATACTTTGGAAAGAGTCTTTTTTGTTGTAAGGTTATTTGTTTCAATGGGCCAACACTCACTATCCTATCCTATCCTATCCCGTAATTCAAAGGTCGTTGGGGTACCATAAATGATCGTTTAACCAGCGTACTCCATCTTTCTCTGTCCTCAGCAACTCTCATGACTTCACTCAGTGTCAAACCGACAGGAGGTGGTGTCAAGCCTATGTACCAGCTGTTTAAGTTCTCGTTACTCTTCAGTCAATCTATTAATGTCATCCGCAAAATGGAGGTTGGAGATTGCTCTACCCCCTATACTGACTGTGCCTTCGTGATCTGAAAGGGCATCTAACATGAAGCGCTCTAGGAAGATGTTAAAAAGTGTTGAAGAGAGCAGGCATCCTTGGCGCACACCGATTGTTGTTCTGAACCAGTTCCCGATGGCGCTGTTGTGGAGGACCGCACTGGTAGCCTTGTCATACAGGCTTTTGATGACTTCAATAATTTTAGGGCTGATGTTGTACACTCTCATGGTTGCTCACAGAGCTGCATGCCAGACTCGGTCAAATGCTTTCCTGAAGTCTACAAACACATGATATAGATGTTGTTGATGCTTTAGGTATTTCTCGCAGATTATTCTGAGATTGAAAATCTGTTCAGTGGTACTTCGCCCTGCTCTGAATCCTGCTTGTTTTTCAGCTATGATTTGTTCAGATTGGGGTTTCAACCTGTTGAGTATTATTTTCAGGAGGACCTTGCTGGGATGGCTGATGAGGCTGATGGTGTGGTAATTTTCACACTGCTGAAGGTCACCCTTTTTGGGAAGAGTGATGACAAGCGACTGGGTCCATGGTGTAGGCCACTCCCCACTCTGCCAGATCTTGTTACAGATAATGGTGAGTGCGTCAATCATCGCTTCCCCTCCGGCTACAGCAATTCCGCGGGTATGTTGTCCAATCCCACTGATTTCCTCTTCTTTAGTGACTGCACTGCTGCCTCTACATTTTCTCGGAAAATTGGGAGGGTTTCTTCCTCTTCTCTGTTCTGGGGACATTCTAAAACTGATGGGTCTCCGTTTCGTTTGTGGTTGCAAAGGTCAGAGCAGTACTCTGTCCATCGATCCAAGACTTCTTGTTCTTATGTAAGGCATATGCTAGACTTGCTTTGGATCGTGGAGTCCTTGGGCTTTTTAACACCTGTCAGCCGCTTGACAGTCTTTTAGGCCTTCTAGCTGTTGTTCTTGCTCAGACTGTTCTCTATTTCCTGGCATTGCTCTCCTATCCAGCTCTCCTTTGCTGTGCGCATGCCTTTTCGGATTTCATTGTTGATTTTTCGGTTGGCATCACCTCCCTGTGAAGTGTTCTTTTCCGTTTTCATCTCTCTTTGTTAATCACACAGGTCCAAGTGTTCAGGTGTGATCCACGGTTTCTTCTTTGGGCGGTGCTTGCCAAGGATCTCAGTGACGGCATCTGTCACAGCTGAGTTGAAGGTGGTGGTCAGGGTGTTGACATCTATTTCACCAGCTCCCAGAATGAGCAGTGGTGCAATTTCCCTCCAATTGTGGCTTGGAATATTTCTGCCACCTCCGGGTCTTGCAGTTTGTCCAGGTCGAACTTCAGTCTAGTGCACTTTGCTGTGTTTACTCTCTTCAAGTGGAGCCGGAAGGACATCATCACGAGATCGTGGTCACTTCCGATGTCTGCTCCTGGGAAAGTGCGTGTCCTGCCAATGTTGATGCTTGATCTGAAGCGTTTCTTGACCGTGATGTAGTCAATCTGGTTGTGGTGCTCCCCGCTGGGACTATGCCATATTGTGGTTGCCAGTATCAGATGGTTGTATTGGGCAAACTCCAAGAGTTTCATACCCCTGTCATTTTTCTCGTTGTTGCAGTGGTGTCCACATGTGTCTTTCCAGTTGTGGTGCGCATCTTGGCCAACCTTGGCATTCCAGTCGCCTTCCACTATGACTATTTCCTTCTTCGGCACTTGATCAAGGGCAGCCTGTAGATGTTTATACAAATCCTCCACTTCGCTTTCATTATAGTCTGATTTGGGGACATAGACCTGGATGATGGTGATGTTGAAATGGGTGCTCCCAGACGGATGGTAATGAGTCTACTGGAGACTGGGCGGCAACCCATGACAGTGGCTATAATGTCTTTGTGAACAAAGAATCCAACGCCGTGTTCGTGCCTGTCATCTCTACCGCTGAAATAAAGTGTGTGGCCTTTGTCGGTCTTTGTTTGACCTAGGCCTTTGCAGCGCCGTTCTCTGATACCTTAGATGTTCCATCGGTAGTGGTCCAGCTCGTGGGCCAGTTCTTCTAATTTTCCCTCCGCAGTTAAGGTCCTGACATTCCAGGTTCCTATGACGATGTTGTTTCTTGTGCGGATCTTGCTAAGTTGTCCATCAGTAGCACACTTATCACATCCATCCTGGTGGTTAACGAAAGGCGCGGTCCTTGGTGACCCGGGCGACGACCGATCCGGTATGGAGTGAGTGGTTCTTTTCATCATGCAGTGTGTCTTGGGCAAGAAAGACCTAGCAGGGCCCAATCCTCTCCAGGGTGTTGGCCACAACCGAAATCCACGAGTACAGTGCAGTGTGGCTCGCCGTGGCCCCGAGCACGTGGTCGTTAAACCTGGCGGTGAATTGTGTGTAGAAGACTTTAGCTCAGTGATTCCGTGCTGGCATCACCCCTGTTAATCGCTTCTTACGACACGCCGGGAAACGTTGGGTCTAATCTATTCAATGCCCGAACCCACAGAGCACCAACACTCACTGTGAAAGTATAAAAATGGCTATGTGGAAGGGGCGCGGTCAAATTGGGTCACTTTACCTTTGTATTTGTGGAGTACCATAGCGCCTGCCACCACTGTCTATTATAAACGTTGTAGGTACATCTGTCAAGCACAAGGAAGGATTATAAAGCTTGCCTATTAGGCAAGCCCTATCTATACAAGATATATTTATTGTGCCCTATACATTACATGTGTGCGGTGTGACGATGTCCAATCAAAGTCAATGGACATCAGGGAGAAATGAACAGTCCTCAAGAAAACTTCTAATCGACCTGTGTGTCTGACAGTGTATATAGGAAATACCTAATTAAAGGTTACTAAGAGTTCGGTTTGGAATAAGACGGAGAAGGAAAGCTGGCGTTTCATGCGTCATATCCTGTAATTAAGTTAACTGCCAACATGATTGAGTACTTTTATTTTACGGTGTCGCATAGAGTGCTGGGGGTGTTTAAGAGGTCAGGCAGATTTTAGAGTGAAAAATTGGAAGGCTGATTAATGAGATAATATGATGAGAAGTGCACGTTCAGAGCTGGTGTAGTCGCTGACATAACAAGTAAAACGAACACGAGAGAGCGCAGTGCCTTGAAGAAATCTAGAAGCAGTTTTAGAAGAAGACAGCATGCTCGTAGCAGCCGAACTGAGACCTGTTGTCCCCCAGTTAACAATCATAGAACGAGGCTGGGGGTTAACGTCGATAGAAAGAAGTTGGAAAGCCATGTATGTGACGAGTTGTACCATGTTAAATGCACCAAGGAAGTCGATGAACATACGACTAACAAAAGAGACAGTTTTTTCCTTTTTCTAGATGTGTGTAAGTAATATATAGTATAGTAGCGATGGCATCGTAGGATATCAGTCTTTGGCCCTCTGGACAGACGTGTATTTAAATCACAGGTGTTACTTGCCATGAAAGTGTCATGGGTCACTGCAATCATAAAATAAAATAAATAAAACAAAATTAAAGAACTTGTGATGATATCCTGGAGAAGATACGTTTATCCTACAAGGGGAGTTCAACTTTTATATAGTCAACACAAATTCTAACATTACTTCATTTAAATGTAAATTAATAATTATAATTGTTCAATGTGCTGGGTAATTTCTTTAGCAGTTCTTCTTCATCATTTGTTAAGCAATTCTCTGGTTGGGTAATCTAATAGAATTGGTCCGAGTTGGGTTAGACTTCAGTTGCAGTTGAGGGAGACATAGCTGCTACGGGTGAGTCATCTAGCTACTGGGCAAGACCTGGCGAGGTAGAATCTAGATGATCTCCTTCGTTTCCATGGGAGCAAGCGTCATGCGTTTACTCAACAAACCATCCCAGAGCTGAACTGTAAAATCCAGAACTCTGGCTACAATATTTGGTACGTTGTTGTTGTTGTTTGTAGGTTATAGTCACATGACACTTTCGCATATAGGTGACTACTGGACCGATTTATACTGACACCAGCGGGCCAGTTGTTGGTAAAGGGGAAAATAATATGATCACACGTTGACCAATCCGGGATTCGAACCAGCGACCTTTCAAGACGCCCTTACCAACTGAGCTACCCGGCCCCATGCAAGGATTCTATAGCATCAGGCACCTGCCCAGTTTCCCATAGGCACACTTCGATCCGAATCTTAAGGCTAAGATATATCAATCAACATGCACAACATGTCAGAAACAATAATCGGTTTCTGTAAATATATATAATGAACATATTAATACATGGCAATCAATATAATATATATAAACATACACGTATTAAAACTACTAGTGTTAACTTATTTCTAGTCTCTGGGAATCGTGAAACCATCTCTAGTCTATCACTTTTCTTGGTGAGGCTGAGGCTTTATGGTTCACTGCACTTTGGTCCTTGTTTGACCCTCGTGGCTTCGCACTTAGTACTCGACTGAATAGCTAAGTTTTCGGATACCGGTATATGCAGGGGTCTCTACGTCCTCCCTAATCATTTAATTCTCGTTCTAGTTAATCTCGCTCATATGGGAATCCTCTTTTGGAAATTTGGCTTTCCTGTCCCACCTGTGGGACACGGTCTGTTACGTCTCGACTTCGAGTGTCAGAGACGAGCAGTAGGATAGACCCAATAGAGATATGAGTCGCATGAGCTACTTATCGGCAAAAGACCCTGGTCCTATGGCCGAGTAAGCTACTTTACATTCTTGGTTTAGGGGGGGTCTGCCTGAATGTCTCGGGAACGAACGTTTCAAGTAGGTTAATTTAACTTATGTGGACTTCCCTTTAGATAACTGGTAAATTAAGGTCAAGTTTTTTCAATACGAGCAACCTACCGAGATAGTTTATCGCTAACTTGAGTTACCACATTTTTGTCGTCAACATTTCTGCTGTTACAGAACTTGAAAGTTGAACCTTGCAAATGCGCTAACACCTTTGGGTCGGGTCGGTAGGTTGCTCGTTGCCTGGTTTTAAATTATATAACTAGTGTCCTCTTACAATCCAGAATCAACCGGATCTCTTAAGTCAATGGGACAAACCCACTCACGCATAACGCCATAATCTGATTGACTAAAGGTAGAGAGTGGGGGCACAACCGCAGGCATTTTGCTATACAAAGCTTTATAGTAAACATGTGGTTTGGTGGGGAATCGGTGCATTGAGAGACGATAGAAGGGCCCCCACTGCTTACAACTCTGACAAAGTGCGACCTTCCATTGGAATGGCGTGTCATTGACAGATATGCACGAAGGCTCGTAGTCTTTGACTTTGGTGTTGGTACGTTGTGTTTTTTTCATTCAATCAAAACGAGTGCTCGGCTGACTGTACACTTTTCAATTCAGTGCTGTGTGCAATGCTTGTGGTGTTAGATTATGTACCTCAGTTTTCAACAGTGCTTTTCCGAACTTATCTACTTGCTAACGACGCTTTTACCCGAAATTCAGCTCAGTCTTTTCAACAGCAGAGTTTTGTAATATCATTTTACAGTTTGTACTCGTATTCCTAATAGCATGAAGGTGCTACATGTTCACGTTTGACTACACAAATAGACTACCGGGACAGCGAACGCCAACGAAGTGATCGTAGCTGTGTTGTGTTTTAGAGCTTTTGCGTGGAATGTTCAGTGCTAGATTATGCTTGGACTTTAAACCAAAACACACATTTATTGTGTCGTTGTTATAGAGCGCCCTTTCATGTTCAAAAGTTGGTCGATGCGATATTCGGATACAGGGATCTAACTAAAAACTCAAACCGCTGGAAGCGCCCATTCGCTACGCTTTTGAGTACCTGGAGTGGTCAGAAGCGTGAAGCGAATGTCTAAAGTGAAGTGGAACGTAGGTGTCACATCCTTCAAGTTCCGGGTCTCCTAGTTTATCTGGGCGCCTTTGCGCATGCGCCAGTTTATGTCGGGCCGGCTTTGTCACGATGTTCTTAGGCGTCCTAAGCCTAAGCCTAATCCAAACCCTAAACCCTAACCCAAACCCAAACCCTAACTCTAACTCTAACCCAAACCCTAACCCTAACCCTAATCCTTACTAAGACTACGATAGCACTGTGCGCATGCGCCGAAATTGGTAACGCGTCGACCAATCAGAATGCTCCCAGTCGCTCCCAGCCCAGCTAAGATACTAGGAACTGTGATGATGTCACATAGGTTTTCATATACTGAATTATATTGGAGTGAAGCGTAGACCAAAATTAGCTGGCCATTGTTTTTCAGTTTCCGACATGGTTGTGTAATGGTTGAATTCTGCATTGAAATAACTGTATGTTGACATTCAGCGTTATAACTTTACGGTGCATGATAAACCTTTGCAAGCGTTATCTGTAAGTAAAAAAAACTTTTTTAAAAAATTTGTTTCTGCGGTGTGGGATACTTTGGCATGGAAAAAAAAATTTTTGAAGTGAAATAATAATGGGGTGAGGGACCGGGGCATTTGTGTGTGTGGTGGGTAGGAGGGATGCGCGCGTGTGGGTGTGTGGGTGCGCAGGCGCGGTTTTAATCTTTTAACGGGAAATATTCCTGTGTGTAGATCTACCTTGTCGACATTGTGTTCAATCCAGTTTGCTCCTTACGGGAAAACTCGATCATTGAACATACAAAGAAAATGATTGTATGTCGACATTGCGGTTTGGTGTTTGTTGGGTTAATGTTGCTGTATTGCTATAGTATGAGTTTGTGTTGAAGCTATTGTCCTGAAATGTAGTTTTCGGGTATTGAAAATACGAGGAAGTGGTGATTATGCCGGGGTTTCGGTTTCCGGTGTGTTCGGTTATAAACCACATAAAGGTTTATTTTCGCATTCATCCCGTCTTTTTATTTATTATTTTGATCGTATAAAAACTAGGCTTAACTTAAGTGTTGTTAGTGCATATTATTAGGTAAACTTAATAGACATAGTCAACTCTCACTATCACTGTGGTGAATCGGCTACAACTGTTGATAGATCGACGATAGTGTGTATACGCGCGCGGCCTTGTTTACACAGTGTTATCTGGACAAATCAGTGAACATCTACATAACTTGCATTGACATGCCTACTTGTTTTGACGTCAGAACAATGATCCGTTAGGGTTAGGGCTGGGTTAGGGTTAGGGTTCGAACACTGCAAAGTACTTAAAAATGGCGACGAAATATGACCCATTGTCAGCACAACGTATGTGGCGTTTCGGGAAAGTCATGATAATACTGTGTAACCTCGACTGTGCGCGCGTGTATAATGTGTGTATTCTTGTGCGTATGTGTGTGAAAGAAAGAATTTCCAGTGTGCGTGTGCGTGTTTTCATGTGTGTATCTGCGGGTGTGTGTGTGCGTAGGTGTGTGCGGGGGTGCGTGTGTGTAGGTGTGTGTGTGTGTAAGAAAGAAAGAGAGAGGGAGAGAATTAAAATTTGATGTTGGATCAATATGTTTTTACCGACCCTAGCTTTCGTCGATTGCTGCTAGATTCAACAAATAGCACCCGACATACTCGCTATAGGCTTACATCATGGCGCTTATGATGGCGACGACGACGACGACGACGACGGCGATGATGATGATGATGATGACGATGATGATGAAGACTTGCACTAGTAGAACTGAATCATCAATAGATGGTTAGGTAGGTAACAGTAAAACTTCAGTTGGTGCAGCTTATTCGGTGGGTGGCACACCACAGGCGTGTAAAGGTGGGCATAGGTAGGTGTGGACTTTAAAATTCAATGTACATCAGATAACTTCCATGGTAACAAGGGGTAGGATTTCCCCCACAAACGCTCCTAGACATAGGCCTACATCACACTTAGGAGCATGACACATTATGTTTTTTTTTTTTTTTAAATGTCATTGAATCTGCGCCTTAATTGCTGGAATTTCAAAGACATTTTCTGCCTCGCGATTTTTTCTACGTGACAGAGTGTTGTACTGTGTGAACGGAAGTCATTACCCAGAAGCACATTTATAAATTGCGTTTAGACTCTGTTTTTGTGTGCTAGAAAGAACTGTAGAAGCTAGGTTTCCAAGATGTAACTCCCTGAACTTTTGACAGTTTTGAACTTTTGTGAGGTTCTGTTTGGATTTTTAAATGTTAGGACTTAGGGATTTTATTCGTCACACGACGTTGGCGAAATTCGGGCGGCCTTTTCGGCGAAAGCGCGGCAGTCAGAAGAGTTGCGCTACACAGGACAAGGGGGAGTGGGCAGGAGAAAACAGGACCTATAGTTGCATGCCGGACGTGGTAGGCCTGTTGCTGTTTCTGGCACCCCGCCCGTCTACGACATGAGCGTGAGGATCTTTACAGTCCCCGTGGTGGAATTCAGGCGTCCACATATTTATTCTCTCATGGGCAGGAGTATATAAGTGACTTCATAAGTCTCATACCTAAGAGGGGCCGGGTAGCTCAGTTGGTAGAGCGGCTTACTATTAACCGAAAGGTCCCTGGTTCGAATCCCGGATTGGCTAACGTGTGATCGTATTATTTCCCCCTTACCATCAACTAGTTCGCTGTTGTCAGAATAATGTGACCAGCTGTTGTCAGAATAATGTGGCCACTGTCGATGGCTGTTTCTCCAGCACAGCAGACTTGGTGTGCGGCGTGCCTCAGGGTTCCGTTTTAGGGCCGGTGTTATTCATTCTGTACACCAAGCCACTGCTTCTTCTGCTTAGAAAGCATGCTTTTGAGAGTCAGTCATTTGCAGACGACACACAACTTTATAAATCCACAGCCCCCTCTCTCATTAATTCCACTGTTCAGACTTTGGAGAACTGCATCACAGACATTAAGTCATGGATGACACGCAACAAGCTTAAGCTTAATGACGACAAAACCGAAGCCCTCCTCATTCACAAGCACAACACCTCCTCCTCACTCCCGCCTCTCCCAACATCGCTTACGGTAGGGACAACAAACATTCAGTTCTCATCCTCAGCAAGAAATCTCGGCTACATTCTCTCCGATGACCTGTCCCTCAACAACCACATCTCCAACATCTGTCGCTCTGCATACACGGCCATACGCCAAATCAGCTCCTTTCGCCACTATCTTACGCTCACTGCCACCAAAACCCTAGTCTGCGCTCTCGTCCTTTCTCGTCTTGACTATTGCAACTCTCTCCTCGCTGGCTCCCCAAAACACATCATTGACAAGCTACAAAAGGTTCAGAACTCAGCAGCTAGACTAGTATTCCGAGCTAAGAAACGCGATCACATCACACCTCTACTACATTCCCTTCACTGGCTTCCTGTGCAAGCACGCATAGAGTACAAACTCTCTGTTCTCTGTCACAACTTCTTCACAGATTCTTGTCCCTCCTACCTTGCTGATCTACTGTCTGTCTACTCCCCTTCACGCACTTTAAGATCTTCTGCCGACACTCGCACACTCAAGGTTCCCGTCACCCGCACTAAGACATACGGCCAACGTGCATTCGCTTACTCCGCACCTAAGCAGTGGAACTCCCTTCCCTCCCATATCCGCAACATACAATCAACACAAGCATTCAAAAAGGCCCTCAAAACCCACCTCTTCAAACTTCACTATTCAGAATGATCTGTATCCCGCTGCCATTCTCTCCTCTTTGTCTCTGTCTGATCCGTAAGTGTATACACGGCTGTACATATTTATACTGTTTTTCCTCCTGGGCCTAACCGGGCATATAAATAGCTGTGAATATGATTTTGCTATTCTATTTGTCTTTTCTGTCATTTGTGTACATAGTTGTAAATTGTAATTTGTGTACATGAGTGTAAATAATTTGTACCCTTACTGTTCTGTCTTTTGGTGTATTGTAGCGAAAGCGATGTTTTATCGAGTGCATGTACTTATATGTAATGACTATGTAAAGCGTGGTGAGTCTGGTCATAGGCTGGAGTACCCGCTATATAAAAATCCGTTATTATTATTATTATTATTATTATTATTATTATTATTATTAGTCGCCTATACGCTCCAATGTCGTGTGACAATAATCTACAGTTACATTTACACTTAAGGTAATTAGTTCGCCCTCTAGAGAGAATCGCGCCCACGCCGGTTGGTTTCGGCATTAGGTAATAGTTTTTGCACTGGATACCAGCGTTCTACTGCGGCTCCTGGCAGACCACCTTGTACGTATCAAACAATGTTAAACGTGTATAATCATATACTTTTTTTTAACAATCAAAACAACCCACATTTCTTAGCACTATGTCACACTAGGGTACGCTATTCTCTATCCTTTAAAAAAATTGTTTTAGCTCTACATTCCAAGCCCCCGCTGCAGGCATCAATGAAAATGATGTCGCACTATATATTTCCCTCGCCCGCTGAGCGCTTTAAAGAAAAAAGAAAAAGAAAGTACACCTTGCTGCAAGCTTGTCAATAATGAATGGCGACATTGATCGTTTCAACTTTGCCGTGCGAGAGGGGAAAAAGGGTAGGCCTATTAAGCCCAAAGGGCGTTGACATTTCACACACCTGTGAAAGGCCAACCCTGCTCTGAAACGCTCTCGCTCTCGCTGAACAGCGAGTATCAAGTGGCAAGTGTTTACTGTCCGTATCATCAATAGCTTACTTGCTCTGGTGGTTTAGTGTTGATTTGTTCTGGTGGCTCATTGTTAAATTTAGGTCACTTACACCTCTTATTTTGTAAAATGGTTATCCCCGCCTGCCCTATCACCAGACCTGTGCACATCTACGGATTTTCCGTATTTTCTCCGATTTTCATGAGCAGAATACGGAGCTACGGATTACTTATTGAAATTCCGAAATTCCGATTTTTTTAATAAAAATTTTTTTATTACTTTTTTTCTGTTTTAAGATATTTTAGACTAGTTGTGCTTAAAAGACGTTTTTCGAACCGGAAGCGCGTGTTTGTTTCTAGTTCGTTCAGCATTTGTGTGGTTGCAACTTCATACTTGTGCTTACAATGAATTTGGTAATCATGTACCAATACAAAGTTCCTCAGAACCACTAAATATTAACATACTAATTAGTAAAAAGCCTTTTTTTTAATATTATAGATTGGTTAGAAAAGATTTATAGTATTGGACACCTATTAAATGACAATGGTAGATTTCTATTATAATTTATATAATGAATATATACAAAAATACATTATTTATTCAAAATTTTCGACTTTTTCCAGTTGTATTAATGCAGTTAAAAAGTATGTAACCAAGGTAAAATCATTATTAATCTGTCCAGCCATACATTTTGTTAAATAAAATATTGTCCTAATTTGTATATTTTGATACTCTGCTAATAAAGGTTTTGTTAAACAAACAAAAAATGTAACAGTGTTGATGTTTTAGCTTGGCTTGAATAGATTGTAATTCCCATTCTACTGCTTCGTAGTGTTTCAGTTTGTGTGCTTTGTAAGCAGAATTATGTCTTGAACTGTCGTTACAGCTTGCTACTGAAAATTTTTAAAAACTACTGAAATTTGGTTTGTTTGCTACTGATGAGCGTTTTGAGTGTGCACAGGTCTGTATCACCAATTGTGGGTTGTAGAACGTTCTTCTTCAATGTGCCTTCGAGGAGTATATTACGCTGTGTCCGGGGACTTACAGTATCAATATGATGGCGGGTTTCCTACCGTCTCTGATATTTGGTTTGCGGTTTGCTTAAAGACTGTAAGCCAAAGATTCGTGCATGAGCGGGTGTACTAGGATTTGACAGCTTTAAATTGCTAAGGTAAGTGGTTTATAAGGAGTGAATTGTTTTGGATAGATTGTTGCCACAGTAGTAATCTCAAAGTAGGCCTATTTATAATACCCAAGACTTATGTAACGTCTCAACGTTTAAATGCGGCGTTTTCATTTCGGTGTAAAAAAGAAGAAGCGGGCTAGCAAACTTCATACACGCTCACAAAACAATCGGGCATGGCCGGTCATAATTATAAGGCAGGCACGCACGCGAGCACAAACGCACACACAACGAACAATGACACAAATGCGCGCGCGCGTGCGAACTCACACACACACACACACACACACACCCACACACACACACACACACACACACACACACAGAGTTCATTTTTTCTCAAATATAAAGAATAATACTAATGTTATTTCCTTATGTCGTTGCGATCTTTTTTAAAAGCTAAATAAAAGTCTAGTGAAGGTGGTATAGCTCTTGTGTGCATTCTTTACTGTAGAGAGAGGGAGAGAGAGAGAGAGAGAGAGAGAGAGAGAGAGAGAGAGAGAGAGATTATAATTATTGTATATTATAAGCAGCACGCCAAAAACTGTCACTGTATATTTTGTGTGAATATTTTTTTTTTAAAAACTTGAATTATTATAGTCCACGCAACGCCTCGTGGTCCAATCTCGAGTACTTGGAGAACGTACGCATAAAGAAAGAGGGGAAAATTTACAATTAATGGCTAACCCTTACAAGATGATGGCCAGAGTATTTCCGGTACTAGTGTGTACGTGCAGCAGCAGCGTGAGTCTGTTAAAGTACCGTTCTAAAACAACTACCCATCACGGTAAGGTAGGTAAAGGTGTCCCCGTAACTTTCCGTTGGGGGTGGGAAGCGCTCAGGACCTGTCTTTTCTCTAGGCCGGCTTCTATCTTCTCTCCCTCGCTCCTTTACCTTTCAAGGTTCTAAAACAGATCCAAGTACGGTACCCATTCACAGCTGGGTGGAGCGAGGTGTGTCGTGCGCTTGTTTCAATCTTTTTGTGTTGTTTGGCGGTTGCTTTCCAAGCATTGTCACCCGTCCAAGTACTTTATCGGTCCTGATGTTGCTTGGCATGAAACATTGCTAGCGTGTACCCAAACCTCTGTACTACTGCGCTACTCGTCACGCGGCAAATGAAAGACCACCACAATACCAGCAGCTGACGACACAGTGTTACGTTTGCGACGCGCACGATAGTACGTGTGAGACGCGCACGATAGATCCGATCGTTTTGTTTTGCAAAGCATGCAATAATAGAGTGTAGTAACCTTTGATTTGATTTTGCGTTGTAGTTAGAAGAAGCTTGGTATAATGTTGATAATTTTCGTTGGTCGATATTATTGGAGAATTTTCTGGGATTGCTTGATTACTATCGATCGAAGCGTCTAGATAGATCCACTAGAAGCTGAGAGTTTCTTTACCTATCCTATCCTGTCCCGTAACTCGGAGGTCGTAGAGTTTCTTTTAGGGTAAAGAAAGTTGTATGACGTAAGATAGTGATGACGAAGTTTATTCTGATAGGTTATAATTGCGTCAGGCTCGAACATTCGAACGTTCTCTCGAGTATAGAGAGACTATATATATATGTACCGCACTGTTTCAGTTGAGGGAGAGAGAAAGTGGAAAAAGCGCTGGAGCGATTGTATGCAGTTGTTGATGTATGCTGAATAAAGTTGGAAAACTTTATATACGACGACTCCTGCCTTGTTGCTGAGTGAACAGGTTGCGTGGATAAACCAATCCGAGTTACACTTATCAGGATTTAAGCATTGAGGCTGAATAAACTATACTGATAAAAACCAACACAAAGTGTAACACACAGCATAGCTGAGACTCTAGCCGATTAGCCTACAGTAGCCTGCCTCTCACAAGTGGAGAGAAGCGACCGTAACGCCCCGGATAGTCTCAGCTGCGCAATGTGGCATCGGACTGATCCACAGTCTGATTATCTTGTTATCTTGTTAAAAAGAGTTTTGCAAACAAAGGGAATAATCAACATGCTTGAAAAAAAATTGGTGGGTGATGTTTATTGCAGATCTCTTAATTTCGTATCACTGTGACGAGAGCTGCGGCCCCTGATGACATTACCTT
The DNA here is from genome assembly GCA_036898135.1 of Oncomelania hupensis. Lineage (NCBI taxonomy): Eukaryota > Metazoa > Mollusca > Gastropoda > Littorinimorpha > Pomatiopsidae > Oncomelania > Oncomelania hupensis. The sequence continues at coordinate 9,401,706 of CM072512.1, forward strand.
ACATGGCGTGAGCGTTTTCAGCTAATATGAATGAATGATTGAATGACTTGTAAAGCGTACACATATCTCCACATCCAAGAGCAACATCAGATATAAGAAGACTTAAGACCAAGTGTGAGGTGACAAGGCCTTTATTATAATGGGCATCTCTTGTCACTTTGAGATGCAATCAGATTCCAGCAATGAAATTCTACTACTATAGTGATCACAAAAAGCGTTGTTTCAAGCAAATGTGTTACTGTTTATAAACGTAAAGGAGGCTTTTTCAATAGGGAGATACCTTTCGACCATCCTGTATTGAGTATGGCAGTCCAGAGATGAGCGTTGGCGAGTGAAAATGTATGTGTGGGGATGGGGGATGTGTGAGTGTGTGCGCGCGTCTGTGTGTGTGTGTGTGTCTGGGTGTGTGTCTGGGTGTTTGTGATTGTATCTAAGGCTGTTTAGCAGATATATTTTGAAACAGGACATTCCACTAGAACTTCACAATAGCTGGCTTTGAGGTTTGGGGATTAGAAACTCGAGACCAACTCCAGCGCATTATCTAGTTTTCCAACCATACTTGCTGCAAAGTTTTAAGCTGAATTAATACTATATATACACACAGACATTCTAGCACGTCGGGGTATTGTCATGATAATGTCATAAATTGAAGGTGTCGGAATCCTTACCCACTACAGTTATGACTGGTAAAGTCTTTTGGTTTTTCCAGAGTGTTTGTAGAATTAATAAGAAAGGGTATTTTAGTAATTTAGAAGGTAATATTAAATATAACAAGAATTTGGTTTACATTAATATTTTACTTAATTTAAAACACATTTGACAAACAAACAAGAACTAATAACAACAACTTAGCGACGCTTGTTTTTTCTTTTCTTTTTTTATTTTTATTTATTTATTTTATTTATTTATTTATTTTAGATTAGTTTTATTTATTTTTATTTTTTTTTTTTTTGGGGGGGGGGGGGGGGGGTTGAGTTGAACAGTTTTAGGTGCAACAGCAGCATTACGCACACATGCAGAGGATTTGCTTTAGGTGGTTTCGGGGTGAAGTCTGAGATCAAACCTTTTTTGAGCTTATATAAGCTTATGCCTTAATTTGTCTCAGACGCGTCATCGTTGCACACAAATACTGTACATGGAATTTACATGTTGGGGGTTGCGAGCTTAAATTAAAGCCTTAAACCTCGGCTCAGTGGTCAGTTTGAGCGGCGGCGACGACTACTTGTTATATCATTTTTCTGTGTGACAACATTGCAATCGCTCAACGTAAACACATAGTCACACTCACACGCACACACACACACGCACGCGCGAACACTCACACACAGATCAGTCCTTCAGACCATGGTCCTTTAAATGAGCAATTTTTTATAACACATACTAAAAGTTCTCTTAAAAAAAACGATAGCTTTTAAAGGCCCCCAATTCCAAGGCTTGATTTACCTTTGGAGTAAAATAAACAAACTGGTTTGCCCTACTCTTAGCATTGCTGTTACATCAGCCAATGGTAAAAGGAGCTTTCCTTGCTCAAACCAACCGCTGAAGTTGGAATTGCCCATTTCGGTTCTGACAAAGAGTGATTTCCCCTGTTTTAACGGTACATCGATACCATAACCATGTGACCTTGGACTTTATTTCTGATTGAACCACTCGGCTCAAAGATTGCTGTCTTTGGTGTCTGGGGTAGGATAGTGTCTATTTGATCAAACCTAACACTAAAAACCTTACCGAGCACATTTTTTTACGGGTTGTATCGTTTACCGGTTGTGAAAAATGCTATTTTTAGCTCAAAAGTTTTAGACAGCGGTTGCTATTTATAGGACACAAACAAACACAAACTTCGGAATTTAAAAAGGAAAAAAAAGGTTGCTTTAAGTGAACGGCTAGGCGGTACAGAAATGCAATACAACGGATTAGCAAGCCGTTTTCAGAGGGTATGCCTCTTAGACCTGGGTGCATATCTGATACGCCGGTTTCAAAATTCAATAGGCGCTCTAGGGATTTATTTGACAATTTGAATGCCACCACTTCAAGCTCTTGTGAAAAGCACAGGTACCTTATGTATTGCTTGCATGTTCAAATGAATAATAAATTATTCCTGCGTGCACATTTGGTGTCCAGATATTTGATTCGTTGTAGAATACGAAGAATCGAGGGAAGGGGGGTGGGGGGGGGGGGTAAGAGGGGTGGGGATGGCAGACGGAATGAGGAAGTGGAAGCGAAATGGGAGGAAGAAGAGAAGAATAAAAGTAATATAGTATTGGATGCAGTCTAATATGTTAAAAATAAAATTCGAATTTTTTCCCGTCTTCTAATAGTGACTTGCCTTTTCCACCGCATGTTTGGGTGATGAACGTGTGTTTCCCCCGTTCGGGTGCCTAGGATTTCAGTATAAATAGTATCCCCACTTTCTGGAAATTTAGTGCTTTAAATTCCCACTGTCGCTGTCTTTCTCATTTGTTCCTTCTCAATCCTGCTCTGTTCTATCAATCTGCTATACTATCTTCTTTTTCGCTAGACCAGTCATCTAACCTTTTTTCTTGAAAACTCTTCCGGGACAAGACTCCTTATTTGTGTGTGAGGTCTGTTGGATCAGCTTGTGAATATTGGACGCTTTCTGCCAGGTGGTAACTAGGGCTTCCTGTGATGTTATTATTTAGCAATGTAGGCATTTTATATGTATGTGTTTTGTTGATAATTTATAATGTTTGTATTCTATTTTGTTTTTGTAAACGGGGGTTCGACAAATTAGAGTATAACCTCAGCGTCCCCTGCGTGGGATGTCTTTATTGTAAAGTGACTGGCTGGTGGAGAGCGTTCAGTTTTACCACTAGGGTTGTTTCAGCAGATCTTTTATTCGGGTCGGGGGTTGTCCGGTCCTGATTTGGCTCGGAAGAGTCCGCTGGACCTAAAGCAATATTCATGTAATGTAATGTGATGAATGTGTGTTGGCTGTGTGTGTAGGAATGTCTGTTAATATGTGAGCCTGTATGTTGGTTACAGATCGCCGCGCTTTGAGTCTGATTTAGGAAAAAGTCGCGTACAGCTTCCATTATTATTATTATTATTATTATTATTATTATTATTATTATTATTGTTGTTGTTGTTGTTGTTGTTGTTGTTAAACAAACATCTGCTTCACAAAACAAAATAAATAAATAAAAATAAAATAAAGACAATAAATATTTTGTGTTTGAAATTATTTTTATCGGATTAAGGGCCACCCATAGACTGATTCAATTTTCAGCCAAACCTGATCGGGTGGTTTGCTGATACCGAGATAGGCAGCTTGAGCAGCATTAATCAAGTGTTGATGAGGCCGGAGTTTTTCGTTCATTGATTTAGGAGCGGCCCACAGCACAGTTTCACATGTAATGTATAGCTTTGTGACACGATCCACCGATGAATTGGTTGCTGTGTAAGGTTTGCGTGGGTGTGAGTGTGTGTGTGGGTGTGTGTGTGAATTGAATTGTGTGCGTGTGTGTGTGTGTTGTGTGAATGGGATTGTGTGTGTATGTAAATGAATGTGGGTGTTTTAATGTGTGGGTGTGTGTGTGTGAACATGAGTGTGTGCGAGTTTTGTTGTTGCTGTTTTGTGACGGGTGGGAGTGATTGCGTGGGTGTTAGCGAGCGAGAGATAGAAAGAGAGAGAGAGTTTTCCAAATAATAATAATAATAATAATAATCAAAGCGCGGCGATCTATACCAACATACACGCTCACCTGTCTCATCCACCCTCACACACACACACCAAATACACACCCATCACTCAAACAGGTGGTGTAAAGGCAGGGAGATCGCTATTAGAAGACGGAAAGAAAAATCGAATTTTTATTTTTGACATTTTTATTTGGACTGCGTCCTGTACCATTATTGAAGGGAGGGAGGATACCGGAGTGCCCGGGGAAAACCCTCGGTGACCTCAATAGTCTCGTACCTAAGTCACATACGTTCGCCCCTTGCGGGAATCGAACCCGCGACCTTCGGCATAGGAAACCAGCGACTTATCTACTGCGCAACGAGGCCACCCCAAATACTACAGGTTCCAGATTTGATTAGAATATTTAAAAAAAATATGTTGTCTGTTGGTCCATTATGCAGTTGGGTACGATCAGATTTACTGTAAAACGTTTGCTGTTACACTGCATTACATTACCTCTTATGATAGAATTAGAACCGAACGACGCAACCGATTTGCCTCTTTTAATTTTTATTTTATAGAGACAGAAATAAAAAAAAAACAAAAAAAACACATCTATAGAGTGGCAGCTTGACCGGATATTATTTGCAAGGCGGGGTAGTTGTGGTAGGCTGGAGGTTTATGGGAACGAAAGAAGGTCGTAGGCATGCTGTGTTATATGATCGCTGACGGGCTGTTTATAAAAGCCAAACGCGCACAACCACGGAACAAACAAACATTCGAAGACTTGAATGTTCAACGCGACAACATTGCAGGCAGTCGCTTGAAATTTTAAGGTTTTCGACCTGGAGATAAATAAATTAAACTGAACATTGAAATAAATAACATAATAAATTAATTAATGAATTAAAATAAATAAATATATAAATAAATAAATAAATAAATAAAATAGCATGACTAATACTCAGGCAAGCCTCTCTCTCTCTCTCTCCCCCCCCCCCCACACATACACCCCCGGACAGGTAATTTAATTGATCGTATTCGCGTGTATTTGAGCTTGTCTTCAAAGCATTGGTCACAAAGGACCGAAATATTAATTTATTTAATTAGTTGTATATAGCGCTTTTCCAGCTCAAAAGCTGCTCAAGGCTCTTGGCCAACACATGATCTTACTCAAGGCGCTCGAGGCGCTCACTTGCTGTCTGAGGGGCGCATCGCCTGACTCCTTAAACAACGTACATTCCTTAAGTCTGTGGTAACAGACATTGAAATACACACCTCGTCCGCCGGAACTGGGGATCGAATTGTTTTCTCAGTAAACGTCCACGCCTGCTGTGTGTGGGTGTCTTTTTGCAGGGTGTAATCATTACTAGAGTATACACCGTAGTGTAGGGGTGTTGTGGTGTCATAGTACGGGTGCATTCTTTTAACCCCCAAAAAATCTGGTCGTGTGCGCATCAGACAGGAGCGTATGGTATGTGGACTATTCATTCCGTTACAGATAGAAATACAAATTTTATGAGCGCGGAGCCAAGCCTTCGGACGCAGCCCTGTTATCTGCCTGTGCGATGGCGTGTTTGGGTTGATGTACATGTATTATTCTCTTGCATCATTCCGTGAACTGTGTTCTATTCAGAGCAGCGAGAAGACCGTAAAAGTTGTGGCAGATATTAAAGGGACCCACTGCGACCACGTTTCCTCCACAGATCTTTTTAACATTCACAGTGAATGTTGCCCCACTTACAAAAAAAAAACCTTACATTTAAAAAAACCTCTTTCGAAAGTAGTCATTTTTAAATGAATAAATTCTGTAGTTTTTATTTAACTTATTAATAGCAGGGCCGGACCTGGGAAAAGTTGAGGGGGGGGGTTACAGATTCAGCGAAGGCGCGAAGCGCCGAGCCTTCTAGGGGGGTCCGGGGGCATGCCCCCCCGGAAATTTTTTTTTTCAAGGATGCAAAATGGTGCAATCTGGTGCAATCTGAACCTTGAAAAAGCCATTTATGATGGTCTGGGACTTTGAGCTTTTTAAACAAATTGAACTGACAAACACTGGGGTACAAAAATAATCATCTGCCCGTCCCTTAAAAAAAAACAAAAAAAACAAACACACACTAACATTTATTTATCAGCAGAGATGTTTTGTATACTATTATTATTCACTACATTTTGTTGATCGTTAACAGTATAAAGCTTTACCTTGTAATTTATGAACATCACCGCCCTGCTTTCACTTTCAGTCTTGCTGCACTAGGTTCCTCGGCATTAGTACCATTTGTGAATTGTATCTTCTGGCAAAACAGTTCATTGCCTCTTTGAAGTCAATATCAACATCCCTGTGCACTTTTAGTAAAGCAAGTCCATTGAGTCTATGTTGCCCCATTGTAGAGCGCAGGTAGTTTTTCAGGTTGCGCAACTGACTGTTTGAACGCTCACACTCGGCAGTAGTGACAGGCAGGGTGCAAAGGTGCTTTAGCATGATGAACAGGTTGGGATACAAATCCCTGTCACAATGTTTCAGTGCTTCTGATGCCGTGGATGGGATGATAGCTGTCGCATTCTCAGCAGCACTTCGCCATTTGCAAACCCACCTTTGGTATTCTGCATCAAGGGTAGCGTTGTCTGGTAGATCAGACTCCCACAACAATGCCAGTGTCTTCACCCCTTCTGGAACCTGCATGAAACCATCCTGGTTGTCTATTAAAGTGCTTGGCACCAGACAGAGACCATCAACTGCTAGGTCAGCATTTTTGAACCTCGAGTCCAATTCGATTGACAGGTGTTCCAAGAAAGGAATGGCAATGCTAATCTTGAAATATTCTTCTGGAGTGGCCGCAGGTTGGTTGTCACGGAGAGTCTGTCGGGATGCTTGACGAGGAACAATAACATCAGTTGTCAAAGCATTCGCCATTTTGCTGACTTCACCGAACCAGGCAACGAACGCTGTGTCGACATCTCTTCTAATAGAAGACATGCAGTTACTGACCGCTTTGATTTCCCTGTAGGCATCAACAACATCTTTTGTCCTTTTCTGCAGCTTCACTGTCAAGGGTTTTAAGTAACGCAAACAATTGCGGACGACAACGAATGCAACGAGGAAAGCACTGCTGCTCAAGGTGTGGAGAAAGCCAGTTGCCTTGGTCAGTGTCTCACTGTCCCAATTGTCACTGTCTTCACACATTTGTCCCAAACAGTCGTGAACAACCAGAAAGAGAGATGTATAAACCTCCAGTGCATCATGTTTTTCTACCCATCTTGTTCTGCACAGATCAACAAGCTTTGTTTTTGTCGTGTCAGGCTGAGATGATTCGATGGTATCTTCAAGTTTTCTTTGTCTCTTTGGAGAGTTTGAGAAAAACAGTGACAGTTCCCTCAGTGCTCCCATCATGTTCTTCACTGCAGGCAAGCCGCATGCTTTTACAATGCAGAGACTCAAGCTATGGGAAGCACAGTGTCTCAGGTAACAGAATGTAGTTACTTGTGATAAAAGAATCAGTGGTTGAAATTGAGTAGAGTGGAAGAGGATTTATTTTTTTATAGTGCCTAGGGGAGAGGGTTGAAATTTCTCCCCGGATTTACTTATGATTGTAACGTAGCCCCCCCCCCCCCCCCCCCCCAAAAAAAAAAAATAAATAAATAAAATAAAAAATACGACAAAAAAAAGAGGTACATAGTCAGGCCAGGGGGGGGGTTACGTAACCCCTGTAACCCCCCCCCCCCCTAGTCCGGGCCTGAATAGCAACCGCTAGCCAACAATCTCGAGCTAGATGTACATGTATTATTCTCTTGCATCATTCCGTGAACTGTGTTCTATCCAGAGCAGCGAGAAGACTGTGAAAGTTGTGGCAGATATTAAAGGGACCCACTGCGACCATGTTCCCTCCACAGATCTTTTTAACATTCACAGTGAATGTTGCCCCACTTACAAAAAAAAAACTTACATTAAAAAAAAACTCTTTCGAAAGTAGTCATTTTTAAATGAATAAATTCTGTAGTTTTTATTTAACTTATTAATAGCAACCGCTAGCCAACAATCTCGAGCTAAAAATAGCATCTACCAAAGCCGGTAAGAGACAGAACCCGTAAAAAGAATTGCTTGTAAGGTTTTCCTTGTAGGTTGATAAAATAGACCCTACCCTACGCCAGACACCAAAGACGCACTCTTCAAGCCACGTGATTCATTCATAAATAGGGTCAAAGTTCACACGGCCATGGTATTAATGTACCGTTAACAATCACTCCCTGTCAGAACCGAGATGGAAAATCCAAACTGTAACGGTTGGTTTGAGCAGCGAAAGCCTGCTGTATCATTGGTTAATGAACAGCACTGCAACACTTTAGGCTGAACCCGGTTTCGCCAAAAGTGAACGAAACCTTCGAATTGTAATTTGGAGGGGGGGGGAGGGGGAGAGAGAGACAGAGACAGAGAGAGAGAGAGAGAGAGAGAGAGAGAGAGAGAGAGAGAGAGAGAGAGAGAGAGAGAGAAACAGTTTTAAAGCGATTGAAAGAGCTATAGAGATATCCTACCACCAGACCTCTTTTTCAGCAGACCATTAATAATGCTGATGACGCGTCTCTCTGCGTCGTAATCAATCGATTGTTTCTATTTTTCCCATGTGCGCTTCTAGCCATGAAATTCTTTGGTTTCTATGCTGCTTGTTCAACCGGTAATGGTCGATTGAGCTGTGCGATACATTATTATGGTAGAGTTGTTGACGAGATTATCTCCCGTCCAATGGCGCTCAATATTTGGTGCACTTTGCTGCAGTGATGTCCCCTTCGTCCTTTGTTTACATCTCACAGTTACATTAGGAAAAAATTTTGACAGGATGTTTTAAAAAACATGTTAATTTTTTTTAAAATTAACTCGCTTTCTACGATCAGAGTTTAAAATTGAGATTTTATTTTATTTATTTAAATGTATTTAAATTTATTTATTTATTTATTATTTATTATTATTATTATTTTTTGTTGTTGCTTTTAATGACGTCATTTTTTGTACGAAACTAAAGTTCTAGTTTTCAAATGCGTTCTATTGCCCGATTTTTCATAATCTGCTGCAGAATGACGCGGCAAAGTTTA
>CM072512.1:9415427-9437927 GCA_036898135.1 Oncomelania hupensis
TGATCCCTTGGCCGCCTTCTATACACTATGCAGCGTTTCTTATCGATGTGCTTAATAACAAGCCGCATGCGTGCTGGGGTTTCTTCTTCCCGTAATCCATGAGCTGTGGTCTGTTCAGGTGTGGTAGGCTCTCTGCCAAGGACGACGTTTTTAGTGTAGTATGGGCTTAACTGTTCAAGGTAGGTTTTTGGGTATATCGCTAATTTGTGTGTGTGTGTGTGTGTGTGTGTGTGTGTGTGTGTGTGTGTGTGTGTGTGTGTGCGTAGACATAAGCCTTGAAATGGGTGACTGACCTTGCTTTTTATGCGGAGAATGGGTGTGTGTATTAGCCACCCACTTTATTTTTTAGCCACCCACTTTTTTCTAAGTGCGCGGGAGTGCTCATCGTGCTCATTAGTGCATGGGAGTGCAGTTGTAGTGCATGAGAGTGTTTTAAGTACAAGGGAGTGCTTTATCCGGGACGGAGAAAATCCAGTCACTTTTCGGGAAAATTTTGACGTAAGTTCGACCTATTTCATCGCCTATAGACGGAAAGAGCCAATTTTGCATTAGATACTTACATTTTTAGAAGAAATGTGCGTTCTTTCCGTCCCCCCCCCCCCCCCCCCAAAAAAAAAAAAAAAAACACTTTCCGATTCCCACATTCTTAGGTTTGTGTGTGTGTGTTATAACTACTGTGTAACTTCCTTATGTTATAAATACTGTGTAGCACGCATGTTAGGGGTACTCGGTAAAGCGATATTACATCCTAAGCCACATCTTTGGACGTTGTTTTTATCTGAGTGTGCCACGTCAGACACGACTCACACCTATGTTTTGAATCCGGGTACGGGGTATAATAAAGTAGTTGAATATTTTAAATAGTTTAAATAGTCCATTAAAAGTTTAACGGAGGAGTTAAAATGGCTACCTTTCCTTTTTATGTGGTTATGGCGAAACTTGAAAGAAATCGACGTGATAAAACGCGCTTGAAACTGTATCTAAAACCTTGCCTTCCGAGGGTTTATCTTTATCATGTGCTATTGAGAGAGAGAGGGAGAGAGAGAGAGAGACAGAGACAGAGACAGACAGACAGAGAGAGAGACAGAGACAGACAGAGACAGAGAGAGCGTCTATGAACCAGCCTATTCAAATGTCTTCAGCTTTTGTGAGTTTCATGTTAGATTCATGACAGAGAGAAAGGAAGAAGAGAGAGATCACTTCGCGATATCGCCTCTATGAGAAGTGATGTACGGTGGAGGAGTTACGTCCCTTCAACCTCACATGGGCTTGCTTTCGGTTCCTAGTCTCTTGTCTATATATGGGGGTTTTTAATTATATTTTTAACAAATGTTTTAGACCGCGATTTTCACCTTTTGCTGTTGAAAATGTTTGAAATAAGGCTTTTCAAATTTGAGAATTTTTTTATATACACATCTGTTTATTTTTTCATGACTTGCTGCCTCTTGACCGTAAGGGTGTTATGAGCGCTTCCTAAACTGTAACCCGTGATATAGGTGGCTTTTGCATTGTTTTGTTGCTTGAAATAAACAGTATGTATAAGATAAATTGAGTTAAAATAAAAATAATAATAATATTTTAAAAAAAACACACACTAGTCTAGAATATGTGTCATACATGCGTAATTTATTTTTTGTTCCGTATGGGGTTATACAGCATACGGATTGATTGGCAGTTTTAGTGTGTATAATTTGTGCGTGTGCGTGTGTGTGTGTGTGTGTGTGTGTGTGTGTGTGTGTGTGATATAGAAAGAGATGGAGATCGAAATATAAATAAAGATATTGACTAATTCGAAACGTAAATCTAGTTGTGCACACGGAAATTCATTTATTTACAAAAATATGCTTCGATTGATTTCAACATAATAATTAGGGTACGTAATTATTATACTCTCTCTCTCTCTCTCTCTCTCTCTCTCTCTCTCTCTCTCTCTCTCTCTCTCTCTCTCTCTCTCTCTCTCTCTCTCTCTCTCTCTCTCTCGTATTTAAAAAAAGGTGAACAAGGCAACTTTTTGTGATCACAAATGAAACCATCCTGCAATCAACCCTATATATTTCATTCAAATTGACAATACATTCAGTGAGTCCTGTGACAAAATAAAGGGTTGGCATCTGTGTTTTATATTAGAATATTCTGCCACAACCTAATTTAATTATAACAGGATACGAAGTTGAGGAATTACAGACACAGTTTGGTGGACAGCAAATAACAAGCCGCTGAAATTTTACTTTTCTCATACTGTCTTACAATCTTTTTTTTTTTTTTTTTTTTTTTTAGGGCTAATCCAAACCGTTTCTTACACGAAACATCACCTTAGTTCCAATCCGTCTTGTATCATTGACAACCATTCATTGACCGGTCTTGGTCATCATAATTCTTTTATATCACGATTCTTGTCTGTCAGAATAGATCTACAATTTCTTCAAGAACTTACCGTTCTTCTTCCTTTGGGAAACCAAAAAAAAATCTTCCCCTTGCATGCTGCCTTTAATCTTGCGTTTGTGCAGTTCAAAGCTGCACAGTGGTCACCGTAACTCTTCCTGCGATTTATTTTCCCCCTCTCCATCAGATCTTCGCTCTGTGACGCAGCCATTTTCACACATGTTACAATCAAGTCGCATAACTCGTGACGCGTCATCACACCAAAGGCGTCACTGCGCGGTCTAAGTATTCCTGGTCTATGATTCATGATCAGAATGCAGGAGTCGTAGTCAGATAGTTCTAGAATGCAGCAACTTCATTGACAGTATTTATTCTGCCTGAAGTGGTTTTAAAAAAAGCACAACAGCATCAAATGCCCGCTTTGCAAACCAAAGGACATAAAATCTCAGCGTGGCTCGCTCTGTCACTGGATTAGTAGTAGTAATTTTTAATTTCATCTGTCAAAGTCATGAACTATTTAGGCAGTAAAAACGTACATAAGATAATATGAGACTTTAAAACTATCATTTAAAAAACCAAGGAAATGTACAATATATATTCAGAAAAATACATCAGCACTGAAAACAATGAATACGATAAGACTTGACCAATAGAGAGTATTTTACAACCCATCCCAAAACACATCCATTGACCCACACAGAGCTGTGATGGAGCACATTACACTCTGGATTATACGATTATGAAACGTGAAACGTTTTTGTTTTGCTGTCTGAATACATGATGGTTAAAAGGTACCTCCTTATTTAACTTTGTTTATGCGTTTCGTAAATAATACTACATTTACCTGAAACAAAATGTTTCGTGATCCCGACAGCAGTAGAATTGAACTACACTGCTGATTTCTGCTGATATTGGCGTGAGCAGCCCTACTGTTACGTTGAAACGCGAAGGATAGTATGTCTGAAGCGTGCACGATAGATCTAATCGTTTCGCTTTGCAAAGTATTCAATAGTAGAGTGTATTTACCTTTGATTTGAGTTTGCATTGTTGTTAGAAGAAGCTTTGTATAACGTTGGTAATTTTTGTTGGTCGATATTGTTGGAGAATTCTCTAGATCTGCTTGTTTACTATCGATCAAAGTTATTTGATGGGCGTAGATATTTGAGAACATTCTGGGACGGAAAATAATGTGGTATGACGTAAGTCAGTGATGACGAAATTTCATTTGATTGGTGGTAGTGCGTCATTTCTACCGTGTTCTAAATTGTTCGGGAGTATGAAGAGACTATATAAGTGCCGCACTGTTTCAAAAGAAAGGGTTGTTGATAGTGAGTTGGAAAGTAAAAGTTGAGAGTGGAAAAGCGATTGAGCGATTGTATGCAGTTGTTGATGTGTGCTGAATAAAAGTGGAAAACTTCATACGAAGACTTTGCCTTGTTGCTGCTGAGTGAGCAGGCTGCGTGGATAAACGAATCATTTACACCTATCAGGATTTCAAGCATCGGGGCTGAATCAGATACTGATAGAAAAACACCAACATCATATCGAGTGTAACACCTACAATGGCCATTAGTCTGACACTGCTGCGGGCCAGCTCAGCTGACATAGGACCTGAAAAGACAAAAGACAAAATAATAATATAATAATACATAATAATGATGGGGTTTTAGTTTGTGTGCAATAAATATCCTCAAAGGATAGGTCTTATTTCCTTTTATTTAGACGTGAAATATTAGCGGTACGTTATTAGAAATCCTTAGCTATATTTATGTTACAGTGTTTTGCCGTGGGAAACGCCGTGGAAATCTTGGATATAATCTTACGTTCTCATCTTTGAAAACGTGTGTGTGTGTGTGTGTGTGTGTGTGTGGGTGTGGGTGTGTGTGTGTGTGTGTGTGTGTGTGTGTTAACGCAAGTATGAGTGAATATTTGTGACTGCATGTATTCATGTGTGTTGGATCTGCGTGGTTGTGCCCGTTTGTGTATGTGTGCGGGTGTGTGTGAGCGCGCCCCTTTTTGTGTATGCGCCCGCCTATATTGTATATATGTGTGTGCACGTTTTAACATATATTTGTCTGCATCGATATCTGTCTGTGTATGCGTGCACATTTATCTTAATCTTTCTGTCATTGCGTAATTCAAACCATGAACTATTGTTATAACCTCTTTACTAATTAGCCTGGAAAAAAGAAAATAATCCAGCATGTCATTGGTATCCCTATCCTATCCTATCCTATGTATCCCATAACTCGGAGGTCGTAGGGGCACCACAGATGATCGTCATTGGTAGATCATGGTAAACACTACTTATAATTGACGGTCCCTCTTTAGTGTCATTAATTAGTCCCCTGCTGCCTTTGTACCAAGCCGGAAAATTAGTTACTGGTATATTGTTAGACGGTCAAGCCCCCTTTCAGTGTTTACTATAGGCTTCGCTCAGCCAAGGGTAACACCAGACAGCTTCTACTATAATATAGAAGCTGTCTGGTAACACCACTAACGCTATGGCAGCTTGTTTTCTTTCCTTGTGTAAGGCGTTATCTGTGGTTTCCTTTCCCTGCGCTGTTGACTGTTATTTTTATTATCCAGTGCTGAAGGTCGCAGGGGAATTTTACGACTTCCTCTTACTTCAAGGACCCCGATATCACAGATTGTAGCGTCCGATTTTATTTATCAAATTCACATTGAGTGTTGCCTCACCTTAAAAAAAATTAAGGTCAACATTAACCTTTCTGTTGTTTTTTTTTTCAAAATTTCAAAAAGTACGAATTTTAATATAAATTGATTACATTTATTATTTATTTATTTATTTATGTGCCTATACATAAGTGATACTACACATGTGTGCGCCTATTAAAAACATCGAGATTGATTATATAATATATATATGTTTTTATCCGCTTGCGAAAAGTGGGTAGTATAGAAATTAGGCTCAGTTGTACGCATTCAACAACAAGAAAGGAAGGGGTCGCCTAAACTTATTGCGCTCGCTTTGAGAAACGACGACCCCATTAGATAGTCTTTTTAATGCGATAACAAACTGCAATTGTTGTGAAAATGCAGCACGAATATCTCGTGTCAGGGAGTGATACGTGACAGCCAAGCTAGCCACACCTGAAGGTGAAGGTCGCGAGAAGCAGACGACAAGGCTGTGAGGGTAAAATACCTTCACTAAAGCGTTCAATGATAATCATCATCAGCAACAATATCAGAGCAGCAGTGCCTGTGAGGTAAGCAGTGCAGTTATTTATTAGCTGCGACAACACCACAACAAAATGTCCCAAGTAAAACTCATAGTCCAACAAACAATAGGTCATTTCACGTTGGTCGGATTTCCGATGGCGCGGCAGTAGCGACCAAACAGCTTTTGCATTATAATTGGAAGGGGAGCAACTAAGTATTGCTTTGGCGAAACGAATGAGCCGCACTGCGTGATTCAGTCCATGTCATAGCAGTAAACTGCACTCATAACATTGTTGATACGCGTTAAAAGTATTACATAACAATTAGTATATCGCACTAGTGAATGTTTTAAATCTTGGAAGTTCACAAGTTAACGGTACTCTACTTTCGTTTTTGCTGCGGGACTGTTATATTAGGTCCGGTATTATTTTATTTATGTAATTAATTATTTAAATATATATTCACATGCGTAATTCTATACAACATATTACACACAAATATAATAGCAAATAAAGAAATAACTCATAACTTGGTTTGAAGGGCAGCTTTATTGGCCTGTTTCCGATAGGTGTGAGGATGTTTCAAGGCCAAGTAGAGATATTACGGCTTATTGTTAAATACCAAACAAATCAAGAGTGAGAAGGAGGTGGGGGGGGGGATTAATGTGACAGGAAGTTTTATTTTAAAACAATACTTCAAAATATACAAATAGAAAAACACCGTTACACGACATACACAAACATGACATACACCGACAGACAATTATGGACAAGGATTTTGATTTGATTTGACACTTTAATGTTCATTTTTATCGGGAAATTCTGGGCCGCCTCCCCGGGGGAAGGCGTACATGTAGTCGCCGCCTGTGGCGCGCTCAAACCCATTCTACCTATTATTAGATGCGGGGGTTTTTTGTTTTGTTTTTGAGGGCTGGGGGAGCAAACCCGAAAACCCAGAGAAAACCCCAGAGACGTTGCCCGAGTCGAAAGTAAATACTATTCGGAGAAACATAACGCCCAGAGGCGGAATCGATCCCACACCTGTCAGGCGCCATTGATTTCTGGCCTGTGAATATGGGGCGCCATGTGTCCATTTATTCTATGTGACCATTCTATACATAGAATAAATTCTATGCACATAGAAAGCATACTATACACACAAAAAGCATTCATTAGTTGAAATTCCATTTATAAAAAAGAAACCAATATTGTAAGTCATAGAATAAAATTCTTTGTATAGAATAACATTCTATAATATAGTGTAAAATTCTATGTCCATAATACAATTCTATGTATAGAATATCATTTTATAATAGAGAATAATATTCTATGTATGTAATACAATTCTATATTATAGAATGCACTTGTATGCATAGAATTATATTCTATAACATAGAATGAATTCTATTACAAAGAATGAATTCTATAACATAGAATGAATTCTTTAAAATAAAATAAATTGCATGACATAGAATTATTTCTATACGCATAGAATTCATTCTATAACATAGAATGAATTCTTTAACATAAAATAAATTATATGACATAAAATGAATTCTATGTGCATAGAATAAATTGTATAACATAGAATGAATTCTATAATAAAGAATGAATTCTATATGCATAGAATGAATTTTATAGCATAGAATGAATTCTATGACATAGAATTCATTCTATGACATAGAATGAATTCTATTTGCATAGAATGAATAGTATAACATAGAATGAATAAGATGACATAGAATGAATTCTATGACATAGAATGAATATTATGACATAGAATGAATTCTATAACATAGAATGAATTCTATAGCATAGAATGAATTCTATGACATAGAATTTATTCTATAGCATAGAATGAATTCTATGTTACAGAATGAATTCTATGTCATAGAATTCATTCTATGCTATATAATTCATTCTATGTTATAGAATTCATTCTATGCTATAGAATAAACTCTATCTCATATTATTCATTCTATGTCATAGAATTCATTCTATATTATAGAATTCATTCTATGTCATAGAAAATATTCTATGTCATCTTATTCATTCTATGTTATACTATTCATTCTATGCTATAGAATTCATTCTATGTCATAGAATTCATTCTATGTCATAGAATTCATTCTATGTTATATGTTCTATGTGATCACATCACACCTCTGCTACATTCCCTTCACTGGCTTCCTGTGCAAGCACGCATAGATTACAAACTCTCTGTTCTCTGTCACAACTTCTTCACAGATTCTTGTCCTTCCTACCTTGCTGATCTACTGTCTGTCTACGCCCCTTCACGCACTTTAAGATCATCTGCTGACACTCGCACACTCAAGGTTCCCGTCACCCGCACTAAGACATACGGCCAACGTGCATTCGCCTACTCCGCACCTAAGCAGTGGAATTCCCTTCCCTCCCATATCCGCAACATACAATCAACACAAGCATTCAAAAAGGCCCTCAAAACCCACCTCTTCAAACTGCATTATTCAGACTGATTTGTGTCCTGCTGCCATTCTCTCATCTCTTGTCTATGTCTGATCCGCTATTCTACTTTCTGTCTTTTTTGTCATTTGTGTACATAGTTGTAAATAGTATATTTTTGTCTTTTTTGTAATTTATGTACATAACTGTAAATAGTCTGTACCTTTACTGTCCCGTCTTTTGGTGTATTGTAGCAATAGTGATGTTTCATCGAGTGCATGTATTTATATGTTATGACTATGTAAAGCGTGGTGAGTCTGGTCATAGGCTGGAGTACCCGCTATATAAAAATCCGTTATTATTATTATTATTAATGAAATCAATATAAAAACTTTTTAAAATAGTAAAAACTGGGGCACTGTCAAGGTATAGAGAACATTTTGGGATATTGTGATGTTTTGAACATAGCACACTCGTGCAATAATGACTACAGAGCGATTTGTCACTGACATTCAGTTTAGAGTTGACGACATGCAGTGCTTCATCATTTGCGCTCGAAGTGGAAATCGATGAAAGGAAATGTTCTTTTCTTTGCAGAAAGGTTTTACGTCGGAGTTAGAGCATCCAAACGCAGCACAGTACTTCACCATTTTCAAACTCGATCACGCTGTGTTATTCCCGCAGCACGTGGCCGCCACGCCTTTGTGCATAGCGCCCTGGGGGGCCGCTTGGGGTGAAATAGATTTTTTGCAATATTCAGCTTTATGAACCTTTCATTTATTTTATCTCAGAGTTGTATAGCAATATTCGACCTTTAAATATATTAATTATTGCTTTTTATGAGTGTACAGTACGGTTATTTCTTCGGTATTGAGCGAAAAGAACTGATTATTTAATTAGATTTTGTCACTATAAACCCTTACAGAACCTCAGCACATTGTAATGAAAAAAGCAAGCACGCAGGGGCGGAGGGGGGGGGAGGGTGTGACGTCAATTATATTTATTGCTAAGCGATCTATTCACACTAATTATACCGTCGAAGTCGTCCGCATCAAGAAACCTAAATGCTTGTTCACGAAATTATGATGTCTGATAAAGCCGCAGAGCGCTTGGTACGTCAGCCATTTCTTCAGTTCTCGCGCGCGTGCAAGGCTCCACGTGTCCCTTTATGCGTCACAGCCTCGCTTCACATAGAATGACCTAGTTGCGCATAGAATGAGCATTCTATGTTATAGAATGAACATTCTATGTTATAGAATGGATTCTATGTTATAGAATGAACATTCTAAGTTATACAATGGATTCTATGTTATAGAATGAACATTCTATGTTATAGAATGAATTCTATGTTATAGAATGAACATTCTATGTTATAGAATGAACATTCTATGTTATAGAATGGATCCTATGTTATAGAATGAACATTCTATGTTATAGAATGAACATTCTATAACATAGAATGCATTCTATGTGCACCAAATGTTAAAAAAACAATTCTATGAAAATAGAATGTATTCAGTGTTGCGAATAAAATCCATTTTATGTTAAAAAAATGAATTTTATGTCATACAATTCTTGCTGTGTTATACAATGAATTCTATATACATATAATTCATTTCATTCACATAAAATTAAAAAACACAACTAATAAATTGTAACAAAATTTAGAATTTAAAAAAGATATTGTATGACACATCACCACATCGCATCATCACCACATCGATCACATCATCACATCACATCACATCACTGCATCACATTGCTTCATCACCATCATCGTGAAAACGCACCACCACATAAAATCACATCATATCAACAAATCATCACATCACATCAGCCGACATCACAGCAGTAGCACATCTTCACATTGCAGCAGACAGCACATATCATGGCATCAGTGAATCACATCACATAATCTAATCACCCCACCACTCCCACCCATCACATTTGTGGTGCAGTGTGGTGTGATTTAGAGTGATGTAGTGTGGTGATGTGATGTGGTAATGTGTATGTATGTATCTGCAATACAGTTCTATTATGCCTTAAAAGCAGTGAATCAGACCACATCGTCACATAACCTAATCACTCCACCACACCTACCCATCACATTTGTGGTGCAGTGTGATGTAGAGTGATGTGGTGTGGTGATGGGATGTGGCAATGTGTATATCTCTCTGCAATACAGTCCCATGCCATAAAAAATGTTCTCTATACCTTGACAGTGCCCCAGTTTTTACTATTTAAAAAAAAGTGTATATATTGATTTCATTCTATAACATAGAATGATGTCTATGACATAGAATGAATTCTATGACATAGAATGAATTCTATGACATAGAATGAATTCTATGACATAGAATGAATTCTATAGCATAGAATGAATAGTATAACATAGAATGAATAAGATGACATAGAATGAATTCTATGACATAGAATGAATTCTATAACATAGAATGAATTCTATAGCAAAGAATGAATTCTATGACATAGAATTTATTCTATAGCATAGAATGAATTCTATAGCATAGAATGAATTCTATGACATAGGATTCATTCTGTAACATAGAATTCATTCTATGCTATAGAATAAATTCTATGTCATAGAATTCATTCTATGCTATAGAATTCATTCTATGTTATAGAATTCATTCTATGCTATAGAATAAATTCTATGTCATAGAATTCATTCTATGCTATAGAATTCATTCTATGTTATAGAATGAATTCTATGTCATAGAATTCATTCTATGTCATCTTATTCATTCTATGTTATACTATTCATTCTATGCCTATAGAATTCAATCTATGTCATAGAATGAATTCTATGTCATAGAATTCATTCTATGCTATAAAATTCATTCTATGCATATAGAATTCATTCTTTATTATAGAATTCATTCTATGTTATACAATTTATTCTATGCACATAGAATTCATTTTATGTCATATAATTTATTTTATGTTAAAGAATTCATTCTATGTTATAGAATGAATTGTATGCACATAGAATAAATTCTATGTTATAAAATTCATTCTTTGTAATAGAATTCATTCTATGTTATAGAATACAATTCTATGCATACAAGTGCATTCTATAATATAGAATTGTATTACATACATAGAATCTTATTCTCTATTATAAAATGTTATTCTATACATAGAATTGTATTATGGACATAGAATTTTACACTATATTATAGAATGTTATTCTATACAAAGAATTTTATTCTATGACTTACAATATTGGTTTCTTTTTTATAAATGGAATTTCAACTAATGAATGTTTTTTGTGTGCATAGAATGCTTTCTATGTGCATAGAATTTATTCTATGTATAGAATAGTCACATAGAATAAATGGACACATGGCGCCCCATAGTGAACATGGCAAGGAAACATACAGGCGCGCATCTCAATGTTAGATTAGATAGATAGATCATCAATGTTTATAGTGTCCAGCGGACTGCCAAGAGCCGAATCAGGACCATCCTATCCTATTCTATCCTAATACCGTAACTCGAAGGTCGTAGGGGCACCACAGATGATCGTTTAACTAGCGTACTCATCTTTCTCTGTCCTCAGCAACCCTCATGGCTTCGGTCAGTGTCAAACCAGTCCATTCTCGAATGTTGTCCTCCAACCTCTTTTTCGGTCTCCCTCTTCTTCTACTTCCTTGCACTGTGCCTTGCAGGATGGTCTTTGTAAGGACTGATAATCTGGTGACCTGGCCATACGATCGGAGTTTCCGTTTTTTCACCACTGTGTGCAGATCATCGTGTTGTTCAATGACTTGTGTGACGGTCTGTCGGACTTCGTCGTTGGTGATGTGCCGAGTATAGGAAATGCCCAGAAGTCTTCTGTAGCACCTCATCTCCATGCTTTGTATTCTTCGCTGTAGGTCTGCTGTGAGGGTCCATGTTTCGCAAGCGTATAGGAAGACGAAGATGACAAGGGATCGCAGCAGTCTTACTTTGGAATGTAAACTGATGATCCTGTATTTCCAAATGGGCTTCAACCTTGCTATGGCAGCAGTTGTTTATGCGATCCTGGAGAGGACTTCCTGTCGGGATCCATTGTCTGATATAATGGCTCCTAAATATTTGAGGCTATGCACTGTGTTGAGGGATTGGCCTTGGACTTTGATGTCCGTGTTGATGCCATTGGTGTTGTTGGTCATCAGTTTGGTCTTCTCTGCACTTATCCTGCCACAGGCCAGTGACAGTCTGCATTAAATACTATACCGGTAACTTTTTAACTTCTGGTGTGTGTGGGTGTGTGCGCGTGTGTGTTTGTGTGTGTGTGTGTGTGCGGGTGTGTGTGTGCGGGTGTGTGTGTGTGTGTGTGTGTAGGTGGGTGTTTTGTGTTAGGGGTTAGAAAGTAGGATGCATGACTTTTATTATTTCATAAGCTACATTCATGTTGTGTACACCTGCTTTTATGTTCTTTGGGGTGTATTGTTTTAATCCCTGAAGTCTTTTGTGTTTTATTGCTTTTGTGCCGTTGTTTTGATGAAGTGTACGCCGCACACACATTTCCTTGTGTTTTCATGGGGACAATAAAGATTCTGATTCTGATTCTGATTCTGATTCTGATTCTTATTTCCATTCCATAGGCTCTGGAGGTGGTGTCAAGCCTCTGTACCAGCTGTTCAAGTTCTTGTTCCTCTTCAGCCAATCCATCAATGTCATTCGCAAAACGAAGGTTGGAGATTGCTCTACCCCCTATGCTGACTGTGCCTTTGTGATCTGCAAGGACATCTTACATGATGCGCTCTAGGAAGATGTTGAAGAGTGTTGGAGAGAGTAGGCATCCTTGACGCACACCGATTGTTGTTCTGAACCAATTTCCGATGGTGCTGTTATGGAGAACTGCACTGGTAGCCTTTACATACAGGCTTTTGATGACTTCAATAATTTTAAGATAAGATAAGATAAGAATATTTATTAACCAAGTAAAAACGTTACAAGAATTTTGGTGTGGCATGGCGACAATGAAATACATCCTTTCTTGCACAGTCACACACGCATTCATCGTGTCATACACTTCATTGGCATACAACATATATACAGCACTAAAGGATAGGTAAACACAGTGTTAGACATACATCACTCATCAGTCATATAAAGTTATGGAGTCAAACACCCTGCAAGTAAAACAAAATACAGCATTAAAACAATTTAACAGCATTAAATAAAATGAGAATTATTAAGAATGTTAGGCTTCACATCCAAATCTACACACACCACAACACAACACAACACACCACACATACACCCACGCACACACACACACACACACACACACACAGCATAGCATACTCCTATTTTACAAAGGTAGAAATCAAGCAATGGTTATGAGTTTTCAGTGTATACAGATCATTCCATGTTTGGTGATGTACTGAGGACAGCGTCTGGAAAGAAACTGTTTCTGAATCGAGAAGTTCTGGCTCTTAAAGCACGGAACCGACGGCCAGAGGGCAGAAGCTCGAAGAGACTGTTGGCTGGGTGTGATGGATCGCAGACTGTCTTTTCCGTTTTCCGTTTCATTCGCGTTGTGAAAATGGAGGCGACAGATGGAAAGTCGCAACCAGCTATTTTGGAGGCAGTTTTAACAGTGTGCTCGAGCTGTTTCTTTTCTATCGCGGTTGTGCTGCCGTACCAGACAGTGATAGAGAAGCACAAAATGCTCTCTATGACCGCGCGGTAGAACTGCGCCATAATTTTACTAGACATACCGAACTTTCGCAGCTGTCTCAGAAAGTGGAGACGCTGTTGGCACTTTTTACAATAGACGTGGTGTTATTATTCCAACTCAGGTCGCTCGAAATGACGGAACCGAGAAATTTGAACGAGTCGACCTGCTCAACGGTTTCCCCATTGATGACAAGGCTGATGTTGTACATTCTCATGGTTGCCCACAGAGCCAGACTCGATCAAACGTCTTCTTGAAGTCTACTAACACATGATATAGATGTTGTTGGTGCTGTAGGTATTTCTCGCAGATTATTCTGAGGTTGAACATCAGTTCAGTGGTACTTCGCCCTGCCATGAGTCCTGCTTATTCTTCAGCTATGATTTGTTCAGCTTGGGGTTTCAACCTGTTGAGTATTATTTTCAGGAGGACCTCGCTGGGGTGGCTGATGAGGCTGATGGTGCGGTAATTTTTACACTCCTGAAGGTTACCTTTTTGGGGAAGAGTGATGACAAGCGACTGGGTTCAAGGACCATCAATGTTGGATTAAACGTTAATGAATTAAAACACCGTAATCAAGTGTACACCACAGAAGGAAGTTCTGTCTTGCTCCAATAGTCCAAACGTCCTTCTTAATTACCTTACCCTAGAAAGAGCTTTTAACTATTTGTTAAACCTGCTAAGTGATAACAAAACCGATTCTTTCTTACAAGTTCTTATACTTCGTTATAGAGATCGTGGACTTCAACACAAACTTGCTGCGTTCTGCATGAGCTCTATGGCGGAAGACATATGATCTGTGGAAATTGCAATGTAGATAAGACAGACCTGGGAGTACCATAGCTTGTCTTGGGAGACGAAGACCAGAGATGCAGCGATATTTGTTGTGCTAATTTTTGCGACTGTTACCCAGCTCAACTACAGCAAAAGTGATTGATTTGAATTACAAAATGCGAATTATAGTAGCTAAGAAAAGTGAGCGAGTACTCAGCTTATACAAAATATTAATTCAAATCCTCGAACAAGGACGACGTTACCTCTGTGTCTTTGAAATTCCTAATTTCGCCGTTGAAAAAGCCATCTTTTGTCCCTAGTAATGCATGTAGTGTAATGTTGTGCTATCGGTTCTTCTTTTTATGCATTTGTTATCACGATTGCTTGCATTCGTTTCTTGTGAAAGCAGGCAAATTGCTACTTCCAGATTAGGAGATGTATATGTACACGTTTAAAGAAGACATGTTTGTTACTCAAATTGTTTTTGATCACTGTGTTGTGAAAATTATTTTACAAAATGTGTTAGAAATGTTGTTATGAGTAGGTTGCGTATTACTCTGCACCATGTATATAGTTTGAACAAAAATGTGATGGATTTTTTTAATTTTATTTATAAAATCTCGTTATGTGACTTGACTTGAGGTTTTACTTGTGTGAGGGGAGACACCTGCGCTCTTACTACTTGTGTTCTACGTGAACGTTTTGTCTCCCTTATTCAACTCGCCAGCGGCACTCACCTTCACTTTCAATGTGTATCTTCTCAATTTCTTATCTTGAAGATATACGTGTTAAGAGCGAGATATATATGAGCATTGTGTTAGTTTTGTTTGTTTGTTTTTGTTTAAAAATAACAATATAATAATTTGATTGATTATTTTTGTTGTTTGGGGGAATACTACCACTCACTGTGTTGAAAACACATCATTGTGAAGAACTAAGTACGATTTATCACGTAGTGTGCTTTTCCTCTGTTTGCCTGCATAACCGTTTATCAGCGAAGCATTTGACATGTATACACTGCAGAGTAGGCAGGAAATGTCTTTTCTGGACAATTGGTTCAGTGTTTGTCATCAGCTAGAGGTTACGTTGTTCTGCAGTGCGGATTCAGCGGTGTTTTAAAGACTTAAAGTGCCTCGAACCAGGATTGTGTCAGCCAGTCAGAGCTCTAATATAAAGCTCCCGTCAACTGGAATTCACTACCTCTTTCACTCCATCAGAAACAGTTTGTGTCATCTTTCAAAATAGCCCTTTAAAGCCATTTTTTTTAAAATTGCTGCTATTTGTGTGTGTGTCTGTGCGGTACACGTGGTGTGCGTGGGTGTGTTTGTGTGCGCTTTGATCTCTGCGAAGGAAAGCGCCTTATAAATTAATTAATTATTTAATAATAATAATAATAATAATAATAATAATAATAATAATAATAATAATAATAATAATAATAATAGCTATCTTGACATCACTTGCGCTGACCGGCAAGTCACGAGGTGTCTTGAATGTTAGGGAAATCGAATCGCTGTTTTGTGTGTGTGGACTGAAGTGTTTCTTGCAAAGGTCGGTTAAGTCTATACCTACAGTTTTCACGACCATATTGCGTACACGCAGTTTTTCAAGGTACAGTTTACATTATAGGTGAATTCCAGGGATTCCGAAACCTGATGCTAGTATTCGATAGTACATTAGTACACGACTAAGAGAGAGAGAGGAAGAGAGAGAAGGGGAGAGAGAGCGAGGGAGAGAGAGAAGGGGGAGAGAGAGGGAGGGAGAGAGAAAGAGAGAGAGAGAGGGAGAGAGAGAAAGAGAGAGAGAGGGACAGAAAGGGAGAGGGACAGAGAGACAGACATACATACGGGCGCTTTCGGTTTATAATTTTGGAAAGGCCAATGTTTTACTGCGGGAACAAAGCTGATCGTCTATTGTTTTCTTGCTGTTAATAGCCATGTCCGACTCTTGGTGGGTACTGTATGTCGGTAGTTATAATTGTGGCCATTAAGTACTACCAATAATAATACTGGATTCTATGTACGCGCCTTTCCCCAAATCAATCAGGCTCAAAGAGCAGCGATCTGTACCGACATACACGCTCACCTGTCTCATCCACCCTCACACATACACGCAACAAATACACATCTATCACTCAAACAGGTGGTGTAAAGGCAGGGAAATCGCTATTGGAAGACGGAAGAAAATCGAATTTTTATTTTTGAAGTTTTATATTGACTGCGTCCAGTACCATTATTGAATGTAGGCAGTCTACACATCTTCAGTAAAAATAGGTGCTTATTTCCTTCTCTTTCCATTTGTTCTTTTTGTGTATTTTCTTCTCTTTGTTAAAGTGAGTCTGAGATTATATATTTTAAAAAAATCAAACCGATAGCATGATCATTGAAGATGTTACGAATCCACAATACTGAGATGACAGCTTTTAATTAAGGAGCTTTAAAACAAAGCATTCTGTCACTCGTTTACCTTCCCTCGCGAGTCTAAAAAAGACTCTTTGTAAGACAGTCTTTTACGCGCTAGACCCATACAGCAGACCCTGAGAACCATATAAACAGCTACTACAGCAAAGCACCGCCCTACAGGTAGCGTTGGGTACAACATAGACTGGTAGCGTTCGGTCTCGCACCGATAACTTCCTCCCAACTATAGGCACCTGTGTAGATATTCTAAATGGCCTTTCTTAAATGGAAGTTTCGCGGAGGTTAACAAAACATTTTTTCGAGGTTTTTGGATTCCCAACCTTGCTTTGGGACAAATGAATATGTAAGTAGGTCAATATATAAATACAATTATGTGTGTATGGAGCTTACTGCTGACGTGGGAATGGCGCTAGAAAAGAAATCATCATCATCATCATCATCATCATCATCATCATCATCATCATCATCATCATACCGAATCCCTAAAGCAATACAAGAAGCAGGTAAAACTTGACACTTCTTCTTCTTCTTCTCCTCCTACTCCTCATCCTCCTCATCATCATCAGTTCAGTCATATCATCATCATTTTTATGATACTATAAAATGTTGTAATCTGTGCACTGTATCTCCGTCAGCTGTTTTTCATTATTTTCTGAAATACGTCTTGGAAGTCACAACAAAATTCCCTGCTGGCATAGAAGTATGCACGGTTTGATAGGCGAGCGAACCCTGAATTGTTAACACCTATTTCATGTCTGGTGCTTCTGCTATATTGGGCTGCAATGCATGAACAAATTTAATTATAAGTGCCGTATCAAAGGAGGAGTAGAAGAAGAAGAAGAAGGAGAAGGGGGAAGACGAAGAAGAAGAAGAAACAAAAATTAGAAAAAGAAGAAGCAAGAACATGGAACAAGACGAAAGAACAAGAAGAAGGAAGAAGACGAAAGACCAGAAGAACGAGAAGGAAAAGAATATGGGAACATAATATTCCACTAAGAATCTGAGTGTCTACCATGCGTCCTACATACCTTACATACTAAAATAATGTTGGCGCACTGGTGTTTTCCACATATCTTGTTAGCTCCTGTGATGATGCGCAGATCATCAATTTTTCAGACGATGCCGCAATAGTGGACACTTCCGACTCGGCCACGAGCTTTGAGCGGAGTGTGGTTGACTTCGTCACCTGGTGCGATGGCAACCATCTGGAGCTCAATGTCGGCAAAACTGAAGAGATGTTAATGGACTTTACTTCACCTCAGAAATCAAACTGTAGAGAGAGTGGAACAATACAACTACCTTGGGACTATTATTAATCACAAGCTTTCTTTCACAGCTAATGCCGAAATGATATTTAAGAAATGCAGGCAGCGTATGTACATGGTGTATCAACTCCGATCTCTTTTGGTTTCGCAGAGCATAATTGAACAGTGTTATCGTGCCTACGTGGAATCAGTTATTACGTTTTAATTCATTTGCTGTGGAAATAGTTCTTACGTTTTCATTCATTTGCTGGTTTCAGTCTCTCAGTGTCAAAAGTAGGAATTCCTTGAGCCGTATAACCAACTCAGAATCATTGGTAATAAGCAGACGCCTCTGTGTGAATTGTTTCGGAGGAGGGCACTAGGTAAAGCCATCAGCATCAAGGACGATTCCACCCACCCTCTCTCTTCTTGGTTTGAATTTCTGTCTTCTGGGAAACGCCTCAGGAGCCTTAAGACCCGCACAGTACGTTACCGATCCAGTTTTCTCCCCTCTACCGTGGCCTTGATCAACTCAAACATGAGGCGCTGATGGCTCTGCTTGAGCTCCTTCCTCTGCTTGCTATAACAGGCTCTACAGTGTATAAATGTGCCTGCGTTTGTGCGTGTGTGGTTTGAGAAGGGGATGGGGTGGGACAGAGGGAGGAGGGGGGGGGGGGGGGGGTGAGAATCCGGAATAAGGTGAGATGTGTATTTTATGTACGCACCGTTTTTTTTAAAAATCAAATAACAAATGTTGTTCAAATGTTGTCTGTATGTACTATCCTATCCTATCCTGTCCCGTAACCCGAAGGTCGTAGGGGCACCACAGATGATTGTTTAACCAGCATACTCCATCTTTCTCTGTCCTCAGCAGCCCTGATGGCTTCGCTCAGTGTCAAACCAGTCCATTCTCGAATGTTGTCCTCCCACCTCTTTTTCGGTCTCCCTTTTCTTCTACCTCCTTGCACTGTGCCTTGCAGAATAGTCTTTGCAAGGCCTGATGATCTGGTGACGTGGCCATACCACCGAAGTTTCCGTTTCTTCACCACTGTTAGCAGGTCATCATGTTGTCCAATAGCTTGTGTGATGGTCTGTCGGACTTCGTCGTTGGTGATGTGTTGGGTATAGGAAATGCCCAGAAGTCTTCTGTAGCACCTCATCTCCATGCTTTGTATTCTTCGTTGGAGATCTGCTGTGAGGGTCCATGCTTCGCAAGCATATAGGAAGATGGAGATGACCAGAGAGCGCAGCAGTCTTACTTTGGAATGTAGACTGATGGTTCTGTCTTTCCAAATGGGCTTCAACCTTGTCAGGGCAGCAGTTGTTTGTGCGATCCTGGAGAGGACTTCCTGTCGGGACCCATTGTCTGATACAATGGCTCCTAAATATTTGAAGCTATGCACTGTGTCGAGGGATTGGCCTTGGACTTTGATGTCCGTATTGATGCCATTGGTGTTGTTGGTCATCATTTTGGTCTTCTCTGCACTTATTTCCATTCCATAGGCTTTGGAGGTGGTGTCAAGCCTCTGTACCAGCTGTTCAAGTTCTTGTTCCTCTCCAGCCAATCCATCAATGTCATCTGCAAAACGAAGATTGGAGATTGCTCTACCCCCTATGCTGACTGTGCCTTCATGGTCTGCAAGAGCATCCGACATGATGCGCTCTAGGAAGATGTTGAAGAGTGTTGGAGAGAGTAGGCATCCTTGACGCACACCGATTGTTGTTCTGAACCAATTCCCGATGGCTCTGTTGTGGAGGACTGCACTGGTAGCCTTGTCATACAGGCTTTTGATGACTTCAATAATTTTTGGGCTGATGTTGTACACTTTCATTGTTGCCCATAGAGCTGCATGCCAGACTCGGTCAAACGCCTTCTTGAAGTCTATGAACACATGATATAGATGTTGTTGGTGCTGTAGGTATTTCTCACAGATTATTCTGAGGTTGAAAATCTGCTCAGTGGTACTTCGCCCTGCCCTGAATCCTGCTTGTTCTTCAGCTATGATTTGTTCAGCTTGGGGTTTCAACCTGTTGAGTATTATTTTCAGGAGGACCTTGCTGGGATGGCTGATGAGGCTGATGGTGCGGTAATTTTCACACTCCTGAAGGTTACCTTTTTTGGGAAGAGTGATGACAAGCGACTGGGTCCATGGTATAGGCCACTCCCCACTCTGCCAGATCTTGTTACAGATAATGGTGAGGGCATCAATCATCGCTTCTCCTCCTGCTTGTAGCAGTTCCGCGGGTATGTTGTCCACTCCTGCTGACTTCCCTTTCTTTAGCGCTTGCACTGCTGCCTCAACTTCTTCCCGGAGAATTGGGAGGATTTCTTCTTCTTCTCTGTTCTCTGGACATGCTAGAACTGATGGGTCTCCATCAGTTCTGTATGTACAGTTTAACTTAATTTTATTGTTGATTTTTTGGGATTGTGATATCAGTTTGTAAACCGGTTTGTGTGATGTCACTCTGTGATAACTGTACCCTGGCAATAAGCAGTGTCTGTGATTAGATAGAAACAGATTCTTCTGTGAGATTACACAAGTTACGATATAAATTAATAGCGTGTGTGCGTGTGTGTTTGCATATATAATCGTATCCTACATGTTGTACAGATTTTAAACAAATATACTATCTTTAATTTTTTTACTTGTATTTTATTATTTTGTTTATTTTAGTGATCAAGTGCCTGTCATAGTTCCTTGTGAAAGGTAATACAGATTTGCTTAATTGAATTTACGAACATCGCCTTACTCTCCTCATAATGTTAGGTCTTTTATGAAATTCCCAGTCGCCGTGTTCCTAGATGATATTGCCTTGCTGGAATTTCCACAGAGATGGTCCTATACTCATACGTTTTAACGTAACTGCACGTTCCGGTGAAAGTCTTTAAATATTCACCTCTTCACCATAAACTGGTGACTAGCGTTGCTCAGTTGGTGAAGTTTTTTTTTAACCAGTTATATTATTGGTGGTAGATAAGCGACGTCGAGATCCAATTTCAGTTTGTACTTGTAGGTCATCGTCATCATAATCATCATGTCTTCTTCTTCTTCTTCTTCTTCTTCTTCTTCTTCTTCTTCTTCTTCTTCTTCTTCTTCTTCTTCTTCTAATTCTAATTCTAATTCTAATTCTAATTCTAATTCTTCTTCTTCTTCTTCTTCTTCTTCTTCTTCTTCTTCTTCTTCTTCTTCTTCTTCTTCTTCTTCTTCTTCTTCTTCTTCTTCTTCTTCTTCTTCTTCTTCTTCTTCTTCTTCTTCTTCTTCTTCTTCTTCTTCTTCTTCTTCTCATACCACTACCACAGTGACTGTTAATTGCAGCCTCTGGTTTATTTTTTGTATCTCTCTCTATTTCTTTCTCTCTCTCTTTCTCATTCTCACTCTTTCTTTCTCTCTCTCTCTCTCTCTCTCTCTCTCTCTCTCTCTCTCTCTCTCTCTCTCTCTCTCTTTCTTTCTTTCTCTTTTTCCCCCTCCCTCCCTGTATCTTCCATCCTGCAATTTGTCCTTGAATGAATCTTCTCAGTAATTGAGAGTCTGCTGCTGGGGAGGTTTTTCTTTGGCACACTGTGCTAGCGGTCTCTCACCGGTGCAAAACGAACCTTTGATATTTGTTTTTTTTGCTGTAAAAAAGGAAAGAGAGGGAGAAAACGGTGGTAAAGTTCGCGTTTGTTGCACCCTTAATACTGAGCAACTCGCTGCGATTGCCTTAAGTGTGCACTACTGATCTATTTAGTTCTGTGAAGGACAAGGTAGGGGAACTATTGTGTTTGACTCCGTTCAGCGTCAGTTCGGCTGTCACTTTGGTGCAATTTTTTTCTGAAACTAATTGATTGATTTGTGTAATTATAAAAAAAAACTAGGATCTATTATTCTTGGTGTTGCTTCATTGCATTGAGAGTGTAGCCGTTGGTGTTCATAAAGAGCCAGTGTGTATACATATGTAGATGATGATGATGATGATGATGATGATGATGATGATGATGATGATGATGATGATGATGATGATGATGATGATGATGAGAAGGAGGAGCTGCCAAACCCAAGATTCATTTACTAGCATCTAGAACAGCGTAGCTCGGGGTCGACCTGTGTCTCATACTGCTAAAATAATAGTAATATTGATTGATTGATTGATTGTTGCTTTAGGTCCAGCGGACTCTTCCGAGCCAAATCAGGACCGGACAACCCCCGATCCGCATAAAAGATCTGCTGAAACAACCCTAGTGGGAAAATTGAATGCCCTCCACCGGCCAGTCACTTTACAATAAAGACATCCCACGCAGTGGACGGCTGAGGCTTTACCTCAACTACTCGAACCCCCTGTTACAAAAACAAAATAGAATACAAACATCATTATAAATCATCAACAAAACACATACATATAAAATG
>CM072512.1:9442927-9517927 GCA_036898135.1 Oncomelania hupensis
TCTACGTGTTCTCTCGTCTCACAACTTCTCTAACTCCTAACACTGAACTAATCGTCACACCTTCTATTCAGCAATTAACATAAATCAATACAATATCTAAAAACACAACATTTGCAAAAGTCAAATCTACTAGCATCAAGAGTCGCGGAGGAAATCCTTTGAAAGAATGATAAATAACCTACTTAATAATAACACACCCCTACCAAACGTCGCCAGAGAAAAGAAACGATAGCAAGCTGTGTGAATATACATTTACGTTACGTTTCGATACGTTTACGTTAGCAGTTACGTTCCCATTCGACCTCTTATTGTTGATAGATTTGGCTCAAAAGAGTCCGCTAGGCATAAAGCTTTAATCATATAATGTCATACAATGTTGATACGGCGGTGACTCGTTCTTTAGTCTCTTATGCGTCACGTCGTCTTCTTCTTCCTCTTGCTTTCTTAATCTTCCTCTATTTCTCCTTCTCCTCGTCCTCCTCTCTTCCGTTTCCTTCTCTCTTCCCCGTTCTCCTTTTTTTGTCTTCTTATTTGTCTACCTCTTTGTCTTCTTCTTCTTCTTCTTCTTCTTCTTCTTCTTCTTCTTCTTCTTCTTCTTCTTCTTCTTCTTCTTCTTCTTCTTCTCTTTGTTGTTGTTGTTGTTGTCCTTCTTCTTCTTCTTCTATGTTGTTGTTGTTGTTTTGTTGTTGTTGTTGTTGTTGTTGTTGTTGTTGTTGTTGTTCTTCTTCTTCTTCTTCTTCTTCTTCTTCTTCTTCTTCTTCTTCTTCTTCTTCTTCTTCTTCTTCTTCTTCTTCTTCTCCTCCTCCTCCTCTCCTCCGTCTTCTTCTCCTCCTCCTCCTCTCCTCCGTTTCTTCTATACCTCGTTTTCGTTCTCATCTTCACCGTCTCCTCATCTTCCTCTTTTTTCTTCTTCATCATCTTCTTCTTCTTCTTCTTCTTCTTCTTCTTCTTCTTCTTCTTCTTCTTCTTCTTCTTCTTCTTCTTCTTTTTCTTCTTCTTCTTCTTCTTCTTCACCTGGTACACATTGGTCGAAGGCTGCCAGAAGCATGTTTTACTAGTCGCCTCAACAGGCGATAAAGCATGCTCTCATGCTTCATAGCACTGCTTCCTACACGCTTCAAGCGCTATAGTGACGGAAAAAGCGCACTGTAAATATATACAGAATGTTGCTCTACAACATTCCGCTCTTTCCTTCTCAAAAACCCAATTGCCTTGTTGGATTCTTAAATTGCATGAAACCAAGTGAGGACACTATCCGGCGTCAACAAACGGTTCAAAAACATTGTCAAACGGTTCGTAAAACACAGTTGACCTAGAAACTAATACAGTTTGACCTAATTCGTCCCCAAGAGGAGACGAAACTTACATTTTTCTATTTTCATGAGTTCACTGCAGTGAAATTGCGCTTTTTCCGTGACTATAGAGCTTGAAGCGTATAGAAAGCAGTGCTCTGAAGCATGGGAGCATGCTTTATTGCCTGTCGAGGCGACTAATAACGCATGCTTCTGGTAGCGTTCGACCAATGTGCATCGGGTGTCTTCTTCTTTTCTTCTTCTTCTTCTCCGGTCCTGATTTGGCTCGGAAGAGTCCGCTGGACCTAAAGCAACAATCAATCAATCAATCAATCAATCTTCTTCTTCTTCTTCTTCTTCTTCTTCTTCTTCTTCTTCTTCTTCTTCTTCTTCTTCTTCTTCTTCTTCTTCCTCGTCTTCTTTAAAGCCAAGAAAAAAATGACTAGGTTTCTTGAATGTACATTACCGAACGGTCATGTGATTAGCTCATTCAATCGTGCGGCAGAGTAATCGTCAGGTTGATTGTGGCCGTCAAGGGGATGAAGATTTAGCTCCCACAGCAGCTACCAAAATCTTCTTTCAAGAAACCAGACTAACAATAATATAATATCGCCGGAGCTGAATAACTATAATACAGTTACGTTCCGTGACATAAGTAATTATTTAAAGTTTGGTTTATGTTGGTCAGAATTTCCACCCGCCGCTCACCCCCCCCCC
Organism: Oncomelania hupensis; assembly: GCA_036898135.1. Lineage (NCBI taxonomy): Eukaryota > Metazoa > Mollusca > Gastropoda > Littorinimorpha > Pomatiopsidae > Oncomelania > Oncomelania hupensis. Next base: position 9,444,937 of record CM072512.1, read on the forward strand.
TCCCTCTCCCCTTTCCAGAAAAACACCAGAAATTCTTTAAAATAGTCTGGAGGGGCAGAGTGGGGAGGGGGGGGGGGGAATCAAAACGAGCCAAAATAATGTCAGTCGGTCGGTCCGTTAGACGCCATTATTAGTACCTATCAACAGATTTTGACCACACTTCGTATGAACATTACTTATAGCCTTTTTTGTTTTTGGTTTGATTGTTTGTTTTTTTTAACGGACGGGGGAGGAGGAGGGGGAGGGGGTGGATGCCTTATTTCGGTGACAAGGGCATTAAAGCTAAAACCAATTGTTATCATTTCTCTCACTTTTTTCATTCTTCTCCACCTCCTTCTCCTCCTCCTCCTCCTCTTCATCATCCTCATCATGTATCCTACCACTGACGGATTGTTGTGCTGTTACAGCCTATTCTGCGGAGATGAAGCGAGCGGCAATCATCGGCGGAGTGGTGTTTGGTCTCATAGTCATCATAGTTGTCGTCAGCGTCTGTTGCAGTTATAGAAAAGGGTAAGTAAACCTCCCTCCATTCCAGAATTTGTGTTTGTTTGTTTGTTTGTTTTTTATGTTTGTTTGTTTGTTTGTTTTTGTGAAAGGCTAAGGACTCTCAAAAGCTGTTTTGCACAGCGTGAAACATCTTCCTATACGCTTGCGAAATATGGACCCTCGCAGTAGATCTACAACGACGAATACGAAACATGGAGATGGAGCGCTACAGAAGATTTCTGGGCATTTCCTATACCCAGCACCTCACCAACAACATAAGTCTGACAGACCATCACACAATCCATTGGACAACACGATGACATGCTCACAGTGGTGAAGAAATGGAAACTCCGATGGTATGGCCACGTCATGAGAGCATCAGGCCTTGCAAAGACCACCCTGCAAGGCACGGTGCAAGGAGGCAGAAGAAGAGGAAGACCGAAAAGGAGGTGGGAGGACAACATTGGAGAATGGACTGGCTTGACAATGAGCGAAGCCATGAGGGTTGCTGAGGACAGAGAAAGATGGAGTACGCTGGTTAAACGATCATCTGTGGTGGCCCAACGACCTTCGAGTTACGGGATAGGATAGGATAGGAAACGAAAGACATAAACTTAAGGGACGTAACCGCTTACTTCTTTTTATTTTTTTAGGAGTGTACACGGTTGTCTCGCTTGTCTTGCAAAGTATTAATGTAACTATTTTCCCCTTGCAATTAAAAAAAAAAATTCTTTCTTGAACAAGTGACGAGCGTGATTCATATTAGCTCCCCGACACTTGGTCTTATGTCTTCTTATGTCAGCTCAGCTCACACGGTGTCAGGCGACGGGAAATGACGTGGCTTCTGCTCTCGCCACCGGGAGATGAAATCCGAGATCAGCAATTCAAATCATGGCCTTAACAAACAGGGTCTTCTCATTCCTAAAGTCAGCTCAGCCTGCTCACGCAGTCTCAGTGGAACGTCAGCAGCTAAATTGTACCACTGTAAGGATCTCAGTATATTTTTGTTTCATGCAAATGCTGCACTGTTAACAAAAGTCGTCAGCCCTTTGTGATAGGGAGTTACTTTTCTACCAGCTTGTACCTCTTGGTTGCAGGAGGAAGAAGAGAGAAGCAGAGAAGAAGAAAAGACAAGCAGAGCCTGCAGCATGTACGTCCTTCAGTGAAGAAGAAAGGTATACAAAGACTAGGGTTGGTGGGTTGGTTTATTGGTTGGTTGGTTGGCTGGTTGATTGGTTCCTTCGTTCGTTGATTGAGTCATTAATTGATTCATTGTTTATTCGTTTATCAAAATTGTTTTTTTGCTTTGTTTATGATTTTGCGATTGTGATACAGTTGTAGAAATGTGAGAAAGAAGGAAAAAAAACAAATAGATGATGGTGGAGGAGGCGAAAGAGAAGAACAAAAAAAGGAAGAAGAAGAGGAGGAGGAGGAGGAGGAGGAGGAGGAGGAGAAAGAAGACGACGACAACAACGAATAAGAAGAAGAAGACTTTATATAATACAATAGAACTTTATTGAGCTCAGTTTGAGCATTTACACTCAGTGGCAGCATTAATTAATATAGTGGCACATTAAAATCTTACATTATAACGAAAGACAAGAAGCTGTATGTTAGAAATTACCATTTAATGCGTCATTACGATCTGGAACTCCACTCGGAGAAAGAGGAAGAAGAAGAAGATGATGATGATGATTGATGATGATGAAGAGATGATGATTGATGATGATGAAGAGATGATGATGATGAATGATGATGGTTAATGACGGTTGATGAAAAAGATGAAGGAGGAAGATAGAGATGATGGTTGATTGATTGATGAAGAAGATGATGATGATGACGATGATGAAGACGACGAAGAGGAAGATTATGATGAAGACGACAAAGAAGAAGATTATGATGAAGACGACGATGATAATGATAATGACGATGGATGATTATTAATGAAGACGTCAACAATAAAAAAAACAACAAAACAAACAACGAACAGTGTGTCAGTAGAAAGTTCTATTTTACTGTATTCTAAAAGACAATGTACTTTCATTTCCAACAGGGGAAAGCTTTTGGAGAACGGAAACGGCAAGCATGAAAGCTCACCAAATAATCACCATACACAGCCCGCTGCGTAGAACTGATTCAGTGGCAAGTACAGTCAACTTGACGTCACCGGCGACGTAGCTGACCGAATGTCCACTGTGACTTTCGTTGGGCACTGCCGAAATTAAAGGACGCATACAAACGCATCAGACGCATTAGCCTGTGAATGGAGCTTTGGCCTTTATCGGGCAGTGGCTAATGTTAATAGAAGCAGTCGGCCCTAACTCGACGCTGACCCCAATCATGAGTGTCAAAGGCTTTTGAAGGGGGACATAGGCCTACACACAGACTATGATTGCAGGGTCTCTGATACTCGGCTAGCGCCAAGCTCGCTTGTTTCAGTGGAAGCTGTCCTACTGCGCCATGAATCTCCAGAGAGACGGGACTCTGCTGTGGTGCCTTGTGGCAAGATAGTGCTGCAGCGTGACGGTACAGTGTCAGCGTGCCATGATGATGCCCAGTACTGACGTAAACATGTTCCCTACGTCATAATTATTCTCCAGTGCGATGTCAGTGTAACCCTGCTTTGAAGCTACCACACAAACTTATGGATTTGACGGGAGAACACCTTGAGCATTTAATCATCATAGCGCGTAAGACTTCTCAAATCGGACTCGAAACGTGGAACTCCGACTTCCGTGACGTCAGAATGACATATACACAACTCCTCTTTATATCCCATTGTGGCGTCAGTCAATGTCGCTTTGTTGGACTTTTCCCCCATCGAGTGTGGCGCGCGTCACTTGACAAACACAGAGATGGCTGCGTTAGTGGTGTCATCATTACGTTAATTGACTTAATCTTTACATCAGGTACTTCATCGTCAACCCCTTGGGGTCATGAGCAATCTTGCCACTGTAGATTGTTCTAACCTATAAAGGGAAAAGTGAAAGCCCCAGTTCAAAACCTGTCTTGACTTTGTAGGCATGACCAATTCACTGCGGCAACAGTACCCCCGTTGGGGTGCCGGGGGTTTCAGTATAAATAGTATCCCCACTTTCTGGAAATTTAGTGCTTTAAATTCCCACTGTCGCTGTCTTCCTCATTTACTCTTTCCCATTCCCGCTCTGTCCTATCACTCTGCTATACTATCTTCTTCTTCGCTAGATCAATGACCTACCTTTTTTCTTGAAAACTCTTCCTGGACAAGACTCCTTGTTTGTGTATGAGGTCTGTTGGATCAGCTTGGGAGTGTTGGACGCTTTCTGCCGGGTGGTCACTAGGGCTTCCTATGATGTTAGTTAGCAATATAGGCATTTTATATGTATGTGTTTTGTTGATGATTTATAATGATGTTTGTATTCTATTTTGTTTTTGTAACCGGGGGTTCGAGTAGTTGGGGTAAAGCCTCAGCCGTCCCCTGCGTGGGATGTCTTTATTGTAAAGTGACTGGCCGGTGGAGGGCTTTCAATTTTCCCACTAGGGTTGTTTCAGCAGATCTTTTATGCGGATCGGGGGTTGTCCGGTCCTGATTTGGCTCGGAAGAGTCCGCTGGACCTAAAGCAACAATCAATCAATCAATCAATAAAAACTTCATCGTCAAGTTTAGGAATAATAATAATAGTAACAATAATAATAATAATAATAATAATAATAATAATAATAATAATTATTATTATTATTATTATTATTATTATTATTATTATTATTATTATTATTATTATTATTATTATTATTATTAATGTTATTATTATACTTTTGTTTGTTTGTGTGTTTCTCCTCCTCATACGAACCAATCCAGCGCTTCTAGATCCGAAGGGTAGCCGCGTTATAACTACTACTACTACTACTAACTTCTCCTCCTCCTCCTCCTCCTCCTCCTCATCGGATCTAGGAGCACTGGATTTGTTCGTATGAGGAGGAGAAACACACAAACAAACAAAAGTAAATCCCCGTTGGGTTGCCGGGGGTTTCAGTATAAATAGTATCCCCACTTTCTGGAAATTTAGTGCTTTAAATTCCCACTGTCGCTGTTTTTCTCATTTGTTCTTTCTCATTCCAGCTCTGTTCTATCAATCTGCTATACTATCTTCTTCTTCGCTAGACCAGTCTCCTACCTTTTTTTTGAAAACTCTTCCGGGACAAGACTCCTTATTTGTGTGTGAGATCTGTTGGATCAGCTTGGGAATATTGGACGCTTTCTGCCAGGTGGTCACTAGGGCTTCCTATGATGTTATTATTTAGCAGTGTAGCATTTTATATGTATGTGTTTTGTTGATAATTTATAATGATGTTTGTATTCTATTTTGTTTTTGTAAACGGGGTTTCGATAAATTAGAGTACAGCCTCAGCGTCCCCTGCGTGGGTTGTCTTTATCGTAATGTGACTGGCTGGTGGAGAGCCTTCAGTTTTGCCACTAGGGTTGTTTCAGCGAATCTTTTATGCGGATCGGGGGTTGTCCGGTCTTGATTTGGCTCGGAAGAGTCCGCTGGACCTAAAGCAATAATCATATATAAATAGTATCCCCATTTTCTGGAAATTTAGTGCTTTAAATTCCCACTGTCGCTGTCTTTCTCATTTGCTCTTTCTCATTCCTGCTCTGTTCTATCAATCTGCTATACTATCGTCTTCTTCGCTAGACCAGTCTCCTACCTTTTTTCTTGAAAACTCTTCCGGGACAAGACTCCTTATTTGTGTATGAGGTCTGTTGGATCAGCTTGGGAATATTGGACGCTTTCTGCCAGGTGGTCACTAGGGCTTCCTATGATGTTATTATTTAGCAATGTAGGCATTTTATATGTATGTGTTTTGTTGATAATTTATAATGATGTTTGTATTCTATTTTGTTTTTGTAAACGGGGTTTCGATAAGTTGGGGTGAAGCCTCAGCCGTCCCCTGCGTGGGATGTCTTTATTGTAAAGTGACTGGCTGGTGGAGAGCTTTCGGTTTTACCACTAGGGTTGTTTCAGCAGATCTTTCATGCGGATCAGGGGTTGTCCGGTCCTGATTTGGCTCGGAAGAGTCCGCTGGACCTAAAGCAATAATAATGTAGTGTAATGACTGGGGGGGTTGTTACGTCATCTGTGATGAATCGTCTTTTTGAACTATTTGGTTTCAACTCAAAGTGCCATGTTTGACAGACTTTGGTGACACGTTTCTTCATTTAAACAGTGGAATCCATGATCACTCCAAGAGTCAGAGCACTATCAACAAAGGAAATGCTGCTAGAGCCAATGGTCACTGCAGAAGGAAAAGTAATATATGGCGGGTCGGACTCCGAAAAGAGAAGAGCTTCAATATTTTTTTTAACTTAATTGAAGCATTTTGTTAGTCATCCATGTTTTTATGTCAGTGTGTCATCTGATCGTCAGAATCGGTGCTTTTGCATGACTTTCCAGCTGAGTGTCATCTGCAAAAAGATCCCTCCCCCACCCCCCGTGGGGATGCCGGGGGTTTCAGTTTAGTATCCGCACTTTCTGGAAATTTAGTGCTTTAAGTTTCCACTGTCACTGTCTTTCTTCTTTGTTTTTTCTCATTCCTGCTCTGTTCTATCAATCTACTATAATATCTTCTTCTTCGCTAGACCAGTCACCTACCTTTTTTCTTGAAAACTCTTCCGGGACAAAACTCGTCATTTGTGTGTGAGGTCTGTTGGATCAGCTTGGGAATATTGGATGCTTTCTGCCAAATGGTCAATGGGGCTTCTTATGATGTTAATATTTGACAATGTGGGCATTTTATATGTATGTGTTTTGTTGATATTGTATCCTGATGTTTGTATTCTACTTTGGTTTTGTAAACGGGGTTCGATAAATTAGAGTATAGCCTCAGCGTCCCCTGCGTGGGATATCTTTATTGTAAAGTGACCGGCTGGTAGATTGCCTTCAGTGTTACCACTAGGGTTGTTTCGGCAGATCTTTTACGCGGATCAGGGGTGAGTCCTCTTTCACTTCTCTGGTCCTGATTTAGCTCGGAAGAGTCCGCTGGACCTAAAGCAATAACCATGTAATGTAATGTAATCTGCAGAAAGACAGTGGCCAACTGAGTGTTGTTTGATTACTGAGGACAATGGAGTGGTGTACACAATGAAAAGAATGGGACCCAACTCCGAACCCTGTGGAACACCGAAGGAGGGGATTTAAAGTTGTTGGCAGAAACGGACTTGAGTGCTGTCACGCAAGTAAAATGAAAACCATTCGAGAGCATTTGAACGGATGCCAAAGATGGTTTCTAGCCTAAAAGTGAGAACATTGTGATTAAAAGTGTCAAAGGCGGCTGGGTTGTCCAGAAGAAGAAGAACAGACAGTTTGTCTTGATCCAAAAGCGGTAAAAATATTCCTGAAAAGACGGATCAGAACAGTTTTAGTATTGCCTACGGCACGGTATGCAGACTCGGTCTATCTAGCTATCTATCTATTTATCTATCTATCTATCTATTAATCTATCTGTCTGTCTGTCTGTCTATCTACATTTTATTTATACAAAGACATCACAAACATAAGCCTCCTTCTAACACAAATAATGAGATAGGTGAGCATGATAAATTATGTTGTTGCATGTTATTGTTGTTGATGATATTGTTGCTTTTGTTGACCTAAAGCAATAACCATGTAATGTAATGTTGACGATATTTTGATGTTGATTTCTTGAGTATGTATGTATATATATTCTTTCGTGATTGTACTTGTTTAGTATAACAGTGTGTACAATTAATTATTATTGGGTTATATCTGTCTATTACTACATACAATTACGTAAGTGGATGTACAACTGTAATAGACCACCAACAGACTTGTGTCGAAGTTAGTTGGGTGCCTCTAGCTCTGTAGCAAAACGGCAGAGAGCGCACAGGAACAGAGTACGGAACATCAAAATCAAACGAGCTTTTGACGGTTTACTCGTATGAGCGAGCGACAGTGTGCTATCTCTCTACCCGCCTTGCTATAGAGGGTTCTCTAAATAGGCACCCAATTTGTGTCATGCACCTGTGGTCTAAGTGAATGTGTAGATGTTCGTGTACATTGCCACGAGTACTGACTTGTACGACAATGGGACGTAAAGCAAATAAAGACATTCAAAACTGTGGATCGTGTTGCTAGCGTTAGTTTGAGATCGTCTTTTGTTCGTTCAAAGAGGTTGTATGGTTCGGTCACGAAGCAGCTTCCGCGACTACACGCCCTTGCAGTCAACATGAATCTTTCGGGGATGTTGTCCCAGTATGTTGGTCCTTCACGATGCAAACCGTTGGCGGCTACCTCTCCTAACGCTGACTCGCTTGTTGTCGCAGTTGAACCCTTGGCTATGTCGTAGATCGTGGCTTGGCCCCCAAAATGTTAGAATGAACATTGAGGTTTAACGTCTACACCCACCATTGGCGATATCGCAGTCGGGGATAACCATCCCGGGAAAGAGGGCCAATCAAAATAAAGCTCGTCACCGGAAACTATGCACTGCCTTATGTTATGTAATGTTGAGATTCGACCAGCTTTTACCCGGCCGGTAAAGTCTAGAAGCTTCGATCGATAATAAACAAGTAGCTCCAGAAAATTCTCAACAATGTCGACCTACGAAAATTATCAACATTATAAAAAGCTTCTTTTTGCAACAACGCAAAATCAAATCAAAGGTAAATATACTCTGTTCTTGCGTGCATTGCAAAACAAACTGATCGGATCGACCGTGCGCGGCTCAATCGTAACACAACGTGTGACCATATTATTTTCCCTTTTCCTTCAACTGGTTCGCTGGCGTCAGAATAATGTGACCAGTACTAGCCTAAACGCTCGTTTTGACTATAATCTACAGTAGAATCTTTACGGATCTTCATCCTTTCAAGCTGTCTTTCAAAGTTACCGCCCTTCAGCATTTTCTATTTTGCTCTTTAATATCTAGACAGCCCCTACCCTCTCCCTTTTCCTGTCTCTAAGCTCCACCCTTTTCAATTGTACCCACCACCCGATACTTCACTCTTGTCTTCTAACTCCCACTCCCATACCCACATGCTGGTAGATTTTTTTTCTTCTTCTTCCTGAAACTGAGTGACGTCTGCCTGCGACGTGTCAAACCCTGTGACACAGAAGAAACCACCCAACAGGCTGGGAAATAGGTTAAAGCTACGTCTTGTTGGGACAGACTATATTTAGCCGTCGCTATTTCTGGAACACCAAACATATTGTGCGGGGCTTAAAGTTGTTTGCTTTTACACGTGTGCATTTTCACGCGTGGACGCCCCGCTTTTAGTTGTGTGGAGAACAGTACCGCTTACAAAGTACACGCTCAGGGGTGGAGCAGCAACGATTCAAGATTCAAGATATATTTATTGTTGCCATAAATCACCAAAACATTTTAGTGTGTGGTGTGACGATTCTACATACAAGGACAATAAAGTCAAAACCATGTATAACTGAAAAATTCTGCACATAGTATATTATCAATGAACATTAAAATAACGGTTTCTCGGACTGTAAAAATCACGCACAGTTTTACTTCCACAGACACAACACATTACCCCATTCGTAACAAGGCTTCCAGGTAATCAGCAACTATCACACCTGCATACCCGCAACCACACCTCAGTTGCAACAGCGCGTAAACACTCAACATACATATGTAATACACACATAAATTTAAGTTTGTAAAAGGTCATAAATATACATTATCCTATTCTATCCTATCCTATCCCGCAACTCGAAGGTGGTTGGAGCACCAAAGATTATCGTTTAACCAGCGTACTCCATCTTTCTTTGTCCTCAGCAACCCTAATGGCTTCGCTCAGTGTCAAGCCAGTCCATTCTCCAATGTTGTCCTCCCACCTCTTGTTCTGTCTTCCCCTTCTTCTGCCTCTTTGCACCGTGACTTGCAGGACGGGTTTTGCAAGGCCTGATGCTTTGGTGACGTAACCCTACCATCGGAGTTTCCGTTTCTTCACCACTGTGAGCATGTCATCGTGTTGTCCAATGGCTTGTGTGATGGTCTGTCGGACTTCGTCGTTGGTGATGTGATGGGTATAGGAAATGCCCATAAGTCTTCTGTAGCACCTCATCTCTATGCTTTGTATTCTTCGTTGTAGATCTGCTGTGAGGGCCCATGTTTCGCAAGCGTATAGGAAGATGGAGATGACAGGGGTCTGAGACTGTTGGAGTTTGCCAGATACAACAATCTGATACTGGTGGTCTCCACAAAAAATCCAGACGATGGACATGGCACAGTCCCGGCTGGGAGCATCATAATCAGATCGACTACATCACGGTCAAGAAACGCTTCAGATCAAGCATCAACATTGGCAGGACACGCACCTTTCCAGGAGCAGACATCGGAAGTGACCACGATCTCGTGATGATGTCTTTCCGGCTTCACTTGATGAGAGTAAACACAGCAAAGTGCACTAGACTGAAGTTCGACCTGGACAAACTGCAAGACCCGGAGGTGGCAGAAATATTTCAGGCCACAATTTAATGGAAATTTGCGCCACTGCTCATTTTGGGAGCTGGTGAAGTAGATGTCAACACAATGACCACCACCTACAACTTAGCTGTGACAGATGCCGCCAAGGGAGATCCTTGGAAAGCACCGGCGAAAGAAGAAGCTGTTGATCACAGCTGAACTTTTGGACCTGTGTGATAAACGAAGAGAGATGAAAAAGAAAAAGAACACCTCACAGGGAGCTGATGCCTACCGAAAAATCAACAATGACATCCGAAAAGGCTTGCGCACAGCAAAGGAGAACTGAATAGAAGATCAATGCCAGGAAATAGAGAACAGTCTGAACAAGAACAACAGCAAGAAGGCTTACCAGACTGTGAAGCGACTGGCAAGTGTTAAACAGCCCAAGGTCTCAACGATCCAAAGCAAGTCTGGCATATGCCTTACAGAAGAACAAGAAGTCTTGGACAGATGGACAGAGTACTGCTCTGACCTTTACAACCACACACCAAACGGAGTAGCATGTCCAGTGAACAGAGAAGAAGAAATCCTTTCATATCTCACAGAAGAAGTTGAGGCAGCAGTGCAATCGCTGAAGAAGGGGAAGTCAGCGGGAGTTGACAACATACCCGCGGAACTGCTTCAAGCAGGAGGAGAAGCGATGATTGACGCACTCAGCATTATCTGGCAGAGTAGAGAGTGGCCTACACCATGGACCCAGTCGCTTGTCATCACTCTTCCCAAAAAAGGTAACTTTTACTCCTTCGGATGAGAGTATAAACCGAGGTCTAGTCTGTGTCGCATACATTCCATCATAACGGACTTTAAAGATCCTGACGCTCATGTCCTAGACGGGTGAGTGCCGGTGACAAGAACACACCCAGCATGCACCTAGGTCCTTTTCCCCCATCCCTGGCTGCCCAGGATTGTGCTCAGTTGTCTGGGCGTCAGACCATGCGCCCAAAGGCTGCGGGTGGGCGTCTCGGGCGGCTTGAGTTAGATCCTGTATCGGCCAGCGCCTTGAGCAGCTCTTGAGCTGGAAAAGCGCTATATAAGAACGATTAAATAAATAAATAAATAAATAAACTTTCAGGAATGTGAAAATTACCGCACCATCAGCCTCATCAGCCATCCCAGCAAGGTCCTCCTGAAAATAATACTCAACAGGTTGAAACCCCAAGCTTAACAAATCATAGCTGAAGAGCAAACAGGATTCAGGGCAGGTCGAAGTACCACTGAACAGATTTTCAACATCAGAATAATCTGCGAGAAATACCTACAGCACCAACAACATCCATATCATGTGTTCGTAGACTTCAAAAAGGCGTTTGACCGAGTCTGGCATGCAGCTCTGTGGGCAACCATGAGAGTGTACAACATCAGCCCTAAAATTATTTAAGTCATCAAAAGCCTGTATAACAAGGCTACCAGTGCAGTCCTCCACAAGAGCGCCATCGGGAACTGGTTCAGAACAACAATCGGTGTGCTTCAGGGATGCCTACTCTCTCCAACACTCTTCAACATCTTCCTAGAGCGCATCATGTCAGATGCCCTTGAAAATCACGAAGGCACAGTCAGCATAGGGGGAAGGGCAATCTCCAACCTTCGTTTTGCGGATGACATTGATGGATTGGCTGGAGAGGAACAAGAACTTGAACAGCTGGTACAGGGGCTTGACACCACCTCCAGATCCTATGGAATGGAAATAATGCAGAGAAGACCAAAATTATGACCAACAACACCAATGGCATCAACACGGACATCAAAGTCAAAGGCCAATCCCTCAACACAGTGCATAGCTTCAAATATTTAGGAGCCATTGTATCAGACAATGGGTCCCGACAGGAAGTCCTCTCCAGGATCGCACACAAACAACTGCTGCCTTGACGAGGTTGATGCCAATTTATAAAGACAGGACCATCAGTCTACATTCCAAGGTAAGGCTGCTGCGCTCCCTTGTCATCTCCATCTTCCTTTATGCTTGCGAAACATGGACCCTCTACAAAGCATGGAGATGATGTGCTACAGATTGATTGATTGATTGATTGTTGCTTTAGGTCCAGCGGACTCTTCCGAGCCAAATCAGGACCGGACAACCCCCGATCCCTATAAAAGATCTGCTGAAACAACCCTAGTGGGAAAATTGAATGCCCTCCACCGGCCAGTCACTTTACAATAAAGACATCCCACGCAGGGGACGGCTGAGACTTTACCCCAACTACTCGAACCCCCGGTTACAAAAACAAAATAGAATACAAACATCATCATAAATTACCAACAAAACATATCCATATAACATGCCTATATTGCTAAATAGTAACATCATAGGAAGCCCTAGTGACCACCCGGCAGAAAGCGTCCAACACTCCCAAGCTGATCCAACAGACCTCATACACAAACAAGGAGTCTTGTCCAGGAAGAGTTTTCAAGAAAAAAGGTAGGTCATTGATCTAGCGAAGAAGAAGATAGTATAGCAGAGTGATAGGACAGAGCGGGAATGGGAAAGAGTAAATGAGGAAGACAGCGACAGTGGGAATTTAAAGCACTAAATTTCCAGAAAGTGGGGATACTATTTATACTGAAACCCCGGGCACCCCAACGGGGGTACTGTTGCCGCAGTGAATTGGTCATGCCTACAAAGTCAAGACTGGGGCTTTCACTTTTCCCTTTATAGGTTAGAACAATCTACAGTGGCAAGATTGCTCATGACCCCAAGGGGTATGTGCTACAGAAGACTTCTGGGCATTTCCTATACCCAGCACATCACCAACGAAGAAAGTCCGACAGACCATCACACAAGCCATTGGACAACACGATGACCTGCTCACAGTGGTGAAATAACGTAAACTCCGAGGGTATGACCACGTCACCAAATAATCAGGTCTTGCAAAGACCATCCTGCAAGGCACAGTGCAAGGAGGTAGAAGAAGAGGGAGACCGAAAAGAGGTGGGAGGACAACATTCGAGAATGGACTGGTTTGACACTGAGCGAAACAATCAGGGTTGCTGAGGACAGAGAAAGATGGAGTACGCTGGTTAAACGAAAATCTGTGGTGCCCCTACGACCTCTGAGTTACGGGATAGGATAGGATATGATAGGATAGGAGGATAGGATAGGGCTGAAAGTCTTGTACCTATGTCACACAAGTTCGTCCCCTTCCGGCATAGGAAACCAGCTTATTAGGCTATGAAGTGAGCTACTTGAGGCCACCCCTATAATAATAATAATAATAATAATAATAATAATAATAATAATAATAATAATAATAATAATAATTACATTACATTACATAATTGTTGCTTTAGGTCCAGCGGACTCTTCCGAGCCAAATCAGGACCGGACAACCCCCAATCCGCATAAAAGATCTGCTGAATAACGAACCACTTTTTGATGTTTTACTGAGATACGGCATAAACGGTAAATTTATAAAGGCAGTTAAGGCAATATATAGCACTGTGTTGTCTTGTGTTAAAGTTAAAAACAGGTTAACGGATTTGTTTGAATGTTTAGTTGGTTTGAGACAGGGTTGTATCCTCAGTCCTGTTCTTTTTGCTATATTTATTAATGAAATTGCAGCTGCAGTAGATGAGAACGGATTGCATGGTATCCAGTTGTTACCCGGCCTGGTAGAATTATTTTTACTTTTATTTGCCGATGATATCGTCCTTCTGTCCGATACTGCCATGGGGCTACAAAATCAGATTAATATTTTAAATACTGCTTGTAAACGGCTATTCTTAAAAATTAACTCTAATAAAACAAAGGTAATGGTGTTTCGAAAAGGGGGATTTCTAGATAAAAACGAAAAATGGACCCTGGATGGGAGCGTACTTGAAGTGGTAAACGAATACATTTATCTTGGATTTATGTTCACAACGAAAATGAGCTTAAACAGAAGTGTTAGCGCTCTGGCAGTTAAGGGCAGAAGGGCTTGTGTAGAATGCATAAAATTTATAGGTAAATTAAATGACATTACCAAAATTTGCTTTTTCAAAATTTTTGACTCACAGGTGCAGCCAGTTTTGATGTACGCCTCTGAAATGTGGGGCCTGAATAGACTGGACAGTATTGAAAAAGTCCACACATTAGCTTGCAAGCGTTTTCTTAGAGTACCTCTGAAAGTGCCAAACAGATTTGCCTATGGGGAACTGGGGAGATACCCCTTGTATATCAATAGTGCAGTTCGATGCATCAAATACTGGTTAAAGTTGCTGCAAATGGATGGATCAAGACTACCAAAACAGGCTTATTACATGCTGCGAAGTATGGACGATAGAGGCAAAGCATGCTGGGCAACACTAGTAAAACAGACTTTGTTTAAATTAGGGTTTGGATATGCGTGGATTAACCAGGGCGTAGGATGTGAATCTGCTTTTGTTTCAATGTTTAAACAGAGAATGATGGACCAGTATGTACAAGAATGGATCTGTTCAGTGAGAGAGAAAGATAATTATTATGTATAGAGTATACAATTTATTCAAGTCAGATTTTATATGTGAAGAATTTTTTGATTTTTTGGACATCAGATGCTTTAGAGACGGTCTTGTTAAACTTCGCAACGGTGTATTACCTATTAATGGCTCATCTTTTAAGAGATCTATATATAACAATGTTAATATTTTGTGCATCACGTGTAATGAAACTGAAGATGAAGCTCATTTTATTCATCACTGTCGTTTGTACAACGATATTAGGATGAAATACTTACTCGGCATTAGCGAACATTACACGGTGGTATTACGTAATGGATCCACTGAGCAGATTCGCAAATTGGCCTTTTATGTTTTCTACGCATTGCGTCAAAGGCAAACGTATATCAACCATATTTTATAGAGCATTGTATGTAAATATTAAATTGTCGTAATTATGACACTCATTTTCAGGAACAGGAGACGCGGATGGGTGTCATCGTCGCCATGACCTTGGACATTTGATAATTGTTCTATTTTGCATTGGGTTTGCTTGTATTGTTTTTCATGTATTGTATTGTGACCCTTTTCTAAAGGCCAGTGCCTTCAGGAAATAAAAGTTCGTTCGTTCGTTCGTTCGTTCGTTCGTTCGTTCTTTCTCTCTCTCTCTCTGTCTCTCGCTCTCTCTCTTCTCTTCTATTCTCTTCTCCTCTTCTTCACGCACACGTACAACACACACACAAACACACACACACACACGCACAAACCATAGCTTATATATATATATATATATATATATATATATATATATATATATATATATATATATATATATATATATATATATATATATATATATATATATATATATATATACTAGTGGTTTTTGTACCCTGGCAAGCCAGGGTACACAGGTTGCTGTTTAAAATGTAGACAGAGACAACTGTTGTCTGCGAGTTTCATTTGGACGATGATACCTCCCCATATCCCCCTTGATACCTCCCCATATCTCCCTTGATACCTCACCATACCCCCCACCCCCTGATATCTCCCCGTCCCACCCCCATGATGACTCACCATATCCCCTTGATACCTCCCCGAACCCACTTGATACCTCCCCATACCCCCTTGATACCTTCCGTACCCCCCTTGTAACCTACCTGTACCCTCCTTGATACTTCCCGTTGATCGTTTCGCAGGTATGGATGAAAGGAATCGACCATGACCATACCCCCTTATATATACCCGTATCCCCGTTATGCCTACCCATGCCCCTTTAAACCTACCCGTAACCCCCTTTTACCTACACGTACCACCCCATCCCGATCCTTGGTAATAATAATAATAATAATAATAATAATAATAATAATAATAATAATAATAATAATAATAATATTGAATATAGAATAATACAAATAGAAATCATAAAAAACACCAGGGTTCTAAAATAAAATTTGATGTAAGATATTATAATTATAATAATAATAA
Organism: Oncomelania hupensis; assembly: GCA_036898135.1. Lineage (NCBI taxonomy): Eukaryota > Metazoa > Mollusca > Gastropoda > Littorinimorpha > Pomatiopsidae > Oncomelania > Oncomelania hupensis. Next base: position 9,460,780 of record CM072512.1, read on the forward strand.
TAATAATAATAATAATAATAATAATAATAATAATAATAATAATAATAATAATAATAATAATAATAATAATAATAATAATAATAAATAAGTTAAAGGCAAAAAGCCTAAATTAAAAAGCAAAATATCCATATTGTAGTGTTAAAAAAAAACATTAAAAAAAATGGCCCACCGGAAATTTGAACTCGGGTCCCCTGCACGGCAGGCAAAATTCTTACAAACTGAGCTACCAAGCTTTCTTGCAAAGACCATCAATTTTTTTGGTCTATATGAGAAAACATGCTGAAACCTCGATTCGATTTTTAATTAATCAAATTTAATTAGTTAAACACAAAATTTTGTAAGATTGGTGACATGAGTGCAAAAGTGTTTTGAATGGAAATAAAACAAAATTTGCGGTATTACGGAACGGCAAGTTTCTGACACGGGTTGAATGGAAACCGCGCGCGGAATGAGGCTATTGCAGTTTGTGGACATTTTGTTTATTTATTTATCTCAGAAACGGTTAAACGTTCGGTAAGGAAATGTCGGCTATAACGATTTCGCAGGTTTTGAGCGCACAACAGGCCGAAACCCAGCACCCAGCACTTGCCCAGATCAGCGTCCATACCGGACAAACTTTACAGTAGTGTCGAAGAAGGACTTCCGGCTAAGCAATTTATATAGATGCGCTCTGCCATTTTTCTCTTCTGTCTTTCTATGCCTGTCTCTCTATCTCTCTCACATACACAGACATACACACGCGAACACACCCAGACACATACACGCACAGACACACACACACACACCCACGCACATACACATACACGCACACTCGGATAAACACACACACACGCACACACACACACACACACACAGCCTCCTATCTGCCATACACATATCACTCCTACCCACTCAACCTGTCTGTCAATCTCTGACAAACACAGAATCTACCCACTTCCCCCTCCCCCACCGAACCCCAATCCGCCCCCAACCCCTACACCTCCAAATCTCCGCCTCCCTCAAGATTCCTTCTCCCTCTCTCTCACTCCATCCTGCTGTACCCTACATCTCCTTCATCGCGCACACCCCTTTTACTTGTAACAACTTTCCGCCGGGCCACAATGAAATTAGCGTCACAGTGGAGTGGTGTTCGGTCTTTCGCACTTCTGGTTCGCTGTTGCTGTTGTTGAGGCGCTTGTTGTAATGGCACACGGACTTGGGATCGTTGGAACAGAGCCAGGCTTTAATGTCTGTATTGTTTTCATCCCAAAGCTCCGCATTAAAGTGGCACTTGGGGGGTAGCAGTCTTCAGCGAAGTGTTTTGCGCAAATGGCTGACGACGCAGTTGGTGTCCCGTACTTCGGACCGAAGTTTACACGCATTTCCTGCACGAATCTCACCTACTTATTTCGCACTTCTTCGTTTTTTGGAAACCTATGCAGGGCCGGACCTGGGAAAGTTGAGGGGGGGGGGGGGGGTTACAGATTCAGCGAAGGCGCGAAGCGCCGAGCCTTCTAGGGGGGTCCGGGGGCATGCCCCCCCCCCCCCCCCCCCCGGAAAATGTTATTTTTCAAGGATGCAAAATGGTGCAATCTGGTGCAATCTGAACCTTGAAAAAGCCATTTATGATGGTCTGGGACTTTGAGCTTTTTAAACAAATTGAAATGGCAAACTCTGGGGTACAAAAATAATCATCTGCCCGTCCCTTAAAAAAACAAAAACAAAAAAACACACACGAACATTTATTTATCAGCAGAGATGTTTTGCATACTGTTATTATTCACCACATTTTGTTGATCGTTAACAGTATAAAGCTTTACCTTGTAATTTAATTTTATGAACATCACCGCCATGCTTTCACTTTCAGTCTTACCATTTGTGAATTGTATCTTCTGGCAAAACAGTTCACTGCCTCTTTGAAGTCAATATCAACATCCCTGTGCACTTTCAGTAAAGCAAGTCCATTGAGTCTATGTTGCCCCATTGTAGAGCGCAGGTAGTTTTTCAGGTTGCGCAACTGACTGTTTGAACGCTCACACTCGGCAGTAGTGGCAGGCAGGGTGCAAAGGTTCTTTAGCATGATGAACAGGTTGGTATAAAAATCCCTGTCACAATGTTTCAGTGCTTCTGATGCCGTGGATGGGATGATAGCTGTCGCATTCTCAGCAGCACTTCGCCATTTGCAAACCCACCTTTGGTATTCTGCATCAAGGGTAGCGTTGTCTGGTAGATCAGACTCCCACAACATTGCCAGTGTCTTCACCCCTTCTGGAACCTGCATGAAACCATCCTGGTTGTCTATTAAAGTGCTTGGCACCAGACAGAGACCATCAACTGCTAGGTCAGCATTTTTGAACCTCGAGTCCAATTCGATTGACATGTGTTCCAAGAAAGGAATGGCAATGCTAATCTTGAAATATTCTTCTGGAGTGGCCGCAGGTTGGTTGTCACGGAGAGTCTGTCGGGATGCTTGACGAGGAACAATAACATCAGTTGTCAAAGCATTCGCCATTTTGCTGACTTCACCGAACCAGGCAACGAACGCTGTGTCGACATCTCTTCTAATAGAAGACATGCAGTTACTGACCTCTTTGATTTCCCTGTAGGCATCGACAACATCTTTTGTCCTTTTCTGCAGCTTCACTGTCAAGGGTTTTAAGTAACGCAAACAATTGCGGACGACAACGAATGCAACGAGGAAAGCACTGCTGCTCAAGGTGTGGAGAAAGCCAGTTGCCTTGGTCAGTGTCTCACTGTCCCAATTGTCACTGCCTTCACACATTTGTCCCAAACAGTCGTGAACAACCAGAAAGAGAGATGTATAAACCTCCAGTGCTTCATGTTTTTCTACCCATCTTGTTCTGCACAGATCAACAAACTTTGTTTTTGTCGTGTCAGGCTGAGATGATTCGATGGTATCTTCAAGTTTTCTTTGTCTCTTTGGAGAGTTTGAGAAAAACAGTGACAGTTCCCTCAGTGCTCCCATCATGTTCTTCACTGCAGGCAAGCCGCATGCTTTTACAATGCAGAGACTCAAGCTATGGGAAGCACAGTGTCTCAGGTAACAGAATGTAATTACTTGTGATAAAAGAATCAGTGGATGAAATTGAGTAGAGTGGAAGAGGATTTATTTTTTATAGTGCCTAGGGGAGAGGGTTGAAATTTCTCCCCGGATTTACTTATGATTGTAACATAGCCCCCCCCCTCCCCCCCCCAAACAAAAGAAAAAAAGAGAGGTACATAGTCAGGCCAGGGGGGGGGGGTTACGTAACCCCTGTAACCCCCCCCCCTAGTCCGGGCCTGCTATGCAATGTTAACCCAACCGCTTGTTTGTTTGTACAACCTCCAACGGCACAATATAGGCCACTGCTCTTCGTTTTCCTGCGTTTTGGTAGAGAAGGGGCACTGGACTCCATATTGTCTACAGCAGTTGACGTCACGAGCCATGTGGTCACGTGAGCGGGCTTTTCGAAGGTGCAAAAGTTTATTCGAAGAAGATTTTATTAAATATTAAAAAAGGCAGTATTTTTCGGAAAAAAGTTGTTTGGCATGTGACTTCTTTTATTATGTAGATATTTTGTGCTCAGTTTTATGTTTCAATGATGTTGACCTTTAAAATGCGTAGCGCTACGCAAAAATCCGTAGCACTTGACAGGTATGAATCACTGTTGCTGTTGTTGAGGCGCTTGTTGTAATGGCACACGGACTTTGGATTGTTGGAACAGAGCCAGGCGTTGTGCTAGTTAGTATTTAAGTAAAGGCCGTGTACTTGTGGCCGAACAATACTAATTCTTAGGCTCTACCTACCACACAGCGCCTGTTGATGACACAACTCGGGACTGACAGGATGGGGTTCTTGGCGCTCAGTTCGTTAACACTGTTTGCACAGCTCATCACGGTAAGCAAATCAATTGTTGTGTGGTTTTTCTCTTTGTTTTGAGTGCTAAGTCATTTCTTTTCTTTTTTTTTTTAAATTTAATGTAATGTAATTTTATTTTATTTTATTTCCTTTTTTTAAAGTCTTATTTTCTTTTTTTGAAACATGTTCTTCTCGTTTATTGTTCGCTTATTTTATTCATATATTTACTGTATTATTGTTGATTCAGAAAAAATACTTTGTTAAAGGAACCAACGGGCAAGTTAGGATCTAAATAGATGCTCTAGATTGAAGAGGGCGTTTTCCTTTTTTTTTTTTTAAGCTTTTGCATTAATTACTAACTTTGGATTTTGTAGTTGTTGGGCGTTGGTTTAGGGGGGGTAGGGGGAGGGGGAGGGGAATAGAGCCTATAGTGCATGCTGGCAGTATTTGTGTGTCTGGCATTCACCTGCCTAGGATATGAGCCTCAGGAACCTTTAAGCATGCGCAATAGAATGCATGCCTTACATAGTTAAGATCTGTGTTTATAGACTCTCCTCCGAAGAAGAACGATAGAGCACGGTCTGTGTGTCAAGTACATAGATTCCAAACTAAAGATAAAGCGAACTTTAGGGGTTAAGCGCGCTATATCAATAACAATTACTCTTTACCTTGGAAAGGTCTATGGTCACAAGAGTTTTCAGAATCAGAATCACAAAGCTTAACAACAACAAAATTCGTTCATGAATTTGCCAGCAGTTAAAACGTTACACATAGATTAAAAACTATGCTTGAACCAAATATTTGGGAACGCCTGTGTTCTAGTTTCGCACCGAACTCCGGTTAAGTATCCGAGTTCTCTCGATCTTTGGCTTTGTTTATTAAGAAAGCATGTCCCTTCTTGGGTTTCAGGGATTCGTCTCTCACGCTTCGCACCCTCCGGGCCGCAGTAAGTAACTGGAACTCTTCGTTCTGTCAAGCATGCAAGAAACAAGAATGAAATTTTACTGTACCCCCCCCCCCTCTCCCCTCGCACGCTCCCTTCTTCCCCAACAAAACAAATAAACAAATTTATTAAAACAATAAAACTAAGCTTGCTGATGTTTGTATCTGATAACAGTGTTTTGATTGGCTTGCCATCTTGGTTGTGTTGTGGCTGTTCATGTTTTAGTGTCGTTGTCGTCGGTGTCTTTGTCGTTGCCGTCATCGTCGTGATGATGATGATGATGCTGAGGTGAGAGCTCTAAAATAAGTGTGTACGCAGCTTAAGAAGACGTTCGGTCTTTGTATAACCTCACCTCGCTATAGTTTCTTTATCACGTCATTTAATATAGTACGTATCACTCGCGCAGGTAAATGCATAATTATTGTTTACAGAGGTTATGAACAAATTTCAATATGTATTTAACGACTCAGCATCAATGTACTATTATTATACAAGACAGGAAATAGTTATTGTGACTCTCTCTCTCTCTCTCTCTCTCTCTCTCTCTCTCTCTCTCTCTCTCTCTCTCTCTTCCTCTCTCTTTTCTGTTTCCTTTTTTTCTGTTTTCTTTTTCCTTTAAAGAAACAAAAGTGGTTTAGACTACCCCCTCCATCACCACCACCACCTCCACCACGATGGTGATGATGATGATGGTGATGATGATGATGATGATGGTGATGATGGTGATGATGATGGTGATGATGGTGATGATGGTGATGATGGTGATGATGATGATGATGATGATGATGATGGTGATGATGATTATATTGCAAAGCCATTATTATTATTATTATTATTATTATTATTATTATTATTATTATTATTATTATTATTATTATTATTTCTAATGGCAGAGCTACCATTTCACGCACCATGCGCAGTAGAACGCACAGAGATCGTTTTTCCCAACATCATCAGCAAACACGTCCCAACCTCCGTAACGTCATCAACCAACTCATCCCCATGGACAACAGAAAGCCAAATGCCTCCCACTTTCCAGGTCCGCCTGACGTGGCGTCGACGTCACATTATCGTGACGTTGTTCCAGAGTGACGTCACAGCTAAGAACATGGCGGTGGTTTACGAGGACACGCGTCATAATAATACGGTGATGGAGAACGCAGGAGGGGTGCAGAAGGACTGTAATTATCAAGGTTTTATCAAAAAGGAGAAATCGTCCTATGCCGCTCTTTCCATGTGCGATGGGTTGGTGAGTTTGATGACAGCGATGACAATTACGATGACAAAAATGATGGTGATGATGATGATGATGATGATGATGATGATGATGATGATGATGATGATGATGATGATGATGATGATGATGAGATAAATGATGATGTTATTTGTGACGCGCGCGTCTCCATCCATTGTCGAATGCTCTGTGCGCGATGATGATGAGGATGATGTTGTTAATGATGATCACTCCTTCAGCGAAAGGCCAGGTGGCGCACCCATTGCACATAGCTGCGATCGAAAGAAAGTGTTCTCCAGGCACATGCTGCGCAGCAGTCCTAAGTATGTCCCTTGTCCCTTGAAGGGATACTTTGGCGAGGTTAGCAGCCTGCTCAGTTACAGTGTCGGTGAAAGACTAGAAACGGAAAAGTAAGTTTCGTCTCCTTTAGGCGACGAATTAGGTCACGCTGTATTTGTTTCTAGGTCAACTGTGTTTTACGAACCGTTTGAGAATCTTTTCGAACCGTTTATTGACGCCGGACAGTGTCCTCACTTGGTTTGATACAATTTCAGAATCCAAGAAGGCAAATGAGTTTTTGGGACGAAAAAAGAGCATTTCTGTAGAGAAAAAGGTTTTTTGATTGATTGATTGATTGATTGTTGCTTTAGGTCCAGCGGACTCTTCCGAGCCAAATCAGGACCGGACAACTCCCGATCCGCATAAAAGATCTGCTGAAACAACCCTAGTGGGAAAACTGAATGCCCTCCACCGGCCAGTCACTTTACAATAAAGACATCCCACGCAGGGGACGGCTGAGGCTTTACCCCAACTACTCGAACCCCCGGTTACAAAAACAAAATAGAATACAAACATCATTATAAATTATCAACAAAACACATACATATAAAATGCCTATATTGCTAAATAATAACATCATAGGAAGCCCTAGTGACCACCCGGCAGAAAGCGTCCAACACTCCCAAGCTGATCCAACAGACCTCATACACAAACTAGGAGTCTTGTCCAGGAAGAGTTTTCAAGAAAAAAGGTAGGTCATTGATCTAGCGAAGAAGAAGATAGTATAGCAGAGTGATAGGACAGAGCAGGAATGGGAAAGAGCAAATGAGGAAGACAGCGACAGTGGGAATTTAAAGCACTAAATTTCCAGAAAGTGGGGATACTATTTATACTGAAACCCCCGGCACTCCAACGGGGGTACTGTTGCCGCAGTGAATCAATCAGGCCTATAAAGAAAAGACAGGTTTTCAACTGGGGCTTTCACTTTTCCTTTTATAGGTTAGAACAATCTACAGTGGCAAGATTGCTGATGACCCCAAGGGGTGAGAAAAAGGTTAGGGCAAGGGCTAGGGCTAGATCTACAACATACTAACCCTTACCCGAACCCTTGTAGCAATATTCCGCTCTTTCCATCACTTTTAAACAGTACTGCGGTTCGCATCCGCGGCTAGCAGCGAGCCCAAAGTATACTTTGAAGGGATGGAGGGAATACTTTCACCTGCTGCTAGCGGGAGTTTTGGCGATACTTTCTACCGATCGCAGCAATGTGTATTACCTCGGTGGCGACGAGATGGTGGGGATGATGCTAGGATGACGACGATGATGACGATGTTGATGATAATTATCACGAATATACTTCTGCTGCTACTGGTAATGATGATGACGATGATGATGATAATGATGACGAGGCTTTTTGCTGCTGTTGTTGCTGCTTCTGCTGTTGATGATAATGATGATTATGATGATGCTAATGATGATGATGCTTTTTGCAGCTGTTGTTGCTGCTTCTGCTGCTGTTGTTGTTGATGATGATGATGATGATGATGATGATTTTCGTTTTTACCGCTACCGTACATGCTGTTAGTGTAAACTCCTTTCCGCCCACCCCTGTCGCCAAGTAGATCCAACTGACATTTCTCATGCGCTCTAGACATGCTGCTAATAGGTTCATACCTTTTGACAGGCAGGCTACCTCCAGACAGATGAAGAACTGCTGTTTATAGAACCGGCCTCAGGACAGAGAGAGGGAGGACACGCGTGGGGTCAGAGACCTCACGTGATGTACACATGCATAGAAAAGGACAGCTCTATTACAGCCAATGGGAACTCTTCAGGTCAGTGATCAACCTCAGCAATGTAACAATACTATTGAATACTGGTCGGAATAGGTTGGAATTTGCTAACTTTAAGCATGCGTATCACAGAGAAAAACGAGGAGAAGGATGAGCCTCGCGGGGATTTTTGTTTTCTTCAGGTCAACTGCAACAATGTAACAATATGATTTCATATTTTAAATTTTCTAAATGACCTCAAATTGGTCCTGATTTGGCTCGGAAGAGCCCGCTGGACCTAAAGCAATAATCATGTAATGTAATGTAACCTCAAATGTCACAACTTTGAGAGCATACACAGAAACAAAAAGAGGTGGGTGGGGGTGGAGAGCCTAATAAGAACACAGGGCTCTGTCACGAATATAGGGGGTTGGGGGGATGTGGATTAGCAATTATTCCCCCGTGCTGTGTTGCCTCCCTTGACTAGGCCAACTTGCGGCGACATTCAGGGAAATAATGCTGGGAGTACTAAAGAATGATAGACAGTTAAAAGGCCACACGAGAAGAACACAAACTAAACTAGTGGAGAATTTGAACAAGGGGAAGTCGGATGTTATAATATAATATTAGACGATTTATTAAATAGATGTAGGTCAGGCGTAGGTGGTAGGCTATACGGCTGAGTCACTGGTGAGAGTCTGTTAACGTCCAGAGTATCGTGGAGTTATTCGGGTTTAGCTATCTGGGGGTTACTGGGGCGATTGTGGACTGATATCATCATAAGGCAAAGGGGTATCTGGCTGCTTTAGCGTGGTTAGCCAGATGTTCCGAGAATTGTGGTGTGCGCTGGGTGCGCACTTAGCTGCTATGGCGTATAGGCGGTGGTTGCCTCAGGATTCTGGATGGCGATTGCGCAAGGGTCCAGTCGCGAAGCGTCAGTCTTCCAATCCAGGTCACTGGGTCGAATTCTTGGGTAATGGGAGCTGTGGTGCAATCAGTCTACGGAGCTGACCGGTTGCTGTGATTCTGCTTTCACGCTTCACGGTGTCAACCAGGAGATCTGGGTTGCACGCAGCGGGTCTTGAGTCTCATAGCAGCCCGGTATAAGGGCCCGTTCTGGAATGAAGTATTGACTCAGGATCAGAGGTGCACACACACTCTGGATGCCGCGCCAGTTAGCGCGCATGCCAGTCAGATTTTCGAATTTGGAGACACCGGCCAAGACTTGACCGGTTCATTCCAACTGTCCAACAATTTCAACAATGGCTATTGGGCTTGGTGGAGTTTACTGGCGGCCGCTAATAGATAATAGTATCGGCGCCTAAGATGGGGTTATGGACAGCAGGGGTGGATATTTACACAATAGGATCAGGGGAGAAGCAAAGGGGATAAATACAGGACCATGGGGATTATATGCAAGGGCGCTTTACTGGGGGACTTTAATCTAAGTAACAGGACAACATGGCATGGGGGAATTTATACAAGAGTCTAGGCAGGGGAATATACATGTATAAATACAAGCATGGCATGAACAGCAATCAAACTACAGATAATGGATACAAGAAATAAAATGCATATCACAAGCAATACATCAAGACAAACCACAGACACGGACGTAGATATCTACAAGACATACGAACATGTTGGGAAATCGACGGGTGATGGGAATGCTAAATGATATGAAATAGGTCTCCACTCTTACCTTGACCAAGGAACGGGTAGAAACACAAGAATATTGTCGGAGCTCAGCGGTCGCAACGAAGGTGCAGACGTGTCTCGGAGCAGTGTGTTTACTCGGGCTGGCGGAAGAAGACTGACCCTGGAGTCTGACTATTCCGGGGCTCCAAGGGGCTATCCCGAGGGGCGTGGCTTGGGTGGCTTGGCCAGCGGGCAAGAAAGTAGAAACTGGACGCGAGCAGCGCCAGGGCTAATCGTGCGCTTGTGACAGGCTCACGTTGTGTACAAATGTTAAAAAATATAGGTAAGTCAAACTCCACAATTTAACAATTATTGTTTTTATATTTAAATGTGTGCAAATGGCCTCAAATTGTACAACTTGGAGCATAAACAAAGCAAAATGGAAAGAGGGTGGGGCGGGGGTGGGGGAGAGGGAGGGCCGGGGGAAGTTAAGGGGTGCGGGGTTGTTCTTGACCTCGTGGCGCAGTGGATAAGTCGCCGGTTTCCTATGCCGAAGGTCGCGGGTTCAATTCCCGCAAGGGGCGAACGTATGTGACTTAGGTACGAGACTATTGAGGTTACCGAGGGTTTTCTCTGGGCACTCCGGTTTCCTCCCTCCCTTCAATAATGATACTGGACGCAGTCAATATAAAAATTTCAAAAATAAAAAATTCGATTTTCTTTCCGTCTTCTAATAGCGATCTCCCTGCCTTTACACCACCTGTTTGAGTGATGGATGTGTATTTGTTGTGTGTGAGTGTTTGTGTGAGGGTGGATGAGACAGGTGAGCGTGTATGTTGGTACAGATCGCCGCGCTTTGAGCCTAATTGATTTGGGAAAAGGCGCGTATATAGTATCCAGTATTATATAGTATCCAGTATTATTATTATTATTATTATTATTATTATTATTATTATTATTATTATTATTATTATTATTATTATTATTATTATTATTATTATAAGGAACAAAGACCTCGCGTCCTGTGCGCGTGCATAGAAAATGTCAGCCCGTTATATCCAGTAGGAAGCTTTTTTCAGGTCGGTCAAATTCCACAATGTAACAATCATTTTAAAATTTGTATTTTGTCCAAACGGCCTCGAAATCAGTTTGCGGTACAGACCTCACCCGTGTCAGGAACCGCTGTACTGTTGTAGACATGAATATGTAAGTTTCAAAAGCCTGTCCCTCAGTTGCAAACACATTATTACCCAAAATGCCACAGTGCCAGAGAGAGTGACGGGGTATCAGTTTGCCTTTCTTTGAACGCCCCCATTTGCCGAGCAATGTGCATGTTGTTCTTTCATCGAGGCTGAAATGGGTTGCTCTTTGTCCAAATGTCAGCGCGAACGTGTGCATTACTGTAGACTAATAGTGGCAGCTTAGGGAATCACAGCATGGCTGAGACTCGTCGAAATCTTTTTTACACGGAGACGGAGCACGTCTCGTCAATTCTCAGCTACGCTGTATTTGTAGAGCATCAGCTCTAAAGCGTAATAGCTTATTCTCTTGGATTCCACAATGCAACACATGTTGTTATTGCTGCTGTTGTAGGAATCAGGGAAAGATGGAGTACGCTGGTTAAACGATCATCTATGGTGCCCCTACGACCTCCGAGTTACGGGATAGGATAGGATAGGATAGGCTGTAGGAATAATCTCAAAAACAAAATGGTGCCAATCCATCCATCACATGAGCTCGTTATGCTTGTCAGCTGGTGACTTCACAGGGCCGGATCCAGAGGGGGGTTACCTGGGTTCCGGAACCCCCCCCCCCCCCCCCCACTTCACACTATAAAAAAAAGAATTTTTTTTAATGCAAAGAGTTTCAATTTGTTTAAATTGTTTTTAAAACATTGCAGTTTTTAGTCACTTTTGGTTCAAGGTACAAAGAGTTATTTATAGACAATTCAACGGAAATCCATTTCAAGGGATCCGTTGATACGTCCAAAGCGTTTTCCCGGTGAAAAGACCAAGTAACCCAACCCCTAAGACTAAATTAGTAAGTGCAGCCATATTTTCCTGTTCTGGCCGCAAGCCTCTTCCAGCATATTCACCTTGATACTGCCCTAATCCCCCAAAACGACTTTTTAGAAATATTAATTAAGATGCTAAGTTAATAATTATGAACTATAATTCGTTGCCTGGTTTGGTGAAGTCAGCAAAATGGCAAATGCTTTGACAACTGATGTTATTGTTCCTCGTCAAGCATCCCGACAGACTCTCCGTGACAACCAACCTGCGGCCACTCCAGAAGAATATTTCAAGATTAGCATTGCCATTCCTTTCTTGGAACACCTGTCAACCGAATTGGACTCGAGGTTCAAAAATGCTGACCTAGCAGTTAATGGTCTTTGTCTGGTGCCAAGCACTTTAATAGACAACCAGGATGGTTTCATGCAAGGTCCAGAAGGGGTGAAGACACTGGCAATGTTGTGGGAGTCTGACCTACCAGACAACGCTACCCTTGATGCAGAATACCAACAGTGGGTTTGCAAATGGCAAAGTGCTGCTGAGAATGCGACAGCTATCATCCCATCCACGGCATCAGAAGCACTGAAACATTGTGACAGGGATTTTTATCCCAACCTGTTCATTATGCTAAAGAACCTTTGCACCCTGCCTGTCACTACTGCCGAGTGTTGAGCGTTCAAACAGTCAGTTGCGCAACCTGAAAAACTACCTGCGCTCTACAATGGGGCAACACAGGCTCAATGGACTTGCTTTACTGAAAGTGCACAGAGATGTTGATATTGACTTCAAAGAGGCAGTGAACTGTTTTGCCAGAAGATACAATTCACAAATGGTACTAATGCCGAAGAACCTAGTGCAGCAAGACTGAAAGTAAAAGCAGGGCGGTGATGTTCATAAACTACAAGGAAAAGCTTTATACAGTTAACGATCAACACAAAGTAGTGAATAATAATAGTATACAAAACATCTCTGCTGATAAATAAATGTGTGTGTGTGTGTGTGTGTGTGTGTGTGTGTGTGTGTGTGTGTACGTACCTAACCATAACAGTGGGTTTATGCATAGGTTACACTTACGTGCAACTGGGTTTAAAAAAATACTGGGTTCCAAAATCTGAAACTCACTTTTTTTAAAACCGGCTTTGCAATAGGAATAACAAAAAAAGTGTATACACAAAGTCTGAGCGAGAGACCCACAATTGCGGTTGAGTCAACTTTGAGTTTGAGCCAGTTAACACTCCGCGATGTGTGTTCTCGCTTGTCAACCAGTCGAATACACGCACTGTCAGGGGAAGTAACTCGGAACGCCACACGCTACGGGCCGGCTGGCAAGATGGAGGTATGTGTTTTTTCGTTTTATTCAGTTGTATTTTGTCCTCCTGTCTCTGTAAATAGTTCTTTAATCTATATTTTGTGCTTCTAGGATGTGGCTTTAAAATGTTCCCTTGTTAAAATTTCAAGCTTTTTCGGTGTGCTTTTGTACTTTTAAAATCATATCAATTTTCGTGTGGATGTTGTGGTCGATTGTCAACACAGGGTCTGCATTTTTGTTTATTACTTTTTGAAGTTATTGATTGATTGATTGTTGCTTTAGGTCCAGCGGACTCTTCCGAGCCAAATCAGGACCGTACTTTTTGAAGAACACAAAAATAAATTTGCTGCATTTTAAGCGTCCTTGTATGTGATATTAATGAAGAGTCTTGTGAAGTCTCTTGAACATTGAAACAGTTACCATGAGAAATGTATGTCTCCTTTGTTCACACTGGGGTTTTCAAAACTTGCATTTTTCCTCATTTACAAAAAAGAGACGGTCAGTGAAGATAGTACAAGACGTAAATAAGGGAGGTATTGATGTGTTATTTTATTCATATGTAGATTGATTAAATAAATGTTTAAAAATATTTTTGCAGAATAACAATTTTAGTAAGTTGGCGCCTCGGGCGGCTTGAGTTAGATCCTGTATCGGCCAGCGCCTTGAGCAGCTCTTGAGCTGGAAAAGCGCTATATAAGAACGATTAAATAATAATAAATTAATAATATCAGTATTAGTCCTAGACTGTTTTTAGCATGGTCATATTTTTTTGTAATCATTCAGCTTGTGCTGCCTACACATTTAAGATTGAGTAACTGTTAGATCTCATGCTGTCATTCAACACATTGATAGTGTAACATTAATAGTTCCTATCCTATCCTATCCCGTAACTCGGAGGTCGTAGGGGCACCACAGATTTTAGTTTCACCAGCGTACTCCATCTTTCCCTGTCCTCAGCAACCCTGATGGTTTTGCTCAGTGTCAAACAAGTTCATTATCGAATGTTGTCCTCCCATCTCTTTCTCGGTCTCCCCCTTCTTCTACCTCTTTGCACTGTGCCTTGCAGGATGGTCTTTGCAAGACCTGATGATCTGTTGACGTGGCCATACCATCGGAGACCCCTTGGGGTCATGAGCAATCTTGCCACTGTAGATTGTTCAAACCTATAAAGGGAACAGTGAAAGCCACAGTTGAAAACCTGTCTTTCCTTTATAGGCAAGACAGATTCACTGCGGCAACAGTACCCCCGTTGGAGTGCCGGGGGTTTTCAGTATAAATAGTATCCCCACTTTATGGAAATTTAGTGCTTTAAATTCCCACTGTCCTGTCTTCCTCATTTACTCTTTCCTATTCCTGCTCTGTCCTTCACTCTGCTATACTATCTTCTTCTTCGCTAGATCAATGACCTACCTTTTTTCTTGAAAACTCTTCCTGGACAAGACTCCTTGTTTGTGTATGAGGTCTGTTGGATCAGCTTGGGAGTGTTGGACGCTTTCTGCCGGGTGGTCACTAGGGCTTCCTATGATTGTACTATTTAGCACTATAGGCATTTTATATGTATGTGTTTTTTTTGATGATTTATAATGATGTTTGTATTCTATTTTGTTTTTGTAACCGGGGTGTTCGCGTAGTTGAGGTCAACCCTCAGCCGTCCCCCGCGTGGGATGTCTTTATTGTAAAGTGACTGGCCGTTGGAGGGCATTCAATTTTCCCACTGGGGTTGTTTCAGCAGATCTTTTATGCGGATCGGGGGTTGTCCGGTCCTGATTTGGCTCGGAAGAGTCCGCTGGACCTAAAGCAACAATAAATCAATCAATACCATCGGAGTTTACGTTTTTTCACCACTGTGAGCAGGTCATCGTGTTGTCCAATGGCTTGTGTAATGGTCTGTCGGACTTCGTCGTTGGTGATGTGCTGGGTATAGGAAATGCCCAGAAGTCTTCTGTAGCACCTCATCTCCATGCTTTGTATTCTTCGTTGTAGGCGCAGCGTTTTTTGACCATGATGTAGTCGATCTGGTTGTGATGCTCCCCGCCGGGACTGTGCCATGTCCATCGTCTGGATTTTTTGTGGAGACCAAGCGTGTTTGCCAGTATCAAATTGTTGTATCTGGCAAACTCCAAGAGTCTCAGACCCCTGTCATTTGTCTCGTTGTTGCAGTGGGGTCCACATTAATAGCTAGAGCACCATTTTCAGATCTGCATCTACTCCATTTCCCAATTTGTTAGCTGTAATTCTGAGTAAGCATAATTATTTTAATAAATTCTATTATTCCTTTTTTTCCCAGAACATCCTGTTATGCCTCGAGTTTATCCGGTTGCGGAGAAGTCGCTGTAGTCCGACGATGACCCAGGAGGCGTTTGGAAGGAAGACGTCCCACTCCATCACCATCAACATCTTCATCGCCTTCATTGTACTCATCAGGTGACAGCTGGTGTGTGTCAGTACTTATTGAATTTTATAATATTGTTGTTTGCTTTGAAAAAAACACACATTGATTGCTGTATAAAATCGGTGCCACAGCAAAGCAGTTAACAACTGGCAGCTCCACGCCTCAGATCAAACTGTGACCTGCTAACACAAATTTTGTTGGTGGTATATTGTTTCTACATTGCAAAGGGGGAGGTGAGGAGAGCTTGGATGAAGGAGGAGAATGGGGGGGGGGGGGGAACATTCGTGTCCATGGTAGAGCTAGACATCCTTGTTGAATAAGATCAAAGTTTTAGCTCAATTTTACAGTTGTTAATGGGGCACATGAAATGCAGATTACATTCTGATTATAATGTACACAATTCGCTCTGGGCTTTTCAGGTTGTATAGGTATGCTTTGGATTTTAAAAAGCAGGCATGTTGAGGAACCTTTGTACTTGTGCTTTCATGGGGTGGCCTCGTGGCGCAGTGGATAAGTCGCCGGTTTCCTATGCCGAAGGTCGCGGGTTCGATTCCCGCAAGGGGCGAACGTATGTGACTTATTTACGATACTATTGAGGTCACCGAGGGTTTTCTCCGGGCACTCCGGTTTCCTCCCTCCCTTCAATAATGGTACAGGATGCAGTCAATATAAAAATTTCAAAAATAAAAAATTCGATTTTCTTCCGTCTTCTAATAGCGATCTCTCTGCCTTTACACCACCTGTTTGAGTGATGTATGTGTATTTGGTGTGTGAGAGGGTAAATGAGACAGGTGAGCGTGTATCTTGGTATAGATCGCCGCGCTTTGAGCCTTGGGGAAAAGCGCGTACATAGCATCCTGTATTATTATTTATTATTATTTACTGAGTAGTAAGCATAAGAGTTTCTATAACTATTTTATAACTTGGTTGCTAGTAGCTAGTGTGTCGAAGTGGTTAGTGGGAAAAAAATGCTGTCCCACTTCCTCCGGGCTTTTGTGCCCTTTTTTCCCCAACCTCTACCCCCTAAACTTTAGATGTGTTTTGCTTGTTTCTTTTACACTTTAAAGAGGGTGAGTGGTACATTCATCTACAAGAAAATTAATGTCCAGAATATAATATTTCATTGATGAATCAGTAGACAGTATCCCTTTTTGTAGTTGAGCCAGTTCAAGCCTCTACTCTTTTCAACTTCCATTCCCTTCTCCCACCCCAGGCCCACCACCCCACCCTTTGACCATCCTCATACCTTGGTTTGTTCTTATGCCGCTGTATTTGTTCTGTTGTTTAAACCCTGTGTTCTGATGCTGCTACTTGTTCGCAGGAGGGCTGAAGAGCAGCATGAGGATTCTAAAGACTCTAATTCATCGGAAGGTTCAGTCAAGAAACAAGCTAGAAAAAGGCGTCAAAGCCAGCAGACCGAAATGCATACAACATCCCCATCATCAGCTTTGTTGCTGCCATCAGTGCTACTCCGTTCCCCAGGGTGTGAACCAAGTGCCATGAATCGTTTAGATATAGAATATATATTCAAATTTGTTTGCAAATCTATTCAAGATGAGTCCGAAATAGTAAACAATTGCATGTTTAAATGTCTGTCTGTCTGCCTTCCATGTGTGCAAAACTTTAAAGTGGCTAATTACACGAGACCTCGAAAATTATCAGTGATTGAATGACTACACTTCAAGGTCAAGGTCACAGGTTCAACAAATGTTAGTCAAGCTATGTCAATTTTCCACAAAATTTCTTGTTAATCCTAAGTTATTAATATTAACTAAACTTCAGATTGTTTGATGCATGATAGGTATCAATGAGACGCACATGCATATTTTGTCAACCTTGCTCCAAGGTGAAGGTCATTGGAGATGTCCAAAATAATAAAATCTTTTGCTGTAGTTTATTTTATCGTACAGGAGTGCATTTATAGCTGTAGGTCAAGGTCAAGAGCATCGAAATATCAAAGCTTGTATTACTTTGCATTTTAAACCCACCGTTTCATTTAACATTTTTTTCTGGCATCTCATTTTTGTGTTATTTATTGGGAGTTCCATAAGGAGCATGTGAGTCATATGGACTTGCCTTTCCAGTGATTGATGGTGTTCATCATGTTCAAAGCTTTTTGAGGTGCTACTTGTCATTAAGTAATGGAAATTTACTGCTCTGTATTGTGTAGACTAGTTTTTAGGCCAGTTTTGTTAAGTAGTAGATTTCTGTCTTAAACTTAAGAGAAAGTGGTGGATTAATCTGGCAAAGTACCAAATTATTTTTCTTTGCCAAGTTAATACATATGTTATTCTCGGGGTTCTTGTTCATCAAAAAGCATACCCCCGTTGGGGTGCCGGGGGTTTTCAGTATAAATAGTATCCCCACTTTCTGGAAATTTAGTGCTTTAAATTCCCACTGTCGCTGTCTTTCTCATTTGCTCTTTCTCATTCCTGCTCTGTTCTATCAATCTGCTATACTATCGTCTTCTTCGCTAGACCAGTCTCCTACCTTTTTTCTTGAAAACTCTTCCTGGACAAGACTCCTTGTTTGTGTATGAGGTCTGTTGGATCAGCTTGGGAATATTGGACGCTTTCTGCCAGGTGGTCACTAGGGCTTCCTATGATGTTATTATTTAGCAATGTAGGCATTTTAAATGTATGTGTTTAGTTGATAATTTATAATGATGTTTGTATTCTATTTTGTTTTTGTAAACGGGGGTTTGATAAGTTGGGGTGAAGCCTCAGCCGTCCCCTGCGTGGGATGTCTTTATTGTAAAGTGACTGGCTGGTGGAAAGCTTTCGGTTATTTTATTTAATCGTTCTTATATAGCGCTTTTCCAGCTCAAGAGCTGCTCAAGGCGCTGGCCGATACAGGATCTAACTCAAGCCGCCCGAGACGCCCACCCGCAGCCTTTGGGCGCATGGTCTGACGCCGGACAACTGAGCACAATCCTGGGCAGCCAGGGATGGGGGAGAAGGACCTAGGTGCATGCTGGGTGTTTTCTTGTCACCGGCACTCACCCGTCTAGGACATGAGCGTCAGGATCTTTAAAGTCCGTTATAATGGAATGTATGCGACACAGACTAGACCTCGGTTTATACTCTCATCCGAAGGAGTAGGAAAACAGGAGTAAAGTGTCTTTCCCAGGGACACAACACAATGGCCCGGCCAGGGCTCGAACCCGGGACCTTCCGATCCGCAAGCCGAAGCACTACCATTAGACCACAGTGCCTCCCTAGTTTTACCACTAGGGTTGTTTCAGCAGATCTTTTATGCGGATCGGGGGTTGTCCGGTCCTGATTTGGCTCGGAAGAGTCCGCTGGACCTAAAGCAATAATAATGTAATGTAATGTAATGCATCAAAAAGCAATGTCAAGACTACTGACTATATAATAATATTCTGCTCTTCACATGGTTTTATGCAACCTTTGAGGTGCTGGAAAAAAACCTAATTATAAGTGGTTGCACTCAATTGATCCTTATTCAGAATATATTAACGTAACGGGAAACCATAAACAATTTAAGTAAAACCTAACTAAATGACGTTGATAAAAAAAGTAATAATAATATATACAAATTATGTTCTATTAGACACTTTCAAAATAAAAATGTTAACAAATTATGTCTGTGTTATGTTGTTCATATGTTTGTTTTACATTACCAGTTCTCTGCTTTTTTATTTTTCCATTCCTATTCTTTTCCAATGAAGATTTGTATACTTTTCCACCCTTCTCATTCTTTCTTTTCCTCTGGAGATTTTATGCTTTTTCTCCACGCTTCTCCTCATTCTTCTTCTTTTTATTAATTCTTCTTCATACTCCTCATACTTTTTCTTCTTTCTCCTTCTTGCCTTTTCTTCAATGATTTGATTTAAATCTGGAAGTAAAGTAATAAATTGAACATGAAAAAATTATCCACAGTTAACATTTGAGAACGACAAGATATCTTTTTTTTTGCAGCTCTTCCAGTCTGGATTCAAATTAAAAAAAACTTTAAAACCATACAATACAAAGTAAATGTAAGCAAAGTAAATATGACAAGAATGTTTGCTTAATGCCGAATTTTTCTTTTCGATTTTTACTGACACCAGCTAATAATTTATTTTTGGGGCTATGGGGAGAAAAAGAGGGTCACGCACTGACCTATCCAGAGGTACACTGTAACAACCTCAGACCTTTCGGTTCTCAGTTCAATGCTTTAACCACTGAGCTACCTCCCAGTTCTTAAAGTAAATGGCAAAAGTCTATCCTTCAATAACAGCTCTAATTCTATACAGTAGCCTATATACCAACTGAAAATATTGTAATTGAAATTATAAAAACAAAATCAGAGGAAATTCTGAGCAATAGTAAAGGTTGTTTCATTAGTTGAATTAAACTAAAAGTGTCAGTGTACTGCACACACGTACTGAAAATCTTGCAAATGCAACCTTGGCCATTTATTCGTTTTGGTTGCGTCCGTGTGTGTGATAAACCCAGTTTTTCCACAGAAACCCAGATGTCCAATATGCATGTGTAAAAACCCACTGGTATCAAATGAACCCACTATTTCATAGCACAATTTCTCCTTTTGTTTTTGTCAAAAATGAAAACGGTTGTGACAGATAACCTTACAAGAGGCTATTGTATTCGTTGAGTGAATAGGAATGGTTTGTAATGAAGGGAAAGGATGGAACCCAGTTTGCCTTGTTTTGAACATAAACCCACTATTATAGTTTTGAACGTATGTGTGTGTGTGTGTGTGTGTGAGGATGTTTACACGGCGTTATTGGGACAAATTAGTGCAAGTTTGCATACGTTCTTTGGACAGACCTCCTTGTTGGGACGTCCATTTAATGATCCGTGAGGGTTAGGGTTAGGGTAAGGGTTAGGGTTAGGGCTAGGGTTAGGGCTAGTGTTAGGGTTAGGGTTAGGGTTAGGGTTAGAACACTTTAAAGTACTTAAAAACGGGGTCGTAGCACGACCCATTGTCCACAGAACGTATGTGGCGATAGAGGAAAGTCCAAATAACGGTGTCTCCGCAAGTATGCGTGTGTGTGTGTGTGTGTGTGTTGTTATTGTTGTTTTTAATTAAGGGGCAGAGGATAATTTTTGTACCCCAGAGTTTGTCAATTCAATTGTTAAAAAAGCTCAAAGTCCCAGACCATCACAAATGGCTTTTTCAAGGTTCAGATTGCACAAGATTGCACCATTTTGTATACCTGAAAAAAAAATTTCCCGGGGGGGCATGCCCCCGGACCCCCCTACAAGGCTCGGCGCTTCGCGCCTTCGCTAAATCTGTAACCACCCCCCCCCCCCCCCCCCCTTCGACTTTTCGACTTTTCCCAGGTCCGGCCCTGCTTCATGACCCTTGCTGGCAACGTTAACTCTTTGGCCTTTGACTCTTAACCTCCAATCCCCCTAGTGACAACCGCTGCAGTCTGCTAGACGACTTCTGAGATCGTTTGATGTTTGGTTTTTTGTTTTGACGTTTTGAGTTGACGAGAGTTGCATTCATTTTTGTCTGAACGGATTTTTTATTTTTTTCCCCCCTCTACCGAGCGTGCATCTAGTGGAGATTACTATAAATACATAAATCAGTGGTGTGCAGTGGCGCTGAAATAATGCATTACAGCTTTACCAACATAGTATGCACGCCCAGCATCAGACATTCCCATGTACACGGCTCAGGGGGTAGAGCTGTAATTTCCTTGAGTTAGGTTTGTTTACAGTTTTCCCTTCTGCGAGCACTGTCCATCTTACTGCGTCAATTAATATAGGTGGCTATTTCAAAAATTCAAGATTTAAATCCCATCGAGACTAAAGTGTAGCACGTTCCGTCTAGGAGGCCAATGATGATGAATAGTCCTTTCACCCTTTGCCTTGGCGGGCGCTGCACTTCCGCTGCGGTCTTTTCGCTGAGAAAGCGCCCTTATTTTCATCGGCATTAATTCAAAACCAACACCATAACAAATGAAACTATGATTTGTACCCCACATTTTATAAGCATGGACCTAAAATTATGACAAGCAAGATGAGCTGTTGATTTAGCCAACTGCCTACCTCGCCTACGGCAACTCTGTCCCAGCTTGCATTTGTTTTGTTAACAATATGGCGAAAAATACGACGTTTCCTATCTGGAATGCTTGGTATTCAGACCTTATACTAGACACTGTTTAGTTATGTGAAATTATAGCAATATTATCAAGGAAGGCAATTATTTTACGAGGCGCTTCGCCACAAAATTTCAGACCAGAGCGGCGTTAAAGAGGCGTGTCCCTCAAAAAGAAATTCAGTGCAAGGCACGTTGTCATAATAAACACAATTTCTACTGGCGTCCGTTACTGGATGTGAGAGGGATGGTGCTGGGGGTGGGCTTGGGTTGGAGCGATTACGTAGATCTACTACATTGACACTTGAAAGTGCACACTAGTAAGAGTGCGGCACTCGGAAAGTTAAGCTAGTCTTACATCCCGTCGTACGTGGTGCTACGAGTGGTTTGCGTGCTAAAAATGGACCAAGTCGTGAGATGCACGCAAGTGGAAAGTACGTTTTTTCGTGGTCGCAGACACGACGCAGAACACGCAGCCTGGAAACTGGCCGGCCAGTTTTTCGCTGCGACTTGTTTGCGACAATTAGGACGCCTGGAGCACGCACGGGGTACGCAAGACAGAAGTACGGAGTAAGTTCCATAGGCGTGTGTGTAACTCTTGGCAGGCTTCTTTATCTGTATGTGTTTTCCGTCTATGGCCCCAACGCAGTGATGAAAGTTCCACTTGGTAGACAACTCGCCATCCCTTGACATCATGTGGTAAACCAAAGAGTTCCTCCCTGTACTCTTCATAAATTGCAGCACAAACTTGTGGGATGAATTGAGACATGGTACTGTTGGACACGCGGAACGAATACTCGAGACTCTTGTAACTGTTCCCAGTGGCAAGGTACCGCAGTGTAACGACCAGCTTCAGGCCAAGCTCCAGAGGGGTTCTGCTCCTACACAAACAATAAATGGAAAGAACATATGTCAAAACGAATACAAATATTTAACTGATTTATCTCATCTGATATTATCAGATTAATAAACCTCGAAAATTTGAAATTGGATTTATAAAAAGGTGTTTTATATTACATACATACATACATACATACATACATACATACATATAGATAGATAGATAGATAGATAGATAGATAGATAGATAGATAGATAGATAGATAGATAGATAGATAGATAGATAGATAGATAGATAGATAGATAGATAGATAGATAGATAGAGATAAATATAGATAGATAGGCATATATATAATGCAAAACATTTTACTACTTATTCTAGAGTATATCTGATATAGAGTATATCTGATGTAGAGTATATCTGATATTTTATTTAAGATATCTTATATAATATTTGATATATCTGATAAAATAAATAAGCTATCTATATTCCATATTCCATATTGAATAGTGAAATGGCTTGCCATAAATGTATGTTGCCATAGATACATTGTTGTACTGCAAACTTGTAATAATAAAGTGGCGAGTTCAATAAATCCTTGTTAATCTTTGTTGCCATAGATACATTGTTGTACTGCAAACTTGTAATAATAAAGTGGCGAGTTCAATAAATCCTTGTTAATCTTTGTTAATCCTTATCATTCACTTGAAGGATACCTAAATGTTGATACATGTATATCCTACAAATACTGATATACACATTGTTGGTAAATATTGCTCTTACCTTGGACTCTTGGTGATCCGGGGAGCTACACGTTGAAGCACTTCAGCAAACAGGTTCCTATCCATATGGATGAACCCAAGGTAGTCTCCAGCAGACTGTTTGTCAAGCTCCTGGAACAACGTCTCATACTGGCCAAACAGAGGTCTTCTTGTCAGCCATGGCTTCACCCAATAACGCCTCCTTCTTCTTTGCCTCTCTTGCAGACGATCCAGAGCAACTACTGCGAGCACTGCATCACGGTCTTCCGCTTCCTCTTGCCACAACAGCCACAGAAGACGATGGCGCATCCTTCTTGATATTGCCATATTGGATGCTGAACCAGGGAATGACGAAGAGATTCAGTGCACCCTTTTATATTATCGTGCGTTCTTTCAATTTGACGCACGATTGTCTTGCTTAACACTTTTGTGTTTCTTACGTTTCTCTTACGTTTCTCTTACTTCGTAAGTAGGATTTCTCAAACCGTAGGCTTCACTTGCAACTCACGTACGATTATCCCACTCATTGCGTGCGACAGAAGTACAGATCGTACGTGCTCCTTACTTCTTCCTACTTACAGAAAGGCGTACGGACCACTTGCGTGCCTCAGGTTTAGAGCAAGACGCACTCACTTATCAAGTACTTACGACGTACTTTCTCTCTGATTTGATTTTCATCGTGCGAGAACTCTACGACTAACAGGAACTCCGAGGACGCACGATCTATAACCACGTACGACGGGATGTAAGAGAGCCTTTAGGGTTTTGAATGCTGGTGTGCTGTTGCAGAAAATCTTAACTTTACATTACTGCAGTGGATTTCTGCCCAAAACTTAGCCTAAGTAAAGGTGGGCATCTATTGGCTGACATTTAAACACCAGTTGTTCTCCTTTACAAAATAATAATAATAAAATATGAAAGTGTAAATCGAATTTTATTGAGGACCTATTAATAGTTTTCAACGTTCGCAACTGAAGGGTTCTCGTTATGCCTTGCATGGTCTGGTTGTATGCCGTTGCACTTTAACACGTGGATGCAGATGCGTGAAATGTGGCGTGTGGGACGAGTAATTCCAGCTATTAGAGAAGAATGGAAAGACGTAGAGTGCATACGTTATGGACTGGGTGAAGGGAAGAGAAAGAGAAAAGAAAACGAATGAAAGAGGAGGGAAGAGCTAGCCGTTCGCATCCCAAAGTTGTGGACATTGTTCATCGTGTTAATGGAGTACCCATAATAACCAGAAGAAGAAGGAGAACAAGAACAAGATGGAGAAAATGATTGATTGATTGATTGATTGTTGCTTTAGGTCCAGCGGACTCTTCCGAGCCAAATCAGGACCGGACAACCCCTGATCCGCATAAAAGATCTGCTGAAACAACCCTAGTGGGAAAATTGAATGCCCTCCACCGGCCAGTCACTTTACAATAAAGACATACCACGCGGGGGACGGCTGAGGGTTTACCTCAACTACGCGAACCCCCGGTTACAAAAACAAAATAGAATACAACCATCATTATAAATTATCAACAAAACACATACATATAAAATGCCTATAGTGCTAAATACTAACATCATAGGAAGCCCTAGTGACCACCCAGCAGAAAGCGTCCAACACTCCCATGCTGATCCAACAGACCTCATACACAAACAAGGAGTCTTGTCCAGGAAGAGTTTCAAGAAAAAAGGTAGGTCATTGATCTAGCGAAGATTGAAGATAGTATAGCAGAGTGATAGGACAGAGCAGGAATGGGAAAGAGTAAATGAGGAAGATAGCGACAGTGGGAATTTAAAGCACTAAATTTCCATAAAGTGGGGATACTATTTATACTGAAACCCCCAGTGGCAAGATTGCTCATGACCCCAAGGGGTAGATGGAGAAAAGAAAGAAGAAGAAGAAGAAGAAGAAGAAGAAGAAGAAGAAGAAGAAGAAGAAGAAGAAGAAGAAAAAGAAGAAGAAGAAGAAGAAGAAGAAGAAGAAGAAGAAGAAGAAGAAGAAGAAGAAGAAGAAGAAGAAGATAAGATAACAATTTAGTTTTAACGATTAAACGCTGGGTGCACGTTGTTTACATACCACCCTTGTAACAATAACAATTAATTTTAAAAAAACAATTAATGTTACAACACTAAACATCTTAATCGAACACGGAAAGGAAGAAAAGAGGAGGAAGTGAATGAGAAGAAGAACAAAGAAAGGACAGAGGAAAAAGAGGAGCATTATAAGAAGATTTAAGAGGATGAAGAATAGGAAGACGGGGAAGGAAGAAGAAGAGGAAAAGGTAGAGGTCAAATGGACGGGAAACAGAGCAAAATTCAGCCTGGAAAACAAAATTAATTTTTTTGTTAAGCGTTATGACTGTTTTATATCTTCCCTTCTATCCTCCCTCACCCTCACCCCCACCCCTCCCACATTCCCAAACCCCCTTCCTTCCACCTCCTCCCACCTCTTATTTCTACAATGTATTTCTTTTTTATTTGATTTCGTAAGGTAGGGAGAAGTAGGACAGGACGGAAGAGGAGCTGGCCACAGTCTTCACAGAGCTGTCCCTGAAAAAAGCAAACTACCTCTTTCCCCTCACCCCACTTCATATCATTCTCCACGTCGATCTAAAGCGCGTGATACACAGCAAAACAAATCCAGCCAGCAGAACGCCTTTATTTTTTTTTTTTGGAGAAAATTCACCTGCATTTTGTATCTAGATTACCTATTTTTTGACTGCTTTGCGTTTTGATGATTATCTTGTCTGGATTCTCGCAGTCCTACAAGAAGTAATACCATGCAAAATTCACATTGAAGATGCCTCTCGTGTTCTCTATGGGGCTTGTTTTGACTCAAAAGGTCTGCGTTTTGTTCTCTCATGGCAGATGCATGCCAGCATTATGATGATGATGATGATGATGATGATGATGATGATGATGATGATGATGATGATGATGATGATGATAATAATAATAATATAATCATAATAATAATTGATGCTACTCATAATTGATTTTACTCAAATTTTACTCAAATAATTGATTTTACTCAAATCACCAATCAGGCTCAAAGCGCGGCGATCTGTATCAACATACACGCTCACATGTTACACACGCTCTCCTAAAACACAACAAACGCACACGTGGTGTAAAGGAAGGGAAGGCAATGTTAAACGGAAAGGGCATCGAATTTGTATTTTACTTTAAAAAAAAAGAAAAAAAAAAGAGATTGACAGCATTCATTCTCGAAAGAAGAGAGGAAATCCTCGGTGAGCTGTATAGTCTGGAACCTAGGTCTCATCCGTCCTCACCATTACGGGAATCGAACCCGCGAACTTCGGCATAGGAAACCGGCCACTAAGCCACTGTATCACCAGTCCACTCCACATTATGCGTAACCTTTCAGTTTTATTCTTTTCTTCTTTCTTCAGACACCGGAGAGGCGGTTCCTAGGCCTGGACGCAGGAAGAGGTCTGCGGAAAGAAAACGATATCTGGAGGTGCAGTTAGTCGCTGATCACACCATCATTGCCATGCACGGCAAAGAACGCGCCATTCACTACGTCATGACGCTCATGAACATCGTAAGTGATACGTCACTCATTGTATGACGTCACCGTTACCTCACACGCTGGCATGCTCACTGAAATACATCGTTAAAATGTGTTTTGACGATCTTTGCATTCTTTACATATAAATGATGTTAGACGATTTTCCAGAGATGAGGAAGAAACCATATCAATTCTCCGAGAAGAAGTTGAGGCAGCAGTGCAATCACTAAAGAAGACCTTTGTTCTTTCTCGTTCCTACTCTGTTCTATCAATCTACTATACTATCCTTTTCTTCTTCGCTAAACCAGTCACTTACCTTTTTT
The DNA here is from genome assembly GCA_036898135.1 of Oncomelania hupensis. Classification (NCBI taxonomy): domain Eukaryota; kingdom Metazoa; phylum Mollusca; class Gastropoda; order Littorinimorpha; family Pomatiopsidae; genus Oncomelania; species Oncomelania hupensis. The sequence continues at coordinate 9,487,720 of CM072512.1, forward strand.
CTTTAAAACTCTTCTGGGACAAAACTCCTCATTTGTGTGTGAGGTCTGTTGGATCAGCATGGGAATATTGGACGCTTTCTACCAGATGGTCACTGGGGCTTCGAGCTTCCTATGATGTTATTATTTGGCAATGTAGGCAATTTATATGTATGTGTTTTGTTGATATTTTATAATGATGTTTGTATTCTATTTATTTTTTGTAAACGGAGGTTCGATAAATTAGCTTCAGCGTCCTCTGCGTGAGATGCCTTTATTGTAAAGTGACTGGCTGGTTGAATGCCTTCAGTGTTACCACTAAGGTTGTTCCGGCATATCTTTTATGCGGATCAGGAGTGAGTCCTCTTTCAGCGAAGTTGTGGTCTTGATTTTGTGGTCCTGATTCGGCTCTTTGCAGTCTGCTGGACCCTGTATGCAATGAATAACTAACTAACTAAAGAAGGGGAAGTCAGCGGGAGTGAACAACATACCCGCGGAATTGCTTCAAGAAAGAGGAGAAGCGATGATTGACGCCCTCAACATTATCTGTAACAAGGTCTGGCAGAGTGGGGACTGGCCTACACCATGGACCCACTCGCTTGTCATCACTCTTCTCAAAAAGGGTAACCTTCAGGAATGTGCAAAAATTTCCGCACCATCAGCCTCATCAGCCATCCCAGCAAGGTCCTCCTGAAAATAATACTCAACAGGTTGAAACCCCAAGCTAAACAAATCAAAGCTGATGAACAAGCAGGATTCAGGGCAGGGCAAAATACCACTGAACATAATTTTAACCTCAGAATAATCTGCGAGAAATACATATAGCAGCAACATCTATATCACATATGTGTTTGTAGACTTCAAGAAAGCGTTTGACCGAGTCTGGCTTGCAGCTCTGTGGGCATCCATGAGAGTGTACAACATCAGCCCTAAAATTATTAAAATCATCAAAAGCCTGTATGACAAGAATGCCAGTGCAGTCCTCCACAACAGCACCATCGGGAACTGGTTCAGAACAATTATCGGTGTGCGACAAGGATGCCTACTCTCTCCAATACTCTTCAACTTCTTCCTAGAGCTTTTAATGTCATTGTCAGATTTCCTTGCAGATCCCGAAGGCACAGCCAGCTTAGGGGGTAGAGCAATCTCCAACCTCCATTTTCCGGATGACATTGATGGATTGGTTGGAAAGGAACAAGAACTTGAACAGCTGGTACAGAGGCTTGACATTATCTAAAGAGCCTATGGCATGAAAATAAGTGCAGAGAAGACCAACATGATGACCAACAGCACCAAAAGCATCAAAATGGACATCAAAGTCCAAGGCCAATTCCTCAAAACATTGCATAGCTTCAAATATTTAGGAGCCATTATATCAGAAAATGGATCCCGACAGGAAGTCCTCTCCAGGATCGCACAAACAACTGCGGCCCTGACAAGGTTGATGCCCGTTTTGAAAGATATGACGACCAGTCTACATTCCAAGGTAAGGCTGCTGCGTTCCCTTGTTTTCTTCATCTTCCTATAAGCTTGCTAAACATGGACCCTCACAGCAGATCAAAAAACGAATACAAAGCATGGAGATGAGGTGCTACAGAAGACTTCTGGCCATATCCTATACCCAGCACATCACCAAAAACGAAGTCCCTTCACATAAGCCATTGGACAACACAATGACATGCTTACAGTGGTGAAGAAATGGAAACTCCGATGGTATGGCCACGTCACCAGAGTATCATGCCTTGCGAAGATCATCCTGCAAGGCACGGTGCAAGGAGGCAGAAGAAAAGGGAGACAGGAAAAGAGGTGGGAGGATTTCATTCGAGGATGGACTGGCTTTACACTGAGCGAGGCCATGAAGGTTTCTGAGGACAGAGAAAGATGGATTACGCTGATTAAACGATCACCTATGGTGCCCCAACGACCTACGAGTTACGAGATAGGACAGACGATTTTTTTTAAAGGTAAGAGTGTTCCATGTGACACTTTTGGTAGTTAGGGAGGGATGGCGTTTTTGTTTCTATCTTTTCTCTGGGCCAACTTAATGAGGGATTGCATATCTCTTCTCTTTCGCTGGTTTACCTTCTGTACGTGTAAAGCCGTTCACTGTTGGGTGTCTAATGATAGTATGGCATTTTTTGGCTTGATATTTTCAGGCAAATTCAGTGTACCAGCATCATTCCCTTGGTGTCAACATCAGGGTGGTCGTAACAGAACTGATCCTGCTGAACAAAGAGGATGTAAGTGCATGTAAATCATCATCATCATCATCATCATCATCATCATCATCATCATCATCATCATCATCATCATCGTCATCGTCGTCGTCATGATCATCATCGTCGTCGTCATCATCCTCGTCATTATCATCGTCATCATCATCATCGTCGTCGTCGTCTTTGTCGACGTCATGATTGGTCAATCATCATCATTATCGGCTACATCATCAGCATCATCATCATCAACGTCTTTGTCGTCGTCATGGTTGGTCAATCATCATCATTATCGGCTACATCATCATCATCATCATTATCATCATCATTATCGTTATCATCATCATCATTCCTTCTACAACTATCATCATAGTTCAGTCGTCAGAACGCACGCCTTATGTACGTGCGTCTCGGGCGACGTGGGTTCGAATCCTGACTTCAGCAAACTATTTTGTGATTGCTGGATAATAGTGGCCAGCGCTTTGAGATCCTCTCTGAACTTGTAAGTGCGCTATATAAGAGTAATCTCTCTGCTCTACTTCTCTAATCACCACCACTTCCACAACCACCAAAATCATCATCATCGCCAACATAATGATGACGTAATGTTACAGCAAGATGACGTACTGGTGAAGGAAGACCCGTACCGCACAATGGAGAAGTTCTGTCAGTGGTCCACCAACCGACAATCCCCGGCACACGGTATTAGGCACGACATCTCTGTCCTTCTTACTAGAGAGAGCCTCGGCGGACCCGGAGGTACATTTTTGTATTGGATTTTATCATAGGTCACTTGAAGGTTAAGGTCATGGAAAAGTCAAGGTTAGGTTCAGGGTTATCTCGAAGTGAAGTACTCGGGTTACGCCGGTCTCGACTTACGTTGTTGCGTGGTTACGACGCTCCTCCCCATAAACATATAATAAATAATATTACGCGTCGTTCCGTCTTACGCGGTTTAGCGTCGTAAGCGACGTAAACAAACGGGAGCTAGTTTCTGGCGAGCAGCGGAAGAATACGCTTTGTTGTGGTTATAAGGCGGGGAAGACGGCGTCGCTTCCTAGTCCCCTATTACGCTTATGTGTCCGGGGACGTGAATTTACCCAAGAATAAGAAGAAGAAGTCGCTTCCTACGCTGGCGTCGCTTCATTCGCTCAATCACCTATACATGCGCCATTTTGGTTGTTTACGCCGTCTATCTCTCTGACGTGTTTTTTTAAATCGTTTTTTGCCCTTGGTTATGGCTCCCAAACGTAAGTTAGACTCTTCTGATGGTAGTGCATCAAAGAAAAGAAACGTCATCACCATGGAAGTTAAAATGGACATTATAATATTAATACTTTTTTATGTCATTAACAGTTACAGTACAGTATATAGCACTGTACGTACAGTACAGGTATTTTTCTTTATGTTCCAACTTACGTTCCGACTTACGATGAACTCGTGTTACGACGCGTCCAACGAACGGATCAACGTCGTAACTCGAGGACCCCATGTACTGTACTTTTTTATTTGTAGTTTTAAAATGTATTTTATATAAATATTACAGGGGTGTCTTTCGGTCTTTTTTTTTTGTCTTTTTTTTTAATTCACGTGCAGGGGCCGCTATCCTCAAAGGACTGTGTCACCCGTCGCGTGCATGCGCAGCTATCACGGACGTAGGGTTCACTTCCGGTTTCCTCATCGCCCATGAGATGGCTCACGTGTATGTTCATAATTTCCATTTAACACCTTAACAAAGGACACAACTCTATCCTCGTAAGTAGGTCGCCTAGCAGTTCACAATAATCCACATAAATGTCAACAATTTACGCCATAAAATGAAAGAAACAACGCGAGCAAAAAGCACACATTTTCTTCTTCTTCTTCTTCTTCTTTTTCTTCTTCTTCTTCTTCTGCCTCATCCTCTTCCTCTTTCCATTCACCCGGTACACATTGGTCGAAGGCTGCCAGAAGCATGCTTTAGTAGTCGCCTCAACAGGCGATAAAGCATGCTCTCCTGCTTCAGAGCACTGCTTCCTATACACTTCAAGCTCTATATTGACGGAAAAAGCGCAATTTCACTGTAAAGATATACAGAATGTTGCTCTACAACATTCCAAACTTTCCGTCTCAAAAACCCATTTGCCTTGTTGGATTCTTAAATTGTATGAAACCAAGTCAGGACACTATCCGGCATCAACAAACGGTTCAAAAACATTCTCAAACGGTTCGTAAAAGACATTTGACCTAGAAACAAATACAGTTTGACCTAATTGTACCCCTAGAGGAGACGAAACTTACATTTTCTATTTTCATGAGTTCATTGATCAATGCTCCTAGGGCTTGAAGCGTATAGGAAGCAGTGCTCCGAAGCATGAGAGCATGCTTTATGGCCTGTTGAGGCGACTACTACAGCATGCTTCTAGTAGCCTTCGACCAATGTGTATCGGGTGTTCCATTTGGGCCGCCGCCTTCAGCATCTTAAAGCTTTTGCAACAAAGTACTTATCTTGCAACAAAGGAGAACTTAATTTATTTAACTTTTATTTGTTTATTTTATTTATTTAATAAAACTTATATAGCGCATTTTCTAGTCCAAGAGCTGCTCATCGACTACAGTCAAAAGGTAAGGCTGCTGCATCTCCATCTTCCTATAATGCTTTTGAAACATGGACCCTCACAGCAGATCTACAACGAAGAATACAAAGCATGGAGATGAGGAGCTACAGAAGACTTCTGGGCATTTCCTATAACCAGCACATCACTAACAACGAAATCCGACAGACCATCACACAAGCCATTGGACAACACGATGACATGCTCACAGTGGTGAAGAAACGAAAACTCCGATAGTATGGCCACGTCACCAGAGCATCAGTCCTTGCAAAGACTATCCTGCAAGGCGCGGTGCAAGGAGGCAGAAGAAGGAGACAGAAAAGGTGGGAGGACAACATTCTAGAATGAACTGGTTTGACACTGAGCGAGGCCATGAAGGTTGCTGAGGACAGAGAAAGATGGAGTACGCTGGTTAAACGAACATCTGTGGTGCCCCAACGACCTTCGAGTTACGGGATAGGATTGGATAGGATTTGACTAACATTTGCAACTTCGTGTGCCTATGTGTGATGTAGGGTCGGCCTATTTCACGACGGTCAAGGGAATCGCTGCACTGGCACCACGGCCATGATGGCGCCCATGGCAGAGTCCAAGCTGAACCACTTCTGGTGGTCCGACTGCTCCAGAGAACAGATGCAGCACGTCATCAAGTAAGTCTAGGCGTCGGTTTCTTACGCCGAAGGTCGCGGGTGCGTGTCCCACAGGGGACGAACTTATGTGACTAAAGTCTGACGACGAACGTTTTGATTGCAATCACAATGACAGTGAATGTTTTGAGTCGTGATTTGAATGGGAGGATTGACGCTGCGAGTTTGATTTGGGTAAACATGCGCACAGTCACTGCGCATTAAAAAAAAGCACAAGAGTTGTTACCCTTGCTGCGCCGAAAGTCAAAATGTCTGAAAAGCAGCGACGAAAATTTTTTGTATTACACGGTAGCATATCATTTGTTAAGTTCAGAGAAAAAGACGATATCTTATAAGCATGTAAGCGAAAGTATCATCTCCATTACTTCACAGGTATTTTTCACACTCAACGTTCCTATCGGGCCGGTCTTAGAATTATTCGCCATTTTTCTCAAGATCACCTGAACAAAGTAGCGCGTTTCATTGGTTCCCATGCTGAATGATTCGCAATCAGTTCGTTGTAATTAGGGCATGTTCTAAAAGTGGAAAAATCATCGCGAACTGATTTGACTGAGATGACTGGGTGATAGTCTCACGAAATGTGACTCAAGTCATGATGTTTCCCTATGATTGCAATCAAAACGTTCGTCGTCAGACCTAAGCTTTAGGTACGAGGCTTTCCAGGTCAAGGAGGTGTTTTCTCAGGGTACTCCGGTTTCCTCCTTCCTCTCAGTAATAGTATTGGATGCCGTCAATCAATAATTTTGAAATAAAATTCCATTCCCTTTCCTGTCTTCTAAGGGAACGTCCCTGCTTTAACGCCACATGTTTGTAAATGTGTGTTTGTTGTTTATGTAAGAGTGCATACAGCATGCGAAAGTGTGTGTTGGTAAGAATTGCCGTTCTGTGAGCCTGCCTGGTGTTTTAGTGGAAAGCATGTATGTAGTAGTACCCAATAGTAGAGCTATTAGTATTGCCAATAGAAATGACTGCTAATGTGCAATCGTTCTAGTCCATAGTTTATTAGCGAGTGCTTCAATAAGCAAGTAATAGTTGTTGTTGAATCGGTCGCGTTCCTCTCGAGTCTTCAAAGAGTGATGTCTCCCTAAGTCCCAGATAATGTAGTAATCTCAACCATTTTGGGGGGGTTCTGTTGCGGAAGTTATTGTATTGTTCTGTTGCGTGTTTTGTCCGCCCAAAGAAGAAATTAGCTCGACAGTTTGCATTGCATTGTGTTGTCTTGCTTTTTGTCCAAAATTAGCTTTCTTTTAGTTTTATGCGTCCATTTCTTTCTCGTTATTGTAAATTTAGAAATGCTAGCCGTTCTGTTTTATTCCACAATCTAAAAGAAGACATAATATAATAAAACACGTAATTCTCAAGCTAAAAGGTTCCGATTCCAAGGCTTTATTGATTTTGGCCAAAACGGATTTACCCTAAAATTGGCATTGTTATGACATTACACAATGACAAAGTAGGATTTTTGTCTCTCAAACCCACCGCTAAAGCTTGAATTTTCAGTTTTAGTTCTGACAGGGATGGATTCGCTTTGATTAACGGTACATCGCTACCATAACTGTGTGACCTTTGACCCTATTTTGTAGTGAATAACGAAGCAGAAGAGTGTGTCTTTGATGTCTGGGGTAGGGCATGGTCTATGTTATCAACCTAAAACGAAAAACCTTACCGAGCTATTCTTTTAATGGGTTCTGTCTCTTACCGGCTTTGGTAGATGCTATTTTTAGCTCAAGTATGTTGACTAGCGGTTGCTATTAATAGGTACACAACCACGGAATGTATTCATTCCCAAAATAACTAAAACCTTTCAAAGAGTTCTTCATCGTTGTTGTGAGTTTAGGTTTTCAGTGTGGCAACATGTCACGTGGGGTTTATGGGCTCTGCACAATGGAATTATGGACCCTCACGTTTATTCGGTGGGAACTGCTAGTAAGTCACCCTATGAATTACTTTAATAAATTTATTTGTTTAGCTCGTTCTGTGTTAAGGTTGGGGTACAGAAATAGATAGAAAAATGGTAAAAGATTACTGTCACACTAGCTTTCACACGGCTATGAATCATATGTAGTCCAGCCACTTGATAACAGTTAAAATCACACATTTATTTCTTCTACTCTATACAAAATTCTCTAAGTACTAATCTAACTTAAAAAGTCTCTTTCAATGCTAATAGTTCGATCGCTGATAGTCTAGGCAGCTGTTATATCTTCCTCGGGCACTTGCTATAATATTTCATGTAGAGTTGGACTACTGTGGTCCGTTTTACAGTTTCTGAAGAGTTGGACTACTGTGGTCCTGTTATGATCAGTTTAAGTGCACCTTCGTGTTATGCACTTAACTCATGAGTGGGGGTTCGAAGTCCTTCTGTGAGGTAGCTTCTGGTCCACCTGTGTCGTTGTGTAGTTGGGTTCCCTTGCCACGCTGTGGGGTCTGACAGGGAGTTTTCCGGGTAGCACTTTCCGTCTTGTGCGGTAGAGGATACTCTGCCAACTAGTCGTTTCTGTGGAGTGGTGCACACAGGATAGCTCGGGATAGCTCGGGATAGCTCGCCTGCTCGTCTGTAATATAAGAGACGAAATTCTGCACAACCCTGAATAATCGGTTTGTGCAGAGCGTCTCACTGAAAGCCAAGTAGCCCTCAGTGATAGCTCCACATCTCTATACATAAGCGACGAACATTCTGCTACTTCCGGGTTCCGCTGTAATCTCCCTCTAAATTCCTATACATACATAAATATCAATCGTGTCTAGCTATACACATACAGAATTAATAATAATATAAACATTCAGTGGTACAGCCACTGGTCTGCAAACATACATATAAGTTAAACAACCGTGGTTCCGTACAGCATACAACATGGCGGCGCAACCGGTCGTGTTTCGCCTCGTGCTCGGCTCTTCCACGTGGTACGGCAAATTCGGATTAACAATTCACATTTATGCATAGCAAATTCCACAAACATAATTTCCACAATAATATAAATATATCACGATGAAACAGAAGGGTGTTCATTTACCTGTTTGACAAGTTCAGGCCCGTGATGACTTGAGAGAATTCTAAGATTTCAAAGTCCTGCTTCCTGGTCTATGAGTGTAGAGATTTCTCTAGCTGTGGAGATGTTGACTCTACCTCGTCTCACACACGACTGATTCAAACTGTGTTAGGCTCTGACACAGTCAAAACTGCTCTACCCACTTAGCCTGCTGGTCATTGGTTAAAATATTTACGACTCTCGCACACAGTGCTGATTCACTACGCGGCGTGGGTCGGGCTCGCGGTGTGTACTTTTATTGCTGCTGTGTTATATACTGACTCTCTACTATTACAAATACTACACAAGGCTAAATAGTAAATGTGCAGAGTTAAAGCTAGCCAGTTCGTGACACAACACACACAGTGAATGTTTAGGAGACGTGGTCAAAGTAAGCCCATTCTAAAAAGAATTTTGGGTGTATTTAAAGACCTTTCTCAAGTTAAGTGCCTGTCAAATACTGGCCAAGTGTAAAATGAAACATGTCAAGCAGCGCTTGTCTGATCTTGGAAAACAAGGTTAGCTTTTCGAACGCTGGATGGAGGGTGTACAAATGAACTCATAACTTCAGTGTCCCCAATGCAGATTTTCCGTCAAAATTGACACTCTCTTATACGTTACGCACCTAGGTCCTTCTCCCCCATCCCTGGCTGCCCAGGATTGTGCTCAGTTGTCCGGGCGTCAGACCATGCGCCCAAAGGCTGCGGGTGGGCGTCTCGGGCGGCTTGAGTTAGATCCTGTATCGGCCAGCGCCTTGAGCAGCTCTTGAGCTGGAAAAGCGCTATATAAGAACGATTAAATAAAATAAAATAATACGTTGAAGGCAAGGTAAAAGTCTTTACATAGTCCCCTATACGCTATGTGTCCGGGGACTTTAATCTATACAACCTAAAGTTTTTCTTTCATACTATTTCTCCACTGGGTCACTGCTGGTTGATAGCAAAAGTGCCTGCCAGCTGTTTCAACGACCCTTTTAAGGTCATCATCAGACACGCACTAGTTTAGTTTGCTGAAGTGGTTTATGGTTCGGGTCCAACATCAAATAAATACTGTTTAAAAAAAATGTTGCAGGTATTCTGCATACAGAGAAATAGCTGTAAATCTTCGTTACAACCTAATCTTTTCCGATGTATGTGTTTTTGAGCGAGCGCGCGTATTTGTGTGTGTGTGTGTGTGTGTGTGTGTGTGTGTGTGTGTGTGTGTGTGTGTGGGTGCACGCGTGGGTGCGTGTGTGTGTGTATGTGTGTACGCGCTGTGCGGAGGTATAAGCCTTGAAATGGGTGACTAACCTTGCTTTTTATGCAGGAAATGGGAGTGTGTATTACTATTAGCCACCCAGTGTTTTCCAGCCACCCACTTTTTTCTAAGTACACAGGAGTGCTCTTTTAGTGCATGGGAGTGCAGTTGTAGTGCATGAGAGTGTTTTAAGTACAAGGGAGTGCTCTATCCGGGACGGAGAAAATCCTGTCATTTTTCGGGAAAATTTGCAAAAGAAAGTTCGACCTATTTCGTCGCCTATAAGAGACGAACTAGGTCAACTTTTGAGACGGAAAGAGCCAATTTTGCATTAGATTCTTAGATTTTTAGAAGAAGTTTGCGTTCTTTTTGGCAAAAAAACACTTTCCGATTTCTACATTCTTAGTAAAACCCAGTCTTGGTGTTCTACAAATTGTGTGTACGTGTGCGTGTGTGAGGGTGTGTGTGTGTGTGTTTGTATGTGTGTGTGTGAGTGAATGAAATAACCATCTGTTGGCGCGGCTTTATTCGTTACAGCCATCTGAACTGTCTGACCGATGACCCGAACTACGCCGAGGGGGTGAAGCACTATGACCTTGACAGTGGCCCTGAAATTGCAGATGACCTTGGCCGGCCTTGGTCGTTGGACTTCCAGTGCAGGCTGGAGTTTGGGGACCGCTTCGGCCTGTGTGCAGCGGTCAGTGTCAGTAGGCCTATTTTGTTTTCTTTGCCTGTTGTGGAGCACCTCTGTTGTTGTCACGACTATAGGCCTGTGCAGACACCCAGGCGCTTGCTGTTGCTCGTCCACGTGTGATAGTAGAAGTGAGCATGCAGTTGCCTATCTAGTAAGTAGTGTGTGATAGATCAGTAGGATTTTTATTTGAGGTTACTAGTCTCTTTTTTTCATTTTCATTTAATTTTATTTCATCGTTGTTATATAGCGCTTTGGCTAACTTGGATTTTATATCTAGATTTGTAGTTTGATTTTGGTACCGATTGCTCTCTCTCTCTCTCTCTCTCTCTCTCTCTCCAGTTCCGGTTCCGGTTGAGCAGCAAGCAGGATTACCTACAGCGGTGGAAACTGACTTACAAGATCTGCTCAGTGTCACTACGGTTAGTTCGTTCAAACTTGTTTTGGGATTGGGAGGCCGAACTACACTATTTGAACAACATGATCGTAACAGTTCGCGTCTGGAACTGGATCGCTTCGAAGAACTAGCGTGACTATCGCCGTCGTCACCGCTGGCACCACCGACACCGAAGACGATGGAAAGAACTACAAGACATAAAGAGGCAACCAAACCAACTATGACGACACCATGACTACACCTATACCACTAGAACCAACTGGAGGGCAAGAAGCAACTAAACTAAAAAAAACGATGACAAACCACGAATACTTCGATTTGGACCTTGAGGTGGCGGAAGTTGATGAACTAGCGACATAATTGCAAAGTATCATCATCGACTGAATAATAACATGATTCACGAGAATCCTGATTTTCAACCGGAGGGACATTGTGACTAACGGCGAGCAATCTACAGACTGGCGAAACAAGCTAGTAAGCTTATGTTTATCCTGGACGAACACTACAAAGGACAACAACAGACCGAGCCGCATTGGGAGATGAATCTAAAGACAGGCGATGAGGGCTGATATCCGAGTCGCAAGAAGACTACAATAGATGGCGAACGTACCTGAGTCAGGAGAAAATGAGCGAGCGAGGGATCTACGGCCTAGACCCGAGTGTGACCACCGGGGTCGTAGGGGGACATCGGTGAGAGATGTACTAACCAGCGCCGCGGACATCCATGCTGAATGGACTACGTCTAATGGACACCGTTCACGAAATGACTGGTAATGAGACAGCGAAACAGACAACGGTTTCCCAGCAAGACTTCATGATGTGAGCCTATTCAAAGACAATTATGACATATTTGTTGCATAAAAGAGTGCCGACGAAATGGCCGGCATGAAAAGTGACTTTGGGAGATTATTATGACGTCATTATGTCGCATGAAGTTATCATAAAAATTGCGTCATATCTTTTAGAAAAAGATTTTTTGTAGGTTTGAAATGTCAGTTAGAAATATTTGCTGTTGTTATGGATGTTTAGTAATTCAGGCTGCGGTAGGATTTTTGTAGGAAGATACCTTTTTTTTTTAAATTTAGCTTAATATGGAAATTTCAAGACCTAAACTAAAATGTATCGAACTATTTATCTCTTCGGGACCGCAGCACAAGGCTACAATGATGTAATCTTCACGTGACTTAGCAACAGGACTGGAAAACGCAGTTTCTGTGCAGGAGAAACAGAAGACAACTTGCACACCATTGGCCGAAACAAGAACGATGCCTTGCCAATGGACGTCGCTTGGATAATGTGGACAATGAACAAACAGCGCTATGGAAACATAGCCTGGAAATTACGGCCATAAAAGAAGCGAAACATCGCCGGATGCAAGGAGGGTGGGTGGGTGGAGGTAGATGGGGGTGAGAAAGAGAGAAGAAGGAAAAGACGAGAACTGAGGATTCTGGATTGGCCATTAGGAGAAAAGAGGACACATCCCTCTGAGCTGGACTTAGACATTTTAATCGAAAATATATCAGGAACATGAGATTTGACGAACTTAGGAAAAGAAATGAGATTTGAATCGAAATTAGTATAAGTTGAATTTATTGTCTCTTCACGACAGTGATATTAGACAAATAATTTAGTTACAAAACAATAAAACAAACAACTGTAGTGATATCAGTTACAACACTGTTGATAAGGACGATTTCACGATGACGTTTACGATATCGTAAATAATAGGACTTCGCACAAGTTCTCGAATGTCACAAGTTGTTACGTTTACACCATTGTCTTTGTACATTGATTGCAGCACTGGGCAATCAACAATCAGATGTTGGACTGTAATGTTTTCTGAACATATACATGTAATATCTTTCACATATTTCGTACTCCATGAATTCAATCGTAATTTATAAACCAGCCTTGACACACTTCTAGGTCCTTTTACAGCACTTCCTAGTTTAACATTTCTGTAAGCAACTTTTTCCAAAAGGGCAAAATATTCACATGCAGCTAAGTCAACCTTGAGCATGACAGCGTCAGAATTGTCCGCTCCTGACTTAGCCAACGCATCCGAGAGCTCATTACCATAAATACCTACATGAGATGGTACCCAACAAAAAGTCACACTGGACAGTGGTACCTCTCATATGTAAACAATGTATAAGAAATCGTATTTCAAACAATAAATCTGTACGAAGTTTGCTTTTCCAATTTCTTAAGGCAAGGAGCACAGCCTTAGAATCAACACAAATTGCTACTTGAAGTATTTGTTTAGGAATAGATAAAATGAATTCTGTAGCCATTAATATAGCAACAAGTTCACATGTGAATATTAATAAATTATTACCCAAACAAAAAGAACGGTTGATTTTTAGTGCGGGTATACTAAACCCTGCACCACATGCTGATGACTCGAGTACACTACCGTCTGTGAACACTTTTAAATGTTGCGAGTAATGTTTTGAAATATGCTCTTGAAACTCAGATTTAAGCATATTATCATTTTCATTTTTCTTTAACTCGGTGTAATCTAAATCAAATTCTGCTTTTAAGTGTTCCCAAGGTGGAATTCTTGGAGAAACAGGCATTATCGGAATGTTTGCAATATCAATATTACATTCCATCATAATGTCCTGTGTATAGTCTTGTGTTGTTTGAATATAAGAAATATTCTGTGTTACTTTTGGATATTGTGTTTTCGAAAAGTTTATAATTTCCTCTTTTACTGAGTTCTCTACAGACAAACCTCTTATCAAATATTTTGCAGTTGCTAATTTTCGTTGTTCTGACAATGACAGTAAACCACACTCCTTATACACATTTAATGTGTTTGTGTGCACTGGAACACCCAGGGCCACTTTAATGGACTTACTGTCAATACTTTGAAGCCTGTTTAAGAGAGAAGTAGGGGCTGAAAAATAAATTTCTTGGCCATATAACAACTTTGACCTAACAAGGGACGTCGCTAAATGCAACAAAGTTTTAGTGTCTTGGCTAAATGGTTGAAAACTTAAAATCTTTAATAAGTTCAACCTTTGCCTTGCTTTTTGAATTAAATACTCAATATGAGATTTCCATTTTAACATGGGAGTAAAATGTACACCTAAGAATTTAATATTTTGCTTGTAGGGTAACACTTGATTTTCTAATACATGTATAAGGACTGGTAATTGTTTTGGATTCAGACCATTATTGAATAACATTAAACTCGTTTTTTCACCAGACAGTTGCAAACCATTTTCTTGCATAAACAAATTTAGGTTGTTTAATTCAAGCTGATACAGCTTTTGTATGTATAACACTGTTCTTTTGTAGTTTCGTTTTCTAAGTGTTGTATTAATCCAGATAGCGATATTGTCTGCATATTGCACAACATGTGTATTTGTAGATAATACACGCGGGAGGTCACTTATTAGGAGAGAAAAAAGTAACGGTGCAATGATTGACCCCTGAGGTATACCCATATCAATATTTCTATTAGAAGAATATGTGTGTCCTACTCTAGTACAAATAGTCCTTTCCACCAATAAGCTTTTTATGTACGAATAGATGCTTCCACTAAGACCGATAGTTTTCAACTTATACAAAAGTCTTGCGTGCCAAACACTGTCATACGCTTTCTTTACGTCGAAGAAAGTAGCAAGCACACTTTTTCTTTTAGAAAACTGTTTTTTAATATGACTAGTGAGTTTAACTAAATGGTCTGCTGTGCTACGACCTTTTCGGAATCCAGCTTGAGCCGTTGGAATAATATTATTTTTATCACACAAAAAAACTAATCTCTCATTTACAATTTTTTCCAATAATTTTCCTACATGGGATGTTAACGCAACAGGACGATAACTGTTTACAGATGTCGCAGACTTACCTTGCTTTAAGATAGGAACTATTACTGACTGTTTCCGGTTAACAATTAACAGTCAATGTTGCTAAATGTACTTTTCATTTTATGGTAAATAGAAGGCCACTTGTGGAAGAATTCAGACGTCAGACATTTTTAAACTGATATAATTCACATCTGCACTGAAAAATAGCGATAAAGGTTGCAATTGTTGTACTTTGTCAAGCTTTGGTTAAAAAAAGGCGATTTGTTGAAGGTTAAAACAGACATATTTAAACTAAAAACACAATCAAAGTCGCGGACATTGTTGACGTTTCGGAGAACTCAGGCAGTTGAAAAGTAACTCCCTACTGGAAATTGCATATAACTCTGGTGAACAGGACTGCAGTTTACATCAAACAAAACTTATAGTGGTCTTTACAGTGGTAGAGTTAGTAAACATGTAATTGCTAATCGCTGACAAAAGCAAGGCATTATGATTCGTCGCGTGACACTGTGTGAGAGAGCGCAGCTAACACATGACATAAGAAAACACAAGACCATGTGTCAGGCCACGGGCCGGCCATTATGATGTTTTTTTCTCCAGTATTAAATGCAATTTGTGAAACATAAAGCTGGATTTGTTTTGTTTTGTTATCACACGGCAAGAATTCGCCGTGGTTTTCTGAGTCTGTGTAGACAAATATCAGTGAGCTCCGTGTGTTGCAGTTCCCCATCAATTTGTGCAGTATGCTGTGGTGCAGCGACCTTACCACGCCACACCAGTGTTATACCAAGAGAGGACCCCCGATGCCTGGCTCCAGCTGCGGCAGAGATATGGTATGTTTGTTTTGCCATATTAATATTTTGTTATCATCTTAATTATAATTATGCCATTTTACGGCCGGCAGATTTATTACTGTCTAAATTGTCCACGTTCGAACATACATTTTGTTTGGCTCATTGATAGAGTTGGCTCTTTGTTGATTACTTCCCTTTATTGCATTTGTTTTATTCCCCTTGTCTCAGTGATATATTTTGTCGTCTGCTCAAACCTCAATGGTACTTTTGCGATCATTACGAAATATTTGTCAAGGATTTGTTACGGCCTGGCTTAATTGGAAGGTTCGTAGATGTTCAAAACCTTTGTTTCGATGTTCTCAGACCCCGAACCTATTTTGCTAAACCTTTTGGGACAAAAGGAAAAGGTTCAGGAAACTATATATAATATTCTGAGAACCTCGAAAAAGAGGTTTTGAACGTCCACGAACCGTCCCATTAAGACAGGCCTTAAAGAGAAGAAACAGCAGGTAAGAAAATACCGAAAATATAATTTGTAAGATAGCCTTACTAAACGAAAAGCGAAAGCAGGTAGGTCTATTTTGTTGATTTTTTTTGTTCTTGTTTGCACAACAAAGAAAACTGAAACGCTAAATCGTTGTAGACCTTTATTGTGCAGAGGAAATATAATATGGTCTTGCCCGTTCATTGTGAAATTGTGATTCTTTTCTTTGGGTTTGTGTATGGCAGGAGTGTCGGGGGTGGAAGTGTGTGTACGTGGGGAACGAGTCACTGGTCAACGGCGGGTGGGGACAGTGGACAGACTGGGGAGAGTGCAGCGTCGACTGCGGCGTCGGCATCAAGCGACGTCAGCGTCAATGCAACAACCCGAAGCAAGTAGACGGGTGTTGTTGTTGTTGGTGGTGGTGATGGTGGTGGGGTGGTGGTTGTGGTGGGTGGAGGTGGTGGTAGAACAGCAAATAAAACGTTATTGTTAATATTCATGATGATTGTAATGGTTTGTGCGAAAAGACATTTTGATGCTAACAGCAACTTCAATGACAGTGTAATTAATATTATCGCTGCTGTTTTCGATTATGAGGATAGTGATGGTGATGGTGGTGGTGACGACGATGTTGGTGGTGACGATGATGATGATGGTTGTGGTAGTGGTAGTGACGACGATGATGATGGTGACGATGATGATGATATGATGGTGATGATGATGGTGGTAGTGGTAGTGGTGGTGATGGTGACGACGGTGATGACTACGACGGCGACAACGACGACGACGACGACGACGACGATGATGATGATGATGATGATGAGGATGATGATGATGATGATGATGATGATGATGATGATGATGATATTGTTGTCGTCGTCGTCATCGTCAGGCCGGCATACGGAGGACGAGAGTGCGCAGGAGAGTCAGAGGACTGGGACACCTGTTTTCCCAAGGTAGAATATTTTTTATTTCGACTATCCCACCTACAAAAAACATGTTCAGTTATTTTGCATCATTAAAGACACATCATTAATTCTTAGGGGGAAAAAAAAAAGTTAATTAAGCTGAAATAATGACTTGCTATAGCCTACGTCTGTATTAATTTTAGGCCAATCTGAGTTTTAAAAAAACAAACATTTTAATTGACTTTTTTTGTTGGTTCAAGTTATGCCTTATGAAAATTCAATGACACAATGACGGGGGTCTACAAAAACAGTTTCCCACAATTACGCTATTCATACATATTGCTGACTGTGTCATGCATTGTTATTGGCATTACGTTCGGTTTTGAAATATAGTGTAATGTTGTTGCATCAGCAGATTGACAGATTTAGATTGATTGTATTTCGTGTTGAATTCTTAATTAGTTTTCCTTATTTTAATTTGATTAAAGGTTTTAAACTAAGTTTTTTTATTTGCATGTAAGCACAACTGAATTAATTGTTTTTGGAAAAAAATAATGTCTGTTTCCTTTTTTTTTCTTTTTTTCTTGCAGTTTACCTTGCTTGCTTTTGTAATTTTCGCCCTTAAACATGACATTGTAGTGATTATAATAATTAATTGCATTTTAACGTTTGCACTATTTGATAACACAAGCATGAATTGTTTGGCTTTGAATGCTCAAGCTCTGATTATAAAGAATTCAGTTCATTCTTACTACTGTCATTCTTCCAGCTCCTAATGGTATTACGAACTGAACTGGTTTGAAAGCAAGCTGATATTCGATCTCTTTATTATTTGAATATATTAGTGTTTAGCTGGGTTTTGAAAGAAAGATAATACTCCCGTAATCATTTGAATTATAGTGTTTACGATTAACATTGTGGTCTCGTGCGTCGGGGATTTAATATAGTTTGATTACAAAATTAGAGAGCACCTATTTGGTACCAAAACCAAACTGATAATATCGAGATCCTGGCTTGACAAGGGAAATAATCTATCAACAAAATAACGCCCCCTCCCACCTCCCTTCTCCTCCGAACACACCCTCACTCCCTCACCCATTCTGTGTTCCCCAACCGTGTTTACGTGCACAATTGAATGAGCAAATTAACTGACACAACCTCAAATATCCTGACTATCTTACCTTCTCGTCTCTTTTGCGTTGCATTCAGATAAAATGTTGAACATGTCAACTTTAACAGACGTTGCTTCCTGTTGTGGGGGCTGGTAGGTAACGGTGCACAGGACTTGGACTAACTGGTCTCCAGTAGGCTTCTGTAACCCTGAAACGTGCGTACGTAGCACCTTTCTCTGCAGTGTGTTTTAGGGGAGGTAGTATAATTGTACTATTCGGTACAATTCCACTTGCCGCCTCTCATCTGTAGTGATTTCTACTTTCTGGTTTTACCATAATGCGTTCTCTGTGACACTTAACAAAGTTCTATTATTGTATATTCTTTTCTCTTCTTTGGTGGCGGCTCATTCTCATAATTAATAACACGACATGGTCCAACTTTCTTAGTAATACTTGCGTCTATTGCTACGTCTTCCTTGTCTGTAATTCATTGCGCTTAATTCTGTTCATTTACAAATTTAACGACAGTTTTGTTCCTATGGTCCCTGTGCAGATGGCGTCTGTTTGATTGCCGTAGCTCATTGGTAGAGCGTTTGCCTGGCGCACTGATTAAAACAGTACTCCTCTTTTAACGTTACTACCGTTTAAGGTCACAAGGCGGATAAGATCAATCAGGTTGTTGGTCCCGGCCAAACACCTTCTTTGTACCATTTAGAATTCCTCGCTTAGCGTCACCTCGCATAAGGTAAAACCTCGGATAACGTCAACCCCGTTTTCGTTCCCCAAATGGAGACTACTGCTTAAGAGAAATTGATGTCACAGATGACGTCATTTATGAGATCACTTCCTGTTTTGAGATGGAATTCCATCGCTCTTCTGCCTTACTATATACTATTAAGCTCATTACTCGTGCTTCTCCGAGATCTGCACAGAGACCATTAGCTTCGAGTCTTATTCTGTTGACACGGTGCTTTCGGTCTATTGACGAATGTATCCCAGTTCAAAACCTGTCTCAGCATTGAGTACATGTATATAGGGCTGTGTACATGTCTACTTGCTGTAGTTTGTCTTGTGCTTTTTGTCTTCCACACAACGACCTTCAGCCTCCCGCCATACCATCCGTGCCATGCTTTTCGTTCATTGCAGGGGGCAGTACCTCAGAGCGATTCACCGCATGACCTTCACCGAATCGTCTTTCGCACGGGCCAGCTTCCTGGATTGATCATAATATCACATGGCTTAGTACTCAGATTGACTTCATTATGACTGTGCATGGGGACACTCTACCTTCAGTGATAGATAGGGCTTGCATGATGATGATGATGATATTGATGATGATGATGTTTATGATGATGAGGATGATAGATGGATGTTGGCTGTGCTTCAGGCATTGCTGTAAAGCATACGGTCACAGGCTACTAGGAAAGCACTGCGTTAGACGCCCAGCTCAATCATATTTCCCCTGCCCGCAACATTCATTTTGATAAAAAGCGTCATTTCCCCGTCATGCACTCCCACCAAACATTTTTTAGATCATCCTTTATTAATGATCTTCTCCCTAAATCCAATCTAAACGCATATTTTTATGTATAGAGACTGGTCTCCTTTGTTTTTCGTATTTATTCAAGTATTGGGGATGCTTTTCTTAATAGCGGTCACGATCTATTTTCTGTTTTATTGATGTTAAAATGCAACATTTCATTATCATCGAAACAGTTAGACGGGAATATGTTTGACTACTGTAGTTAAACTGAATTTCGATAATTTTTACTCGAAAGCAGGTGAGTAGGTAATTCATAGTTTCATTAAGCGTAGAGCTAGTCAAGCGTTAATTTTGGTCGCCATTTTCATTCTTTTATGTTTAGTCTGCTCTAAAATGTTATTGTTATGAATGTGTCTTGAGCAGTGGGCATGATTGTGCCGTATTGTATTTTCAGTTTCATACTTGTAATATTTTACATAGCCCATATTATTAATGTAAAATTTTTTTTTAATTATTATAACTATGTTTTTTAATATTATTTTATTTTATTGGTACTTTATCATGAACGTGAAGTGAGATAAAAGTAAGTGAGTAAATTATTTAACTGAGTGGTTGACGTTTTTTTATTTATTTTGTTGGCTAGTGAGTTAGAAATCGGATAAAATGTCCAATTTAGCGCTAATGAATACAATTAATTAATATTTTCTTAGCGCGCCAAGGAAACCCTTGTAAGATTACGTAATCTCTTTAGCCTGGAGATTAGGCCTTACCACAGGATTAGACTCCCCTGCGGCGAGAAAGAGGAAATACGCACGGCCCTCATTAAGCTGGCCTGGAGAAAAGGGGGGTCTCAAACGCTTCTCTTCCCAACGACCGAAAGGTTACGAGATAATTTGTTCTAGACCTGTTTAACACCCTAAGTCTAGCTAGGACACGAGGAAGGCAGTCACACCTTGACCTTAACCCAAATGCTAGACCCCTAAGTCTTGCTCTAGCCCAAACGAGGAAGGCAGTCAAACCTTGACCTTAATCCAAATGCTAAACCTGTTTAACACCCTAAGTCTAGCTAGGACACGAGGAAGGCAGTCACACCTTGACCTTAATCCAAATGCTAGACCTGTTTAACACTCTAAGTCTAGCTAGGAAACGAGAAAGGCAGTCACACCTTGACCTTAACCCAAATGCTAGACCTGTTTAACACCCTAAGTCTAGCTAGGACACGAGGAAGGCAGTCACACCTTGACCTTAACCCAAATGCTAGACCTGTTTAACACCCTAAGTCTAGCTAGGAAACGAGGAAGACAGTCACACCTTGACCTTAACCCAAATGCTAGACCTGTTTAACATCCTAAGTCTAGCTAGGACACGAGGAAGGCAGTTATACCTTGACCTTAACCCAAATGCTAGACCTGTTTAACACCCTACGTCTAGCTAGGACACGAGGAAGGCAGTCACACCTTGACCTTAACCCAAATCCTAGACCTCTAAGTCTAGCTAGGACACGAGGAATGCAGTTACACCTTGACCTTAACCCAAATGCTAGACCTGTTTAACACCCTAAGTCTAGCTAAGACACGAGGAAGGCAGTTACACCTTAACCTTAACCCAAATGCTAGACCTGTTTAACATTTTAAGTCTAGCTAGGACACGAGGAAGGCAGTTACACCTTGACCTTAACCCAAATGCTAGACCTGTTTAACATTTTAAGTCTAGCTAGGACACGAGAAAAGCAGTTACACCTTGACCTTAACCCAAATGCTAGACCTGTTTAACATCCTAAGTCTACCTAGGACACGAGGAAGGCAGTTATACCTTGACCTTAACCCAAATGCTAGAACTGTTTAACACCCTAAGTCTAGCTAGGACACGAGGAAGGGTGTCACACCTTGACCTTAATCCAAATGCTAGACCCCTAAGTCTAGCTCTAGCCCAAACGAGGAATGCAGTCAAACCTTGACCTTAACCCAAATGCTAGACCTGTTTAACACCCTAAGTCTAGCTAGTGCACGAGGAAGGCAGTTACACCTTGACCTTAACCCAAATGCTAGACCTGTTTAACACCCTAAGTTTAGCTAGGACACGAGGAAGGCAGTTACACCTTGACCCTAACCCAAATGCTAGACCTGTTTAACACCCTAAGTCTAGCTAGGACACGAGGAAGGCAGTCACACCTTGACCTTAACCCAAATGCTAGACCCCTAAGTCTAGCTCTAGCCCAAACGAGGAAGGCAGTCAAACCTTGACCTTAATCCAAATGCTAGACCTGTTTAACACCCTAAGTCTAACTAGGAAACGAGGAAGGCAGTCAAACCGTGGCCTTAATCCAAATGCTAGACCTGTTTAACACCCTAAGTCTAGCTAGGAAACGAGGAAGGCAGTCAAACCTTGACCTTAATCCAAATGCTAGGCCTGTTTAACACCCTAAGTCTAGCTCTAGCCCAAACGAGGAAGGCAGTCAAACCTTGACCTTAACCCAAATGCTAACAGTAGCACTGCTTATTCATTAATTTCTTTGGTGAAGAGCTAAATTAGATATTTGCCTAGGTGTGTGTATGTTGCTGCAGCTATAATTACAAGCAAACAGCTTATCGCCGGAAAAATTAAAACAACTAAACAAACAAACACACAAACATTACAAACAAACAACACTAACGACAGCAAAAATTTAAAAAAACAAACAAATGAAGCTGTTTGTGCGTGACTATTATCATAACGGCAAATGTATTTTTAGAACTGTGAGAACTACTTCGATGCCAGGGCCGGTCACTGCGCTGTGTGGAACGACATGAAAATCGAAGATGGAGACCACGACTGGCAGCCTTATCAAACTGACAAAGGTAACTTCAGCATGATAAAAGAAAGTCCTACTTGCCTCTAATCTAAGGCAGGGGCGGATTATGGGGGGTTTCCCAGTTGCACGGAAACCCCCCCTCGGCTGTAAAAAAAAAAACAACAAAAAAACAACGACGTTCTCTCTCTCTCTCTCTCTCTCTCTCTCTCTCTCTCTCTCTCTCTCTCTCTCTCTCTCTGCCTCTCTCTCTCTCTCTCTCTCTCTCTCTCTCTCTCTCTCTCTCTCTCTCTCTCTCTCTCTCTCTCTCTCTCTCTAAACCTTGAACAAGAATGTGCCGTTGGTAAAACGAGCGAGGCAAAATCTCTCTGAATTTGTCATGGATGAAGAAAATCGCAGCAACTTTAACGCCCTCATCCGCTTTCGCATCGAATCTCGTGATACAGTTGTTCAGCAACATTTAGAATCCTCTCATTCTGGCACAGGTCATACATTACATTACATGGTTATTGCTTTAGGTCCAGCGGACTCTTCCGAGCCAAATCAGGACCAGAAGGCACAGGTCATGCTACATACATCAGCAAGACCACACAAAACAACATCATAGAGTTGATTGGTGACTACATCAGGGACAAGTTGCTGGCAGAAGTCAAAAAGGCAAAACATTTCTCTCTCCTTGCTGATGAAGTATGTGACACAGCCAACTGGGAGCAGCTTGCGATTGTCTTGCGCTTTGTGGAGTTTCTAGCTTTTGTTCCTTGTGAACGAATCACAGGTGAACCACTCACAGAAAATATCCTTGGTTGCCTTGAAGAATGGGGTCTGCACCTTGAAGATATCAGGGGGCAGGGGTATGATGGTGGTTCAAACATAGCTGCCAAATTCAAAGGTGTACAGGCTAGGATCCCTCAGCTGAATAAAAAGGCTATTTACTTTCATTGTGCCGCACATTGCCTCAATTTGTGCATCGTAAAAGCATGTGGTTTGCAGAGCATCCACAACATGTTCGGGACAATGAAGGAACTCTCACTCTTCTTTTCATTGTCTCCCAAAAGGCAGCGCTACTTGGAGCAAATCTTGGAAGCTTGTGACATCACCAACAAGCGAAAACTTGTAGACTTATGTCGGACCCGATGGATTGAAACGCACAATGCGTTTGAAACCCTGACTAACCTGTTCACATACGTGTACCGTTGCTTGGGTGACATGGAGAACAAAAGCGAGGACTGGGACAGTGACACTCTGACTAAGTGCCGAGGACTAAGAGCAGCATCCACAAGCAGTGCTTTCATGGTGTCTTTTGTGGTCACAAGAAACTGTCTCAGATACCTTCAACCTCTCTCAGTGAACCTGCAGAAGAAAACACGGGACATCGTCGAAGCGTATGCTGCTATTGAAGGGACAGCCAGTGCTCTTGCTGATCTTCAAGGCAACCTGGATGACGTCTTTACAACTTGGTTAACTCAGGCAGTGGAGCTTGCAGAAAGTGTCCATGAAAATGTGACAATTCCGAGGACAGCATGTGGACAGACACTCAGACAAAATCAGCCAGCAGACACACCAGAACAGTACTTCAGACGCAGCATAGCAGCGCCTTTCTTGGACCACCTTATGTCCGAATTCAGCAGTCACTTCAAAAATACTGAGTTAGTCCAAGATGGACTACTGCTCGTCGCAGACCAAGCTGCTAGTGTTGAGAATGCATGCAAGGTTCCTGAGGGCATTACATGTCTAGCAGGCATGTGGGCATCTGACCTGCCAGATCCTCTAGAAGTTCCAGCAGAGTTCCACCGCTGGTGCGTCAAGTGGAAAGGACAGACATCACAACCACGCCCTTCAACAGTTGCTGCCTCTCTACTGCACTTCAACATAAACTTCTTCCCTAACCTCCATGTCATACTTCAACTGCATGCAACGCTTCCCGTCACCACTGCTGAGTGTGAGAGGTCGATCAGTGGGCTCAAACTCCTAAAAACCAGCCTGAGGTCAACCATGACAAAAGAGCGCTTGAATGGTCTGGCACTGATGAGACTCCACAGGAAACTTGAAGTGGACGCAATGGCCATAGTAGACACCAGACCTGACTACTGTACGAAATATTCGTACAATCTTACGAAAATTTGAAGCTTTGTACGGTTGTACGCATTTTTTCCCATTTATACGAAAAATCACAGTTCGTTTATATGTGTATACTCGCGGAGCGATCGGCAGCGGCCGGTAATGACGTGGTCTGATCAGAGGCTGCCATGTGGAAATCTATTTTTAGCAAACGTGCGAGATTCTCGCACACGTGATCGTGATTTCCTGCTGTTTCCGGCGGTGTTTTCACGGCATTTTTTAGAGTGTGTAGAACGCACACAGTGAATTTTCAAAGTTTGATTAAAGTTTGATGTTTGAGAGGCGGAGAATTATGGCGTCAGATTCTTGCAGAATCTGATGAAGAAAATGACCCATTTGAAGAATTTTAGGAGGCAGATTTGGTACAGGTTATTGATGGAGAGGAAAGTGATTTGGACTTTCACTTTGACGATATTTGTCTGTCGGATTTGAATAACAAAAACGATGAAAAATCGGTGCTTTATTACTTGAGTCAGTGATCGTATTGCTGCATGTTGTGCAGTATGCAATGTTGACATTCAGATTTTTTTTTCAAGTTGCAACACATTGTAAAAATGTATGTGTAACATTTCATTTTGAAGAAAAATATGTGGTTGATTTATTAATAATGATAAGTGGAACATAATTTTGGGTGGTGCATTTTTAATTAATTTTTGTATGTGCATGGTGTAGCATTTTGATGGAGTTACTTGCTTTGACCTAGGAAATAGAAGCAGATAAGGCTTAGGCTCCTGTGGAGGTTAGATGGTTAAAAAAAATTAATTAAAAAAAGAATAACATTTGGTGTTTTTGTATATTATTAAGCTACATGAAAGCAGTACATTGGAAGAAAATGGCGTGGATTTTGACGCGAGCGTAATTGTAACCAAATTTTTTAGATTGTACTCATTTTTTGCTCTCATTGTAACCAAAAAAATTTTGGGGGGTAGGCAGGTCTGAGACACATTTACAAGGAAATTCAAGACCCGAATGACCACAGAGATACCTCGTCACCTCTTGCAGCTTGACTGCTGATTAACTGGAAACTGGTAGGATTATCATTTTCATGTACTCACTAGTCAATGGGTCAACAGTTTTTCTTTGACTCCTGTCAATACGGTGCATTACTAATCTCCTTTAGTTATTTAAAGTGACCTGGAAACCCCCCCTTATCAACGCCATAATCCGCCCCTGTAAGGTAAATATTACTACCAACGGTTCGTATAACACACACTGAGAAAATTGTCACTGCACATAATTATAAAAGTTCGTTAAAATGCCGTAGCAGTCAAACCTTCAATATAAATACTGTATGATGACGTACTTCGTTTTATTGCTTTCTACGAGCAGGTTATGATACGCTTAGAGTTGCAGCCCCTATCACCGCCATTTTGAAATGGTGTAATCACCTGAAACAATACTTTTGCAGGGAGGCAAAACTTTGTGTGAAGAAGGTGTCTTGTCTAGAGAGATCGGATTGGAGTTTACCGATAACATCCTGGATATAATTATTCTTTATTAGCTGCTGTCTTCTGGGGAATGAGTGAATGACAGGCATTCTCTGCTGCCAGTTTGTGAATTGGTGAATCTGAACGACGACGACGATGGTGATGTTGTTTGAGATGATGATGATGAAGATTATGAATACTTTCTGATTGAGGTTGCATGTGTATTTTCTTTTTCTCAGGATCAAAACCACTTAACTGTGCGAAGTGTTCCGAGAAAAGCCTGCTCATCCAATGTGTTTTTTCCCCTCTCTGTCCTGTAGTGACTGAACTGTGTAAGCAGACATGTGTGTCCAAGCTAACGGACGAGGTCTTCACCCTCGACGTTGATGTGTCTGATGGTACGCCATGCGACTACGACCACCCCTCCAACATCTGCTACCTGGGGCAATGTCTGGTTTGTATCAGTTCTTACAGTGTGTGTTATTTTTGCTTAGCGCTTTAAGCAATAATCATGTAATGTAATGTAATGTACCCCTTGTAAGTGCTGTTTCAAACTCCTTCTGTTGGTGAACTTTAGTCGCATTTACTTGGCAAATAACAGTTAGTCACATTTACTGGCGAATTTCAGTGAGGTTTACTGGCGAATTTCGGTTAGCCACATTTACTTGGCGAATTTCGGTTTGTCAGGTTTACTGGCGAGTTTCAGTTAGGTTTACTGGCGATAGGTTTACTGGCGAATTTCAGTTAGCCACATTTACTTGGCGAATTTCGGTTTGTCAGGTTTACTGGCGAATATTAATTAGTCACCTGTTTTGGCGACTTTTAATTAGTCATATTTCCATAGTGACTATCAATGATTCATGTCCCAGAAAAAGGACTACTTTACGGCTTGTGCCAGGGAGAGTGGTTGTGTGCATTTTGATTGCTTGATTGTGAATTTCCTTTGTTCATGTTGTGGTGCGCCTGTTGTTTTCAATGCTTACATTTTATTGTTATTAGAAGACGATGCGTTGTAATATAATGCTTTGTCATAATTTCTGAATAAATTGTCAACATGAGTGTGTGTGTGTGTGTGTGTGTGTGTGTGTGTGTGTGTGTGGGCGTGTGTGTGTGTGTAGGTGTGTGTGTGGGGGTGCTGCGCTCGTGTGTGTGAATTTAAGTTAGATCTAGTTTGGTTTGGATAGTGCAGTGGTTGGAGCACTCGCTACTGTGTCGAAAGTGAAGCACCGTCCGGTGCGGTTAGCACTTGGATGGGTGACCGCTAGTGAAGCGACAAACAACAACGCCCCCAGTTGACTCAACTGTGATTGAGTACCTACTCTCTTGAGGGTGGGGAAGGTAAAGCAGCGAGGGAGAGAGTTGGGCATCACCCTCATTACGCTGGCCCAAGTTAAGTGTGATCTCCAACATCACGCTCCCCTACGGCCACAAGGCTATGGGACTACCTTTACCTTTTTTTTTTTTTTAGTTTGGTTGGTAATTGGGATATGTGTGAATGTGTGTGCGTGCGTGCGCATATGTGATTATGTGCGTGTGTGTGAATGTCTGCATCGATAGTTTTGGTTTGTTTTCTTGTGTTTTTTGTTGTTTTTGTTTTTGTTTTTAATTGTTGTTGTTGTTGTTTTTCATGTAACATTCTAGATTCCAGACCGACTTGTTACTTTAAAATATGGAGTCTACTTCCATTTTCAAGATTGAAGATTTAATCCCACTACTTGTCCTTTTTGGGAAGATACAAGAATATAAGCATAACAATCATAATTCAGTTGTTTTTTGTGTTTTGAAAATAACAGTAGAATTAAGCTTACTAACATTCCAATGTTTAACATCCAACACATATTTAATATATTCTACGCTACACGTTTTATAACGTAGGCGTCCACGGGTAGCATATTTTGGTGTTATGATGCTGACCATGATGATTATTATTTTAGGAAGTTGGCTGTGACGGAGTTCGAAACTCGACCCAAGAGTTTGACTCCTGTGGTGTCTGTGGAGGGGATCACTCCACCTGCAAAACGGTGTCAGGCCATTTCACCAAGGCGCCTGTGAATGGTGAGTGTTTCATCTTTCAACAAACCCCTCTCTAAGTGGACACTAGTTGCCCCAGATAGGTTAATTACGCTGGGAGCACGCCGCTCTGTAGAAGGTTTTATTCACTGTATATATTGCCATTCATTCACTGATAATTGCGATGTGAGCACGCCGCTCTGTAGAAGTTTTTATTGGCTGTATATATTGCCATTCATTCACTGATAATTGCGATGTGAGCACGCCGCTCTGTAGAAGTTTTTATTCGCTGTATATATTGCCATTCATTCACTGATAATTGCGATGTGAGCACGCCGCTCTGTAGAAGTTTTTATTCGCTGTATATATTGCCATTCATTCACTGATAATTGCGATGTGAGCACGCCGCTCTGTAGAAGTTTTTATTCGCTGTATATATTGCCATTCATTCACTGATAATTGCGATGTGAGCACGCCGCTCTGTAGAAGTTTTTATTCGCTGTATATATTGCCATTCATTCACTGATAATTGCGCTCTATAGTGTATGAAATTACATTACAATTCCAGGCTGCCTACCGTTTCCTTTGTAAATTTTCATCTTAACTTAGCAAAATTCACCATGAGCTCCATAAATAATTGTTTTATTTCATAGACTACTTCTCTTTCCAGTGACAATAATGTATTGCTATGACAGGATTTTCTACTTAATGCACATCACACACACACACCCTTTAACGATATCAAAGTAAAAAAAATGAAATCATTATTTTAGTATGACGAACTTATCCGCCAAAGAAGGTTCAAAGCGCTGACGAAACTCGCGACTGAACACAAGTTTGCCAAGACACGCTCTTACTGCCAGCTTGCACAACATTCGGCACCAAGGACCACTGCGCGTGTTCTTCTTGTAGTTGACAACCCGCACTGTGATCAAGTGTACGTGACTGTGTTTGGTAGTCATGGTCTCCTTGTGGGGTGTGGAGGATACAAACACAAATATATTATCAATCAAATTAACTGCATATTATAGCAATAAAAAAATATCCAAATGGAACACTCAACAAATAGAACTTTAACACTGATAAATACTCTTAACAAAATTAGCTTTCGCCCTATCCTAATTTGAAAAAAGAAAAAAAATATATACATAATTTTTAGTGTTGCTGATTTGCCCTCCCAAAGTAATTTACATAAACTAAAAAGGATTTTCATTAGAAATATTTTTGTTGAATGTACATAGGCCTAATTTGATGTTCAGTGTGGTATTTTGTGTCCGCAGGTAAACTGTACGAGTCGATCGTTTACCTTCCGAAAGGAGCCAGGAACATCGAGGTCGTTAAAAGAGGCAAAGCGGCCCATTTTATAGGTAAGGGGGAAATTTTTTTTTCCATACAATCTGTCAGGTGCTGCCACTAATAGATAAAATACGTGCTGGACCGTAACGTGTGCAAAGTTCTCGCGCGTGCACTTCTGCGGTCTGGGGTCTAGAAGGAGTTCATATGTTACGGTCTTGGATGAAACTCGAAAGCGCAATATATATTTATTACGTTGTTAACCCAGTAATGTTGTCTTGTGAAGTACTAGATCTTTGTTAACAAAAAATTAAATGATATTACCACGATGACGTCACTCAGTTGGATATATGTAATGATGATGATGATAACCTTTTATATATTTTTTTATTTTTAACACTCCAAATTTTTGTCCCTCATACAGGGATTCATCATGGGTATCTGGCAACGCACAAAATGCCAAATTCTTGATGAAGCTAATAGAATAATAAAATATAAAAATAATGAATAATGATAGTACTTTTTTATGTAAAACATTTTAAATAACAAAATAAATACAAAAAATAATAACAATAATTAAAAAAAATAAAGAAACAGTTAAAATTTAAAAAAATTAAAATAAACTGTAAAATAAAAAATAAAATAATAAAATAAATAAAACAATTATTACAAACATACATACATTGTTTTATTTCATAGACTATATATAAATTGCTTAGCCGGAAGTCCTTCTTCGCCTCTACTGTAAAGTTTGTCCGGTATGGACGCTGATCTGGGCAGGTGCTGGGCGCTGCTGATCGGCCTGCTGTGTGCTCAAAACCCACGAAATCGTTATAGCCGACATTTCCTTACCGAACTTTTAACCGTTTCTGACATAAATAAATAAACAAAATATCCACAAACTGCAATAGCCTCATTCCGCGCGCGGTTTCCATTCAACCCGTGTCAAGAACGTGCCGTTTCGTAATACCGCAAATTTTGTTTTATTTCCATTCAAAACACTTTTGCACTCTGGTCACCAATCTTACAAAATTTTGTGTTTAACTAATTAAATTTGATTAATTAAAAATCGAATCGAGGTTTCAGCATGTTTTCCCATATAGACCAAAAAATTGATGATATTTATACGAAGCCTTGGT
The DNA here is from genome assembly GCA_036898135.1 of Oncomelania hupensis. Lineage (NCBI taxonomy): Eukaryota > Metazoa > Mollusca > Gastropoda > Littorinimorpha > Pomatiopsidae > Oncomelania > Oncomelania hupensis. The sequence continues at coordinate 9,517,877 of CM072512.1, forward strand.
AGCTGACTTAGTAAGACATCCGCTTATCGTGCCAGGAGACCCAAGTTCAAA
>CM072512.1:9520427-9580427 GCA_036898135.1 Oncomelania hupensis
ACGCAAACACGTTTGGGAACGTTGCGACTGGGCGCATGATACTTTTTATTTTATTTTAAATCTAAAAAAATTTTGTTTTGTTTTGATCAGTTTTTTTTATTGGCTACAATTTTTTTGGGTTTATTTTTTTTTATTATTTCTTTTTTTTTAATTTTATTTTAACTATCGTACTTAATTAGTATTTCCTATTCTTTATGTTACTTTAATGTTCATTTGGAATATGTGTGGGTTGGATCAGCTTGGGAATATGGGATGCTTTCTGCCAAATGGTCACTTGGGCTTCATTTAATGTTATTATTCGGCAATGTAGGCATTTTATATGTATGTGTTTTGTTGATATTGTATAATGATGTTTGTATTCTATTTTGTTTTTGTAAACGGGGGTTCGATAAATTAGAGTATAGCCACAGCGTCCCCTGCGTGGGGTGTCTTTATTGTAAAGTGACCGGCTGGTAGATTGCCTTCAGTGTTACCACTAGGGTTGTTTCGGCAAATCTTTTATGCGGATCAGGGGTGAGTCCCCTTTCGCTTCTCTGGTCCTGATTTGGCTCGGAAAAGTCCGCTGGACCTAGAAGCAATAACCATGCAATGTAATGTAATATGTGCGGGCAGTTGTATCCAGACGAGGACTTGAGCCCAGCCTCCGTGACGTACGAGTACAGTGTCAGCAAGGACGATCATACGTTGGAACAGCGCAAATATGCCTGGCGTTACAAAGAGTTGTCACAGTGTTCTGTTACTTGTGGTGAAGGTTAGTTTCCATCAAAACTGTCAGTCGGCATCATTACTGTATTCTTTACATTGTAGTTTATTGAATGTATTCATAAGGAAGTTGTTTCATTTGTTTTTTTGTTTTTTTTTTATTAAAGTGTACATGCGTTTTATGGGTGTAGAAGTGTGTGTTTGTAAAAAATTTTAATGAATGCCTAAAATTAATATTTGTTGATGGTAAATGTTAGTTGTGTGTGTGTGCGTTTGTAGGTGTGTGTTAACGTGTGTGTGTGTGTGTGTGTGTGTCGATGTATAAACGCTGTTATTTATACGAATTCTTTACTCTGCCTACGTTTATTTGACAGCCCCGTTATTTTGACGTTAAAACAGTGTTCCGTTAGGGTTAGGGCTGTGTTAGGGTTAGGTTAAGGGTTAGGGTTAGAGTTAGGATTTGGGTTAGCCTAAAAAACAGACAAATGTCATAATATTTCAAAACAACGGTTTGTTTGGCATTTTATGAAATGTCTAAGCGGACGTCTGCTCGTGTGTGTGTGTGTGTGTGACAGAACTGTCGTTTATTTTTCAAACTTCAAATGCGTCGGAAATGGCTGTACATTATTCCTTTGGTAGGAATAAAGTTTTTTTTAATTGAATTGATTTCAAAATGTAGTATAGTTTTATCACATGCTGATAAAATGGCGTCAAAATCGATTATTGAGCGCGGCATAAGGTTTGCTTCGAACAGGAGCTGACCTTCTGACCTTTAAATTAGACAATGCTTTGTGTTTTATGAATGAACATGATTGTCGCTTGTATAATAATAATAATAATAATAATAATAATAATAATAATAATAATAATAATAATAATAATAAATTGTTTTTTTTCCCATAAATATTTGATTTTATACATCCAATTAAAAAAAGTCGTAACCACACAAAACTTTTAAACAAAGAAGAAAGAATTTATACATCAAAGAAGAAGTAGAAGAAGAAGAAGAAGAAGAAGAAGAAGAAGAAGAAAAAGAAGAAGATGTCTTTACATAGCGCCACTTATAAAATTAAACTGAGCTGAAAGCGCATGAGTGCATACAATTCATGAAACAAGTTTCGCGATCCATGCCTGCCATTATGCTGAAATGCTGTATGACTAAATATTGTACCTGATGTCACAGGAGTGACGTCACTGGTGTACGAGTGCTACGACAAAGACTCGAGCAAAGTCGTGGAGGATGGGTCTTGTCAGTTCGCGAAAAGCCCGGAAGCAGGCGAGGCTCCCTGCAACCGACAGTCGTGCTCCACATTCAAGTAAGAACCATACACGCTCTTTCGCTTTGATCTTTGGCCGCTTTCGGGCTGTTACTAAGGTTATAAAGGCAGTCGATCCGAAAGCGACGCTGACCCCAATCGGGGGTGCAAAGCATGCAATAACAGTGTATTTACCTTTGATTTGATTTTGCGTTGTTGTTAGAAGAAGCTTTGTATAATGTTGATAATTTTTGTTGGTCGATATTATTGGAGAATTTTCTAGAATTACTTGTTTACTATCGATCGAAGCATCTAGATAAATCTAGTAATAGCTAAGAGATTCTTCTAACCTATAAGGTTATATGATGTAAGACAGTGCATAGTTGCTGTGAAGATTTTTAATTTGATTGGATGTTATTGCGTCATGCTGGAATGCTCGAACTTTTTCTTGATTGCAGAGAGGCTATATAAGTGATGCACTGTGTCTGCTTGAGTAGTGAAAGAGTGATTGATGGTGATTGATAATGATTTTTGATGATGATCATTGAAGTGATTTTCGGAAAGCAATCTTGTATGCAGTTGTTCATGTTTGCTGAATAAAGTTGGAAAACTTTATACGACGACTCGTGCCATGTTGCTGAGTGAACATGCTGCGTGGATAAACGGATTCCAGTTACATTTATCAAGATTCAAGCATCGGAGCTGAATCAACTATTGTAACAGACCCCTTAGACGCTTGCTTGACTCGAACCCCACAGACATTAGGCATTTAAAACTATCGCTCCACACCTGCGTTACAGCACACGCGCCCTCCCCCCTCCCCCCCACACCTTCCCCAGCGTTTTGACATGGGTCTTCTATTGTAGGTCTGTCGGGTTTTGTGTGGTAACTGTAGGTACATCTGGGCCATGACCAACAACTGGGGTGAGTGCAACGCTACCACGTGTGGTCAGTCTGGTGTCCAGCGCCAGGGCTACAAGTGCCAGATATACCACATGGACAGTGACACCTACGAGGATACGGACACGGACCTATGCCAGGCGGATCCGGCGCCAGAAGAACTCCGCAACTGTTCCGCACCGCCCTGTGATGTGAAGTGGACCATTGGCGAGTGGTCGGCGGTAAGATCTGTAGGGGGTAACATTGTAAGACCTGTGTGGTAACATTGTAAGACCTGTGTTGTAACATTGTAAGACCTGTGTTGTAACATTGTAAGACCTGTGTGGTAACAGTGTAAGACCTGTGTGGTAACAGTTTAAGACCTGTGGGGTAACATTGTAAGACCTGTGTGGTAACATTGTAAGACCTGTGTTGTAACATTGTAAGACCTGTGTTGTAACATTGTAAGACCTGTGTGGTAACAGTGTAAGACCTGTGTGGTAACAGTTTAAGACCTGTGGGGTAACATTGTAAGACCTGTGTGGTAACATTGTAAGACCTGTGTGGTAACATTGTAAGACCTGTGTTGTAACATTGTAAGACCTGTGGGGTAACATTGTAAGACGTGTGGGGTAACAGTGTAAGACCTGTGGGGTAACATTGTAAGACCTGTGGGGTAACAGTGTAAGACGTGTGGGGTAACATTGTAAGACCTGTGGGGTAACATTGTAAGACCTGTGGGGTAACATTGTAAGACGTGTGGGGTAACATTGTAAGACCTGTGGGGTAACATTGTAAGACGTGTGGGGTAACAGTGTAAGACCTGTGGGGTAACATTATAAGACCTGTGGGGTAACAGTGTAAGACGTGTGGGGTAACATTGTAAGACCTGTGGGGTAACATTGTAAGACCTGTGGGGTAACATTGTAAGACGTGTGGGGTAACATTGTAAGACCTGTGGGGTAACATTGTAAGACCTGTGGGGTAACATTGTAAGACCTGTGGGGTAACATTATAAGACGTGTGGGGTAACATTGTAAGACCTGTGGGGTAACATTGTAAGACCTGTGGGGTAACATTGTAAGACCTGTGGGGTAACATTGTAAGACGTGTAGGGTAAGACCTGTGGGGTAACATTGTAAGACGTGTGGGGTAACAGTGTAAGACCTGTGGGGTAACATTATAAGACCTGTGGGGTAACATTGTAAGACCTGTGGGGTAACATTATAAGACCTGTGGGGTAACATTGTAAGACGTGTGGGGTAAGACCTGTGGGGTAACATTGTAAGACGTGTGGGGTAACATTATAAGACCTGTGGGGTAACATTGTAAGACGTGTGGGGTAAGACCTGTGGGGTAACATTGTAAGACGTGTGGGGTAACAGTGTAAGACCTGTGGGGTAACATTATAAGACCTGTGGGGTAACATTGTAAGACGTGTGGGGTAACATTATAAGACCTGTGGGGTAACATTGTAAGACGTGTGGGGTAAGACCTGTGGGGTAACATTGTAAGACGTGTGGGGTAACATTATAAGACCTGTGGGGTAACATTGTAAGACGTGTGGGGTAAGACCTGTGGGGTAACATTGTAAGACGTGTGGGGTAACATTGTAAGACGTGTGGGGTAACATTGTAAGACGTGTGGGGTAACATTGTAAGACGTGTGGGGTAACATTGTAAGACGTGTGGGGTAACATTGTAAGACGTGTGGGGTAAGACCTGTGGGGTAACATTGTAAGACGTGTGGGGTAACATTGTAAGACCTGTGGGGTAACATTGTGAAAGAAAAAGGTTAGCAGTCTATTGTGTTTGTAAATATAATGAACTCCCATTTCGTCAGAGAATTTTATATTCTCTCTCTTCTCTCTCTCTTGTCCTTTCTCTCTCTCTCTCTCTCTCTCTCTCTCTCTCTCTCTCTCTCTCTCTCTCTCTCTCGTCATTTGTCTCTCTCTTTTAGATTACCATTACATGTATTTTAGTCTGTGGGTATGCGTGTATGTGTGTACGCATGTGTGTTTCGTTTGTGTGTGTGGGGGTACACGTGTGTGTGTGTATGCAAGTGTGTCTGTGTGAATGACTGGGTGAGTGAGGGAATGCGTATGGAATGTGTGAGAGTGATTGATGATGATGATAATGATGATGATGATGATGATGATGATGATGATGATGATGATGATGATGATGATGATGATGATGATGACGATCATGATGATGACGACCATGATGATGACGTGACGACGAAAATGAAGCCAGACACTAAGGATAGCCGTTGTTGCAGTGCTCTACCACGTGTGGCAAGGGTCAGCAGACAAGGACCGTGTACTGTGGCGATCCTGACACAGACGCGGATGACGTTTGGTGTAAAGACGTCCCCCCACGTCTGTCACAGTCATGTCAGCTTGAGGATTGTCAAGGTAAGTCCATGTACCGATGTCGCAAGTTACAACAAACAGGTCAAAGTTGCATGTTTCTCCTACAGATCAAAGCAAACTTCTTAGCCGGGGGTAGCCTGGCCGCGCGGTTCGTTTGTCGCCGGTTTCCGACGAGGGTCGCGGGTTTGATTTCCGCAAAAAAAGGCGAACAAGTACGTGACTTATATACGAGGTTAATCAAATCACTGAAGGTTTTTTCCACGTACTCCGGTTTGCTCCCGCCGTTCAATAATGGTATTGGATGCAGTCAATCTGAAATTTCAAAAACAAAATTCGATTTTTTTCGCCCCGTTTTCTATTAACGATCTCTCTGCCTTTACGACACATGTGTGAGTAATTGATTTGTGTTTGTTTTTTATGTTGGAGTGTGTGAAACATGTAAGCGTATATGTTGGTACAGATCGCCGCGCTTTGAGTCTGGTCGGTAATTGGGGAAAAGCGCGTAGATAGCATCCAGAATTATTATTATTTATTAGTGTAGTCCTAGCCTGTGCGCGCATGGACTTTAAAGATCCTGACCCTCATGTGGTGTCATGACGGGGTGATCAATGCCAGCTACATAGAGACACCCACAGGCATTATGTACCTACCTTCTGCACCATCCCGGGTCGTTTAGGATAGGGCTTAGTTGTCTTTGAGTGAACCCCCGTTGGGGTGCCGGGGGTTTCAGTATAAATAGTGTCCCCACTTTCTGGAAATTTAGTGCTTTTAATTCCCAGTGTCGCTGTCTTTCTCCTTTGTTCTGTCTCATTCCTACTCTGTTCTATCAATCTACTATACTATCTTCTTCTTTGCAAGACCAGTCACCTACCTTTTTTTTCTTGAAAACTCTTCCGGGACAAAACTCTACATTTTTGTGTTAGGTCTGTTGGATCAGCTTGGAAATATTGGACGCTTTCTGCCAGATGGTCACTGGGAATTTCTATGATGTTATAATTTGGCAATGTAGGCATTTTATCTGTATGTGTTTTGTTGATATTTTATATTATTATGTTTATATTCTATTTTGTTTTTGTAAACGGGGGTTCGATAAATTAGAGTATAGCCTCAGCGTCCCCTGTGTGGGATGTCTTTATTGTAAAATGACCGGCTGGTGAAGTGCCTTCAGTGTTACCACTAGGGTTGTTTCGGCAGATCTTTTATGCAGATCAGGGGTGAGTCCTCTTTTAGCGAAGTTGTGGTCTTGATTTTGTGGTCCTGATTCGGCTATACTGGTCCTGATTTGGCTCGGAAGAGTCCGCTGGACCTAAAGCAATAATCATGTAATGTAATGTAATGTCTTTGAGTGTCAGACGTTGCGCCTGTATCGAGCAGCTTTGAGCTGGACTAGCGTTACATAAGAACCACGGCATCAATAAGAGTTCAGGTAGAAATGTTCTTCCCAACAACTTCACCTGTGTTTGTTTGTAGGCTACCGCCGTTGTACTTTAGTATAGGGCGGTTTACCGGAGTCAGCTTGTCTACCACTCTGTTAAATTGTACGCTGTTGATCCAGCAAGAGCGTTGTACAAGCGGTAGCCTGAGACCAACAGTGCGTTCTTACTGAACTCCATTTTGTAAGGCGAATCCTCGCTTGTTTCAGATGTGCCAGGCGGCGATCAGTGTCGCGACAAATACCACTTCTGCGCCATCGCTAACAGCCTTGACCTCAAATGTCGCTCCAAACACTTTGCCTCCATCTGCTGCAGCTCCTGCCAGGACAAGCTATTCGCCGCCGCCAGGAGTCCCCCGCTGTCCCACTGGGCCCTATACCGACAGCGAATGTTACTGCAGCAGTCTGAACGTTAAACGATCACTGCGCGCGTTTGCTACTATAGGCTACATACTGTCTCCCTTTATAAGCGGGGACAGGCAAAGCGTTTTCAACACTTAAACTCGCCCAGCACAGTAGGTAGGAAATAATACAATCGTAAAGTTCTAGCGCCATTATGGGGGCAGTGCTACATGCCATCTGCGTGAAGAGAGGACCCCAGGATCACAAATTCCAGCTTCACAGATCATTTTTAAATTCACAGTAAGAGTTGCACAAGGTCGATTCTAAACATAGCACCAGTGTAAAAGTACGGTACGAATTGTTTGATTACATACACAACTAACAAAACGAAGCCTAAAATTCAAAGCTTAGCGGGCGGTTTGAACAACACCGACCCATTCTGTTATCTTTTCACGTGACAACCGTGCAATTTCCCAAGGACACTCATTAGTCACTCAGGCACAAAATACATCATCATCCTTGATTGTTCCCAGACCCTTTAAATAATGTGTCTTGCGCTTCCTAACCGGTCATCCTTTATAAGCGAGGACGGGATTTCAAAGTGTTGATCAGTAATACGAGTCTGGAGTGTGCTGAAGTGACACTAGAATTCTTTTCTATAGTTCGCACTGTAAGTAGCACGCTGTACCGATGTAACGGACGGTTTTTGTGTATTACAATCTAAATAAATATATGTGTATAACTACTTTTAGTGTAATGAATGAGTGTGTGAGTGTGGCTGTCTGACGCTCAGTATAAAGGTGTGTGTTCTATCTCTGTTTACTTTAACTTCTCATCCTTCACCACACACGTGCTTACAGACAAGGACAAAGTCTACACAATTGTTTCTCTTTGCCCTTCTGTTATACTATTTCTCATTCAATCATGAACATACACAATAAATCATTCACGTATACAATAAGTTCACAGATACATCAAATCATACAATTATTTCCAGCATATAAATAAACTCACACAGATAATAATTAAGTGCACACAGTTAACGTAATAAGTTCACCCAGTCAGTTTGATAAGTGCACGCAGTTTACTCAGTAAGTTCACGCAGTCATTTTGATAAGTGCACACAGTTGCTCTCAGAATTCAACACTAGCAGAAGTCGTTGTCCCTCTCTGGGGACGTCACTCGACTCTACTCTTTTGCATTAGCATCGACACAAAGGTTTCACTTCGATGGCTTGGAGACTCTAGAATTCACAGTTTCTGTTTACTAACCGTATTTCGCGGATCAAGCACTCCCGGCGCGGAATTAACAGCCGACAGCTGCATATGTCTTCGTGGCGTAGATCCGGAAGTTCACTTCGGCACCGTTGTTGCACTTCTGCACCAGTGATGGTAGTCGAAGGAGAGGTAAGGCAATGATGGTGTCCACATCCGGTCAAGCCGACGATGTCATACGGACAGCGCCATCAGCCGCATACCAGGGGTTTTTCGCTCCGTACCGGTCCCGCTGTATACAACATGTACACAATAGTAAATTTCCGCTCTTATACTTAAAGAGACTGTATGTCTTCGACATATCTTTATACTTCCTAATGCTTAAAGATACTTTCCTTTGTACAATGTCTTCGATACGCCACCACACCACTACAATCACTATTGTCACCATTCCTGTGACAATACCTAGTATAGCCACTTTGCACTGTACACACATTGCATAGGCTACACACAATGGATTATGAGCAAAATATTACAAACACAGCTCACCTTCATTATATAACATATTTATACCCATTCATTCATCAATAGATATACAAATTATACAACTGAAATACGTTCCTATTTCAGCCCCATATCTTCACATATGAATGAATATAAAAATGGCATCATAGTTACAAACTGAGTCACACATGATAATTACATGATCAAATAAGTATTGACACGAGTTATTGAGTTATCGTACTTCTTTCAACATGGGTTCTTCTGCACTCTAAACATACTAATTCACAAAAAGCAATACTTCCCCTTTTCGTAAGGATAGCTTAGCAGTTCATTATAACTACCACTAATAATAATAATAATAAATACCTGTATTCTTTATACAGCTAAAGTAAGTCCTAAAGAATCAGGTCTTTCCCAGAGCACCCACGAATACGTCCTTTCGCTTTCGTCTCTGAGATAACTAACACAACTCACAAACTAAGCGAAAATAGCGCAGTGACGTCATACGTCTTACTACACCAACGTGTACGAACTGCGTTCGTTACAACCGAAGATAGCAAGTTGCGGATTTGGATCACAAGGGCATTAATTAACCAAGTAGAATGGATCGGCGATAGCGAAAAGAAAGTGATCCACGATAGCATAGCGGTAGCAGTAGTAGCGTACAGCCCATGTATCGTGAGACAGACGTGTCGCGTAAGAACGAACTATGTAAGCTTCCTGTCAGTCAAAACGATTTAGGCTCATTATGATAGGTGGTGGAAGTTCCGCATATAATAAAATAGGTCTTCTCAAGACTGTATTTTTCGATGTAGGCTAAATGAAGATGTTATAGGTTCGTTGGTAGGCGGTTTGGGAATAAGCCGTTTGAGCGGCCTTTTCATTTCACACAAAGATGCAGTCATACCCCACCCCCCTCCCCTCTTCTTTATTTATCATACAAATGGTTGTGGTTTATCTACCGCTGCGCGATCGAGGATCCACTTTTTATTTGCTATCGCAAAGTACCATTCTACAGTGAACTTCGGATATAGTAAAGTGCCCTGGGACCAAATAAATCTTTAGTATAACCGAATATTTAATATAACCGAAAATCCGTTTACAGTAAAGTTTTTAAAGTTTACTTTACTATAACCGAAACTTCGTTTATAATACTTATAATATAATACCGTTTAAAGTACTCGGATGACTCTGCCCTTGTGGACCTGTCCAATTCAAATGCTGTGTATTTCTCTGCAGTTGATAGGTTCAGCTCCTGGTGCAAACAAAACTATCTGGACTTAAATGTCAAGAAAACTAAGGAACTGGTCATTGACTTTCGTAAAAACAACACTCTCATTCCAGACCTTGTCATTGATGGTGTTACAGTCGAGAGAGTCACCCAATACAAATACCTGGGAACCATCATTGACGAGAAACTGAACTTCACTGCAAACACCCAGGCCATACACAAAAAATGTCAGTCTAGAATTTACTGCCTTCAAAAACTTCGAAATCTCCAAGTCAGTAGCCGCATCCTTCAGACCTTTTACTCTTCTTTTATTGAGTCCGTTCTTACCTTTTCTTTTATCTGCTGGTATGGAAGTTTGTGTGTAAAAAACAAAAGTATTCTGGATCGAGTAGTGAACGTCTGTGGGAGGGTTGTGGGAGTGAAACAAGAGAGTCTGCAGGTGTTGTATGAAAGACGTGTTGTGCGGAAAGCTATTTGCTTTGTGCTGGATAGCACTCATGTGCTTGCGCACCACTTCCAGCTCCTGCCTTCTGGAAGGCGCTACCAAACACCAAGGGTCAGAACTCTCAGAATGAAAAACAGTTTTATTCCAAAGGCTGTCTCATTACTTAATAAATGACATGTGTGTGTGTGTGTGTGTGTGTGTGTGTGTGTGTGTGTGTGTGTGTGTGTGTGTTTTGTTTGCCCAAAATAATCTCATTTCACATTTTTTTAATGTTAGCATGCATAAGTGTAATTCTATTCATATGTGACTGTGCATTTTTATCCTCATTGTCATTATGATTGTTGTTATTATTATTGTGTTGTTTATTCCTTGTTGATTGTAATTGTACACCACAATGTAATTTCTTGTAAAAGATAATAAAGTTGTCTTATCTTATCTTATCTTATCTTATCTTATACAGTTTTAGAGGTTTACTTGACTATAACCGACTTCGTTTATAATAACGATTTTAGAGGGTTAATTTAGCATAACCGAAACTTTGTTTTTGTTTTAATTTAACGTTTACTAATCCGACACTCTCATTATGAAGAGATAGAAAACGCTGGTCTAAAGTGTATGTGGGTGCACAGGGCTGGATCAATCCATTTTCGAGGGAGGGGGTGGGGTGGGGTGCTAGTCTAGTTCTTTTTAAAATGTATGGTACAGAGTGGTGAAACACCACAAGTAAAACTCGTGGCGCAGTGGATAAGTCGCCGGTTTCCTATGCCGAAGGTCGCGGGTTCGATTGCCGCAAGGGGCGAACGTATGTGACTTAGGTACGAGACTATTGAGGTCACCGAGCGTTTTCTCCGGGCACTCCGGTTTCCTCCCTCCCTTCAATAATGGTACAGGATGCAGTCAATATAAAATTTTCAAAATAAAAATTCGATTTTCTTCCGTCTTCTAATAGCGATCTCCCTGCCTGTACACCACCTGTTTGAGTGATGTATGTGTATTTGGTGTGTGTGAGGGTAAAATGAGACAGGTGAGCGTGTATGTTGGTATAGATCGCCGCTCTTTGAGCCTTGGGGGAAAGGCGCGTACATAGCATAGCATCCTGTCCTGTCCTGTAACTAACTGCCTTACATAACGTATTTCCAGTTGAACAAAAACTTCCAACTTCTACTTTCTTTATTTTATTTTTTTTTAATTTTTTTGTTGCCAAGGGGTGGGGGTGGGGGTGGGGGATGCAGCAGCACTCCTAGCACCCCACCCCACCCCCCACCCCCTCCCTACCCCCTGGATCCGGCCCTGGTGCAAGTAAAGAAGAAGAAAAGCAAAACAAATCAGTGAACAAAATAATGACTTCTCGAATTTCCATCTTTTACCAGGATTTCTGCAGACTGTAATCGTCTGTGTGTCTATTTGTCTGTGTGTTCACGCAACTCAACATCGTTCTAAATTGAGCTGATACATTTACATTGGAATTGGATCCCATTAATTGATTAGATTCACATAGTTGAACAGTTAAAATAAGACAGTGCAAATCGAACGAATCGCTTTCGTTATTACATAATGATTAATATTTCTGTGTTGGTTTGTTGTCCCTTGCTGAATTCCACACGAAAACTATGTTTTCCCATTTGAAAAAACACCCCCACCCTCCCCAGCTCCAGCCTTACACCCCCGTACAGCCGTCTATAAGTCGTCGTGGAGACGTTTGTCTTACCAGAGTTGCCAAGAACAAAATTCAAAGTATTTATTTGAATAATGGACAAGCTCTCTCTCTCTCTCTCTCTCTCTCTCTCTCTCTCTCTCTCTCTCTCTCTCTCTCTCTCTCTTTGTCGAACATGGCCTTTTCAAAATTTAGATTTTCTTCTTCTTTGTGTTTCCCTGCCCCCCATCCCCCAATGGGTATTACCTAATGCTATCGTAATTACAGGTAAATAGCAATTACGTTACTTGAGTGAACATTATGAATATGCACTCATCGTCAAGATCTATTGTTTCTGGACACAGCCACATGATAACAAGGGATATTTCACGAAAGTGAAAAGGTCCTTTTAGTTTTTCGTATGAAGCCACCAGAAATCCACGGGAAATAGCTGAAAAAGATACTTTTTTTTATGAACACTTGCAGTAGGTCCATTGTCCCTTATTGGATTCCATTACGCTCACATGTTATGTTGATTGATTATTTTTGTTTATTAACTCGGGTATTATAAACTCTTCAAGAATACCTCTCTTATAACCCAGTTTGTGTATATTGATTGAAATGTTACAGTATTATTTGTTTATGCCCGTGTGTTTAAGTTCACGTGTGTGTGAGAGAGAGAGAGAGAGGGTAAGAGAAAGAGAGAGAGAGAGAGAGAGAGAGAGAGAGAGTCCATTACCGATAAGAGATAACATGTGAGCCTTCGTGTCTTAATTATTTCAAACCAACCCTTTAATCGGAAGGATAAATCATAAAAGTAGATTATGAATTGTACATGTTGTACTATCGTCATTGTGGAAAAACAAAAAGCTCACAAAATTAAAGCAAACAAAGACATGAACAAAACCTAAACAATATGGTGGATTAAAAAAAAAAGATGGTTTGTCTTGCAAAGCCATGCAACAGCTTAGGAATAAATCTCTTCTTTACTTCTCAATTGAAAGTGCAGTCCAGTCAAAACGTTGGTTTCCCAGTTCTCCATTGATTCGGATTCATCTCAGTACAAAAGGTATAATTATAATGTGTTCAACTTATAACACCCTTATTTAGTCATAAACGCATTTCATCATGTATAGCGAAAGTGAAGTCTAGTTTGCTTTGTAAGTTTCTAAGCTAGGTACTCTTTTTCTGCCAAACAGTTAAATCTCTCCTTCAGTTTTTCACTCTCCTTCATAATCACTGTTACTGTTGATGCGGAAATTCCAAATTGTTCAGCAATTTCTTTTTTTCCCCTTTTTTTTCATCTTTTCATCTTCAAGTGCGTGAATTAGATCTATTTTAGGCTTCAGGGTAAGCGTGACGTGACGATGTTGCGTCATTATGAACGTCAGTAACTCTCATGAAACTTTAATACAGTAATTTTCCTTGAAACTTTATTATAAGCGGCAGCAAAACTCGCCAGGGGCCTTAGAAAACACTTTATTATAAGCGGACTTTACTATATTTTTTTTTATTATATCCGATTTTTAAAAACAGAGACAAAGAAGAGTTTTGGTCGGGACCAAGACTGGACTTTACTAAAACCGAATATTTACTTTATCCGGCCTTTATTATATCCGGAGTTCACTGTATTTAGTCTGTGATTTAGACAAAGATTAAGTTCAGGTGAATTGTGATCGCTATCAATTGTTTTTATATAGCGCATTTTTCCAGCTGAGCAGCTGCTCAAGGCGCATAAAGAGGTCTATGAGTGTAAAAGCCAGAGAGGCGGAATTTGTTGAAACAATCGCGTGTGTAGGAATCTTACAGAATGAAAACATGGACTTCCATTACAGCAGTAAGGATTTCTTTTTTCTTTAGATCAGAAAGTGTGCCGACGCCGCCCAAGGATCAGTGGGCCAATAAGACCTAGTGCATGCTGGGAGATATGTATGGTTCGCGTCTAAGACATGAGCGTCAGGATCTTTTTTTAAAAATGGAATGTATGACTATACTCCGGGTTGGTAGGAGAACTCTCATCCGAAGGAGTAGAAATATGTCACCATCAATGCACCCTGTCTTGCAAGTAATGGCCAAACATGTTGCTTTGGATTACAAACAAAGACAAGACACACACACAAAAGAAACAACCATTTATATTGTGCGGTAACGCGCGGCATAGCACTTGCAATAGAAACTGTTGCCATGGACGGTTAACTTCAAAAGATGCCCACCATCCTCCCCTCCCCTGCCCCTATCTCTACCCCTTATGTCTGCGATACCAGCTTTGCCACTGTAGTTGTGGCGCTGTTTGCTATCACAAAGACTTGAGATGATCATTTCATTGCCTGTGGTGTATGCAATAAGAGGTAGTGGATCTGGTGAGTACTCAATATGGACCAAATTCAATGTGTGATTAAACTTGTGTTTCTATTAGTGTATCTGATGTTTGTATGTGGGTATGATTATATTGATGGATCTATCTATCTATCTATCTATCTATCTATCTATCTATCTATCTATCTATCTATCTATCTATCTATCTATCTATCTTTCTATCGTATATCTATATAATCTGTCTATATAATTGTATATGTCTAATCTATATGTACATGTATGTGTATAATGTGTCTATCTATATAATTATATCTGTCTATCGAAATAATTCTGTCTATTCTGTCTATCGAAATAATTCTGTCTATCTGTCTAATCTATTTGTATGTCTATATTCTGTTCTATCTATAGATCTATCTGTCCAGCATTCTGGAGCTAAAAATATCGGCTCCCAAAGCAGGTAAGAGACAAGACCCTAAAAAACAATTGCTCGTAAGGTTTTTCGTGTTAGGTTGATCGAATATACCCTACCCTACTCCATACACCCAAGACGCATTGATCAAGAGGCGTTGTTCACTCACAAATAGTGTCGAAGGTCACACGACTATGCTATGCGTTAAAATCAGGGGAAATGGTTAGTCATTGTTTATAGGGTCAAGCGGACTGCAAAGAGCCGATCAGGACCACCAGGGGAAAACACTCCCGCCGCAGCGAACACATTTAGACTTTAGCGGTTGGTTTGAGCAACGAACGAAAGCCCACTTCGTCACGGTTTAATGTATTATCACTTCCGGTCATGGAAATGAAAGGATCTTCACAACCTGAGCTCCTGAAAGGGTGCAAGGATCTGTTTCATTATAAAAGAAAAACAGATCTTGGTTCTTGTGAAATTGTCTCTGAAGGAAGTGTGTTTGCCATCAGCCAGATTGAAAAGTGTTTCCAACTAGGATGACTGTGGGATTGTGTCGGTGATATGAGAGGTGGGGCGTACTGATCAATTTCGGAGCCAGTTGATGTTCTAGAACGCTTGAAATTGAATCCAAAGTTTTCTTATCATTTACCCAACCGGATGAATTTCTTTTTTCTTTTTAATTATTTCTTTTTCGTTTGGTTTGAACATGTGTAACAGTTGTACTTGCCTTTGTGCTGCTATAAACTACTGTTGGTTTTCTGGGATTCAGTTTTCTTCGATCACTGCTTCCAGAATGTGATCGCGTGGTTTTCGTCTTGGGATGAAATAAAAGGAAGAAATACGTCATTGTGTGTGACCAGAGTGGAAATGACGTAAACATTTAGTTACCCCCCAAAAAATTGTACAGGTCACATGGGGTAGTTTCTTGTTTCATCTTAGTGACGCAACATACGCGCTTGATAAAATATTTCAAAATTACATAAATATCACAAAATGTACAATAAGGATGCATTGCCTTCGGGAACAGTTTAATATAGACAAGAAATCGACCATTCTTGAAAATGAAAGGGAATTTATAGTTACTACACCTGAAAAGCAAATAAGTATAAAATACTCGAAAGACAATGCATGTAAACAAAACTTTCCTGTACTAGTACAGGATAAACATACGGGAAATGTAACTTTGAAGAAACTTCCTGTATCAAGTAAATTTCCATTTCAAGGTTTTGTAGGTAATGTCGCTTCTGTTAGTAAACTGCGTTCTGGAGACTGGTATGTTCATTGTGTTTCTCAGCAACAACAAGACAAATTATTATCACTGTCTGACATTGGGGGTGCACATGTAAAGTGTGTTATTCCAACTGAAACAACTGAAAGAGTAGTATTTGGACTAAGCAATACACACACTCTAAAGAACAATGAAAACATCATCAAATACAAGAATATTATTGCGAAAAAATCAAGTCACACCATAACAAGAATAGTGTTTGCATCAAACAAATTGCCTGCAACATTGACACAAAATGACAAAACTTTTAAGGTACATCCATATTGTCCTCCAGTTCTACGGTGCACAAGATGCCAGCGATTAAACCATACCTTGAAACATTGTTGTGCAAAACAAAGATGTTGCAGATGCGGAGGATATCACACAAGGCAAAACTGCAACGCCTCCAAGCCTCACAGTGTAAACTGTGGAGGTGAGCACTCAGCTGCCTATCGTGGATGTGACAAAAAGGTGCTACTAAAAAATGCTCTCACAGAAAGATCAAAATGCTCAATGAGCTTACAAGAGGCTATTAAGAAAGTACAGCAGAAACGTCCTGAAAAAGAAAGTAAAAAAACATATGCTCAAGTAGCTGCACAACAAACTGCAACCTCAACACCATCTTTTACAGAGTTTTTGGAAAAAGTAGCTGTCCCAATAATTAGTGAGCAAGACACAAACATCGGCAGACTTTCTGCAATCTACAAAACATTGTTTCAACATAAATCAACAACAGCAAGCATTGTACACTCTGAAAGAGAGAAGGCAGAGCAGCTGATCAAACTGTGTAAACACAATGTACAACAGGTGTCAGATGCGATAACAAGTGATGAATCATCACCAGAGACAGTGTCATGTTCTACTCCTTGTGACACATTTGTCGAATATCCGGATGTTTCTAAACTGAACATGAGATCTGTCAGTGACATCACCAGTACTCCTTTTGAAAGGCTAAAGCATAGTAAAGTAGCCAAAGATACTAAACAACTCATAATAGGAGACTCCGTCATTAGAGGCATCAGAATGGAAGAAGTTGCTGTTGAAGGCGTCAAAGGTCAGCTAGTCTGCATTCCTGGTATAAAAATTGAAGACATTGTACAATGGTTGGATGATGTACCTGCAAATGGAAAAATAGAATATGTCATTATTCATGCAGGTATCAACAGCTGCAAAACAAAAAAAACATTAACATGAAGGACTGGCTAAAGATGATAAAAGTAGTCAAGACAACGTTCCCTGCAGCAAACATTTGTTTGTCATCTATAGTACCCCCAAGAGGTCAGTTGAGAAAGAAGGGTGATGCCTCCAACGCTGCACTGAGAGCAGCATGTGTCAAAGAAAATGTACACTTTGTGGACAACAGTGTATCCTTTCTCACAAAAACGGGGGCTACAAACCGTTCCTTTTACAGAGACTGCATTCATCTGAATCAAAAAGGAATGAAGTTAATGTCACTGATGTTCAGAAATATTTTGTCATAATTGAACAACATTCATTTAAAAAAAAACAATCTTAAATTTATGATTGATGATAAATTTAGTATTGTTCAGTGGAATTGCAGATCTATATCCATAAATGTACACTCTTTACAACAATATGTAGTAACAAACCAACATCATGTTCTTGCACTGCAGTCATTGAATGTAAAAAGGAAGAAACTTCCTAAGATCGAAGGCTACTTTTTCCCGCCGGTAACACCATTTACTAAACAGAATAAAAAAGTTAGCGTTGCGATATACATTAGGAAAGATTTGGATTACGTCACATGCAAGTCTCCCATTCCAAAAGATTTAAATGATGTGTATTCAGTAGCCGTGAAAGTAAAAATACATGATCAAATGTATGTTAATATCACGTCTGTTTATTATCCATTAGGACCAGATGATTTTAATACTGAATGGTTACAATCAATTGATATAAATGAAAATTGGATTATAGTTGGTGATTTCAATGCTCATTCAACATTTTGGGATAAAGGATGTAATTATAATACAAATAATCGTTTTATTGAAAATATAATTACTCCTGGTCTTATATTGTTAAATGATGGTAAAATAACAAGGATTCCTGACATAGCAACCCACCAACCTTCTGCCATTGATCTAACGTTTGTATCGCCTGATTTGGCAATAGACAGTATATGGGAAGTGGACTCTGATTCATTAGGTAGTGACCATCTTCCAGTTGTAACTGTAATAAATGAAAAGCCAGAGGTACAAATAGAAGATGATATTATACCAAAATATATTTATACTCGTGCAGATTGGAATCAGTATCAAATGCATTTATTGTACTCTGAGGATGACTTTCTACAAAATGAAGATATTAATAAAATTTGTACAGGTTTTACAAAAACAATATTGTCTGCAGCTAATACGTCTATACCTATTAAGAGAAATTCTGTAAAGAAAAAACACAGTGGTAATATTTGGTGGAATCAAGCATGTGCAGATGCAGTTAAGGAAAAAAAGAATACATTTAAGAATTGGATAAAATGTAGATCTGTTTCCGCACATATGCACATAAAATGTGCAAACATTAATTGTAATAAAATTATAGCATCAGCAAAGAAACGGTATTGGGAAGATTTTTGTAAAAAAAGAAATATCAAATACATGTAATGTCAATAATGTTTGGAAAAAAGTTAAAGAAATGAAAAATGGCTTTCAGCTTCCTAAGTGTCCCATAAAAATAACTAACAAACTATTTTCTTCTCCAAAGGAGAAATCTGAAGAATTTGGAAAACTTTTTGCAAATGCAAGCAATACTAGTAGTCTAATTAGAGATGAGTTCGAAAAAAGAAAACATGAAGAAAACTCTGAACATTATAAAGAACCTAATTCAGATAATTCTTTATTTATGAATTCTAGGATATCAATAACAGAGGTTACAGATGCTTTAAATTATTTTGGCACTAAAAAATCTGCAGTTGGTCCAGATGGGTTATCATACATTTTGCTAAAACACATGCCTTTAAAATGGATACAACATTTTCTCACTATTATCAATAAATGTTGGGAAAATAATGTGTTGCCTGATATTTGGAAAACAGTAATAATTATTCCACTTTTAAAAACAGGGAAAAATCGACACGAATCCTCAAGTTATCGCCCCATTGCATTAACATCGCATGCTGGTAAAATTATGGAAAAAAATTATAATGAATAGATTATCATATTATTGTGAAAAAAATAAAGTAATTCCAGAAAATCAGGCTGGTTTTAAAAAAGGCAGATCAACAGTAGACCAT
Organism: Oncomelania hupensis; assembly: GCA_036898135.1. Taxonomy (NCBI): domain Eukaryota; kingdom Metazoa; phylum Mollusca; class Gastropoda; order Littorinimorpha; family Pomatiopsidae; genus Oncomelania; species Oncomelania hupensis. The sequence continues at coordinate 9,539,682 of CM072512.1, forward strand.
TTAGTGAAATTAACAACACACATTAAGAAACAATTCGCTAGAAGGAAAAATATATTAGCTACATTTTTTGACGTTAAAAAGGCTTATGATCGAGTTTGGCATGCTCGACTTTTATACAAATTAAAAAAAAAGGGGGTTTCTGGAAATATTTTGCAATATATTAAAGGGTTTTTGCATGGAAGAAAAATAATGGCCAAAGTAGGTGTTACACTCGAATCGATGTTGGTGTTTTCCTTTATCAGTATCCGATTCAGCCCCAATGCTGAATTCCTGATAAGGTGTAACTCAGATTCGTTTATCCACGCAACCCGTCCAAACAGCATACAAGTCACAAAGTCGACGTATGAAGTTTTCCACTTTTATTCAGCACACACCAACAACTGCATACAATTCTCAACTCAACTCAACAACTTTCACAGCAACTCTCAACAACAATCTCTCAACAACAGTGCGGCACACAATTTTATAATCTCTCTCTCTTTTCTCGAAAAATTTCGAACCCAGTAGACTAAAATGACGCATTACAACTAACCAATCAGAATTAAAGATCGTCATCACTGACTTACGTCATTCATCTCTCCACACATACCCCGAACCTTCTCTTTCTTCGACAATCGTCCCGAAACTTCGATCGATAGTAAACAAGGAGATCCAGAGTATTCTCCGACAATATCGACCAACGAAAATTATCCACGTTATACAAAGCCTCTCCTAACGACAATGCAAACTCAAATCAAAGGTAAATAAACTCCATTATTGAATACTTTGCAAAACGAAACGATTAGATCTATCGTGCGCGCTTCCGACATACTTTCGTTCGCGTTTCAACGTAACATAACCCCCCACTCAAGAAGAAATTTACCCAATTTCTTTCAGCAACGTTGAAACGTAATGCACAAACAATGTACAGAATTAAAACTTACTTCAGACTGTCTCATTTACTGTCAATGTTCTCAGTTTATATACACAGAGTCCATGTTTTTCATCCGCAAGTCTTTCTGGATACTGTCAATGTTCACAGTTCATTCACACAAGGTCAATGTTTCACATCTGCAAGTCTGTTTAGATATTGCCAATGTTCTCCACACAGTCAATGTTCTTTCAACCGCAAGGAAACGACGCCCTCGTCAGTTGCGGTCGTCATCGGCCCAGGGTCAAAGACAGTGATCTCGTGGGCTTTCCTGGAGTCAGTGCATCCTCCATTGTCTTCCTCTCCCGTCGGATGTCCGACGCAGTCGACGTTGTCAGCTCCCAGAATGCATTCGCTGGGTCTCACGGTCAGGTTGGCTTCTGCGGGACGGTGGAACAGCTCCCTCAAGGTCTGCAGATGCTCCTTCCAGGTCTGGGTGTGGACTTCATGTTCGACCAAAGTCGTAGAGCCTGGGACATCGCTGAAGTTGTGGGGAAACTCGCCCATAAGGTCCTTGAGCTCCATCTTTTGACCTTCCGTCAAGCGTGGTCCTAGCTTAACATCATTGATGCCTTCTTTGCTGTGGAAGTCTCCCAGTTCCAACAGTTCCTCGCTGTCAAAGCTGTTGTCGATCTCAGCTGCTGTTGCTGCATGTACAGTCTCTGATGGCCTTTCCGCGTACAGCTTAAGGAGGTTGGCGTGGTATATCTTGGAATGCTGGCCGACCTTCACCTTGTAGTCGTTGATTCCCACCACGGTCTCCACTTCGTAAGGGCCTTTCCACTGCATCAGCAACTTATTATGATCGGTAGGTAGCAGCACCAGCACTTTGTTGCCAGGTTTGAACTTCCTGTTCACAGCCCTACGATCATAGTAGTGCTTTCCAAAGTCTTGGGACTTCTTCAGGTTTTCTCTGGCTATCTCGAGAGTCTGCTCCAGCTTCTCCCGTAGCTCAAACACGTACTGGTAACTGTTCTTCACCTCTGGGGTGTCTACTTCTTTCGTCCACAGTTCTTTTAGGATGTGCATCGGCCCTCGGATGGTTCTTCCGTACAGCAGCTCGAACGGAGAAAAGCCGGTGGACTCCTGCGGTACTTCTCTGTAGGCGAAAAGTAGGGCGTTGATGTAGCGATGCCATTGTCTGGGCTGCTCGCTGCACAGTTTCTTCAGGGTGGACTTCAGCGTAGCATTGAACTTTTCGACGAGCCCGTTGCACATTGGATGGTAGGGTGTCGTAGTTAAATGCCGGATGCTCAGCAGTCTGTTGACCTCCTTCATGCAGTCAGAGACGAACTGCGTCCCGAGGTCTGTCAGGATCTCTTCAGGCACTCCAAGTCTGCTGAACATGTCCACTAGTGCCTCTGCTACAGTCTCAGTGTCAATCTTCTTCAGTGGCACTGCTTCTGGGTACCGAGTCGCATAGTCCACTAAAGTCAGTACCCATCGATGACCTTCTTCACTCGGAGGTCTTATTTCGCCGATTAAGTCTAAGGCCACCCTCTTGAAAGGTCGGTCGATCAGAGGCATCCTCTGCATAGGCACTTTCGGGACCCTTCCTCGAGGTATGGTCTTCTGGCAAATGTCACACGATCGGCAAAAACGGCTGACGTCCGCATGAAGTCCTGGCCAGTAGAACACCGCCTGGATTCTGTCCGACGTCTTCTTGATGCCCAGGTGACCTCCCATGATTGAGTCATGCGCTACTTCCATTACCTGGCGCCTTAGGGGTAACGGTACCAGGACTTGACGTAGTGGTTTCCCTCCGTTGACCCTCGGGTGCTGGAAGATTCGGTACAGGATCTTGGCCTTCACCTCAAAATAGACCGTACCACTGCCTTTGGTCACGTGGTCTTGGCGGTTCCTGTACTTGTTTAAAGTGCTACTTGTTTAAAGTGCTATCAGCTTCCTGGAGCTGGATCAGCTTATCTCTGTCCACGATGGCAGCTTTGGAGTTGTCGGCGACCTTCAGTGGCGTAGACATCTTGTCTCTCTTGGCCTGGGCCCTGGTAGTAACAGCACTGACGATCTCTGGTCGGCAGGGCTGAGCCGGAGTAGCCACATTATCCCGTAGCAGCTCTGTAAGGTCTCCATCGGGAAATGGCAATGGATCCTCCTCCACAACTTCGACGTGTTGAGTTGAGGCAGGACTCCACTCTGGATCGGGGTCGTCGGGTCGTCTCGCGCCGTCGATATTCCCGATCATCAAATCATACAGCGGCTTCTTCAGGCAAACCGCTTCGACTTCGCCTATGTAGAAAGGTGTGCTGACTTGAATTTTTGCAACTGGCGCTTTCACACATTTGCTGTCGGCCATAAGTGTCCATTTTGAATCGCCAGTGAACTGTTCTTTAGCGATTAGGTCTTCTCTGACGATGACCCCACTGCAGCCAGAGTCTCTTAAAACAGTCACTTCATGATTTCCGACGCGTCCCTTCGAAACTGGCATGTTCTGGACGGTCACAGCTGCGCTGGCGACGACGGGGATGGATTTTCCGTTGGCAAGGAGAAGTTGGCCATCGGTCATGCACTCTTGCACGTCGGCAGGAGTAGCTGTGCGCTTGGTCTCACTCGGAAGAATGACGCTCCCGCCGCACACTTGATGGTCAGATCTACTGGTTTGCCGTTGATTGGAGAACCGCCTCTGCCGGTTGCCCACCGCTGCATTGTCCGTACTGCCCCGCTGTCCGCTACTTTTATTTTGAGGACAGTTAGCTGCTCTGTGGTCTGTAGCGTTGCAGGTGAAACAGCCTCTTGAATGCCCTTCCCTGGGAGGAGGCGTGGAGTCTGTCTGTCTCTGGCTCGTCTGGCTTCCCTGGATCTGGTTCACATGGTTTCCAGTCTTCTGAAAATGTTTCGTCGCGCTGGGTGGCCCCAGGGTTTTCCCATGAGCGATGAGATATCTTTCAGCAGTCTCAGTCACATCTTTAAGCGTCTGCAGCTTTTGTTCTTCTAAGTGGGTCGCTAGGTCCTTGTGACAGGCATTGCGAAATTGTTCTTTCACAATCAGGTCATGGAGACTGTCGTAAGACTTCATTTCGCCTGATAACTCCACCCACTTGTGTAGATATGACGACAGGCGCTCCACAAACCTCTTTGGCGTCTCGTCTGACTTAGGCCGGCATTCACGGAAGCGTTTACGGTAGCCCTTCTCTGTAAAGTTGTAGCACTGCAACAGGGCCTCTTTCAAGACGTCGTAGTTTTTGGCGTCATCGTTCGACAGTCTGGTGTAAACTTCGAGAGCTTGCCCCGTCAGAAGTGCACTCAGTCGAATTGCCCAGTCTTGAGGTTGCCAGTTAGAGCTTTCAGCGAACCTTTCGAATCTCGCCAGATAACTGTCGATCTGGTCCTTCCCGTCGACGAAAGCTGGCAATTTTGGAGCCGTATGGTCGTTGGTGACTTGTGGCGCATGCTGATTGTTCTGGATACGCGCCAACTCTAGCTGGTACTGACGCTCAGCCTCTCTTTCCTCTCTTTCTTCTCGGCGACGCTGTTCTTCTGATTCTCTGTCTTCTCGGCGACGTTGTTCTTCTATTTCTAGACGCTTCTGTTCTAATTCTCTTTCTTCACGGCGACGCTGCTCTTCTAATTCTCGTTCTTCACGGCGACGCTGCTCTTCTACTTCTAGACGCTTCTGTTCTAGTTCTATTTCTTTTTCTAGACGCTTCTCTTCCAATTCTCTTTCTCGTATTCTCTCCTGAGACTTGACGTACTCCGTCAGCTGCTTGCCTTTTAGATTCAGTTCAACCCCTTTCTGCCAGAAGTCAGCCATCTTGATGCTTCTGGAAAGTTCTTTTCAAGAAAGTTCTTTTCTAGAAAGTTCTTTTCTGGAAGGTTCTTCTTCTAGAAAGTTCTTGACTGTAGAGTTCTTTTTTTCTGGAAAGTTCTTGACTGTGCTGTACCTTTCTAGACTGTTCTAGAACAGCACGCTTTCTGCAGTAGCGCTGATGCTTGTCACTAGTCGCCTTCGTTGACGCAGGCCCCGCTGTCCTCGTCGTATGCGACGCTGCACCACGCTGGTGTTGATGTATACGCTCCTGTGCTGAAGTAGACGCGACGTCCGCTCGCCGCTCTCTGTAACACTGGCGATGTAGCTCCGAGACTGTCCCTTGACGTAGTCTTGCGGCAGCCACGTAGTCCCGCTCTGTTGTTCGCTCACGAAGCAACTCTTCGGCGACTACACGCCCTTGCAGTCAACCCGAACCTATCGGTGATGTAGTCCCAGTATGTTGGCCCCTCTCGACGCAACTCGTTGGCGGCTACCCTCGATGACTGCCTCTCGTAACGTTGACTTGCTTGTTGTAGCAGTTGAACCCTTGGCTATGGCGTGAATCGCGGCTTGACCCCCAAAATGTTGCACTCTGTTTGATGTTGGAGTTTTTCTTTATCAGTATCCGATTCAGCCCCAATGCTGAATTCCTGATAAGGTGTAACTCAGATTCGTTTATTCACGCTGCCCGTCCAAACAGCATACAAGTCACAAAGTCGACGTATGAAGTTTTCCACTTTTATTCAGCACACATCAACAACTGCATACAATCGCTCAATCGCCTTTCCACTCTCAAATTTACTTTCCAACTTCACTATCAACAACAACCTCTCAACAACAGTGCGGCACACAATTTTATAATCTCTCTCTCTTTTCTCGAAAAATTTCGAACCCAGTAGACTAAAATGACGCATTACAACTAACCAATCAGAATTAAAGATCGTCATCACTGACTTACGTCATTCATCTCTCCACACATACCCCGAACCTTCTCTTTCTTCGACAATCGTCCCGAAACTTCGATCGATAGTAAACAAGGAGATCCAGAGTATTCTCCGACAATATCAACCAACGAAAATTATCCACGTTATACAAAGCCTCTCCTAACGACAATGCAAACTCAAATCAAAGGTAAATAAACTCCATTATTGAATACTTTGCAAAACGAAACGATTAGATCTATCGTGCGCGCTTCCGACATACTTTCGTTCGCGTTTCAACGTAACAGTAGGTCACTCTTATTCTTCTACATATAATATTAACATGGGTATACCACAAGGCTCTATAATTTCACCTCTTTTATTCACTATTTTGTTAAATGACTTACCTCAATTTGTAAGTAATAAAATTCATCTAGTTCAATATGCTGATGATATTGCAATATGGGTAAATGTATCTTTAAAAAGGAAAACTTCTATATATGAAATAAAACATATTCAAGAGATATATCAAAATGAACTGAACAATATTGATATTTACATGAAGGATAATGGATTGGAATTATCAGAAGAAAAAACAAACATGATCTTGTTTAATAATGGGATTAACCCCAAATGTTTGCCAAAATTTTATATTGGTATCAAAGAATTGAAATATGTACAGGAAATAAAATTTCTCGGGGTATATTTTTTACATCTAAATTAAGTTGGAAAAAACATATACATTATTTGTTGGAAAAGGCCGTTAAAAGTTTAAATTTAATAAAGATTATAAGCTTTCAAAAATGGGGACGTGATACTAAAACTCTTATTCATCTTGTGTGCATGCTTGTCAGATCTAAATTAACGTATGGACAAGAGGTATATTTTTCGGCACCAAAATATTTACTGAAACAACTCCAGAGTATGGACAGTAAAGCAATTAAAATTGTTATGGGTATTCCAGTACATACAAAAACTGACGATGCTTATAAAGCAGCTGGAGTATTACCATTAAATGAGTGGAGAAAATTATCATGCGCTAAATATATAGTTAGAGCATCTGCTGTAGAAAATTTCACTGACACAGAACTAGAAGTAAGATCTGATTTAGATTATCCAAAAAGAGCACAGAGTATCAGTTATTTACAAACAATAGCAACTTATACAAATGAACTTTTACAGGGGTCAAATTTATTTCCTAAATCAATCTCTAAAAAAATACCACAAATGCCTATACCAATCTGGGAATTTAAGCGAGCAAACTTTGATTTTGAATATACTGCTATACGGAAAAAAGAAAATGGATTATTGTTAGCAACAGAAGCTTATGAACATATAGAACAAAAATATTATTCTTATTTGCAAATTTATACTGATGGTTCTGTTTTAGATACAGGCCAAACCGGGGCTGGTTATGTTATACCTGCTTTAAAAATTAGTGAATCCTTGTATTTAGGTAAAGATCGTTCAATTTATACTGCAGAACTTACCGCAATTCTTATGGCATTACATAAAATCTTGAGTCAACAAAAGACCTTTTTTAATATCTTATTATGTGTAGACTCCAAATCTGTTCTTCAGAGTCTGGACTCTAATATTTATAAAAGCAGAGGTGATATTATATATGAAATAAAATATCTTATACATTGCTTAATTATCAATGGCACAAATGTTCATTTTTGTTGGATACCATCTCATTGTGGTTTAGATAATAATGATTGGGCAGATAGGAAAGCAAAAGAAGGGGCGAAAAATCAACACAACGTTAGCCATATTGACATCCCCTTATCAACAAAAGAAATTTATATATAATAGAAAGGACAATAAAAAATAATTTTCCTTTAAAAATAATATATAGTGATAATTCACAGTATCCTCGAACAATAACCTCTTTAGCACATCGTCTTGCTTTAAATTCTTGGAGGACAAAATATTGCAAGGATATTGTTTGCATTTGCAATGAAAATTTAACTATAAATCATATCATTCATGACTGCAGTGTAATAACACAATATATTCCACAGAACATTCATAATGTTCAAAACAAAAATAGTAAATATTGGATAACCATCGCTAAATCTATAATTTATAGTCCTGTGGGACATTTGTTATAAAAATTGCAAGTTTATTCTGATTACTTCGTATATGACAATTTCAGAAAATTGACTTTTCTGTACACGAACATTTCGCAAGTTTGACATGTTCCATAGTAATTTAATGTTTTTTTAAAGAGTTTTAAAATATTGTTTGAATACTTAATTTTTATTTAATTTTATTTCATGTTATGTTACTGTACCATTTTGTTTAAATGTTATTTCCTTTCCCCCCATTCATGTAGCGCATATCCTTTTCCCCCACCTTCCTTTTATTTTCTTGTCTAAAATCACTTCGGTGAATAGACGTTAAATGAAATAAACAAACAAACATAATGTATTATCAAAGCCCACTTCATCATGGTTTAATGTAATAACAAAGCCCACTTAGTCATGGTTTAATGTAATAACAAAGCCCACTTTATCATGGTTTAATGTAATAACAATGCCCATTTCGTCACGGTTTAATGTATTATCAAAGCCCACTTCGTCATGGTTTAATGTAATAACAAAGCCCACTTTATCATGGTTTAATGTAATAACAATGCCCATTTCGTCACGGTTTAATGTAATAACAATGACCCCTTTGTCATGGTTTAATGTAATAACAATGCCCACTTCATCACGGTTTAATGTAATAACAATGCCCACTTTATCATAAATTAAAGCAATTTTAATGCCCTTTACCATGGTTTAATGTAATAACAATGCCCATTTTATAATGGTTTAATGTAATAACAATGCCCATTTTATAATGGTTTAATGTAATAACAATGCCCACTTATCATGGTTTAATGTAATAACAATGCCCATTTTATCATGGTTTAATGTAATAACAATGCCCACTTTATCATGTCGCTTATGTATAGAGATGTGGAGCTATCACTGAGGGCTACCTTGGCCTTCAGTGAGACGCTCTGCACAGACCTATTATACAGGGTTGTGCAGAATTTCGTCTCATATGTTACAGACGAACAGGCGTTATATCGTGAGCCCAACTCAGCAAAAGACAAAAACAAGTCGAGGATTACAGTTGGCTGCCGAGGCATCTCCAGCATTGTGCGAAGATAGCCCAACCGTCGAACCACCAAGTCAAAGACTCCACGACAACACAACTTGTCCCAGAAGTGACCGCAACGCAGCGCTTCAACCACACAGTTAAGTGCCCCAGAAACAGTGCACTAAAACCAAAGAGCTTATATACCAAGAGGGTTCACTCAGGGATAATTACTTGGACATCCGGGAAGTGCGATAACTCGTGCTGAGAAAGAGTTATCTTACATGTATTGCAGCGCATACGGCGAAGATGACGGTAGAAACTATAGTGAAGAAAGTAAGTATAGGTCGCATTTTTGTTCTGGAAAAGGGTGCAGTAGGACTTTCCCCCCCTTTTAAAGATATATTTAATAAAAGGACAAAGTTCCAAACAAGTGATGTTAATTTTATCACTTACTTTTTTTTATGCTGAGAGACAATGTATACACATGTAAAATAGTGCAGTGTCTGATACCTTTGTATGTGATGTTTATTTATGTATAATTATATAAATAGCGTTTGAAGTAATGTATATAATGTTAATTTGATTGGTGTTTAGGATGCTGAGAGGCAATGTAAATATATAAATAGGGTAAGAGGTAGTTTATATGTTATAATAATGTGGATTTAAACATGTAAATAGTGGAGTAATTTATATGTGATGTTGGTATGTATAAACATGTACGACATACATGTACATAATGTCAGAAGTAAGTAATTAGGTTTGATTTTAATATGTATGAACATGTCAAAAGTACGCTAAGTAATGTACACTTGATTTTTATACACTTGCAAATAAACATGTTAATAGTGCCCGAAGTCATTTAGTTGCGATTTGTGTGGAAAATGTCATGATATTATTAATGTTATTAGTTATTGTTTCCCTTGTAAGTAGCAGTATTATCACGGTCATATTTCTGTGTGTATTTTGAATGTTTGCTGACAAACTTAAATTGCTTGTCAACAGAATGGAGGTTTTACACAGTTTATATTGTTCAGGGCCGGACCTGGGAAAAGTCGAAGGGGGGTTACAGATTCAGTGAAGGCGCGAAGCGCCGAGCCTTCTAGGGAGGTCCGGGGGCATGCCCCCCCCCCCCCCCCCCCCCGGAAATTGTTTTTTTCAAGGATGCAAAATGGTGCAATCTGGTGCAATCTGAACCTTGAAAAAGCCATTTGTGATGGTCTGGCACTTTGAGCTTTTTGAACAATTGAACTGACAAACTCTGGGGTACAAAAATTGTTCTCTGCCCCTCCCTTAAAAAAAACACCACACACACACAAACATTTATTTATCAGCAAAGATGTTTTGTATACTATTATTATTCACTACTTTTTGTTGATCGTTAACGGTATAAAGCTTTACCTTGTAGTTTATGAACATCACCGCCCTGCTTTCACTTTCAGTCTTGCTGCACTAGGTTCCTCGGCATTAGTACCATTATTTTGTGAATTGTATCTTCTGGCAAAACAGTTCACTGCCTCTTTGAAGTCAATATCAACATCCCTGTGCACTTTCAGTAAAGCAAGTCCATTGAGTTTCTGTTGCCCCATTGTAGAGCGCAGGTAGTTTTTCAGGTTGCACAACTGACTGTTTGAACGCTCACACTCGGCTGTAGTGACAGGCAGGGTGCAAAGGTTCTTTAGCATGATGAACACGTTGGGATAAAAATCCCTGTCACAATGTTTCAGTGCTTCTGATGCCATGGATGGGATGATAGCTGTCGCATTCTCAGCAGCACTTCGCCATTTGCAAACTCACCGTTGGTATTCTGCATCAAGGGTAGCGTTGTTTGGTAGGTCAGACTCCCACAACATTGCCAGTGTCTTCACCCTTTCTGGAACCTGCATAAAACCATCCTGGTTGTCTATTAAAGTGCTTGGCACCAGACAGAGACCATCAACTGCTAGGTCAGCATTTTTGAACCTCGAGTCCAATTCGGTTGACAGGTGTTCCAAGAAAGGAATGGAATGCTAATCTTAAAATATTCTTCTGGAGTGACCGCAGGTTGGTTGTCACGGCGAGTCTGTCGGGATGCTTGACGAGGAACGCTAACATAAGTTGTCAAAGCATTTGCCATTTTGCTGACTTCACCAAACCAGGCAACGAACGCTGTGTTCATAATTATCAACTTAGCATCTTAATTAATATTTCTAAAAAGTCGTTTTTGTGGGATTAGGGCAGTATCAAGGTGAAGGTGCTGGAAGAGGCTTGTGGCCAGAACAACAAAATATGGCTGCATTTACTAATTTAGGCTTAGGGGTTGGGTTACTTGGTCGTTTCAACGGGAAAACGCTTTGGACGTTACAACGGATCCATCGAAATGGATTTCCGTTGAATTGTCTATATATAACTCTTTGTACCTTGGACCAAAAGTCACTAAAAACTGCAATGTTTTAAAAGCAATAAAAAATAATAAAACTCTGCATTGAAAAAAAGTTAATTTATTTATTTATTTATTTATTTTACTTTGGAGGGTGGGTTCCGGAACCCATTTAACCCCCCCCCCCCCCTCCCCTGGATCCGGCCCTGTTGTTCCCTTCTTTTGTGTCATTCTGTCCACTGACAATATTTTCGTCATAGTATTCTTTCATCTGTCTCTCTTTCTCTCTGTCTCTCTCTCTGTCTCTCTGTCTCTGTCTCTCTCTCTCTCTCTCTCTCTCTCTCTCTCTCTCTCTCTCTCTCTCTCTCTCTCTCTCTCTCTGTTTGTGTGAGAATTTGCAAAGTACTGCATAAATTAAATGAAACAATAAAAGTGTTGGAAATACATTCATGCATTTAACACCGGATCAAAGATAGTAATTAATTCGGTAAATAATAATATATTCACTGAATTAATTAGAATTACATTCAAACATAGTTTGAGAGAATAAACAAAATGTCAATAAAATATATAGAATGAAATATATTGCTTTCATTCTATAAATTTAATTTTATTGACATTACTTTTGTTTATTCTCTCAAGTTATTTTTAATTTTTCTATATATGTAATTCTAATTAATTCAGTGAATGCATTATTTACTGAATTAAATAACCTTGAAAAATAAACAAGCAAACAAATCAAAAATCAATTCATTTTTATATATTTTATTTCAATTGCAATTAATGTAAATCTTAATAATTTCATTTCTACCAAGTATTATTCTAGTTAATTATTTTTATTTTAATGCATTTCTTACACTTAATTATATTTTATTCCCCCCCAAAAAAAACTTTCATACTCTTGAATTTAGTTGCTTGTCTTTATTTTACTGTATACATTGCTTTCATTCTATACATTTAATTTTATTAACATTACTTTTGTTTATTCTCTCAAATTATGTTTCCTTTTTTAGTATATGTAATTCTAGTGAATTTGGTGAATATATTATTATTACTGAATTAATTACAATTAAAAGATTGAAAACTATAAATTTGTTCTTAATGAAACAAGCTGCATGACAAATTAATTGTATACATATATTTTTATTGAAATTTTATAAATTTGTTTATATAACGCCAACCTCTAGTGGTCCAAGCACTGCATAATTCCTGCAATACTTAGTAATGTTTTAACAGACAAAATGAAAGTCTAATCAGTCTGGCGCGACAACGGGAAAAGGGGAGTAACTCGTTCCGACAAGAGTTGCTTCCCATAAACTGTCCAACTTTCGTTACACAGGCTTATGAAGGAGTCGACTATCTTGGTATTTATAGTCTTTGCTAAAACTCTGTATAAACAGGACCACTGTAGTCCACTCTTCAAGAACTCTGACTATTAAGGCAGAAAGTATCCAGTGCCCTATGATGAAAAAGTAGCTGCCTAGACTATCAGCGAGCGAACCATTCGCATTGACAATTGAACTTTTAAGTTAGTTTCGTACTTCGAAGATCGTGTATAGAGTAGAGGAAATAAATGTGTGATTTTTACTGTTATCAAGTGGCTGGACTACATATGTTTCATAGCCGTGTGAAAGCTAGTGTGACAGTGATCTTTTACCATTTTTCTATCTATCTCTGTACCCCAGCCTAAACACAGACCGAGCTAAACAAATAAATGTATTAAGTTAAGTCATAGGAGATAACTAGTGTCACGTCACTCGAGCGGGTTCCGCGACGTCAGCTCAAAGCAACGAGTGGGAGGATAGAACTCAAACAAAAAGAACTAACACAAAATGCCAGATGAACAGTCACACACTTTTATTCAACAATATCACACACTCACAGGATATGGGACACTAAACCGCCCACAACCCCAACCCTGTACTTACTAAACGGTTACCCCCCTTGTCTAGCTGAAAAACCCCAGAATTATGCACAACAGAATATCCACAACAAAATGCAACAATGGTGACAATCAAACAGATTATACAAAATAATATAATTCAAAATTGAATTCACAATAAGAAAATCTTGAAATTCGGTCGTATAGAACTGGCCAGCTGATAGTTCAAGCCAATGTTCAAACTTATGTGTTCACTAGTGGTTTTTGTACCCTGGCAAGCCAGGGTACACATGATGCTGTTTAAAATGTAGACAGAGAGAACTTTTGTCTGCGAGTTTCATTTGGACGATGATACCTCCCCATATCCCCCTTGATACCTCACCATACCCCCTCCCCTGATATCTCCCCGTCCCCCCCATGATGCCTCATCATACCCCCTTGATACCTCCCCGAACCCACTTCATACCTCCCCATACCCCCTTGATACCTTCCATACCCCCTTGGTTCCTACCTGTACCCTCCTTGATACTTCCCCGTTGATCGTTTCGCAGGTATGGATGAAAGGAATCGACCATCACCATACCCCCTTATATATACCCGTATCCCCATTATGCCTACCCAAGCCCCTTTAAACCTACCCGTAGCCCCCTTTTACCTACACGTACCACCCCATCCCGATCCTTGGTAGTAGTAATAATAATAATAATAATAATAATATTGAATATAGAATAATACAAATAGAAATCAGAAAAAACACCAAAGTTTTAAAATAAAATTTGATATAAGATATTATAATTGTTATAATAATAATAATTATTATTATTAGTTAATAAGTAATAATAATAATAATAATAATAATTATTATTATTATTATTATTATTATTATTATTATTAGTTTATAAATAATAATAATAATAATAATAATAATAATAATAATAATAATAATAATAATAATAATAATAATAATAAATTAAAGGTAAAAAGCCTAAATTAAAAAGAAAAATATCCATATTTTAGTGTACTAAAAAAAAATAAAACAATGGGGGCCGGGTGAGATTTGAACTTGCGTCACCCTGCACGGTAGGCGAATGGTTTTACTAACTAAGCTACCAACGCTTCCTAGAAAGACCATCAATTTTTTTGTCTATATGGGAAAACATGCTGAAACCTCAATTTGATTTTTAATGGAAGCGCGAGGAATGAGGCTATTACAGTTTGTGGACATTTTGTTTATTTATTTATCTCAGAAACGGTTAAACGTTCGGTAAGGAAATGTCGGCTATAACGATTTCGTTGGTTTTGAGCACACAGCAGGCCGATCAGCAGTGCCCAGCACCAGCCCAGATCAGCGTCCATACCGGACAAACTTTATAGTAGAGGCGAAGAAGGACTTCCGGCTAAGCAATTTATATATATAGATTACTTGAGCTCAAATACTACTGCTGTAAGTAAAGAAGTAATTTATACTAGGTATGTTTTTAGGTGTGTGTATGCGAATCTGTATGTGCGTCGGTGTGATGCGTGTTGGATCCAGAGACCCTGGTGGAAACTGCTGGAGGTCGGAAGTCGCAGGTATGTCCCAGTGAGGACGGAGACCCACACCCAGCAATGGCGCCGACCACAATACAAGGACGCGGCGGTCGTGGTGATGGCCTGGTAAACGTCCACACCCACGTTGGCAAAGGCGTAATTGGCAACAGTAAGGAAATGCACCAGCCGAAACAGAACAAGTTGAAAAACGAAGCCCAGATCTCTGTGGACAGATAACAATGTCTCACTAGCTTGCCCACAAAAACCTACACATTAAATAATAGATACACCTTCCGCCGTCCGCCATCTTGACCTGTTTATACATGCATCTCAAAACACAATGCATTTCCCAATTCTAGAATTCATCACTTTCATGACACACGATTGTTTATATAATATACATAGTTATTATAACTGCACTCCCATTCACACCATAGCGATTCATCTCAATCACACCATCTCCATCACCACTCTTCCCGTTACAATGCAAAGTCATTATCTTTTTTTCCATTCACAATTATTTTTATCACACTATAATACAACCACGCTTCCCTCATACTCATCTCCTTCATCACCCCTCTCCAACGCAGTACATTGTCTCCCTTCCATCACATCCATCACCCCTCTCTCCATCTCTCTCTCTCTAACATGCACTACCCTTTGACCCACTTGGCAACAACAGCAACGACATTTCCCGTTTATATATATATACAACAAGAAAATCATATGAAAATCATATAAAATCGATAAACAACTATTTACCAAAATACACCCCTCTCCTCCTCATTCACCATCATACATTCACGTACGCAGACTCCGAGTGCCAATGCCACTAAGAAATGAATTACAGGTTTCAACTCACCTTAGGTCCCCGGCTTGTGAAATACAGAACAGCACTGCACAATACAACACTTTACAACACTCCACAATACAGTTCTGGTTAGTCTGAGAGTTCAAATCCGTTTATGGCTAATGCTGGCTATGGCTGGGGCATCTCTACACTGACGAAATGCTAGAGCATTAACAGGTACCCAAAAGAGGGTCACACAGCTTTAGAAACAGGACTCTACAACTATATTACACAATAGATGGCAGTCACAGTTCTCCCACTACAGATTTTTTAGCATTCTTGTCCCGACAAGGGCAACAAGAACTTGGGTGGTTCGAAACACTTTGAAATAACAACCCTTACAGAATACGTAGTCTAGCCTGACACACAGTCACAACGTTACTCTGTAAATAAGCTGTCTGCCCGCATAAACAACCAAAGTGACTCTGCCAGCTACATCACATACCAGCACACAGGAAAACGAGTAGAGTTCAACCCCTTTAACCTCGTTTTTGCATAAGCTCATACTGCGTTTAACACGAGAAATACGCGTTCTAACCTTTCATGCGCAATAAAAGAAAACTGCCGGTCTATCTATATACACTGCATAGTAGAGATGTGCAACTCTGCCCGAAATATAACTATCTCTAATATGTGCTGAAAACTCGTGTCGTCACAACTAGCTATCCCCATAGACTAAGACGAGGAGGTAATAGCATTCCATTGTGCAGAGCCCAGCAACAATAAAAAACCCGTCACACCATCACACAAGCCATTGGACAACACGATGATCTGCTCACAGAGGTGAAAAAACGGAAACTCCGATGGTATGGCCACGTCACCAGATCATCAGGTCTTGCAAAGACCATCCTGCAAGGCACAGTGCAAGGAGGTAGAAGAAGAGGAAGACCGAAAAAGAGGTCGGAGGACAACATTCGAGAATGGACTGGTTTGACACTGAGCGAAACAATCAGGGTTGCTGAGGACAGAGAAAGATGGAGTACGCTGGTTAAACGAAAATCTGTGGTGCCCCTACGACCTCCGAGTTACGGGATATGATAGGATAGGAGGATAGGATAGGGCTGAAAGTCTTGTACCTATGTCACACAAGGTCGTCCCCTTCGGCATAGGAAACCAGCTTATTAGGCTGTGAAGTGAGCTACTTGAGGCCACCCCAATAATAATAATAAGAAGAAGAAGAAGAAGAAGAAGAAGAAGAAGAAGAAGAAGAAGAAGAAGAAGAAGAAAAAGAAGAAGAAGAAGGATGTTGATGATGATGATGATGATGATGATAATGGTGATGATGATGATGATGATGATGATGATGATGATGATGATGATGATGATGATGATGATGATGATGATGATGATGATGATGATGAAAATGATGATGATGATGACTGTAATTATTTAACCATTTGATAAGTGTATACCTGTTCTGTGTGAGTGTGTGTGTGGGTGTGTGCGTGCGTGCGTGTGTGTGTGTGTGTGTGTGTGTGTGTGTGTGTGTGTGTGATTGCACGTGTGTTGTCAAGCGCGGCGAGCTCGCTTTCCTTACCGTTTGCGAGGTACCGCGCGATACAAATGTGCTGTATTATTATTATTATTACTGATAATTTTTATTTAGCCAATTTCTCTGTAAAATCTACGAATACGAATACTTTATTATCTCAACAAAGAAATTCCATTATACTCACAAATAACTGAAAAATATACAAAGTGCACATCATGATAAATACATATTTTGTTTTATATGACATGAAGTAAAGTAATTAAAACATAATCCATTTATCAAACACATTATTAAAAACGGATATATGACTAAAGCAGTAAATCATGACATTGTAGAAGGCGTAAATAATTACAATTTTACGTTGTTCACAATCTAAATAATTCGTGTACACACATTCACACACACACACATTACACACACACACACGCACACACACACACACACACACACACACACATGCAAGCTCAAAGCGTTCATTCACATACACAGTCGTACCAAGTTACTTACATTTAAAACAATGTTATTTCAAATGGCATATTTGAGACTGAGAAATATACTGTGAAAAAGTTTCCCATTACTGTAGCGAGCGCCACGGTGCAGGACAATTATATCAGCCAAGTCAGCCATTAAATATAGATCTACATCTCGTCAGCGCTCTAGAGAATTTTAAAGTGGTGTTTTTGTTGTTGTTGTTGTTGTTGTGTTTTGTTTTTTTCTTTTCTCGCACGCATTACTGTCGACAATTGCTTTCACACTAAGGTACCAGCTGCCACCCAGACTGTGCTGTTCGCTACCTCATAATTCTCCCATAATCCTCTCTTGATGGAGTCGAGAGGGCAATGGCCCAGAAGGCAGGATAAGTGCGTTCGGTTCCAGAAGGTAAGTAAGGGGAGTCAATCCGGGGACGGGGATGGAATAGATGGTTAGAAACAACATCTGAATAATGATTTGTTGTTGTTGTTGTTGTTGTTGTTGTTTACGCAATAGAAGTTTCTCAAGTGATATTCTCTCAATTTGCCTGTAGATCTGAAATTGCAAAGGGGTATCACGTTAGTACGGGCAACGCATGTCACACTCTACAAACGCACACAGGAGGTATCGGAGATCGTAGACCGCTTAGTGAAGACGGTGTCTGTTACCCTCCGTAAACGTTCGGTTGTAGGGGGTGGGTGGGGGAGGATGGAAGGGAAGTATTTGGGTCCTACCTATTTTTAGGGCCAGCTTCAAGAGGACAGTGCCCATATTCACACTTTTCTGCTATCCTATGCACCAACGGGAATCCCCTCTATGAAAAATACTTCCGTTTTTTTTTTCTACGCGTGTTTTAGTGAGTTATTTCCAAATATTCAAGAATAATAACATAATTATGTCACTGGCCACCTGTATCGTACCCTCACATATTT
Source organism: Oncomelania hupensis (assembly GCA_036898135.1). Taxonomy (NCBI): domain Eukaryota; kingdom Metazoa; phylum Mollusca; class Gastropoda; order Littorinimorpha; family Pomatiopsidae; genus Oncomelania; species Oncomelania hupensis. Next base: position 9,557,884 of record CM072512.1, read on the forward strand.
TTTTTTTTTTTTTGCTGCAGTTTATTATCCCTTTCTATCGCCAGTGGCGCGCCTAAACCCTACCTACCTAACATTATTTGTGAATTTTTGAAAAATATTCGGAAAAACATAACGCCCAGATGCTGGCTCGAACCCACACCTGTCAGGCGCACAGCTTGTGGACAAGGCAAGTTAGTCCCGCCTTAGCCCACTTGGCCACAACGCTCGCCTAAAATAGTCAGTTACTTCGTGTTTTGTGAAGGTTGCGACGGCGAAGCTATGTTGTTTCACTTTCTGTCGATGATCGACGCACCTCCGAAGTCGCCACAAATACAGGCCTCTACGATTGTTTTTTGCATTCTTTCACTGAGCATGTACTTCCTCCACCGTTTTTATACTTATCCCACTCGTTTTCTGGCTCTAACAATCGTCGTTTTCGGCAATTTGCCATATTTAAAAGTCACGCATCAAGCTTTGATAAAAGCAAAACAAGCCATACCGGAACTTGGTTTCATATAACCTCGTTTTAATTTATAATGGCGATACCCACGAGTTTTTATGAGAGGTGCCGGAAAGTTGTGAATTCTCTTCCCTCGCCGGCTTACTTGCTTTACATAATCATGAGTGACAGAGTGTCTAGGAAAAATTGCTTTACATAATCATGAGTGACAGAGTGTCTAGGAAAAATAAACAACAATCGCGATATACGATAACTGACTGTTTACATACATCCCTTTACGTTGCGTGGGACTTTAGCGTGAGTAGATAATAAGTTTTCTCGTCAGAAAATTCGTTTACTAGCGTCTTTACGCTTCCCTAAACTTCCATATATCCCTTGTTTACATCCGTCTGTCTGTCTGTCTGTCTGTCTGTCTGTCTGTCTCTCTCTCTCTCTCCCTCTCTCTCTCTGTCTCTCCCTCTCTCTTTCTCTCTCTCTCTCTCTCTGTCTCTCCATCTCTCTCTCTCTGTCTCTCCCTCTCCCTCTCTCTCTCTCTTCTCTTCTATTCTCTTCTCTTCTTCTACACGCACACGTACAACACACACACACAAACACACACACACACACACACACACAAGCCATAGCTTATATATATATATATATATATATATATATATATATATATATATATATATATATATATATATATATATATATATATATATAAATTGCTTAGCCGGAAGTCCTTCTTCGCCTCTACTATAAAGTTTGTCCGGTATGGACGCTGATCTGGGCAGATGCTGGCCGCTGCTGATCGGCCTGCTGTGTGCTCAAAAGCAGCGAAATCGTTATAGCCGACATTTCCTTACCGAACGTTTAACCGTTTCTGAGATAAATAAATAAACAAAATGTCCACAAACTGTAATAGCCTCATTCCGCGCGCTTCCATTAAAAATCAAATTGAGGTTTCAGCATGTATTCCCATATAGACCAAAAAATTGATGTACTTTCTAGGAAGCGTTCGTAGCTTAGTTAGTAAAACGATTCGCCTACCGTGCAGGGCGACCCAAGTTCAAATCTGACCTGGCCCCCTTTTTGTTTTTTGTTTTTTTAGTACACTAAAATATGGATATTTTTCTTTTTAATTTAGGCTTTTAACCTTTAATTTATTATTATTATTATTAGTATTATTTATAAACTAATAATAATAATAAATTATTATTATTATATCTTATATCAAATTTTCTTTTAAATCCTTGGTGTTTTTTATGATTTCTATTTGTATTATTCTATATTCAATATTATTATTATTATTATTATTATTATTATTATTATTATTATTATTATTATTACTACTACTACAACTACTACTTATAAACTAATAATTATTATTATTATTATAACAATTATAATATCTTATATCAAATTTTATTTTAAAACCTTTGTATTATTCTATATTCATTATTATTATTATTATTATTATTATTATTATTATTATTATTATTATTATTATTACTACTACTACCAAGGATTGAGATGGGGTGGTACGTGTAGGTAAAAGGGGGCTACGGGTAGGTTTAAAGGGGCATGGGTAGGCATAACGGGGATACGGGTATATATAAGGGGGTATGGCGATGGTCGATTCCTTTCATCCATACCTGCGAAACGATCAACGGGGAAGTATCAAGGAGGGTACAGGTAGGAACCAAGGGGGTATGGAAGATATCAAGGGGGTATGGGGAGGTATCAGGTGGGTTCGGGGAGGTATCAAGGGGGTATGATGAGGCATCATGGGGGGGACGGGGAGATATCAGGGGGGGGGGGTATGGTGAGGTATCAAGGGGGATATGGGGAGGTATCATCGTCCAAATGAAACTCGCAGACAAAAGTTCTCTCTGTCTACATTTTAAACAGCATCATGTGTACCCTGGCTTGCCAGGGTACAAAAACCACTAGTATATATATATATATATATATATATATATATATATATATATATATATATATATATATATATATATATATATATATATATATATATATATATATACATATATATATATATATATATATATATATATATATTATATATATATATATATATATATATATATATATATATATATATATATATATATATATATATATATATATATATATATATATAGATAGATAGATAGATAGATAGATAGATAGATAGATAGATAGATAGATAGATAGATAGATAGATAGATAGATAGATAGATAGATAGAGATAGATAGATAGATAGATAGATAGATAGATAGATAGATAGATAGATAGATAGATAGATAGATAGATAGATAGATAGATAGATAGATATATGCTCTGCCATTGTTCTCTTATGTCTTTCTTTGCCAGTCTCTCTCTCTCACATACACAGACATACACAGACATACACACGCGAACACACCCAGACACATACACGCACAGACACATACACACACACCCACGCACATACACAAACACGCACACTCGGATAAACACGCACACGCAAACGCACACACACAGCCTCCTATCTGCCATGCACATATCCCTCCTCCCCACTCAACCTGTCTGTCAATCTCTGACAAACACAGAATCTACCCACTTCCTCCACCCCCACCGAACCCAATCCGCCCCCAACCCCTACACCTCCAAATCTCCGCCTCCCTCAAGATTCCTTCTCCCTCTCTCTCTCACTCCATCCTGCTCTACCCTACATCTCCTTCATCGCGCACACCCGTTTTACTTGTAACAACTTTCCGCCGGGCCACAATGAAAGTAGCGTCACAGTGGAGTGGTGTTCGGTCTTTCGCACTTCTGGTTCGCCTGCTGCTTTCAACCGCAGGAACTGGAGTCTAGCCTTGCCAACCCAGGTATCTGTCTCGGTCTCTTCTTCTTCTTCTTCTTCTTCTTCTTCTTCTTCTTCTTCTTCTTCTTCTTCTTCTTCTTCTTCTTCTTCTTCTTCTTCTTCTTCTTCTTCATCTTCGTCTTCGTCTCTTACCCATCATTCTGAACTCTGGGTTCAACCTCCGAGATTTATCTTTTGCAGAAGTCTTGTGAATGACTTTGTTCATCTACAGGTATCTGTGTTTTCCTTTTTAAGAGTTGGTTTATTATCGTCTTTATTCTCAGCAGTATTCATTATTCTTCAATTTGTTCAGTTAGGACTCTTTATTCTTACTGTTTATTCAGCAGTACTCATTATTCTTATTGTTTATTCTGCAGCCTTACAGTTTGTTCCACAGGATTCATTAGCCTTACAGTTTTTTCAGCAGTATTCATTATTCTTACAGTTTACTCAGCAGGATTCATGATTCTTAAAATTTATTCAGCAGGATTCATTAATTATTCCTAAAGTTTATTCAGCAGGATTCCTTTTTCCTAAAGTTTATTCAGCAGGATTCATTATCCTTACAGTTTGTTCAACAGGATTCATTATCCTTACAGATTGTTCAACCAGATTCATTTTTTTTACAGTGCATTCATTCTTCAGCGAGCGGTAACCCCAGTGTGTTCTTATTTTATTGTATAATGTATATTCTCTCCGCATTTGTTCTCAATCTTCTGCATAATTTTGAGATTTTGTTCACATATTTGTTGTAAATGGCGATTTTTCTTTTTTTTTCCGAGTCATCTCAGTCAAATCAGTTCGCAGCGTGATTTACCACGTTTAGAACATGCCCTAATTTTGACGAACTACATGTAATTGCGAGTCAATCAGCATGGGAACCAACGAAACGCGCTTATTTGATCACGTGATCTTGCGAAAATGGTTAATAATTCCAAGATCGGCCCACTAAGAACGTTGGGTGTGAAAATACCTGTGAAGTTGTAGAGATAATACAGTTACCAATGTTTATGGGATGTAGTCTTTTTCTGTGAACTTAGCACATGAAATGCTACCGTTAATGCAAACATTCTTCCTCGCCTTTTGTCAAACATTTTGACTTTCGGCGCCGCAAGGGTAACAACTCTGGTGCTGTTTTTGTATGCGCAGTGCCAGATCAAACGTTTTAGTGTGACTACTGACGACTCGCAGCGTCAATCCTCACAATCAAATCATGGCTCACAAGCATTCACTGTCATTGTGATTGCAATCAAAACGTTTTACGACAATAATTTTTTTTTTAATTTAAAATTAAAATTGCTTTCATTTAAACAAAGGAGATGTGCTTCATAAATTCATTATTAGAACCAAAACAAATAAAACTACGATCTTTCCTTATTTAAAGTTTTATCTGGAATGTTCCATATGGATAGTTCTTATCTTAGTTGGCGGCGACAGAAACGGTTAGGCACTACAGAGTAATTTTCATTAGCATTGAAAGTACTTTTTTTTTTTTTAATATAAGGCATATCGAAGAAATTTAATGTTGTGCAATTGTTTGCAAAGAAAGCGCAATCTTTAATCTCCGTTTTGCGGATGACAATGATGGATTGGCTGGAGAGGAACAAGAGCTTGAATGGCTTGACACCACCTCCACAGCCTATGGAATGGAAATAAGTGCAGCGAAGATCAAAATGATGACCAACAACACCAATGGCATCAATGCGGACATCAAAGTCCAAGGCCAATCCCTCAACACAGTGCGCAGCTTCAAATATTTACGAGCCATTGTATCAGACAATGGATTCCGACAGGAAGTCATCTCCATGATAGCATAAACAATTGCTGCTCGGACAATGTTGAAGCCCATTTGGAAAGGCAGGACCATTAGTCTACACTCCAAGGTAAGGTTTCTGCGCTCTTTTGTCATCTCCATCTTCCTATACTCTTGTGAAACGTGGACCCTCACAGCAGATCTACAACGGAGAATACAAAGCACGGAGATGAGGTGCTACAGAAGACTTCTGGGCATTTCTTATACCCAGCACATCACCAACGACGAAGTCCCCACAGACCATCACACAAACCATTGGACAACACAATGACATGCTCACAGTAGTAAAGAAACGAAAACTCCGATGGTATGGCCACGTCACCAAAGCACCACGCCTTGCAAAGACCATCCTGCAAGGCATTGTGCAAGGAGGCAGAAGAAGAGGGAGACAGAAAAAGAGGTGGATGACAACATTGGAGAATGGACCGGCTTGTCACTGAGCGAAGCCTTGAGGGTTGCTTAGGACAGAGAAAGGTGGAGGACGCTGGTTAAACGATTGTCTATGGTGTCCCAACGACTTTGGAGTTACGGGATAGGATAGGATAGGATACCGACGAAATTCGTGTTCCAAAGCGCTTGGCCTTAGTACTATCGCTCTTGCCATATTTTCGGTGTGCGGGGTTTTCTCTGAATCAGCAGAAAATGTGTAGTCTATTTTTTTCCCCGTGTTGTTGTTTAAAGTCTCGATGACCTACGCGCGTGTAAGGAAAATGCTGTCTGCAGCCGCAAGAATAAGTTTGTTATTATTTCTTTGTAATCTCCCAAGTCCACACAAGTTAAAGTGCAGTGTTATTCCAGACGTGGATCTCAAGAACCATGTCAGACCGTTTTTTTTTTCGGTAGCAATAATCTCTACAGTTTGTGAAGAAGAAAAAGAAGAAGGGGGAGAAGAACAAAAAAGGAGGAGGAGGAGGAGAAGAAGAAGAAGTGGTAGTAGTAGTAGTAGTAGTAGTAGTAGTAGTAGTAGTAGTAGTAGTAGTAGTAGTAGTAGTAGCAGCAGCAGCAGTAGAAAAAAGAAGAAGAAAAAGAAGGAGGAGAAGTGCAGGAGGAGGAGTAGGAGGAGGAGGAGGAGAAAGTTGTTATTATTGAGTCTGCAGGCTCTAATCTGCTTCAGCACGTGACTGATGCTATTATTATAAGGTTTAGCCTATTTATTCAGTGACAGCCGTGCTGGCCACATAACGTAACAGTGCAGATTTTTCCTTTCACCGTACTAGTAGAGAGAGCGTCAGAGACAGAAGACCTCCCAGGCTTTTCTCAGCGTCAGCTTCATGAGGGCTATGTGCAAAGAAAGTTTTGTTGTGTTAGCTAAACATTTTTTTGCTATGTGTTAAAGGTTAATTGTTCCGTCATTATTGCAGCGCGCATATTCCAGTTTCAATCCACTCTAGGCGATACATTGAAACCGAGTTCCAGCCCTGCAGCTGCTACATTAAGCGGTGAAGTGATTCCCTAGGGGATGGTTTTGACAGATAATTGATGTAGTGCCTGGAACTAATTTAAACCGTTAAAGGGCTAGGCTATCAAGGATGTTTCTCTCTCTCTCTCTCTCTCTCTCTCTCTCTCTCTCTCTCTCTCTCTCTCTGTGTGTGTGTGTGTGTGTGTGCGTGTGACAATGAGTCCCCAATTCGAAGGCTTTGTTTACTTTTGACAAAAACGGGTTCACCTTAAAGTCCGCATTGTTAACACATTAAACAATGACAAAGCAGGGCTTCCGGTACTCAGACCAACCGCAAAAAATTTGTTGGTTGCACTTTGGTTGTGACGGGGAGTGATTTCCCCTGTTTTAACGGTACATCGGTTTGACCCTATTTCTTAGTTAATCACGCGGCTTTAGGAATGCGTCTTTAGTGTATGGGCTTTAGAGTAGGGTCTATTTTATCAACCCACAAACGGGGTGTCGGATAGCGCAGTGGTTGGAGCACTCGCTACTGTGTCGCAAGTTAAGCACCGTCCAGTGCGTTTAGCACTTGGATGGGTGACCGCAAAAACGTGAAGCGACAAATAACAACGCCCCCAGTTGACTCCACTGTGACTGAGTACCTTACTCTCTTAAAGGTGAGGAAGGTAAAGCAGCGAGGGAGAGAGATGGGCATCACCCTCATTACGCTTGCCCAAGATAAGTGTGATCTCCAACATCACGCTCCCCTACGGCCACAAGGCTATGGGACTACCTTTACCTTTACCTCTTTTTTTTTTAAACAAAAAACCTTACGTTGAGCAATGTTGTTTTAGGGGTTTTGTCTCCTAACTGGCTTTGGTAGCTGGTGTTCTTAGCTCCAGAATGTCGGCTGGTTAACCAACGGCGGATGCTATTACTAGGCACTAAAAGTACGGAAATGGTTCACTTAAAAACTAAATATACTTTCGAAAGAGTTGTTAGTTTTGTTTTGCTGTCAGATTTTTTTCAATAGGGCAACACTCACTGTGAATTTTAAAAGGATCTGTGGAGTGGGCGTGGTCAAAATGTGTCTCTTTAACCTCACAATTTTGATTTTTTTTTTTGGCCTTAAGTCTTCCTTATTGTATTAACAAACAAATTGAAGCTGGCCTATTATAGGCACTTTCGCAGAGGTGTTAAGTGTAGAATCAACATTGATGCTCTTACTACACACATGCACTCAGAAATAGGGTCAAACCGATGTACCGTTAAAACAGGGGAAATCACTCCCCGTCAGAACCAAAGTGGAACCAACAAAAAATGTATTTTCTATAAAAACGGTACTTTTTTTTAAATACAAGAGGTTATAGTTTGGCTTAATCTGTTGTTGTTTTCTTCCCCATCGGAACAAAAACTCACTCATTGTACATTTGAAACGGATTTGTGATGTTGTAATGGGTATTGTTTGGCCCCTTTAAGTTATTTAAGAAGTTGCTTAGCATCTTAAGAGCTACCTGCCTAGCCTCCACCTAGGACTTCTTTGTTTGGAGTTGTAAATAAACTGTTTTAGGCAATTACAGTTCTCCGAATTCAAAACATATGTTTTTAAGCGACGAGTTGGGCTAAATGCTCAAACAGCAAATGATAGTTATATGAATGTCTAGTATACTTAGACGCGTGTTTGAAGCAACTTCTACGGACACTTTGTTTGTGCTAATAGTAGTTAGTATTTAAGTAAAGGCCGTGTACTTGTGGCCGAACAATACTTATACTTAGGCTCTACCTACCACACAGCGCCTGTTGATGACACAACTCGGGACTGACAGGATGGGGTTCTTGGCGCTCAGTTCGTTAACACTGTTTGCACAGCTCATCACGGTAAGCAAATCAATTGTTGTGTGTTTTTTTCTCTTTGTTTTGAGTGCTAAGTAATTTCTTTCTTTTTTTTTCTTTTTTTAAAAAATTTTAATGTAATGTAATTTATTTTATTTTATTTCCTTTTTTTAAAGTCTTTTTCTTTTTTTGAAAAATGTTCTTCTCGTTTATTGTTCCTTATTTTATTCAGTTATTATTATGTTTGGTGTGCTTAGCTTCTCGCAATGACTAATTTAATTGATTTTTTTTGTTTTCTTTATTATAGAAGTGATTATGTGTGCGTGCGTGTGTGTGTATGTGTGTGTATGTTTTGCAGAAGGTGGTTATCAGTGAAAAAATGATCTTCTTTTCTTGTTTTGCATGTTTTCTTTTTGATTAGTTGTAAATTTTTGACTTTGTAAACGCCTAGGGCTTTGTTTAGATTAGGCGTCAATAGCCATAATAAAAATAATAAAAATAATAATAATAATAATAATAATAATAATAATAATAATATATTTATTGTATTATTGTTGATTCCGAAAAAATACTTTATTAAAGGAACCAACGGGCAAGTTAGGATCTAAATAGATGCTCTAGATTGAAGAGGGCGTTTTCCTTTTTTTAAGCTTTTGCACTAATTACTAACTTTGGATTTTGTAGTTGTTGGGCGTTGGTTTAGGGAGGGGGGTAGAGGGAGGGGGGAGGGGAATAGAGCCTATAGTGCATGCTGGCAGTATTTGTCTGTCTGGCATTCACCTGCCTAGGATATGAGCCTCGGGAACTTTTAAGCATGTGCAATGGAATGCATGCCTTACATAGTTAAGATCTGTTTATAGACTCTCCTCCAAAGAAGAACGATAGAGCACGGTCTGTGTGTCAATTACATAGATTCCAAACTAAAGATAAAGCGAACTTTAGGGGTTAAGCGCGCTATATCAATAACAATTACTCTTTACCTTGGAAATGGCTGTGGTCACAAGAGTTTTCAGAATCAGAATCACAAAGCTTAACAACAACAAAATTCGTTCATGAATTTGCCAGCAGTTAAAACGTTACACATAGATTAAAAGCTATGCTTGAACCAAATATTTGGGAACGCCTGTGTTCTAGTTTCGCACCGAACTCCGGTTAAGTATCCGAGTTCTCTCGATCTTTGGCTTTGTTTATTAAGAAAGCATGTCCCTTCTTGGGTTTCAGGGATTCGTCTCTCACGCTTCGCACCCTCCTGGCCGCAGTAAGTAACTGGAACTCTTCGTTCTGTCAAGTATGCAAGAAACAAGAATGAAATTTTACTGTAACCCCCCCCCTCCCTCTCCACTCGCACGCTCCCTTCTCCCCCAACAAAACAAATTTATTAAAACAATAAAACTAAGCTTGCGGATGTTTGTATCTGAGAACAGTTTTGATTGGCTTGACATCTTGGTTGTGTTGTGGCTCTTCATGTTTTAGTGTCGTTGTCGTCGGTGTCTTTGTCGTTGCCGTCATCGTCGTGATGATGATGATGATGATGCTGAGGTGAGAGCTCTGAAATAAGGGTGTACACAGCTTAAGAAGACATTCGGTCTTTGTATAACCTCACCTCGCTATAGTTTCTTTATCACGTCATTTAATATAGTACGTATCACTCGCGCAGGTAACTCTATGTTTTCTTCGCGGCTGTGTAGATATTCTAAGGGAGATCAGTAGTAGTAGTAATAGTAGAGTAGATTAAAGTTCCCGGACACAGTAGCGTATAGGGGACATGAATAAGATGTCGTTGAATTAAGAAGTCAGTTGAATCGCTAGTAGGCTGTAGAAGACTTTCAATTACAGCAGTCAGGAGATCTTTCGTTGCAAGGGAAGTTGGTCACAAAGCCAGCAACATGGCTGAAGGCAAAAGCGAATACGTAGGTAAAGAGGCAGGCGCGCAAATGCAGGAAGATTGTCAAATCGTTTGACGTAGGCGCGATGAGGTGTGGCCGAGATGCAGTGACCCACAAGGAGGGAAGGCAGCACGCAGGGAAACCATGGCGACGCTAAGCAACTGCTGTCCGGAGGACGCCACCCTCCACAGGAGTCGCCCAATCCTAGAAAAAGAAGGAACAGGTCAGCCAGGGAATCATGGAGCGACGGCAGCAGAGCGACCAGACCGCCACCCAGTCGATGGAGTCCTACATAGTTGAAAATGGAGGTTGAAGTTTGTAGCGGAGTATCGTTTCGGGATCTCCTCCAGGACACTGTTGCAGCTTTGACTTCCGGGCGCCGAGGAACCGACATCAGGAATTGCAGTTTATGGGCCAACCTTTCCATCCCGCAGCCTTAGCTGCCTGTAGGTCTAAACGTCTCCAAAGGAAGGGATGCCACCCCTGCCCGACTCGTTGCCACTATATAGTTAGCAGAGGGAGATCAGTCACCCACTGCTTACTGTATAGCAGACGACATTTTGAGTGGTCGCACACGAAGTTTAGATTTCATTTTGTTGCATTTATTAAACAAACACACACACAAACACACACACATACACAAACACTCACACACAGCCGAGGTTACACAGTATTATCATGACTTTCCCGAAACGCCGCATACGTTGTGCTGACAATGGGTCATATTTCGTCCCCATTTTTAAGTACTTTGAAGTGTTCGAACCCTAACCCTAACCCTATGCCATGCCCTAACCCTAACGGATCATTGTTCTGACGTCAAAACAAGTAGGCGTGTCAATACAAGTTATGTAGATGTTCACTGATTTGTCCAGATAACACTGTGTAAGTGTGACCACACACACAAACACACGTAAACACACACGCACACCCCCCACACACACAAACGCATTTATGAATATTGTAAGCAAATAGTCAACTCAAAGCGTGAATTAGACATTTTGTCAAGAGAGTTTTCCCCCCGTACATTTTAGTATCGACCTCAGCCGCACTTTAAAAGTGATATAGGTAGGAATGGTAGGAACAGTGGCACACCACCACACCAGAGACTTACAGTTCACGTACCTGAGCTGTACCTTATAGGTTTATGTACAAACCTGCCGGCAACCTGCAGGGTAACAGACAACATGAAATAACAAGTCTTAGCCACGTGGAGAAGGAGGGATGAGGGAGTGGGTAAGGACGAAGCCTGCAAAACCACGTTAGATAAATAACGATAGGGCTCAAACTCCAGGTAATGACACCAGTGTAAAGCAAAGTGCGTAGCTGAGATTATCCGACTGCACTAGTTGGAGAGACGAACCGAAGATTCAGCTTGTCTTCAGCTGCGCTGTGTGATCAAGGGTGTACTATGAATTAATAATGATCTTCGAAAAGTGCCGATTCATGAGTTTTTAGTTGCAGTGTGTGCAGCGTTGCCAAAGAGATTGTAGGGATATTTAACTAGGTGTGCGCGAGTCCTGATACACTTTTTACACTGTTTTTATGATCGTCAAGAGTTTGTTTTTTGCATGATTTCGCAGTTCAGTTCAATGTAGAAATTGTGGAATCTTTATTAAGCGGTGTGATGATGTTGATGATGATGATGATGATGATGATGATGATGATGATGATGATGATGATGATGATGATGATGATGATGATGATGATGAGAAGGAGGAGGAGGCGAGGGAAGAGTTCGATCATAATGAAATATGCTCTCAGTATAAAAAAAAACTACAAAAAAACACAACACCATTCTGTTCTACCTCATATTGAGAGGTGGAAGAAACGATAACTGCGTGTGTGTGTGTGTGTGTGTGTGTGTGTGTGTGTGTGTGTGGGTGTGTGTAGGTGTGTGTGTGTGTGCGTGTGTGTGTGCGTGTGTGTGTGTGTGAGTACGCGCGCGTGGTTGTATGTATGTGTGTGTGAAAGAGAGACAGAGAGAGACAGACACACACACGCGCCAGTGGAAAAGCGTTATATAAGAACAATTAAATAAATTCATTAATAAGTACAGAAAAAGTGAGAGAAACAGAAAGACACACAGACAGACATACAGACTGGCAGAGACATAATTTATGCAGACAGAGTCTGAGAGGGCTCTTCTTTATGAGTTATCATCGTTTTCTAAAGCACAATAATTGTGGAAATTTGGTCTTCGGAGGAGCACCGCTTGCAAATCATTACCCGAATTGATGGAAAACTCATCAGGGTAGGCCGGGCAGAAAGGGCCAGCATGCAAGACACAACTGTTTGCTGTGAAGGCTTCAACTCTCAGGAGCAGCTAGCAACGAGGCTAATGTTCTACAGGGTGGTTGAAAAGTCACTCCCTATTGAACATGGGTTGTAACTTTTGCAAATAGAACTGCGTTGGCATGAAACTAAATGTTTTGTGGTCCTTACAGGGACAAAATATAATTACTGATCTCTGATTTCCTCTCACTATGACGACAGCAGACCATAATGGATCATCGCTGTACACTTGGTTGTATGCCTTCGGTATACCTTGTGTCTGTTAAGTCAGTCAGCTCGCTCATTCTGTGTCAGACACCCGACCATAGTTGGGCTTCTCTCGCCACTGTGAGATGCAATCAAAGATCAACAATTAAATCCTTTTTCCACTGTATATCATGTCAAAGATCGCAATATGTTTAGTTTCGTGCAAAACGCAGTACATACTATTTTTACGAAAGTTATAAGCAGGGAGGTAATTTTCAACCAGCCTGAAGAACGCTTACCTGGCGACTGAGAGAACCGGCAGGGTTCGTATTTCGACGGTGACGAAGTTTGGTTTTGGCTTTCCTCCACAGGCCGGAGTCGATTTTATCAGCCTCTCCCCTCTCCTATGACTTGTGTTACCCCTGTGTTAGAAAGGTTTAACTAACCTAGAATTAATGTAAAGTTCTGTCGAGTTCAGAATCCGCACATAGACATGATTCAAGTTGGATCCTCCAAAAAAAAAAAAAAAAGCGATAGATATCAAACAGTCTATACTAAATGATGCGTTACGGCTGTGTGCTATTACCGCGTTGCTATCGAGGATCAGCCACAGGCGCCCACCTTGAATAAACATTATAATTCCCCTGTGGAATCATTTAATACTCGTTGGCTGTCAAAATTCTTGGCTCGGAAGCAGTCAGAAAAATGATTGAAGCAAATACCTATGTGTCTGTAAGCATCGTTCTACTGACCAAAACAATCATTTTCCCCTTTGGTGAGGGAGAAACTGACGGATGATTGTGGATTCCGGCTTCCAGTTAAATTCCGTTTCCAATACAAGATTGCCTCCCTCAGCTAATGTTTTCACTCCGATAGCACTCCCTCCTCCTACCTTGCTGAACTGCTCCGTCCCTATCAACCCACACGCACTCTTCGCTCTCAGAAAGCCTTTCTCCTGACTGTCCCTAGATACCCCCTCAGTGCTTTTGGAGAAAAAAAAATCGCCCTCTACGCCCCATCCCTGTGGAATTCCCTACCGTCAACCCTCTGCCATGTACAGCCTCACGCCTCACTCAAGAACATGTAGAAAACACATTTTTCTCAAAGCATTTTAACTAAACCAAGGAGGGACTATGCTTGAATTTGCGCGCGAGCGCGTGTTTGTGTATGTGTGTGTCTGTGTGTGTGTGTGTGTGTGAGCGTGCGCTTCCGTGTGCGTTTTAGCTCAACCTGCTTCTTTCTGTTTGCATGCGCATGAAATGTTTGTTGGCCATTTACTTAGCTGGTCGTCCGGTCGGCCTATGCATATTAAACTCCCCATCCAATAATTCTTATTCTATTTATGTATTTTTGTATTTGTGATTCGATGAACTTTGATATGCTTTTAAGGTGTATGTGCACTTTTTTTGTGTGTGTTTCCTTGTATTGTGATTGTATGTTGTGTTATTTAGGTTTTTACGCCCTACGAGAAGACAGTTGTTTTGTGCATGCGCTTTGCAAAATATATGATTGTTTGGTTGATTGATTGAAGTACTCCTTCGGATAAGAGTATAAACCGAGGTCTAGTCTATGCACACACGAATTCCATCGCACGGACTTTAGAGATCCTGACGCTCATGTCCCAGAAGGGTGAGCGCCGGTTACACAAATTCATCCAATAAGGGCCAGGTGCTTTCTTGCCCCATTTGCGGTTGCCCAGGATTGTGCTCAGTTGTCTTGGCGTTAGACTATGCGTCCAAAGGCTGCAAGTGGGCCAGCGCCTTGAGCAGTTCTTGAGCTGAAAAAGCGCTATATAAGACCCATGAACTAAATAAATAATACAGAGACGACAGTATTGTACTGATAAAGATAAAAATCTTGGTTGATAAAGAATCAACTATCCGAAATACTATGCTGACTTTTGATTCTTTCTTCTTTGTTTTCTTGTTCACTCCAGCACTTTTATCTTATTATTTTAGTGGCGTAGGCTACTTCCTTAACCTTAGGAAATGGCAATTCAAACCAAACTAAGAATGAAGAATTCTCGGTCGTTGGGGAGAGAAGGGTGTTTTGAACCTCCCGTTTCTCTAGGCCAGCTTTTTGACGGCAGTGTCCATCTCCTATCTCAGGATGTCTTATGTTTCTCCGGTTCTAAACAACGCCAGGTACCCACTGACAGCTAGGCGGGATTCGGATGTGCAGTAGGGCCTACTACAGTGTTTTATTCTTTGTTGCATAGTAGCATCCAGGTAGGCCTACTTACTCACTGCGTTCCCATCCAAGTAATATACCAGACTTAATGAAACGATTGTAACACTACGCTAACCCACTATGCCAACCATGAAGGCAGTGGTTGTAAAGTAACTCCCTATTTAACATTGCTGATAGCTTTTGTAAGTAGATCTGCATTGGCATGAAACTTGAATGTTTTCTAATTTTCACAGTTTTAGAATGTGACTGTTGTCTATCTCCTCATCTCACTTTAATACCCCCGTGGGGGTGCCGGGGGTTTCAGTATAAATAGTATCCCCACTTTCTGGAAATGTAATGCTTTAAATTCCCACTGCCGCTGTCTTTCTCATTTGCTTTTTCTCATTCCTGCTCTGTTCTATCAATCTGCTATACTATCTTTTTTCTTCGCTAGACCAGTCTCCTACCTTTTTTTTTGAAAACTCTTCCGGGACAAGACTCCTTATTTGTGTATGAGGTCTGTTGGATCAGCTTGGGAATATTTCTGCCAGGTGGTCACTAGGGCTTCCTATGATGTTATTATTTAGCAATGTAGGCATTTTATATGTATGTGTTTTGTTGATAATTTATAATGATGTTTGTATTCTATTTTGTTTTTGTAAACGGGGGTTCGATAAATTAGAGTACAGCCTCAGCATCCCCTGCGTGGGATGTCTTTATTGTAAAGTGACTGGCTGGTGGAGAGCTTTCAGTTTTACCACCAGGGTTGTTTCAGCAGATCTTTTATGCCGATCAGGGGTTGTCGGGTCCTGATTTGGCTCGGACCAGTCCGCTGGACCTAAAGCAACAATTATGTAATGTAATGTAATCTCACTTTAATGAAACCAGCCTGTAATGGCTTGTCGCCTGACAGTGCGTAAGAGAGCTCCGCTGACATAAGACACAAGACATAAAGAAGACCCAAGACCACGTGTCAGGCTAAGAGCCATTATGGGCTGCTTTGGTCACTGGGAGATGAAATCACAGACCAACAATTATATTCTACCGCTGTAAGGATCACGATTCAATTTGTTTCAGGCAAATGCATAATTATTGTTTTACAGAGGTTTTACACAAATTTTAATATGGAGTTAACGACTCAGCATCAAGGTACTATTATTATACAAGACAGGAAATAGTTATTGTGAAATTTTATCCGGTATCAACCTCTTTGTCTCGTTTTCTTGTTCGCCAGGCAGGAAATAATTCTGACGCAACGTTTGTGTTTCCTCTTCGCTTGTTCTGCATCATATAATGTTTGGAGCGCTTTGTTTTGGCTGTGAGGGGAGTGAAAAAAATGTGAAGATTGACGTTATGTTCTTGCATTACAGGTATGCATAGCTGTCGTAATTTAGCCGTTGAAAATGACGGGTATCCGGTTTCATTCTGCTTGATGGCCATCTGTTGCCAGCGATGCTTTGTCAGATGTTACCTATCACAGCATTGTGCATTAGACTGTGAAGTGTTGGGATGCATGCGTGTATTGCCTGTGGATGTTTGTTTGTTTGTTTGTTTTTTGTGGGGTTAACCCCCCCCCTCCCCCGCATTTTGGTGTTGGCTGTGTTGGTGTTTGGAGATCCATTGGGCGCAGGAACGTGCAGCAAGACTGAAGTAATGATGGGCCTGTGGATGGCTGTCATTTTATTATAGTAACGTTATGGATCGATTATTGCATGCCATTTCTTTTTTTTCTTTTTTTTGTATTTGTCATTATTTTGAAAACATTACACATTTAACGTTTACATGTATTATATTCGTGCAGCCGAAAGACGAATTTCTATAATTTTTTTTATATTGCGCATTGGCGATTAGTGCATCTCTGTCTCTTTCTTCTCTAGTCAGTCTTAGTTTGTTGTGTTTTCTTTGTAACTTGTTTTCCTATCGGGTTGTCTGTCTGTCTGTCTGTCTCAGTGATTCTCTCTCTCTCTCTCTCTCTCTCTCTCTCTCTCTCCCTCTCTCCCTCTCTCTCTCTCTTTTCTGTTTCCTTTTTTTCTGTTTTCTTTTTCCTTTACAATACAATACAATACAAGGTTATTGCTTTAGGTCCAGCGGACTCTTCCGAGCCAAATCAGGACAGACACAAACGTGGTTTAGACTACCCCCTCCATCACAACCACCACCTCCACCACGATGGTGATGATGATGATGGTGATGATGATGTTGGTGATGATGATGATGATGATGATGATGATGATGATGATGATGATGATGATTATATTGCAAAGCCATTATTATTATTATTATTATTATTATTATTATTATTATTATTATTATTATTATTATTATTATTATTTCTATTGGCAGAGCTACCATTCCACGCACCATGCGCAGTAGAACGCACCGAGATCGTTTTTCCCAACATCATCAGCAAACACGCCCCAACCTCCGTAACGTCATCAACCAACTCATCCCCATGGACAACAGAAAGCCAAATGCCTCCCACTTTCCAGGTCCGCCTGACGTGGCGTCGACGTCACATTATCGTGACGTTGTTCCAGAGTGACGTCACAGCTAAGAATATGGCGGTGGTTTACGAAGACACGCGTCATAATAATACGGTGATGGAGACCGCAGGAGGGGTGCAGAAGGACTGTTATTATCAAGGTTTTATCAAAAAGGAGAAATCGTCCTATGCTGCTCTTTCCATGTGCGATGGGTTGGTGAGTTTGATGACAGCGATGACAATTACGATGACAAAAATGATGGTGGTGATGATGATGATGATGATGATGATGATGCTGATGATGATGATGATGATGATGATGATGATGATGATGATGATGATGATGATGATGATGATGATGAGGTATATGAGGATGTTAATTGTGAGGCGCGTGTCTCCATCCATTGTCGAATGCTCTGTGCGCGATGATGATGAGGATGATGTTGTTAATGATGATCACTCCTTCAGCGAAAAGCCAGGTGGCGACGAGATGGTGGGGATGATGCTGGGATGACGACGATGATGACGATGTTGATGATAATTATCACGAAGATACTTCTGCTGCTACTGGTAATGATGATGATGACGATGATGATGATATAATGATGACGAGGTTTTTTGCTGCTGTTGTTGCTGTTTCTGCTGTTGATGATGATGATAATGATGATGATGATTATGATGATGCTTGTGACAGACGGACCAGTTTACCCTGCTTACTTTACTATTTTGCTTGTTTAGTCAATGTAATCTTAGAATGTTAATGTTAGGCTGCAGCAGACGATGGAAGTAATCAAGCGTAGCAATGGTACTGCCGTTTACACACAGTAGTAGCTGACGGTAAGAGCGCTGGCAAGGACATCATCGTAGCTACGTTAGGCGAGTCGATTACCAGCCAATGAGAACACAGGTTAGAATGGATTCAACCAGGTCTGGCTGATTCAAATAGAGAGATAGAACGGCAGTCGAGTTTGGAACGAGGAGCAGTAACTAGCTACGCAGTTAGCAGTAGTATCTCTCCACTCATAGACCAGGAAGCAGGACTTGTGAATCTTAGAATTCAATCAAGTAGCCACGGGCCTGACTTTGTCAAACAGGTAAATGAACACACTTCTGTTTCATCGTGATATATTTATATTATTGTTGAAATTATGTTTGTGGAATTTGCTATGCATAGATTTGAATTGTTAATCCGAATTTGCCTTACCACGTGGAGAAGCCGAACACGTGTTAAGCACGACCGGTTTGGACGCCATGTTGTATACCTGACGGAACCACTGTTGTTTAACCTATATGTATGTTTGCAGACCAGTGGCTGTACCAGTGAATGTTTATAATATTAATAATTCTTTATGTGTATAGTTAGCCACGATTTATATTTATGTATGTATAGGAAATTAGAGTTTAGATTCCAGTGGACATCGGACGTAGCAGAATGTTCGTCGCTTATGTATAGAGATGTGGAGCTACTTTGGCTTTCAGTGAGACGCTCTGCACAGACCTATTAGTCAGGGTTGTGCAGAATTTCGTCTCATATGTTACAGACGAGCAGGCGAGATATAGCGTGCGCCCAACTCAACAGAAAAGACGAGTTGGCTATTTAGCCTCTACAGCACAAGACTGAGAGAGCAACCCTGGAAAACACTCTCCAAGACAACACAGCGTGTCAAGGAACCAAACTACACGACGACCCAGCGTGTACCAGAAGCTACCTCAACGAAGGGCTTCAAACCCGCTACACAAAAGTTAAGTGCATAGGAAAAAGTGCACTAAAACTGATAGCAAAAGGACCACAGTAGTCCACTCTTCAGAAACTATAGTAAAGAGGACCACAGTAGTCCAATCTTCAATGAACGCTAGTAGCCAGTGCCCGATGAAGACATAACAGCTGCCTAGACTATCAGCGATCGAATCATTTGCATTGACTTATGACTTTTTAAGGTAGATTAGTACATCGAAGATCTTGTATAGAGTAGAAGAAATAAATGTGTGATTTTAACTGTTATCAAGTGGCTGGACTACATATGATTCATAGCCGTGTGAAAGCTAGTGTGACAGTGCTCATTTACCATTTTTCTATCTATCTCTGTACCCCAGCCTTAACACAGACCGAGCTAAACAAATAAATGTATTAAAGTAATTCACCGGGTGACTAACTAGCTGTTCCCATAGAATAAAGCGTGAGGGTTACAGCATTCCATTGTGCAGAGCCCAGCAACCCATAAACCCCACGTTACAATGCTAATGATGATGATGCTTTTTGCAGCTGTTGTTGCTGCTTCTGCTGCTGTTGATGATGATGATGATGATGATGATGATGATGATGATGATGATGATGATGATGATGATGATATCGTTTTTACCGCTACCGTACATGCTGTTAGTGTAAACTCCTTTCCGCCCACCCCTGTCGCCAAGTAGATCCAACTGACATTTCTCATGCGCTCTAGACATGCTGCTAATAGGTTCATACCTTTTGGCAGGCAGGCTACCTCCAGACAGATGAAGAACTGCTGTTTATAGAACCGGCCTCAGGACAGAGAGAAGGAGGACACGTGTGGGGTCAGGGACCTCACGTGATGTACACCTGCATAGAAAAGGACAGCTCTATTACAGCCAATGGGAACTCTTCAGGTCAGTGATCAACCTCAGCAATGTAACAATACTATTGAATACTGGTCGGAATAGGTTGGAATTTGCTAACTTTAAGCATACGTATCACAGAGAAAAACGAGGAGAAGGATGAGCCTCACGGGGATTTTTGTTTTCTTCAGGTCAACCGCAACAATGTAACAATATGATTTCATATTTTAAATTTTCTAAATGACCTCAAATTGGTCCTGATTTGGCTCGGAAGAGCCCGCTGGACCTAAAGCAATAATCATGTAATGTAATGTAACCTCAAATGTCACAACTT
Source organism: Oncomelania hupensis (assembly GCA_036898135.1). Classification (NCBI taxonomy): domain Eukaryota; kingdom Metazoa; phylum Mollusca; class Gastropoda; order Littorinimorpha; family Pomatiopsidae; genus Oncomelania; species Oncomelania hupensis. Next base: position 9,578,110 of record CM072512.1, read on the forward strand.
TGAGAGCATACACAGAAACAAAAAGAGGTGAGTGGGGGTGAAGAGCCTAATAAGAACACAGGGCTCACGTTGTGTACAAATGTAAAAAATATATATATATAAAAAAGATGACCGCCTGAAACAAACAGAAACAATAGAAAAGCAACACGTCGTAATTTTCAATTTTATATTATTTTAGCAACAAAGGTCTTTTTCTATCAGCTTAATTTCATTTTTATGCTTCCCCATAAGCAACACGTCGTAAGTTTCAATTTTATTTTATTTTAGCAACAATTAAGGTCTTTTTCTATCAGCTTAATTTCATTTTTATGCTTCCCCATTTCGCCCCAATGTGGTACCCCATTTTGCCCAAGGTATGGGGCAGAATGGGGTGCAATGGGTTATGTATTTTGAAGTTCAATAAATCATTGAATTGACTTGCTACAATCTTTTTGCTTTGCTATAATGGTGTGAGATAACCAAGGTTTGTATTCATGTAAACCAATTATTCTGCGTCTTGATGTGCGTCATTCTGTTTATGTTTTTGTGTTAAGTACCCCATTTTACCCCGGTGTCCACAGATGGACAGTGCTCGCAGAAGGGAAAACTTTAATCGAACAAACTTTAATCACAAGAGAACTAAATGCAACATGACAGTTTGTAGATAATAAGACGACTTCAAAATAGAGGCCCAAAAATGTCGTGTAGTGTTTTCCAGGAAATTCCAATGGAAATTGTTCAGGTAAGTCAAACTCCACAATTTAACAATTATTGTTTTTATATTTAAATGTGTGCAAATGGCCTCGAATTGTACAACTTGGAGCATAAACAAAGCAAAATGGAAAGAGGGTGGGGCGGGGGGTGGGGGAGGGCCGGGGGAAGTTAAGGGGTGCGGGGTTGTTCTTGAAGGAACAAAGACCTCGCGTCATGTGCGCGTGCATAGAAAATGTCAGCCCCTTATATCCAGTAGGAAACTTTTTTCAGGTCGGTCAAATTCCACAATGTAACAATCATTTTAAAATTTGTATTTCGTCCAAACGGCCTCGAAATCAGTTTGCGGTACAGACCTCACCCGTGTCAGGAACCGCTGTACTGTTGTAGACATGATTATGTAAGTTTCAAAAGCCTGTCCCTCAGTTACAAACACATTATTACCCAAATGCCACAGTGACAGAGAGAGTGACGGGGTATCAGTTTGCCTTTCTTTGAACGCCCCCATTTGCCGAGCAATGTGCATGTTGTTCTTTCATCGAGGCTGAAATGGGTTGCTCTTTGTCCAAATGTCAGCGCGAACGTGTGCATTACTGTAGACTAATAGTGGCAGCTTAGGGAATCACAGCATGGCTGAGACTCGTCGAAATCTTTTTTACACGGAGACGGAGCAGGTCTCGTCAATTCTCAGCTACGCTGTATTCGTAGAGCATCAGCTCTAATGCGTAATAGCTTATTCTCTTGGATTCCACAATGCAACACATGTTGTTATTGCTGCTGTTGTAGGAATCAGGGAAAGATGGAGTACGCTGGTTAAACGATCATCTATGGTGCCCCTACGACCTCCGAGTTACGGGATAGGATAGGATAGGCTGTAGGAATAATCTCAAAAACAAAATGGTGCCAATCCATCCATCACATGAGGTCGTTATGCTTGTCAGCTGGTGACTTCATGACCCATGCTGGCAACTTAACTCTTTGGCCTTTGACTCTTAACCTCCAATCCCCTAGTGATAACCGCTACAGTCTGCTAGACGACTTCTGAGACCGTTTGATGTTTGGTTTTTTGTTTTGACGTTTTGAGTTGACGAGAGTTGCATTCATTTTTGTCTGAACGGATTTTTTATTTTTTTTCCCCCCTCTACCGAGCGTGCATCTAGTGGAGATTACTATAAATACAAAAATCAGTGGTGTGCAGTGGCGCTGAAATAATGCATTACAGCTTTACAAACATATTATGCACGCCCAGCATCAGACATTCCCCTATACACGGCTCGGGTGGTAGAGCTGTAATTTCGTTGAGTTAGGTTCGATTAAAGTTTTCCCTTCTGCGAGCACTGTCAATCTTACTGCGTCAATTAATATAGGTGGCTATTTGAAAAATTCAAGATTTAAATCCCATCGAGACTAAAGTGTAGCACGTTCCGTCTAGGAGGCCAATGATGATGAATAGTCCTGGCGCTGCACTTCCGCTGCGGTCTTTTCGCTGAGAAAGCGCCCTTATTTTCATCGGCATTAATTCAAAACCAACACCATAACAAATGAAACTATGATTAGTACCCCACATTTTATAAGCATGGACCTAAAATTATGACAAGCAAGATGAGCTGTTGATTTAGCCAACTGCC
>CM072512.1:9582927-9842927 GCA_036898135.1 Oncomelania hupensis
CCGGCCACTAAGCCACTGTATCACCAGTCCACTCCACATTATGCGTAACCTTTCAGTTTTATTCTTTTCTCCTTTCTTCAGACACCGGAGAGGCGGTTCCTGGACGCAGGAAGAGGTCGGCGGGGAGAAAACGATATCTGGAGGTGCAGTTAGTCGCTGATCACACCATCATTGCCATGCACGGCAAAGAACGCGTCACCCACTACGTCATGACGCTCATGAACATCGTAAGTGATACGTCACTCATTGTATGACGTCACCGTTACCTCACACGCTGGCATGCTCACTGAAATACATCGTTAAAATGTGTTTTGACCATCTTTACATTCTTTACATATAAATGATGTTAGACGATTTTCCAGAGATGGGGAAGAAACCATCCCAATTGTCCGAGAAGAAGTTGAGGCAGGAGTGCAATCACTAAAGAAGGCCTTTGTTCTTTCTCATTCCTACTCTGTTCTATCAATCTACTATACTATCTTCTTCTTCTACGCTAAACTAGTCATCTACATTTTTTTCTTGAAAACTCTTCTGGGACAAAACTCCTCATTTGTGTGTGAGGTCTGTTGGATCAGCTTGGGAATATTGGACGCTTTCTGCCAGGTGGTCACTGGGGCTTCCTATGATATTATTATTTGGCAATGTAGGCAATTTATATGTATGTGTTTTGTTGATATTTTATAATTATGTTTGTATTCTGTTTTGTTTTTGTAAACGGGGTTCGATAAATTAGCCTCAGCGTCCTCTGCCTGGGATGCCTTTATCGTAAATTGACTGGCTGGTGAAATGCCTTCAGTGTTGCCACTAAGGTTGTTCCGGCAGATCTTTTATGCGGATCAGGGGTGAGTCCTCTTTCAGCAAAGTTGTGGTCTTGATTTTGTGGTCCTGATTCGGCTCTTTGCAGTCCGCTGGACCCTGTATGCAATGAATAACTAACTAACTAACTAAAGAAGGGGAAGTCAGCGGGAGTGAACAACATACCCGCGGAATTGCTTCAAGAAAGAGGAGAAGCGATGATTGACGCCCTCAACATTATCTGTAACAAGGTCTGGCAGAGTGGGGACTGGCCTACACCATGGACCCACTCGCTTGTCATCACTCTTCTCAAAAAGGGTAACCTTCAAGAATTTGAAAATTTCCGCACCATCAGCCTCATCAGCCATCCCAGCAAGGTCTTCCTGAAAATAATACTCAACAGGTTGAAACCCCAAGCTGAACAAATCAAAGCTGATGAACAAGCAGGATTCAGGGCAGGGCGAATACCACTGAACAGAATTTTAACCTCAGAATAATCTGCGAGAAATACCTATAGCACCAACAACATCTATATCACATATGTGTTTGTAGACTTCAAGAAAGCGTTTGACCGAGTCTGGCATGCAGCTCTGTGGGCATCCAGAGTACAACATCAGCCCTAAAATTATTGAAATCATCAAAAGCCTGTATGACAAGGATACCAGTGCAGTCCTCCACAACAGCGCCATCGGGAACTGGTTCAGAACATTTATCGGTGTGCGTCAAGGATGCCTACTCTCTCCAATACTCTTCAACTTCTTCCTAGAGCTTTTAATGTCATGTATCATGAATGATGTCAGATTTCCTTGCAGATCTCGATGGCACAGCCAGCTTAGGGGTAGAGCAATCTCCAACCTCCATTTTGCGGATTACATTGATGGATTGGTTGGAGAGGAACAAGAACTTGAACAGCGGGTACAGAGGCTTGACACCATCTCCAGAGCCTATGGCATGAACATAAGTGCAGAGAAGACCAACAACACCAATAGCATCAAAATGGACATCAGTCCAAGGCCAATTCCTCAAAACATTGCATAGCTTCAAATATTTAGGAGCCATTGTATCAAAAAATGGGTCCCGACAGGAAGTCCTCTCCAGGATCGCACAAACAACTGCGCCTTGACAAGGTTGATGCCCATTTGGAAAGACATGATGATGATGATGATGATGATGATGATGATGATGATGATGATGATGTGATCTTGTAAGGCGCCAAAAATCCATGTACGTAGTTGTTCATGCTCTATGCGCACTGAGACGGTGATTCAGCCATATTAAAACAAGTAAGTTTTTAGTCCTTTCCTGAAGCTTGGCAGGGATGGAGCTTGCTTCAAGCTCAGGGGAAGGGAGTTCCACAGAGTGGGAGCAGCATTTTTGAAGGAGCGCATTCCAAGAGTCTTTTTGGTTGTGTTGCTTGTGCGCACACTGGGGGTTTCAAGTCTACACTGAGTCCCTGACCTGAGTTCGCGTCTGGGTTGGTAAGGGGAGACCAGTTCTGTGAGGTAGGTGGGAGCAGTGCTCGTGAAGCACTGATAGGCCAGTGCCAGGATTTTGTAGTCCAGTCTTTTTTCAACGGGCATCATGACCATCAGTCTACATTCCAAGGTAAGGCTGCTGCGTTCTCTTGTCTTCTCCATCTTCCTATACGCTTGGAAAACATGGACCCACACAGCAGATCTACAACGAAGAATACAAAGCATGGAGATGAGGTGCTACAGAAGACTTCTGGGTATTTCCTATACCCATCACAGGTTGAAACCACAAGCTGAACAAATCATAGCTGAAGAACAAGCAGGATTCATGGCAGGGCGAAGTACCACTGAACAGATTTTCAACATCAGAATAATCTGTGAGAAATACCTACAGCACCAACAACATCTATATCATGTGTTCATAGACTTCAAGAAGGCATTTGACCGAGTCTGGCATGCAGCTCTATGGGCAACCATGAAAGTGTACAACATCAGCCCTAAAATTATAGAAGTCATCAAAAGCCTGTATGACAAGGCTACCAGTGCAGTCCTCCATAACAGCGTCATCGGGAACTGGTTCAGAACAACAATCGGTGTGCGTCAAGGATGCCTACTCTCTCCAACACTCTTCAACATCTTCCTAGAGCGCATCATGTCAGATGCTGTTGCAGATCACGAAGGCACAGTCAGCATAGGGGGCAGAGCAATCTCCAATCTTCGTTTTGCGGATGATATTGATGGATTGGCTGGAGAGGAACAAGAACTTGAACAGCTTGTACAGAGGCTTGACACCACCTCCAGAGCTTATGGAATGGAAATAAGTGCAGAGAAGACCAAAATGATGACCAACAACACCAATGGCATCAACACGGACATCAAAGTACAAGGCCAATCCCTCAACACAGTGCACAGCTTCAAATATTTAGGAGCCATTGTGTCAGACAATGGGTCTCGACAGGAAGTCCTCTCCAGGATCGCACAAACAACTGCTGCCCTGACAAGGTTGAAGCCCATTTGGAAAGACAGAACCATCAGTCTACATTCCAAAGTAAGACTGCTGCGCTCTCTGGTCATCTCCATCTTCCTATATGCTTGCGAAGCATGGACCCTCACAGCAGATCTCCAACGAAGAATACAAAGCATGGAGATGAGGTGCTACAGAAGACTTCTGTGCATTTCCTATACCCAACACATCACCAACGACGAAGTCCGACAGACCATCACACAAGCCATTGGACAACACGATGACCTGCTCACAGTGGTGAAGAAACGGAAACTCCGATGGTATGGCCACGTCACCAGATCATCAGGCCTTGCAAAGACCATTCTGCAAGGCACAGTGCAAGGATGTAGAAGAAGGGGGAGACCGAAAAAGAGGTGGGAGGACAACATTCGAGAATGGACTGGTTTGACACTGAGCGAAGCCATGAGGGCTGCTGAGGACAGAGAGGGATGGAGTATGCTGGTTAGGCGATCATCTGTGGTGCCCCTACGACCTTCGGGTTATGGGACAGGATAGGATAAGATAGGATCACATCACCAACAACGAAGTCCCCTCACATAAGCCATTGGACAACACAATGACATGCTTACAGTGGTGAAGAAATGGAAACTCCGATAGTATGGCCACGTCACCAGAGTATCATTCCTTGCAAAGATCATCTTGCAAGGCACGGTGCAAGGAGGCAGAAGAAAAGGGAGACAGAAAAAGAGGTGGGAGGATTTCATTCGAGGATGGACTGGCCAAACACTGAGCGGGGCCATGAAGGTTGCTGAGGACAGAGAAAGATGGATTACGCTGATTAAACGATCATCTACGGTGCCCCAACGACCTACGAGTTACGAGATAGGACAGACGAATTTTTTTTTTAAAGGTAAGGGTGTTCCCTGTGACCCTTTTGGTAGTTAGGGAGAGGTGGCTTTTTGTTTTTATCTTTTCTCTGGGCCAACTTAATGAGTGATTGCATATCTCTTCTCTTTCCCTGGTTTACCTTCTGTACGTGTAAAGCTGTTCACTGTTGGGTGTCTAATGACAGTATGGCGTTTTTTTTTGCTTGTTATTTCAGGCAAATTCAGTGTACCAGCATCATTCCCTTGGTGTCAACATCAGGGTGGTCGTAACAGAACTGATCCTGCTGAACAAAGATGATGTAAGTGATGTAAATCATCATCATCATCATCATCATCATCATCATCATCATCATCATCATCGTCGTCGTCGTCGTCGTCGTCGTCATCATCATCGTCGTCTTTGTCGTCGTCATGGTTGGTCAATCATCATCCTTATCGGCTACATCATCAGCATCATCAGCATCATCATCGTCGTCTTTGTCGTCGTCATGATTGGTCAATCATCATCATTATCGGCTACATCATCATCATTATCGTCATCATCATCGTTATCATCATCATCATTCATTCTACAACTATCATCATAGCTCAGTCGTCAGAGCGCACGCCTTATGTTCGTGCGTGTCGGGCGACGTGGGTTCAAATCCTGACTTCAGCAAACTATTTTATGATTGCTGGATAGTAGTGGCCAGCGCTTTGAGAAGCTCTCTGAGCTTGTAAGTGCGCTATATAAGAGTAATCTCTCTGCTCTACTTCTCTCATCACCATCACTTCCACAACCACCAAAATCATCATCATCGCCAACATAATGATGACGTAATGTTACAGCAAGATGACGTGCTGGTGAAGAAAGACGCGTACCGCACAGTGCAGAAATTCTGTCAGTGGTCCACCTACCGACAATCCCCGGCACACGGTATTAGGCACGACATCTCTGTCCTTCTTACTAGAGAGAGCCTCGGACCCGCAGGTACATTTTAGTAGTCGATTTTATCATAGGTCACTTGAAGGTTAAGGTCATGGGAAAGTCAAGGTTAGGTTCAGGATTATCTCGAGGTGAATATTTTTTTTATTTGTAGTTTTAAAATGTATTTTATACAAATATTACAACGGTGTCTTTCAGTCTTTTCTTCTTTTTTTTCTTCTGATTCACGTGCAGGGTACGCTCCCATCACAGGACTGTGTCACCCGTCGCGCGCATGCGCAGCTATCACGGACGAAGGGTTCACTTCCGGTTTCATCATCGCCCATGAGATGGCTCACGTGTATGTTCATAATTTCCATTTAACACCTTAACAAAGGACACAACTCGATCCTCGTAAGTAGGTCGCCTAGCAGTTCACAATAATCCACATAAATGTCAACAATTACCGCAATAAAACGAAAGAAACAACGCGAGCAAAAAGCACACATTATTTTTTCTTCTTCTTCTTCTTCTTCTTCTTCTTCTTCTTCTTCTTCTTCTTCTTCTTCTTCTTCTTCTTCTTTTTCTGCCTCATCCTCTTCCTCTTTCCATTTGGGCCGTCGCCTTCAGCATCTTAAAGCTTTTGCAACCAAGTACTTATATAATCTTGCAAGAAAGGAGAACTTAATTTATTTAACTTTTATTTGTTTATTTTATTTATTTAATAAAACTTATATATCGCATTTTCTAGTCCAAGAGCTGCTCATCGACTACATTCAAAAGGTAAGGCTGCTGCATCTCCATCTTCCTATAATGCTTTTGAAACATGGACCCTCACAGCAGATCTACAACGAAGAATACAAAGCATGGAGATGAGGAGCTACAGAAGACTTCTGGGCATTTCCTATAACCAGCACATCACTAACAACGAAGTCCGACAGACCTTCACACAAGCCATTGGACAACACGATGACATGCTCAAAGTGGTGAAGAAACGAAAATTCCGATAGTATGGCCACGTCACCAGAGCATCAGGCCTTGCAAAGACCATCCTGCAAGGCACGGTGCAAGGAGGCAGAAGAAGAAGACAGAAAAAGGTGGGAGGACAACATTCGAGAATGAACTGGCTTGACACTGAGCGAAGCCATCAGGGTTGCTGAAGGACAGAGAAAGATGGAGTACGCTGGTTAAACGAACATCTGTGGTGCCCCAACGACCTTCGAGTTACGGGATAGGATTGGATAGGATTGGACTAACATTTGCAACTTCGTGTGCCTATGTGTGATGTAGGTTCGGCCTATTTCACGACGGTCACGGGAATCGCTGCACTGGCCGCTCCTACACCACGGCCATCATGGCGCCCCTGGTAGAGGCCAAGCTGAACCACTTCTGGTGGTCCGACTGCTCCAGAGAACAGATGCAGCACGTCATCAAGTAAGTCTAGGCGTCGGTTTCTTACGCCGAAGGTCGCGGGTGCGTGTTCCACAGGGGACGAACTTATGTGACTAAAGTCTGACGACGAACGTTTTGATTGCAATCAAAATGACAGTGAATGTTTTGAGTCATGATTTGAATGGGAGGATTGACGCTGCGAGTTTGATTTGGGTAAACATGCGCACAGTCACTGAGCATAAACAAAAGCACAAGAGTTGTTACCCTTGCTGCGCCGAAAGTCAAAATGTCTGAAAAGCAGCGACGAAAACTTTTTGCATTACATGGTAGCATATCATTTGTTAAGTTCAGAGAAAAAGACGATATCTTATAAGCATGTAAGCGAAAGTATCATCTCCATTACTTCACAGGTATTTTTCACACTCAACGTTCCTAGCGGGCCGGTCTTAGAATTATTCGCCATTTTCTAAAGATCACGTGAACAAAGTAGCGCGTTTCATTGGTTCCCATGCTGAATGACTCGCAATCAGTTTGTCGAAATTAGGGCATGTTCTTAAAGTGGAAAATCATCGCGAACTGATTTGACTGAGATGACTCGGTGATAGTCTCACGAAATCAGTGACTCAAGTCATGATTTTCCCTATGATTGCAATCAAAACGTTCGTCGTCAGACCTAAGCTTTAGGTACGAGACTTTCCAGGTCAAGGAGGTGTTTTCTCAGGGTACTCCGGTTTCCTCCTTCCTCTCAGTAATGGTATTGGATGACGTCAATCAATAATTTTGAAGTAAAATTCCATTCCCTTTCCTGTCTTCTAAGGGAACGTCCCTGCTTTTACGCCACATGTTTGTAAATGTGTGTTTGTTGTTTATGTAAGAGTGCATACAGCATGCGAAAGTGTGTGTTGGTAAGAATTGCCGTTCTGTGAGCCTGCCTGGTGTTTTAGTGGAAAGCATGTATGTAGTAGTACCCAATAGTAGAGCTATTAGTATTGCCTATAGAAATGACTGCTAATGTGCAATCGTTTTAGTCCATAGTTTATTAGCGAGTGCTTCAATAAGCAAGTAATAGTTGTTTTTGAATCGGTCGCGTTCCTCTCGAGTCTTCAAGGAGTGATGTCTCCCTAAGTCCCAGATAATGTAGTAATCTCAACCATTTTGGGGGGGGGGGGGGGGGGTTCTGTTGGGGAAGTTATTGTATTGTTCTGTTGCGTGTTTTGTCCGCCCAAAGAAGAAATTAGACTAGCTCGACAGTTTGCATTGCATTGTGTTGTCTTGCTTTTTGTCCAAAATTAGCTTTCTTTTAGTTTTATGCGTCCATTTCTTTCTCGTTATTGTAAATTTGGAAATGCTAGCCGTTCTGTTTTATTCCACAATCTAAAAGAAGACCTATAATAAAACACGTAACTCTCGAGCTAAAAGTTTCCGGTTCCAAGGCTTTGTTGATTTTGGCCAAAACGGATTTACCCTAAAATTGGCATTGTTATTACATTACAAAGACATAATAATGACAAAGTAGGGTTTTTGTCTCTCAAACCCACCGCTAAAATTTGAATTTTCAGTTTTAGTTCTGACAGGGATGGATTCGCTTTGATTAACGGTACATCGCTACCATAACTGTGTGACCTTTGACCCTATTTCGTAGTGAACAACGAAGCAGAAGAGTGTGTCTTTGATGTCTGGGGTAGGGCATGGTCTATGTTATCAACCTAACACGAAAAACCTTACCGAGCTATTCTTTTAATGGGTTCTGTCTCTTACCGGCTTTGGTAGATGCTAATTTTAGCTCAAGAATGTTGACTAGCGGTTGCTATTAATAGGTACACTGTCACCGCCACGACTCTCCCTGGGTAGACGCCACAAACAAACACCTTACACACGCAGACAACCCAGACAGAATGACAGTTTCCCGCAGACGTGAAGTGGATGAAAACACAACGAATAGATATACAACTTTCAAGCTATTTATTCATTCATACCACACACTCATACACATACAACATTTACACATGAAACGAGAAAAATGGTGATGGAACAATCAATGGGTCGATGAACAATGAAATGGAATGTCAGATGAACGAGGGTTGCTGATCAACCACGTCTAACTAACGACTGTGCACTGCCAAAGTCCGAGCACAGAGGGGGTCAAGCATCAAGAGGGGGACAAATAAAGAAACGAGCCGACCTGATAGTAGGGTGTCCCCGTTGATGTCTCCGAAAGGTGGCTGCCTCCTCGTCGTGGTTGACACTGGACTGTCGCTGTTTAATCCAGGTGCTGTGGTGTCGCCACTCCCTCCGCCGCTGGCGATGACGATGATGGTGATGATGACGCTGTAGTTGCGGCGGCCCTGCCGCCGTCGACGCCTCTCAGCCTGACTCCTCCTGTCGGGTACCTCGTAACGCCGAGGCTAGGTCCCGCAACAGACGTCACGATCACGCGGGAAAGATGGGGTTGAGGACGATGAGGATGTTCACAAACGTCGACGTGGACGAATGGGTGGTGATGATGATGTGGGTCCAACGACCGGATGTCGTCGTCGTCGTCGCGCTGGAGCGTTCCAGGAACAACTCTGACTTCCGCAGATACTGTTTAAAAGTCTCCGGTGGCTCCCTTCGTAGCTGGCGAAACTTCTTGCGATACGTCTCGGCCGTCAGGTTGAAACGTACCAACAACGCTGCCTTCAGGATCTCATAGTCGGCAGAGTCGTCCTCATTCAAACCAACGTAAACTTCCCTCGCCTTCCCCTTCAGCAAGGTCCCCAAGCGAATAGCCCACGTGTCCTTCTTCCAGTCTTGAGCCTTGGCGAACCGCTCGAACTGGCACAAGTAGGTCTCTAGGTCGTCCTTGTCCTCGAAGAACGGTAACCTGAGCTTAACCGTCTCGAACTCGGGTTGATTCCTGCGGTTCCCGGCACCTTGTGACGTCAACTGCGCCATCGCTAGTTCGTGTTCCATCTCTCTCTCTCTCAGCGCTATCTCTCTCTCCCTATCCCTCCGATCTGAGTCTTTCTCCCTCTCCGCTTGGTCCATCGCGTAGTCCAACGCTGCCTGACCCTTCAGTCCTTCGCGCTTGGCGAGCCTCAAGATCCTCTCCACTGGCGTCTCGCCCGGGAACAGTCCTGTCCTCGGCGTCGGTGCCGCCTCGACCTTGTAGACCGAACGGTAAGGATTGGTCTCAAACCTCTTCAGTCTCGTTGCATCGCTCAGTCGATCCTGGTCTCCGTAGAAGTCGGCGCCTGCTGACATCCTGCCAGTCGCACCAAATCCCGTCCCAAAAGGGTCACTCACTGTGTCTCTGGCTTCAAACGTCGTCGCCTCCTCGTCTGCTGACCCACGACGCGATGACCTGACCGGCGATCTCCGTCGCTCGTCCGCAGAAGGTAAGTCGGCGACTCCTGAATCCACTGCTGCCGCCGTGCGCTCGTCCATCGTGACACCCACGCGAGAACGCGTACGAGCCGCGATCGGTGACACTCCTTCAGTCTCCTCGATCGATGCCATCCTGCTTAAGGAAAGCAACAACAACACCAACAACAACAACAAGTCAAAAACCCTACGTACCCTAACCTAGCCTTAGATACTAACTTACCTACCTAAGCTATCTTCCTTACCTATCTATCACCCACCTCCTCCCACTCAAACAGTGGAAACTGGCCTGCAAGGTAGCGAACCGGTTGGAGAGTGCGATGGCCCCCTCCCTCACGTGTGGTCGAACCCAGGCCGGCTGTGAGCCTCCGCTAAACAGCGACCTGACTCCCTCCAACCACCCGCTGGGGTGCACACTCTCACCGACTCACGCTTCACACACTCGGACACCACAAGACAATCACAAGACAACTTCACGTCTGGGCACACTCACACCATACCCTGCATCTCCACCAAATGTCACCGCCACGACTCTCCCTGGGTAGACGCCACAAACAAACACCTTACACACGCAGACAACCCAGACAGAATGACAGTTTCCCGCAGACGTGAAGTGGATGAAAACACAACGAATAGATATACAACTTTCAAGCTATTTATTCATTCATACCACACACTCATACACATACAACATTTACACATGAAACGAGAAAAATGGTGATGGAACAATCAATGGGTCGATGAACAATGAAATGGAATGTCAGATGAACGAGGGTTGCTGATCAACCACGTCTAACTAACGACTGTGCACTGCCAAAGTCCGAGCACAGAGGGGGTCAAGCATCAAGAGGGGGACAAATAAAGAAACGAGCCGACCTGATAGTAGGGTGTCCCCGTTGATGTCTCCGAAAGGTGGCTGCCTCCTCGTCGTGGTTGACACTGGACTGTCGCTGTTTAATCCAGGTGCTGTGGTGTCGCCACCCCCTCCGCCGCTGGCGATGACGATGATGGTGATGATGACGCTGTAGTTGCGGCGGCCCTGCCGCCGTCGACGCCTCTCAGCCTGACTCCTCCTGTCGGGTACCTCGTAACGCCGAGGCTAGGTCCCGCAACAGACGTCACGATCACGCGGGAAAGATGGGGTTGAGGACGATGAGGATGTTCACAAACGTCGACGTGGACGAATGGGTGGTGATGATGATGTGGGTCCAACGACCGGATGTCGTCGTCGTCGTCGCGCTGGAGAGTTCGACGAACTTCCGAGCGACGAACAAAGACTTTCGAACGAAGACTTTCGAGCGACGATCGAAGACTTTCGATGACGAACTTCGACTTTCGATGACGAACTTCGAGCCTGCAACATGCTTGCTGTATTGTTAATGTCAAGTCCACCCGATTCTGTCCCCCTCCCTCCTCACGCTCTCCCCCCCTACTAACTAACTAATTCCGGTACCTTGAGGAAGCGCCACTGCTGTCCACTTCACTTCCCTTGACTACTATTACCGTCACTTGTAATCAACCACATAATTCAGAAACTAAATGACATTATGAAAGCATGAAATGAACAACGCTGCAAATGAATACATGAAATCATCAACACATTATCCATCTTGAGCAACCGCAACCTCAACAACAGCAACCACTTCCATCCTACCTTCGTCACACTTCATCCCCATTCTCCCTCTTTCAGTCGCACCCTTCCTCTCCTCAGTGCAACCATCCTTTCCCCCCAGCCTCACGCACAGCTTATCGTTCAACACCCCAACAGCCGGCCTTCGATCATTAGCACAGTAAAGGAAGATCACACCATCACACTTACCCAACGGCTCGATTGTAATAGCACCTGTAGCTAGCCCTTTTCCACTGCTTGCCTACACAGTACTCCAAGTAAGGTATCCAAAACGTAGTAGTTCCCGTTAGTGAATTATACCTGACACTAACCTACCACAAATTCGCAACTTAGATATTTGCTCAACTTTTCCTCGAGCTTGCTACCACAATGTAACACCTCCACCTAAGTTTCCTATTTGGAACCAGATATTATTTACGTTAATACCTGTCCCGACCTTACTTCTAGAACATTACCACCTCAGAGAAAAACAAGACCGCACACCTTGTTTGTCGCTCTGCCAAACGTGTTCTAACTACAGTGAGTAAACTTCTCCACTGGCTGACCGCCCTTATGCTGTTTCCACGATTTTCACGCATACCCATGCATACGATAGCGCGCAGTAACTACCCCACCTCATTAACTCCCCACCCACACTTGCTACTCGGTTTCATCACTGGCTACCCTGTGACATACACAACCACGGAATGTATTCATTCCAAAACTAACTAAAACCTTTCAAAGAGTTCTTCATCGTTGTTGTGAGTTTAAGTTTTCAGTGTTGCAACACACACAGTGAATGTTTAGGGGACGTGGTCAAAGTGAGCCCATTCTAAAAAGGATTTTGGGTGTATTTAAAACCTTCCTCAAGTTAAGTGCCTGTCAAATACTGGCCAAGTATAAAATAAAACATGTCAAGCAGTGCTTGCCTGATCTTGGAAAACAAGGTTAGCTTTTCGAACGCTGGATGGAGGGTGTACAAATGAACTCATAACTTCAGTGTCCCCAATGCAGATTTTCCGTCAAAATTGACACTCTTTTATACGTTGAAGGCAAGGTGAAAGTCTTTACATAGTCCCCTATGCGCTATGTGTCCGGGGACTTTAATCTATACAACCTAAAGTCTTTCTGGAAGACTATTTCTCCACTGGGTCACTGTTGGTTGATAGCAAATGTGCCTGCCAGCTGTTTCCACGACCCTTGTAAGGTCATCATCAGACACGCACTGGTTTATTTTGCTGAAGTGGTTTATGGTTCGGGTCCAACATCAAATAAATAATATTAAAAAAAACAATGTTGCAGGTAATCTGCATACAGAGAAATAGCTGTAAATCTTCGTTACAACCTAATCTTTTCCGATGTATGTGTTTTTGCGCGAGCGCGCGTATTTGTGTGTGTGTGGGTGGGTGGGTGTGTGTGTTGGTGCATGTGTGTGTGCGTGTGTGTGTAGTCTGTGTATGTGTATGTGTGTACGCGCTGTGCGGAGGTATAAGCCTTGAAATGGGTGACTAACCTTGCTTTTTATGCAGGAAATGGGAGTGTGTATTACTATTAGCCACCCAGTGTTTTCCAGCCACCCACTTTTTTCTAAGTACACAGGAGTGCTCTTTTAGTGCATGGGAGTGCAGCTGTAGTGCATGATAGTGTTTTAAGTACAAGGGAGTGCTCTATCCGGGACGCAAACTTGTTTTTTCCAACCTAGTTCCAGTCATTCGCCCAAAAAGGCACTCACCGAAGTCGAACGAAGCTCTCCGATGTGTTACGAAATGATGCTTGCATGACTACGACTAGTTGACATTAAAAATGATCGCTGTTGCTTCTAATTCTGTTCGATTTACACAGATTAGCATTTCGCAACGGTATACTTTTATTTTATTATCGACCATATTTAATAGTTGCGTTCCTTGATTTGCATTTTGTTAGTTCTCAGCAGTAGGCTAATAATAGTATTCCCAATTTCCTGCCTAGAACCAAGTAGACTAGACACTGTTATACAGTAACCATAGGCTTAATTTACATTAGACCTGTATTTTTTGTTTTATACGTAAATAAATGTATAAACTATATCTATTCTAATTAATAATATTTAGACCTATACTTTGTAATATTTGAATCTTTAAATTTCCGGAGAAGGACGAGTAGGCTAAGCGAATTTTTTTTATATAACTCGAGATCAGAGTTCAAGTAATAGTTAGTTAGTTATTCATTGCTTACAGGGTCCAGCGGACTTCAAAGAGCCGAACCAGGACCACAAAATCAAGACAACTCGAGATCAGAGTTAAATTAATAGCTAATTAGTTATTCATTGCTTACAGGGTCCAGCGGACTGCAAAGAGCCGAATCAGGACCACAAAATAAAGACCACAACTTCGCTAGTAGTAGTAGTAGTAGTAGTAGTAGTAGTAGTAGTAGTAGTAGTAGTAGTAGTAGTAGTATAGTTATTTAGTTAAATCTTTAATTTATTTATTTGTTTTGTTTGTTATTATTATTATTATTATTATTATTATTATTATTATTATTATTATTATTATTATTATTATTATTATTATTATTATTATTTGTTTGTTATTATTATTACTTTTTTTTTAAAATTATTATTATTATTATTCCTACCTTAAAAAAAAAGAAAGAAAAGAATAGCGTGCTGCTGTGCGTGCTCAATGGTGTAAATATGGTCAGTGACGTTTTGTTTGTTTTTGCTCAAGTTGGGTGTAACCCGAAATATTCCGATGGTGTTACTGGTTATTTTTTTCTTATAGATTTACCAAAGTTTTCAGATGATTTATGGAAATTTCCGCCTGCCACGCAACATTTTTTTAATACGTGTTTCTCATTAAAATACATATCATTGAAATACATATAACACATTTACTGTATCAGTTAAAAAGAATAATATTAGTTAAATAAATAATTGCTTTGGTGCTTGCAATAAAAATGTCAGTTTTTTGAGACCATTATAAACTTGCTTTGCCTTGCTGTGCTGAAGGGACATCAACGTATCCATAGCGCTTTGAAGTTTTGCCATGGTTTTATTGTTGATATAGATGTGAAATCGTTGTATGAGTGCATTATGTGTTATGTATTACTTTTACTCTTTATTACTAATTGTGTCAGTATATTAATCATCATAAAATAATAATAATACTAACTGCTTCAAAATGCGAATCTCGACTTACAGCTTGAAGCTGTGCAGATCGAAATAGAATTAGATCTAGAAGCAACAGCGGCTATTTTTATGCAGGGATGTTTCAGAGGCCTACGAAAGACGAGACTTTCAGCCTGTGGTTTCACGTAGTCCTGCCAGCATTCGTTTGTAAAACATCGGATAGCTTCGCTCGACTCGGAGAGCTTCGTTCGACTTCGGTAATTGCCTTTTTCGGCGAATGGCTGGAACTTGGTTGGAAAAAACAAGTTCGCCTACTGCAACTACTACTACTACTACTACTACTACTACTACTACTACTACTACTACTACTACTACTACTACTACTTGCGAAGTTGTGGTCTCGATTTTGTGTTCCTGATTCGGCTCTTTCCAGTCCGCTGGACTCTGTATACATGTAAGCAATGAATAACTAATAAGCTTTTAATTTAACTCTGATCTCGAGTTGTCTTGATTTTGTGGTTCTGATTCTGCTCTTTGCAGTCCGCTGGACCCTGTAAGCAATGAATAACTAACTATTAATTTAACTCTGATCTCGAGTTATAAAAAAAAATTCGCTTAGCCTACTCGTTCTTCTCCGGAAATTTCAAGATTCGAATATTAAAAAAGAATAAGCCTAAATATTATTAATTAGAATAGATATAGTTTATACATTTATTTACGTATAAAACAAACAATACAGGTCTAATAATTATATTCAGCTAGTGAGCTTCTTCGCTGCGCGGAGACTGACTTATAATATAATAATGTAGATTAAACCTATGTATACTGTATAACAGTGTCTACTTGGTTCTAGGCAGGAAATGGGCAATGCTATTATTAGCCTTTACTGCTGAGAACTAACAAAATGCAAATCAAGGAACGCAACTATTAAATATGGTCGATAATAATTGTGCTCATATTATGCTCATATTAACAAAGTATACCGTTGCGATATGCTAAATCTGTGTAAATCGAACAGAATTAGAAGCAACAGCGATCATTTTTAATGTCAGCTAGTCGTAGTCATGCAAGCATCATTTCGTAACACATCGGAGAGTTTCGTTCGACTTCGGTGATTGCCTTTTTGGGCGAATGACTGGAACTAGGTTGGAAAAAACAAGTTTGCATCCGGGACGGAGATAATCCAGTCAATTTTCGGGAAAATTTGCAAGAAAGTTCGACCTATTTCGTCGCCTATAGGAGACGAACCAGGTCAACTTTTGAGACGGAATGAGCCAATTTTGCATTAGATTCTTACATTTTTAGAAGAAATTTGCGTTCTTTTTGGCAAAAAAAAACACTTTCCGATTCCTACATTCTTAGTAAAATTCAGTCTTGGTGTTCTACATACTTGTGTGTACGTGTGCGTGTGTGAGGGTGTGTGTGGGTGTGTTTGTATGTGTGTGTGTGAGTGAATGAAATAACCATCTGTTGGCGCGGCTTTATTCGTTACAGCCATCTGTACTGTCTGAACGATGACCCGAACTACGCCGAGGGGGTGAAGCACTATGACCTTGACAGTGGCCCTGAAATTGCAGATGACCTTGGCCGGCCGTGGTCGTTGGACTTCCAGTGCAGGCTGGAGTTTGGGGACCGCTTCGGCCTGTGTGCAGCGGTCAGTGTCAGTAGGCCTATTTTGTTTTCTTTGCCTGTTGTGGAGCACCTCTGTTGTTGTCACGACTATAGGCCTGTGCAGACACCCAGGCGCTTGCTGTTGCTCGTCCACGTGTGATAGTAGAAGTGAGCATGCAGTTGCCTATCTAGTAAGTAGTGTGTGATAGATCAGTATGATTTTTATTTGATGTTACTATCTCTTTTTTTTTCATTTTCAGTTTCATTTAATTTTATTTCATCGTTGTTATATAGCGCTTTGGCTAACTTGAATTTTATATCTAGATTTGTAGTTTGATTTTGGTACCGATTGCTCTCTCTCTCTCTCTCTCTCTCTCTCTCTCTCTCTCTCTCTCTCTCTCTCTCTCTCTCTCTCTCTCTCTCTCCAGTTCCGGTTCCGGTTGAGCAGCAAGCAGGATTACCTACAGCGGTGGAAACTGACTTACAAGATCTGCTCAATGTCACTACGGTTAGTTCGTTCAAACTTGTTTTGGGATTGGGAGGCTGAACTACACTATTTGAACAACATGATCGTAACAGTTCGCGTCTGGAACTGGATCGCTTCGAGGAACTAGCGTGCCTATGGCCGTCGTCACCGCTGGCACCACCGACACCGAAGACGATTGAAAGAACTACAAGACATAAAGAGGCAACCAAACCAACTATGACGACACCATGACTACACCTATACCACTAGAACCAACTGGAGGGCAAGAAGCAACTAAACTAAAAACGATGACAAACCACGAATACCTCGATTTGGACCTTGAGGTGGCGGAAGTTGATGAACTAGCGACATAATTGCAAAGTATCATCATTGGCTGAATAATAGCATGATTCACGAGAATCCTGATTTTCAACCGGAGGGACATTGTGACTAACGGCGAGCAATCTACAGACTGGCGAAACAAGCTAGTAAGCGTATGTTTATCCTGGACGAACACTACAAAGGACAACAACAGACCGAGTCGCATTGGGATATGAATCTAAAGACAGGCGATGAGGGCTGATATCCGAGTCGCGAGAAGACTACAATAGATGGCGAACGTACCTGAGTCATGAGAAAATGAGCGAGCGAGGGATCTACGGCCTAGACCCGAGTGTGACCACGGGGGTCGTAGGGGGACATCGGTGAGAGATCTACTAACCAGCGCCGCGGACATCCATGCTGAATGGACTACGTCTAATGGACACCGTTCACGAAATGACTGGTATAATGAGACAACGAAACGGACAACGGTTTCACAGCAAGACTTCTTGATGCGAGTCTATTCAAAGACAATTATGACATAATTATATGTTGGATAAAAGAGTGCCGAAGAAATGGCCTGCATTTAAGAAAAGAGACTTTGGAGATAATTATGACGTCATTATGTCGCATGAAGCAACATTTTTAAAATTGCGTCATATCTTTTAGAAAAAAAATTTCTTGTAGGTTTGAAATGTCAGTTAGAAATATTTGCTGGTGTTATGGATGTTTAGTTATTTAAACTGCTGTAGGATTTTTGTAGGAAGATACAATATTTTTTTTAAAATTTAGCTTAATAATTATGGAAGTTTCAAGACCTACCTAATTGAATCGAACTATTTCTCTCTTCGGGACCGCAGCACAAGACTACAATGATGTAATATTCACGTGACTTAACAACAGGACTGGAAAACTTGCAGTTTCTGTGCAGGAGAAACAGAAGACAACTTACACACCATTGGCCGAAACAAGAACGATGCCTTGCGAATGGACGTTGCTTGGATAATGTGGACAATGAACAAACAGTCAGCATACAAGAAGAATCATAGTTGTGAGACTGCTGTTCTCAGTGTCCTTGATTGTTTACTTAGACAGGCTGACGAGAAGCTTGTTTCTCTTGTAGCATTGTTAGATCTGAGTGCTGCGTTCGACACGCTGGAACACCAAATACTTCTAGAGAGATTGCGCACTACATTAATTTTGGTTTAAGAGGGACTGTTCTTGAGTGGTTTTCCTCGTACCTCACTGATCGTTACCAGTCTGTTGTCATTGATTGCAATACCTCTACTCCTAGTCCCCTGTTATGCGGAGTCCCCCAAGGTTCTGTACTCGGTCCTGTTTTGTTTTTGTTGTACTCCCAACCACTATCTAATGTAATCACAGCCTGCAACTGCGTGTTCCACAAATACGCAGATGATACAGACCTGTCAAAGAGTGGTCAGGCAGATGACTTCCCTTCTGTTGTGTCTGAAGTAGAAACATGTATTGACAGTGTCCAAGCTTGGATGAATAGCAGCAGGTTGATGCTTAACCCTGACAAGACCGAGGTTATACCTGTAGGCTCATCTTCCCGATTTAAACTGGTCGGCAGCGATTCTGCAAACATCGGCGGCAGCACCATCCCATTTAGTAATATTGTTCGTTATTTGGGTGTCAACCTAAATAGTTCTTTGTCCATGCATGACCACATCAGTACCATCAGTCGTGTGTTCTTTCTTGAGCTTCGGCGTATTGCATCCTTGAGGCAGTTTTTTTCGAGGGATGCATGCACACAGTTGGTCAGCGCTTTTGTGACATCCAGACTTGATTATTGTAATTCAGTTCTAGAAGGTCTCCCCATTGATGAAGTTAGCCGACTGCAGCGTGTACAGAACTGTGCTGCTCGGCTTGTGCTTAAAAAACGGAAACGTGATCATGTCACGCCTCTCTTAATGCAGCTCCGCTGGCTCCCTGTCAATTTCCACATTGAATACAAAATTGCTGTCCTATCTTTCCGTCACTTCGACCAGTCACTTCCACCATATCTGTCTGAGGTACTCACTACCTACACTACAACCCGTTCTTTGCGCTCATCAGATAAAAAACTTGAAAACGCCCAAGCGTCTGCTTAAGACAGTTGGCGACCGGTCTTTTAGTTTTCAAGCACCCAAGGTTTGAAATGCGCTGCCTGCCGGTTTAAGACATTGTACAGACCTTGTTTCCTTTAAGAGCTGCTTAAAAACGCACTTGTTCCGCAAGGCGTTTTCTGTGTAAATAGTATGAACAGTAATAATATATCTACTTTCTCAATGATGCTGTACATGATGTAGTGCGAATGTTGTGATGATGCGTACGAATGATGTGTGTAAGCGCATTGACTTGTTATTCTAATAAAAAATACGTTGTATAAATGCAATTTATTATTATTATTATTTATTATTATGGAAACATAGCCTGGAAATTACGGCCATAAAAGAAGCGAAACATCGCCGGATGCAAGGAGGGTGGGGTGGGTGGAGGTAGGTGGGGGTGAGAAAGAGGGAAGAAGGAAAAGACGAGAACTGAGGATTCTGGATTGGCCATTAGGAGAAAAGAGGACACATCCCTCTGAGCTGGACTTAGACATTTTAATCGAAATTATGATGTAATCATCAGATTACATCAAGAACATTGTTGTTGTTGCATCAATTTTTATTCATCAGATTAACATAAGTTGTACTGATAAAGAACATTAGATTTGACGAATAACTTAGGAAAAGAAACGAGATTTGAATCGAAATTAGTATAAAACAACCTTTTGATCCTTTGTACATTTTTTCGGTAATAGATGACGAATTCACTTGGGTGAAAAACACAAAAACTGGAATGAATTCACAAAACATCATTTCTGTATATTTTGACAGTGTGTTTTTAATTAATAATTTGATAATTGTTGTAATTTTTTTCTCTGACTTTTTTTTAACGAAACTCTCTCTTTCGCCATCCTGATGTTACATATTCTTGGTGAATCACTGGTGGAGAAGTTTTGTGTAGTCTATAATTGTATTGAAGCTGAAACCCACGATTTTTTTTTAACACATGTAGTACTACTATTCTTCAAGTCTAGAACTAGCCACACAGTAAATCGCAGTCATTTGCCTTTATATGTTACAGTCAAAGAATTAACAGTCAATGTTGCTAAATGTACTTTTCATTTTATGGTAAATAGAAGGCAACTTGTGGAAGAGTTCAGACATCTGACATTTTAAACTTTTTAAACTGATATAATTTACATTTGCATAAAAAAATAGCGATACAGGTTGCAATTGTTGTACTTTGTCAAGCTTTGGTTAAAAAAAAGGCGATTTGTTGAAGGTTAAAACAGACATGTTTAAACTAAAAACACAATCAAAGTCGCGGACATTGTTGACGTTTCGGAGAATTCAGGCAGTTGAAAAGTAACTCCCTACTGGAAATTGCATATAACTCTGGTGAACAGGACTGCAGTTTACATAAAACAAAAAACTTATAGTGGTCTTTACAGTGGTAGAGTTTGTAAACATGTAATTGCTAATCGCTGACAAAAGCAACGCATTATGATTCGTCGCGTGACACTGTGTGAGATAGCGCAGGTGACACATGACATAAGAAAACACAAGACCAAGTGTCAGGCGACGGGCCGGCCATTATGATTTTTTTTTCTCCAGTATTAAATGCAATTTGTGAAACATAAAGCTGTATTAGTGTTTTTTTGTTATCACACGACTAGAATTCGCCGTGGTTTTCTGAGACTGTGTAGACAAATATCAGTGAGCTCCGTGTGTTGCAGTTCCCCACCGATTTGTGCAGTATGCTGTGGTGCAGCGACCTTACCACGCCACACCTGTGTAGAACCAAGAGAGGACCCCCTGTGCCTGGCTCCAGCTGCGGCAGAGATATGGTATGTTTGTTTTGCCATATTAATATTTTGTTATCATCATAATTATAATTATGCCATTTTACGGCCGGCAGATTTATTACTGTCTAAATTGTCCACGTTCGAACATACATTTTGTTTGGCTCATTGATAGAGTTGGCTCTTTGTTGATTACTTCCCTTGATTGCATTTGTTTTATTTCCCTTGTCTCAGTGATATATTTTGTCGTCTGCTCAAACCTCAATGGTACTTTTGCGATCATTACGAAATATTTGTCAAGGATTTGTTACGGCCTGGCTTAATTGGAAGGTTCGTAGATGTTCAAAACCTTTGTTTCGATGTTCTCAGACCCCGAACCTATTTTACTAAACCTTTTTGGACAAAAGTAAAAGGTTCAGGAAACTATATTCTGAGAACTTCGGAAAAGAGGTTTTGAACCTCTACGAACCTTCCCATTAAGACAGTCCTTAAAGAGAAGAAACAGCAGGTAAGAAAATACCGAAAATATAATTTGTAAGAGAGCCTTACTAAACGAAAAGCGAAAGCAGGTAGGTCTATTTTGTTGATTTTTTTTTGGGTTCTTGTTTGCACAACAAGGAAAACTGAAACGCTAAATCGGTGTAGATTTATTTTGTGCAAAGGAACTATGTGGTCGTGCCAGTTCATGGTGAAATTGTGATTCTTTTGTCGTTGATGTTGTGTATGGCAGGAGTGTCGGGGACAGCGGTGTGTGTACGTGGGAAACGAGTCACCGGTCAACGGGGGGTGGGGACAGTGGACAGACTGGGGAGAGTGCAGCGTTGACTGCGGCGTCGGCATCAAGCGACGTCGGCGTCAATGCAACAACCCGAAGCAAGTAGACGGGTGTTGTTGTTCTTGTTGTTGGTGATGGTGGTGGAGGTGGTGGTAGAACAGCAAATAAAACGTTATTGTTAATATTCATGATGATTGTAATGGTCTTGTGCGAAAAGACATTTTGATGCTAACAGCAACTTCAATGACAGTGTAATTAATACTATCGCTGCTGTTTTCGATTATGAGGATAGTGATGGTGATGGTCGTGACGACGATGTTGGTGGTGACGATGATGATAATGATGGTGGTGGTAGTGGTAGTGACGACGACGACGATGATGATGATGATGATGATGATGGTTGTGGTGTTGGTGACAACTACGACGACGACGACAACGATGATGATGATAATGATGATGATGATGATGATGTCGTCGTCATCGTCAGGCCGGCATACGGAGGACGAGAGTGCGCAGGAGAGTCAGAGGACTGGGACACCTGTTTGGCCAAGGTAGAATATTTTTTATTTCGACTATCCCACCTACAAAAAACATTTTCAGTTATTTTGCATCATTATAGACACATCATTGTTAGGGGAAAAAAATAAGTTAATTAAGCTGAAATAATGAGTTGCTATAGCCTACGTCTGTATTAATTTTAGGCCAATCTGAGTTTAAAAAACAAACATTTTAATTGATTTTTTTTGTTGGTTCAAGTTATGCCTCATGAAAATTCAATGACACAATGACGGAGGTCTACAAAAACAGTTTCCCACAATTACGCTATTCATACATATTGCTGACTGTGTCATGCATTGTTATTGCCATTACGTTCAGTTTTGAAATATAGTGTAATGTTGTTGCATCAGCAGATTGACAGATTTAGATTGATTGTATTTCGTGTTGAATTCTTAATTAGTTTTCCTTATTTTAATTTGATTAAAGTTTTTAAACTAAGTTTCTTATTTGCATGTGAGCACAACTGAATTAATTGTTTTTGGAAGAAAATAATGTCTGTTTCCTTCTTTTTTTTTCATTGCAGTTCACCTTGCTTGCTTTTGTAATTTTCGCCCTTAAACATGACATTGTAGTGATTATAATAATTAATTGCATTTTAACGTTTGCACTGTTTGATAACACAAGCATGAATTGTTTGGCTTTGAATGCTCAAGCTCTGATTATAAAGAATTCAGTTCATTCTTACTACTGTCAGCCTTCCAGCTCCTAATGGTATTACGAACTGAACTGGTTTGAAAGCAAGCTGATATTCTCTTTATTATTTCAATATTAGTGTTTAGCTGGGTTTTGAAAGAAAGATAATATTCCCGTAATCATTTGAATTATAGTGTTTAAGATTAACATTGTTGTCTCGTGCGTCGGTGATTTAATATAGTTTGATTCCAAAATTAGAGAGCACCTATTTGGTACCCAAACCAAACTGACAATATCGAGATCCTGGCTTGACAAGGGAAATAATCTATCAACACAAGTACGCCCCCTCCCACCTTCCTTCTCCTCCGAACACACCCTCACTCCCTCACCCATTCTGTGTTCCCCAACCATGTTTATGTGCACAATTGAATGAGCAAATTAACTGACAAAACCTCAAATATCCTGACTATCTTACCTTCTCATCTCTTTTGCGTTGCATTCAGATAAAATGTTGAACATGTCAACTTTAACAGACGTTGCTTCCTGTTGTGGGGGCTGGTAGGTAACGGTGCACAGGACTTGGACTAACTGGTCTCCAGTAGGCTTCTGTAACCCTGAAACGCGCGTACGTAGCACCTTTCTCTGCAGTGTGTTTTAGGGGAGGTAGTATAATTGTACCAAAGAGCTTATTACGGAAAGAGGGGGAACTTCCATTATGTCCTATACAAAAATGCGAGACGCTCTCACGGATTATTTCCCTTTGTTCGGGCTGGCTATATTTCATCATCTGCTATATGAATGATCTGTGCGTGGTAACTTATTGAGCCTATGCCATTGCAAAAGAACATTTTTATGGCAACGTTTGCAAAAACCAAACTTTTAACCATCATTATTATTAACATTCCGCTACTGCTGTCTTTTTTTTGTTTTTGATTTTTTTTGTTTATGTTTACTTTTTGACATTTATTAGGTGCTTTTATGCTGCTTATGTGTGTATGTCATAGGTTCGTTTTCTGCCCTGGAATTTATTATTTTTTAATCAACGACAGATATTTTAAAATTAAAATATGCATGACAGACTGTTTTATTTATCCGAAACTGTGTAAATCCGTAATCGTGAGAGAGAGAGAGACAGAGAGAGAGAGAGAGGTTGGGGGAAGAGAGAGCTCTGTCATTCAATCAATTAATCACAATAAAGCACAATAACAAAATGTTTCACTAATAGTGTGAATTTAATTTATATCAGGTGTCCCCCTACCCCCCAACCCTCTCACCTCCCACATCACTGGCTTAATAACGTCAGTCACTTCATGGAAAATAATTAATCAATCAGACAGGACAATCAGAACCTAGACTACAACATTCCACGCAATATAGATCTAATGCGCAGAAATTCACAGATCAGAACAAGTACTGAGTTTCTACATTACTTTTTTTTTCCCGTTTACACTCAAACGAAAAGGGATTACAACAGATCAAGGAACATTTTTGTGCCTAGGTAAGGGGTTATCTTGCACAGTATTTGATCACGAGGAGAAAACAGACTTAATCTAATTTAACTTGTTAACATAAGCAGTTTGACGAAGCCAAACTGCCAATCTGACAACATCTACTTTTGAAATGTAAGCACAAATATAATAGTCAAACAACCTAGAAACAACGTAAACAGTGAGCGACCTTTTGAACGTAAACTGTCAGCAAGCAAACAGTTTTTGTTTTAGCACATAGAATAGATATAACACATGGCTTACTTTACTACAGGCCTACTCAACGCGCAACTGGAGTCTGGGACTGGAGGCCTACTTTGTCTATGTAGATTACATTAGTGTGAGACTTTTCTTTAACACATCATGAAATTAAATTTAAGTTTACTTGTTTATAAGCTTGTAGAAGGCATATTTTATTATATATTTCTTTCAATTTAGGTGATTTTTATTTAATTTTTATCATGGGCTAGTGCTTAACTCCCTCTAAGTTGAGTGCAGTAAATCCACTAATATGTGACTGAAAGTAAATAATTATACATGGAAGGATACCAAAATATCTGTAAAATTTCTTTGAAGACTCAAAGAAAAAAACAACCCACCCTATCCCTCCTGTGAGCCGATACATACTTATTTGCTCAAAGCCGAAGCAGTGCTCCCTTGTTTCATACTCATAGAGAGTGATACAAATAATACAAAGAACAGCAAGTAGTTATAGTCAAAAACAAGAACTACACAATTAACACTAACCTGTGTGGTAAGCACAATCATTATTAGGACAGTTTCAGTCGCTTGAGGGAGGGCTCTTTTGTTGATTTATAGCCTGTTTTACACCCGTAAACACAACATTTTCTCCCCATCTTTGGCGCTCAAACAACACGTTCAAAATAATGTACTTCTCGTCGCCTACGCAATCGATGTGTGTTGGTAATAGTTTCACTGCTGACTGGAGACAGAGGCAGGCAAAAGTCGGCCTCCAGTCTACAATCGCGCGTTACGTTGAGTAGGCCTGTAGTAAAGTAAGCTATGATATAACATGAATCACTGAAGCCTCTCCCCGATTGTTTTAACAACACTGCAGCGGTCTTGGTTTAGGCCTATATAAACACACAAAAAAGAAGTTTTTCGATTGCAATTTACCTTTCTTTGTCTCTTGGAAACTTGAAAAAAAACTTGCCATCACAACTTTTCTTGTATCTGGCATTACGGCAATTGATGGTTGTGCAAAAGTCACCGCCCTGTTTTACTCGGTCGCCTTTTGTCTTTCTGCCACGAGCCATTTTTAGCATGTCGACAAGGGAGCGTAACTCGTATCTTCCGTCTCGCGGTTCTGAACCAAGTTCCCCCTCTTTCTATAATACGCTCTTTGATTGTACTGCGTGGGGGTCTTGCGTTGAACTTCTCCGAGCGGTACAATTCCATTTTCCGCCTCTCATCTGTAGTGATTTCTACTTTCTGGTTTTACCACAATGCGTTCTCTGTGACACTTACCAAAGTTCTATTATTGTATTTTCTTTTCTCTCCTTTGGTGGCGGCTCATTCTCATAATTAATAACACGACATTGTCCAACTTTCTTAGTAATTCTTGCGTCTATTGCTACGTCTTCCTTGTCTGTAATTCATTGCGCCTAATTCTGTTCATTTACAAATTTAACGACAATTTTGTTCCTATGGTCCCTGTGCAGATGGCGTCTGTTTGATTGCCGTAGCTCATTGGTAGAGCGTTTGCCTGGCGCACTGATTAAAACAGTACTCCTCTTTTAACGTCACTACCGTTTAAGGTCACAAGGCGGATAAGATCAATCAGGTTGTTGGTCCCGGCCAAACACCTTCTTTGTACCATTTAGAATTCCTCGCTTAGCGTCACCTCGCATAAGGTAAAACCTCGGATAACGTCAACCCCGTTTTCGTTCCCCAAATGGAGGAGACTACTGCTTAAGAGAAATTGATGTCACAGATGACGTCATTTATGAGATCACTTCCTGTTTTGAGATGGAATTCCATCGCTCTTCTGCCTTACTATATACTATTAAGCTCATTACTCGTGCTTCCCCGAGATCTGCACAGAGACCATTAGCTTCGAGTCTTATTCTGTTGACGCGGTGCTTTCGGTCCATTGACGAATTTATCCCAACTCAAATCCTGTCTCAGCATTGAGTGATAACATGTAGATAGGACTGTGTACATGTCTACATGCTGTAGTTTGTCTTGTGCTTTTTGTCTTCCACACAACGACCTTCAGCCTCCCGCCATACCATCCGTGCCTTGCTTTTCGTTCATTGCAGGGGGCAGTACCTCAGAGCGATTCACCGCATGACCTTCACCGAATCGTCTTTCGCACGGGCCAGCTTCCTGGATTGATCATAATATCACATGGCTTAGTACTCAGATTGACTTCATTATGACTGTGCATGGGAACACTCTACCTTCAGTGATAGATAGGGCTTGCATGATGATGATGATGATATTGATGATGAGGATGTTTATGATGATGAGGATGATAGATGGATGTTGGCTGTGCTTCAGGCATTGCTGTAAAGCGTACGGTCACAGGCTACTAGGAAAGCACTGCGTTAGACGCCCAGCTCAATCATATTTCCCCTGCCCGCAACATTCATTTTGATAAAAAGCGTCATTTCCCCGTCATGCACTCCCACCAAACATTTTTTAGATCATCCTTTATTTATGATCTTCTCCCTAAATCCAATCTAAACGCATATTCTTATGTATAGAGACTGGTCCCCTTTGTTTTTCGTATTTATTCAAGTATTGGGGATGCTTTCTTAATAGCGGTCACGATCTATTTTCTGTTTTATTGATGTTAAAATGCAACATTTCATTATCATCGAAACAGTTAGAGGGGAATATGTTTGACTACTGTAGTTAAACTGAATTTCGATAATTTTTACTCGAAAGCAGGTGAGTATGTAATTCATAGTTTCATTAAGCATAGTATAGAGCTAGTCAAGCGTTAATTTGGGCCGCCATTTTCATTCTTCTATGTTCAACCTGCTCTAAAATGTTATTGTTATGAATGTTTCTTGAGCAATGGGCATGATTGTGCCGTATTGTATTTTCAGTTTCATACTTGTAATCTTTTACATATATTATTAATGTTAATGGTTTTTTTTTAAACTATTATAACTATGTTTTTTTTAATATTATTTTATTTTATTGGTACTTTATCATGAACGTGAAGTGAGATAAAAGTAAGTGAGTAAATTATTTAACTGAGTGGTTGACGGTTTTTTTTTGGTAATTTTGTTGGCTAGCGAGTTAGAAATCAGATAAAATGTCCAGTTTAGCGCTAATGAATAAAATTAATTAATATTTTTTTAGAGCGCCAAAGAAGCCCTTGTAAAATTACGTAATCTCTTTAGCCTGGAGATTAGGCCTTACCACAGGATTAGACTCCCAGCTGCGAGAGAGAGGAAATGTGCACGGCCCTCATTAAGTTGGCCTGGAGAAAAGAGAGGTCTCAAACGCTTTTCTTCCCAACGAGATAAATTTTTTTTAGACCTGTTTAACACCCTAAGTCTAGCTAGGACACGAGGAAGGCAGTCAAACCTTGACCTTAACCCAAATGCTAGACCTGTTTAACACACTAAGTCTAGCTAGGACACGAGGAAGGCAGTCAAACCTTGACCTTAACCCAAATGCTAGACCTGTTTAACACCCTAAGTCTAGCTAGGACACGAGGAAGGCAGTCAAACCTTGACCTTAACCCAAATGCTAGACCTGTTTAACACCCTACGTCTAGCTAGGAAACGAGGAAGGTAGTCAAACCTTGACCTTAATCCAAATGCTAGACCTGTTTAACACCCTACGTCTAGCTCTAGCCCAAACGAGGAAGGCAGTCAAACCTTGACCTTAGCCCAAACGCTAACAGCAGCACTGCTCATTCATTAATTACTTTGGTGAAGAGCTATATTAGATATTGGCCTAGAAAGGTGTGCGTATGTTGCTGCAGCTATAATTAGGCTACAAGCGAACAGCATATCGCCCGGAAAAAAAATACCAACAAATAAACAAACAAACACACAAACATTACAAACAGCACCAACGACAGCAAAATTAAAAATTAACAAATGAAGCTGTTTGTGCGTGACTATTATCATAACGGCAAATGTATTTTTAGAACTGTGAGAACTACTTCGATGCCAGGGCCGGTCACTGCGCTGTGTGGAACGACATGAGAATCCGAGATGGGGACCACGACTGGCAGCCTTATCAAACTGACAAAGGTAACTTCAGCATGATAAAAGAAAGTCCTACTTGCCTCTAATCTAAAATATATTACTACCAACGGTTCGTATAACTCACACATTTTTTTTTTAATATTGTGATTATTGTCAGCTTGTTCACATGTTCACTTTGTTTTATATGTTTTTATATGTGCTTTTGTGTGGTGCTGCAGCGTTGACCAAATGCATTCCTTGTGTATCATTCACTTGGCAATAAATTATCTTGAATCTTGAATCTTGTGAGAAAATTATCACTGCACATAATTAAGCTATACAAGTTCGTTAAAATGCCGTAGCAGTCAAACCTTCAATATAAATACTGTATGATGATGTACTTCGTTTTATTGCTTTCTACGAGCAGGTTATGATTTAAAATTTTAAAATGCATGGAGTCACATATTCCTAAAGTAAGAATAAAACAAAATCAAAACAAGCCTATATGGATGAACAGTAAAACATTAAAAAGTATAAAAAAGAAGCATATGCTATACAAACGATACTTAGCAACTAAAGAGGGAATGGATTACCAGCGATATATAGTGGGAAGAAACTACTGCAACAAAGTTATCAAAAATGCCAAACGAGAATATGAAAAAAAAGTATGTAAAAGTAGCAAAACAAATGCTAAGAGCTTCTGGAAATATGTTAACAGTAAACTACAGTCAAAATGTAGTATTAGCCCATTAACAACTAGTAGTGGTGACACCGCTGTAACAGATAAAGATAAAGCTGATACATTGAATAATTTTTTTGCAAGTGTATTTACAAGAGAGAAGCTAGATACTATGCCGTCTGTTACTAAATCAGGTAGAAGCAATGGTATAAATATTACGGAGGTTGACATAACACCTAAGTTGGTTGAAGACAAATTAAAAAATTTAGATCCTAATAAGGCCCAGGGACCTGATGGTATACCATCTAGAGTACTTATGGAGTTGCATAAAGAACTTTCTATTCCATTGTGTAAATTATTTAATAAATCTATTGGCGAAGGCATTGTCCCAGATGACTGGAAAGAAGCAAATGTAATAGCTATTTTTAAAAAAGGCACAAGAAGCGAACCTAGTAATTATCGCCCTGTTAGTCTTACATGTGTAATTTGCAAGGTACTGGAGGGAATATTACGTGATGTTATAGTAAATTATATGGGTAGCAATAAATTATTTTCTGACTGCCAGCATGGTTTTCGAAAACATAGATCATGTATTACTCAACTTTTGGAAGTTATGGAAGACTTTACACTAATGTTAGATAACAAAGATTCTATTGATATACTTTATTTAGACTTTCAGAAAGCGTTTGACTCTGTCCCCCACGAAAGATTACTCCTAAAAATTGAAGAATATGGTATATCGGGCAATATCATACAGTGGATAAGGAATTTTTTGACAGATCGGACACAAAGAGTTAGAGTTGGTAATGAATATTCTATTAAAAAACAAGTTTTCAGCGGTATTCCTCAAGGTAGCATTCTGGGACCAATACTGTTTATACTTTTTATTAATGACTTGCCAGATTCTGTGCAAAGTACATGTAAAATATTTGCAGACGATACAAAATTATATTGTTCTCCTAAAGATAGTCAAATTATACAAAATGATATAAATGAACTACAGAAATGGACAGAAACCTGGCAACTATATTTTAATACTACCAAATGTAAGGTTCTTCACATAGGCAAAAACAACCCCCAAAATGATTATTACATGACTGTGAACAATGTACAGGTATTAGTTACTAAATGTGATAGCGAAAAAGATTTAGGAATAACATTTGACTCTATGCTAACTTTTGATTGTCACGTTAGTGAAGTAATTAATAAGGCAAATAAAACTCTCGGAATTATACGGCGATGTTTTTTGTATCTAGATAAATCATCATTTGTACAACTTTACAAGTCCTTGGTTAGACCTCTTCTAGAATATGGCAATATTATTTGGTACCCTTTATTAAAGAGACAGTCCGCTGCTATTGAGCGTGTACAAAGGCGAGCAACTAAAATGGTTCCAGGACTGAAAGATATTTCTTACAGAGACAGACTGGAATCATTATGTCTGCCAAGCCTAAAAGCCAGAAGAGTGAGAGGGGACCTAATACAAGCTTATAAAATTTTTAATAATATTGATGAATTAGATACTAACAAATTTTTTGAACTAAACAAATTTGATATAACAAGAAACTCTGTTAACAAATTATTTATTAAGCATAGCCGTACTAATCTTCGAAAACATACTTTTAGTAATAGAGTTGCACCTCTATGGAACAAACTTCCACAAAATATTAAACAGGCAAAAACTTTAAACAGTTTCAAAAATCTTATTGATGAACAAGAGATTTTAAAATCTATAAAATATGATTTTGATAGTTGAGCGTCTTGAGCCGGCTTATATCAGACCTGAAATATATGTGCTAAAGATGGGACATTTAAATAAGCCGTGAGGCTTAATGATCACCATGATCTAGTCCCTACACTACTACTACTACTACTACTATGATACGCTTAGAGTTGCAGCCCCTTTCACCGCCATTTTGAAATGGTGTAATCACCTGAAACAATATTTTTTGTAGGGAGGCAAAACTTTGTGTGTAGAGCACAAGAAGAATGTGTCTTGTCTAGAGAGATCGGATTGGAGGTTACCGATAGCATCTTGGATATAATTATTCTTTATTAGCTGCTGTCTTCTGGGGAATGAGAGAATGAGAGGCATTCTCTGCTGCCAGTGGTTTGCATTGGTGAATCTGAACGACGACGACGATGATGATGATGATGATGATGATGATGATGATGATGATGATGATGATAAATACTTTCTGATTTAGGTGGCATGTGTATTTTCTTTTTCTCAGGATCAAAACCACTTAACTGTGCGAAGTGTTCCGAGAAAAGCCTGCTCATCCAATTTTTTTCCCCCTCTCTGTCCTGTAGTGGCTGAACTGTGTAAGCAGACGTGTGTGTCCAAGCTAACGGGCGAGGTCTTCACCATCGACGTTGAAGTGTCCGATGGTACGCCATGCGACTACGACCACCCCTCCAACATCTGCTACCTGGGACAATGTCTGGTTTGTATCAGTTCTTATAGTGTGTGTTATTTTTGCTTAGCGCTTTACCCCTTGAAAACCCCCGTTGGGGTGCCGGAGGTTTCAGTATAAATAGTATCCTCACTTTCAAGAAATTTAGTGCTTTAAATTCCCACTATCGCTGTCTTTCTCATTTGCTCTTTCTCATTCCTGCTCTGTTCTATCAATCTGCTATACTATCTTCTTCTTCGTTGGACCAGTCACCTACCTTTTTTCTTGAAAATTCTTCCGGGACAAGACTCCTTATTTGTGTATGAGATCTGTTGGATCAGCTTGGGAATATTGGACGCTTTCTGCCAGGTGGTCACTAGGGCTTCCTATGATGTTATTATTTAGCAATGTGGGCATTTTATATGTATGTGCTTTGTTGATAATTATTTTATAATGATGTTTGTATTCTATTTTGTGTTTTTTTTAAACGGGGGTTCGATAAATTAAGAGTACAGCCTCAGCGTCCCCTGCGTGGGATGTCTTTATTGTAAAGTGACTGGCTGGTGGAGAGCTTTCATTTTTACCACTAGGGTTGTTTCAGCAGATCTTTTATGCGGATCAGGGGTTGTCCGGTCCGGATTTTGCTCGGAAGAGTCCGCTGGACCTAAAGCAATAATCATGTAATGTAATGTAATGTAATGTAATGTAATGTACACCTTGAAAGTGCGGTTTCAAACTCGTTTTGCTGGTGAACTTTAGTCACACTCACATTTACTGGCGAATTTCAGTTAGTCACATTTACTGGCGAATTTCAGTTAGTCACATTTACTTGGCGAATTTCAGTTAGTCACATTTACTGGCGAATTTCAGTTAGTCACATTTACTGGCGAATTTCAGTTAGTCACATTTACTTGGCGAATTTCAGTTAGTCACATTTACTGGCGAATTTCAGTTAGTCACATTTACTTGGCGAATTTCAGTTAGTCACATTTACTTGGCGAATTTCAGTTAGTCACATTTACTTGGCGAATTTCAGTTAGTCACATTTACTGGCGAATTTCAGTTAGTCACATTTACTGGCGAATTTCAGTTAGTCACATTTACTGGCGAATTTCAGTGAGGTTTGCTGGCGATTTTCAGTTAGCCACATTTACTTGGCGAATTTCGGTTTGTCAGGTTTACTGGAGAACTTCAGTTAGGTTTACTGGCGATAGGTTTATTGGCGAATTTCAGTTAGCCACATTTACTTGGCGAATTTCGGTTTGTCAGGTTTACCAATTAGTCACATGTTTTGTCGACTTTCAGTTAGTCATATTTCCATAGTGACTATCAATGATTCGTGTCCCAGAAAAGGGACTACTTTACGGCTTGTGCCAGGGAGAGTGGTTGTGTGCATTTTGATTGTTTGATTGTGAATTTCCTTTGTTCATGTTTTCGTGCGCCTGTTGTTTTCAGTGCTTACATTTTATTGTTATCAGAAGACGATGTGTTGTAATATAATGTTTTTTCATAATTTCTGAATAAATTGTCAAAATGAGTGTGTGTATGTGTGTGTGGGCGTGTTTGTGTGCGTGTAGGTGTGTGAGTGTGTGTGTGTGGGTGCTGCGCTCGTGTGTGTGAATTTAAGTTAGATCTAGATTGGTTGGTAACTGGGATATGTGTGAATGTGTGTGCGTGCGTGCGCATATGTGATTATGTGCGTGTGTGTGAATGTCTGCATCGATATTTTTGGTTGTTTTTTTTGTGGTTTTTGTTGGGGTTTTTGGTTTTTAATTGTTGTTGTTGTTCTTCATGTAACATTCTAGATTCCAGACCGACTTGTTACTTTAAAATATGGAGTCTACTTCCATTTTTAAGATTGAAGATTTAATCCCATTACTTGTCCTTTTTGGGAAGATACAAGAATATAAGCATAACAATCATAATTCAGTGTTTTTTTTTGTTTTTTTTAAATAACAGTAGAATTAGGCTTACTAACATTCCAATGTGTAACATTCAACACATATTTAATATATATTCTACACTACACGTTTTACAACGGGTAGCATATTTTCGTGTTATGATGCGAACCATTATGACTATTATTTTACATTTTTAGGAAGTTGGCTGTGATGGAGTTCGAAACTCGACCCAAGGGTACGACTCCTGTGGTGTCTGTGGAGGGGATCACTCCACCTGCAAAACGGTGTCAGGTCATTTCACCAAGGCACCTGTGAATGGTGAGTGTTTCATCTTTCAACAAAACCCTCCCTAAATGGACAGTATTTGCCCCATATAGGCTAATTGCGATGTGAGCGCTGTAGAAGTTTTTATTCACTGTATACTTGCCATTCATTCACTCATAATTGCGCTCCATAGTGAATGAAATTATATTACAATTCCAGGCTGCCTACCGTTTCCTTTGTAAATTTTCATCTTAACTTAGCAAAACCCATTATGAGCTCCATCAATAATTGTTTTATGGGGAAATAAAATGACGTAATTGAATCAAAAGAGGAAAGAATTAAATTAAAAGAGCAACTAAAAAAAGGCAGACATTTAAAACTATTATTAAAAACTGACCAACCAACTGGCTATAAAATACGTAAGTAAGTAAGTTCTTTTATAATTTAATTATTGTAAGTTATAAGTTCTTTTAAAAGTCCACTTAATTAAGTTAGATGTAAGTTGCTAGTTTCCATGTACATGTAATGGGAAGTCAAAAAAAGGTTGAAGGGAAGTTCTTTGAACCTTGCGGATCTTACAAATAAAATTTCCCCACAATCTTTCGAAGTAAAATGTATATGGTAGTAAAAGGGTTTTATTATAATTTCCACGCTCAACAATTCTATTAAAATGTTTTTCAAATTCTATTTCGCATGCAAATTTGAATTCTTTATTAATTTGGTGTTGTTTAGTATAGTTATTATACATAAAGATGTATTTTGTAGGTAAGCCCGTGAAAAAGGTGGTCCAATATTCATCATTTAATATTGTAAACATTGGTGAAAGGTCTTCTAATATACTTGGCAAGCTCCTTACTGTGTCCGTCATTTTTAGACATTTTTATTTTCTTAATTAGAAAATCTTAATGGCTCTGTGTCGGGTGGAACAATCTGAAGTTCTTCTTTTACAAAATTTTTTTGGGGTGTTCTAAGATCGCTTCTCGGTCTTAAATAATATACAGGCGGATCAGTAGATAATGCTCTGTCAACTTCATAAACGCTTAATGACCAAATTGGGTCTGTAGCTCTTCTTCTAGTGTCATTAGCAACTTCTCCAGGCTGATAAAGGTATCTAACAGTTTTGTTCATCAAAGTTAGATCCGGCTGACCAGGCTTTGAAACGGTAACAACGGTCTGTTTCTTTTTAATAGCCTTAACTGGTTTTAATCCTGTAACTCTGGTTGGTTCTGAATTCATTTCCCACTCGAGGCAGCCTAATAACCCATTCTGTATTAGTAGTTTCAGTAAACAACTCCTTTGAATATTGATAAGTGAATAATCTTTCTGCCAGTTGCCGATTAAAGTTTTCTACAATACCCTGTGATCTGTGCAATCCAACAACTCTTCTTCTAACAGTTACATTATGTTTTAACAAAAGCTGGTTAACAGCTCCTTTGAATTCAGACCCTTCATCGCAGTGAATAAGTCTAGGGAACCTTAGAGGCCCTCTTGAATAAATCGCATTTAAGGCTTGAGCGACCTCAGCAGAATTTTTAGTCCTAAGAGCATGAGCGTCTTTAAACCTGGTAGCTATATCAATAACAGTAAGGGCATACCTGTATTTCTTTCTATGTATTTTGTCATGGGGAAGATATAACAAATCTATTTGGTGCGTGTCATTTGGTCGGGAGTTTTCAAATTTTGGTCTTATTATTTTCTTCGGGGGTGGAAGATAGACTTGCCATACAGCTTGCTTCAATAACCATTGTTTAACTGTGTTTGCTGACAAGCCAGTCTTTTCTACTAGTTTATTAACTGCCATCATCCCTTTCCAATATCCGGATTGAGAATAATATAATCTAGACAAACGCGAAGTCATATTTTATTTAGATTTATATTTTTGTTTAACAAGGTAATAAACTACTGTTATTCCAAACACAATTAAAATTAATTCTCCGGTTTCTGACATTGTAGGTGCAATGTTAGGTGTGTAGTAATCAGATAACAGGGGCTGTTTTAATGAAGGTAGTGTTGTGCCAGTGAATAAATAATATTGGTGCAAAGCTTCATCAACGTCTTCAAATGTTTTATCAGCATGGCCTTCTTCTTTCAATCTTTTATTAACAAAATCAAGCTGCATTAGTCTGTTTTTCTCGTATTCTGCCTGATCTTGTTGTAATTTTTCCATTGCTAAGTTATGCCGTTTTGATTCTTCTTTACTGTCCAGTTTTGAAAACAAATAATTTGATCCTGAAAAGGCTAAAGCATTCACAGCAGCAGAACCAAGCACCATTGCAGCACCGGCCATTTTTAATTTAGTTTTTTATTTTATTTGTATTTAAAATGAATTGTGATGACTTGTTAACGCAAGAAGCTATTAATGTCACAGCTACAGGTGTTGACAACGAGAAAAAAGACAGGCTGGTTGCACTAGTAGCTTCCGGAAAGTCAAAGTATTATCTCGATGTTGACTTAACACCTGAGCAAGTACAAAGACTGAGGCCTGAAGAGATCATTATATTACATAATAAATATGATAAAGTCCTCGGCGCTTTAATGGTTAAAAGTTTAGGGCGTTCGATTGTGAAATTATATACCAAAGCTGTGTTGACCTTTGTTACTTTAGATTGTGAGAATGATTTATTTGATGATTTGATTCAAGATCCTGTTATTGTCAATGGGATTAGTGAGGTATCAAGAAATCTATATTATAAGTTTGGAAGCTTGTTGGCACCATTTTCAGCCGGGTTAATTACTTTTCAACACATAAATTTCTCTGCTATTAAAAATGGACTCTTCCAATCCGGAGATGGATATGGAGAAGGAGACGGAGGTGAAGAATTCGGAGAACCAACAGAACCCAGTGACAGTCACTAAACAAAAGAGCCTAGGAAGAATTGCTGCTGGAAAGAAGTTAACAGAATTTAACAAGTTACATAGATGGAACAGACAAACAAAAGCAAACATATTAAGAAAAAAGGAATCACCTAAAGAAGAAACAATAACGCAACAAACATTAACAACAAATAAAGAAGAACCAATACAATCAGTACAACCAGTACAATCTTCAAATAAGATATATTATTTATGTATAGCCGGTGTAGTGGGTGCAAGTGGGTACATAATATATATAATATATAAATACCGCCAAGGAAAAAATAAACTGAAACCCCCAAAACCACTTGTAGAAAATGAAATTGAATCATCTCCATCATTGAAGCCATCATTAGATTTGTTTTCAATGCAGTAATAATTTAATATTATTTTTTTATTATATATAAAATGAGTGTACCATATGAACATACAATTGTTAATCTTGGATACCATAGTGTTGTCTTAGTGGGCTTAAATACAGCTTATGCTATGATTGCAAAATCTCTTTTAAAAATGAAACCTATTGAATTGGGGAAAATGGATCTTTCAGATGCTGGTAAACTGGTTGGTATCTTTTCATTATCGTTATTTACTCGGGACTATCTTGTTAAACAAAAGATAATTCCAGCGGATATAAATGTGTAATGTTACAACCATAATGTAGTGTATTTTTAAAAAAAAAGAAGGGTTGTAATTTTTTTGTTTTGACCAAAGACTCAAGATATACGAATATATATTATATTATTATATTTAGCAAGTTGCGGATTCCCAGAGTGTTTTGGAGCGCTTTTTAAAAAGCTCATAAAACAGCCATTATATTGCAATAAAAGGCCTCCTTTAGAAACTCTTTGAGCTTTGGCGTTCAAGGCCCATAATTGCTATCTCTTAGTGAAGGAGTATAGGTACTTAGGATTTGTCCTGACAACTTGAAGTCGCAATGCACATCAATAATATAAATAAACAAACACATTTGTTATGTTATTATGATAAGATAAAGTTTTATTCACAGATCATTTTGCATTTTACAGATTTAAAATCGGATAAATAGAACTGAAAATACGTTCGATCAAATATGTCATGGTAATTGGATGAATTGCTTTAAACAAAAGGCCAAAAAAAGAGCGTCGTTAAATTTAGAGAAAATTCGTTTTTTCTTTATATCTTTTTTGTTTTTAGAGATATAAGCTTGATATTTTGCAGAGCATTTCTTGAATACAATACAAATACACTGATTTCATGTTTGTAAGTATGTTTATGAAAAAAAGTTGAAAAACATGTATATTTATTATTATGCTACAGCAATGTTTAACGAAAACTTACTAATTATGCGACGCAGGGTTTTAGTCTAGTAAGTCTAATTGATGTAATGTCTATAAGACAAAATTAACAGCATAAACGTCTTAGTAGAAGAGTGTTCTGATGATTATAATACTTAATCAAACTTAAAAATGCTTTTTTTTCCTTTTCTTTGCATCCTATCTATGTACATATCATAAATACTCACGATGCCAAACAAGCAGCAAACTTAAAATCAGATTCTGACAGTTTTCAGTTAGTCCTTAATTTTTTTTTAAATTTTAATTAACATGGTTAAATTTTTAAATGTTGGCACAATTTATATAATGTTTATGAGCACTATTGGGGAGAGGCGGGGGGGGGGTTATGCGGGTTAACATCTTAATCTTTATGCAACGCAAAAAGCGTACGCTCGTGGCAAGTTTTAATGAAAAGGAAATAATCAAGTTATCAACACATAATTTGAAATAAATAATTTCAATAAAGATTAAATTTTTGGAAGTAAAGTGTCCTGACATATTACACAGTCAAAATATTGGTGTTTTTTATGTGTACATTTATTTATTTATTTTATGTACACGCCATAGGTGTATGCATACGGGTTAAATTAAAAAAATACAAACTGCAAGACTAAATTAATATTTTAATTAATAATGTTCAGTTTGTCCATTGTCCAAATAAGATTTTTAAAGAACACTGAGCACCATTGGGATTGTTCTGGGAGTTCTTTTCCTTGCTTAAAAGTAAAAAGCCTTGTATTTTTGGAAGTTCGTTTCAATGGCCTTGAATTCTTCTTGGTCAAGTTGGAAAAATCTGCCACCAGAAACAGGAGTCGGAGGTGAGCTCAGAAGCCAGAAGATGTACTTTGCCTCCAAGATGGCCTTGTCCTGCTTTGGAGGCCACAAAAAGCGACCAGCGGCAGCACTTGCATGCATGAAGTCTACTTCAACGTGGCTCTCTGTTGACAAAGAAAGGATAGTGCCTGCAAAAGAATATAAGACAAAATATAGTAAAAATGAAATATGATACAATTCAAATTAAAAATATACAAAGAAATATTGCAACAATAATAATAATGGATGATAAACTTAGTAATGGAGGATGACACATAATTTAAATTGTGATTACATTTGAATGCCTTGAACTGATGTTAGATATTCAAATGATAATTATAAGAATGACATTTGTTACAATTTTATTATGATGGATGATGTGAAACTTGTTTTGTTAGTTGCACATTTCTATGTAACCTATCCTTACCTGGAAACCATCCGTTGTCATAGGCAACAGCAATCCATTGTCCAGAAGTAAGCTGGTCGTAGCTGGGCAGAACAGGAAGACTTGCTGGGCTCTCCTTCCTTCTTTTTGGTGGTTGGTTCTCCGAAGAACAATGTTTTCTTTTCGTTCCCTTCTCTTCATTTTCTAGAAGTGCCTGCTCCTCCTTTTCTTTTTCTTTCCTCAACATCTTTCCTATGCTTTTCTCGAAGTAGCTTTCCTTCTCTTCTTGCTTTCTTAAGATGAGCGGACCTTTCTTTTGCATCCATTCGATCGAGCCATCCAAGAATGTTTTTTCTTTGTGCTTTTAACATGAGGATAGTTGAATGAAAATGCAAAGTGGCATGCCGTCTGCGCTTCATGCTGGCATCCAGGGTGCCAAAATGTCGCTCGCATGCCAGATTGTCAGCACCTGAGCCTTTAGTTCTGAGAACGTCTTCATCTGTAGCAGGCCGACAATACTTTCCACCAGGAAGGAAGTCACTCAGCTGGTTGCTTATGATTTTCAAGCATGCTTCAGCCATTTTCTTCAATAGCAAATGCAGAAGATCTTCTCTGTCCGGATGGCGCAAAGTCAATGCAGCTGTGAACAGGAGGTTCTGATGTGCTGGCTCTGTGTCAAAGAGGGAGAACTCCTCCTCCAGGAGTGTCCGAGGTTCAGCAGCAACATTTCGCAAGTTGGACTCCATTGCCTGGATGGCCCTTGACAAGTTCAAGTAGTCGAGACTTGAAAGCATGTGCTGTCTGTAGGGCTCACTGACTTTCACATAGAACATAGCATACGCTTGGAGAACAGTAACAACCCTGGAATCTTTCAAGTCAAGCATGACTGACTTCACTTTCAGGTTAATGTCTTTTGGAAGTCGTTTTTCAAATGCAACAATGTCATCAACATGGTGAATAAGCTGGGCAGAACATTCAAACAGGCCATTAAACCTATTGTCTTTGTAGTCACCAAGAATGGACTTGATGTTACGTAGTCTGCATTCTGCCAACCACTTTGATCTCACCCCACACCTGTCATCACCATTTGGTCCAAGTACCTCACAAGCATTTCTCACTACACGTGTCGCCACATTTTCAAACCTCCATGAATGAAACATGCTTGCAGTATCCCTGCCTAGTTTCCTCCTTCTATTTCAAATTGCTTTTGTGCTTCACTTGTCACTTGTTGGCATTCTTTTTTGAAACCCAAGGAGCACATGTATCATACAGTGCATGCTGTGAACTACAGTGGGTGGCAGGCCAGAAGAAGAAAGTTCTGTTTGGATCCATTCATCCAACTGACGATTTGATAATTTCTCATTTGCAGCACGATCTGTCATCACATATGATACTTTTGCTAATGTGTTAGCTTCCCAAATCTTATCTGAATTTGTTGACACGCGTGCATCCCTGATCTCTTGAAGATGTTTTATTGTTGTGTCTGTTATAGCTTGTCCTGTTTCTCTCGCTACCTGTGCAAAGCCCTGAGGTAATACTTCCCCATTTGGAAGTGAAATGCTAGTGTTCAAAATGTTGATTTTCTGCCTCTGAGTGCCATCTTTTTTTATGCCAAAGTTTTTTCTGCATCGAGTCTGACTGAGAAGTAGCGTTTGGCTAAATATTGAGCCTCATCAGCCATTCGCAGAACTGTCTGTCTTGAAGGCAGGTCAATGTTGCACAAATCAACTTTAAATAAGGCGCTCGGCAACAGCTTTGATAACTGGGGAGACCTTTTCAATTCCAACCTCCAAACCAATCAAATCGTACACACAAAGGCGCAACTCGTCGGCATAAGCATCTCCAGAACCACCGAGTTCAACATCATGAAATTTCAGCATTTTTTTTTCTAGCTTTGCATTTTCTTTTTTCAGAAGTTTTACTTTTGTCTTCAGTTCTTTGACCACATCTGCACTTTTTGATGACTTCACCTTAAAATAGCTTTTCATTCTTCGTTCTTTTACAACATCTTTATTCTCAACAGACAGACTGGCCTCTTGAATATCAGTAAGTTTGGAATCTGCTTTTCTTAGCCTTGCAGTTAGATCACATTTTTTCTGTCGTAGGTTTTTTATTTGTGCTTTCAATTTGTTTTCTCTACTGAGAACATTTTTTCTTCTGAAATATCTATTTTGTCTATCCAAATTTGCTAGTTGATCTTTGGCAGAGTTGATGTTCTTTTGAAGAGAACTAAGAAATTTGATTTTTTGTTGAATTTGTGCCTGAAGGACATTGCAGCTTTTCTGTTCATCAGAAGGATGAAGTCGCTTACTTGGTAAGGCAGGGTTTGACTCAGTGTCACAGGGTGTCTGTGTCCTAACATTAAGATCAGGAGCACAGATGTTGCTAGATGCAGGTATGGAAGTAGCTTGATCATCAGATGGTAGGTCAAAAGGTTCATCAAGGTATTGTTTTAATTTAGCTCCTCTCAGTTTGCTTTGTTTTTCATACACACGTTTAATTCTTTTCCTCAACTTATCTACTTCAATCTCAGCTGAAGACCAAGTTTTAAACCAAATTGCAGCTGTATCTGAATGCATCTTAGCTGTATCTCTATAAATCTGGCAAACATGTCCGTTTGTAACAAGATGTGGGACTCCATAACGTTCTTGTAGGGCTTGGTAATCCATGTTACCTGGGGTTAGAAAAAGGAAAAAAACTAATTAGTGTCTGTAGTTGTACTATTTATTATGTGTGTTTTGTTATGTTCTCCACCTCCCATTTACCCCTTCAACCTTTTAAATACGTTTTCGTTACCCATAAATATTATCTAAGCCTCACCCCTACCCTACGCATACAAACACATCCATCCATGAAAACGAAAGCAATTACAATTATAGTTCGCGATGTGCACGCGACATCCATTAGGCCTACTGCAACAGTGACATAGACTAAGCCTTTAGGAAATTTCCGCTGTTTTTTTCCTTTAAAAATAAACGAAATAAAGACAAATTCAAAAATATAAAT
Source organism: Oncomelania hupensis (assembly GCA_036898135.1). Lineage (NCBI taxonomy): Eukaryota > Metazoa > Mollusca > Gastropoda > Littorinimorpha > Pomatiopsidae > Oncomelania > Oncomelania hupensis. The sequence continues at coordinate 9,624,912 of CM072512.1, forward strand.
ATTCCAAAGGATTTTTAGCGACAACTTGTGTCAAACTCGGGTACATTATTTTATTTAGCGAATAAAATAGCGTTCTAAACTCGCTAAATGATCGGCAACGTTTATACTATCCGCCATGCTTGGAAACTAAACGAGCCAATCGGAAAGGTTGACCGAGTTTCTTAAACCAATGGGAAACAAGAGTCTATGTCATCGCGAAGGGTTCGAAGTACTTCGCTTTGCGTCTCACGCGAGCGCAATGCTTATGGCGATCAAGATGAAAAATCTTACAAACTCCTTCACTATTTTTTAAATTACGGCGCTTAACGGCATCAATCTTAAACAAATTTATAAGACATGAAAGATAAATGATGTATCTACATACCTGTACAAGGCGAAGTGCGGCGACCCAAAGAATAGTCACAAATTGAACAAAAACTTTGCACAAATGGATCTCTTCAACAAATAGACTGATCAACTCGGAAAAAGAACCGATATGAAGAGAATACTCGTTTCTCATTGGCTGTTAAATTTCATCTCGTAATTCGCGCTAGTTTCGTAGCTGTACGCATGTGAATGAAGCCAACGGAAATAACGGCGACTCAGAATCACGACTCGCAAACGGCTGGAAAAAAACGTTGTGTTTCCGATTTTAATCTAAGAAATAAGCGATATATACAAAAATAAACTACATGCTTATTATATCAATTTAATCAGCATTACATTCTGCACACATTCATACTTTAGTTTTTTGTGTGGGATAAATAGTAAGGAAAAAAATCATTGTTAGCTGCATCAACCCTTCTCTGTAACAGCTGATCCAACACTTTTAGCTCAGGGGTGTGCATTTCAGACAAGTAGACTGTCTGTTGTGGGCGCCCTAGATCAGGTTGTGAAGAAGGGTAAAGGCAAGGTCGTCGAGATTTTGAGGACCATGTGGAGCCTTGGAAAGATGAATATGTCTTTTTTCTTTAGACTGTTCGATGCTCAGGTCAAGCCGATGCTTTTGTATGCTTCAGAAGTCTGGGGGGCAACTCAGTTTAAAATAGTTGAATCAGTACACCTTTTTGCTTTAAAAAGACTGCTGAGTGTTGGCCCCCAGACGCCAAATACAATGGTACATGTATACGGTGAGACAGGACGCTATCCTTTATTTATAGATAGTACTATCAATGTCTTGCGTTACTGGCTTACTGTACAGAGAATGGAACTATATAGAATTCCACGTCAGGTATACGAAATACTGTATATTTCTATGAATAACCCTGATAAAAACTGGGCATATATGGTTAAAAGTATACTTGACAATTATGGATTTTCATTTGTTTGGTCAAATGGAGTAGGAAATGAAAAACTGTTTTTGAAACTGTTTAAGCAAAGAATGATTGATTGCTACTACCAACAATGGAATGCTAAGATTAATGGGAGTGACAGGTTTTTGATGTACCGTTCTTTCAAATCATCTTTATGTCCTGAGCAATATCTTATTCAATTGACGATTAGTAAGTTTCGTATAGCATTTACAAGATTTCGCTTGGGTTTAAATGGTTTGAAAGTAAACCAACGTTATACTGTGGTTAACCCTTTGTGTACTTTTTGTGATGAAGTTGAAGATGAGACGCATTTTCTTTTCAGTTGCAAGATGTATGATGATTTGAGGACTAAATATTTGTCTAAATATTTAACTGTAATGAGGAACTGCCCATCTGTGGTAAAATATTTGGTATCAAATGAAAATTCTGATATTACAAGAGATGTGGCCATGTATATATTCTATTCGATGAAGAAAAGAGAACAGTATTATAACGCTTCGGTAATATTGTAGGACACCCCGACTATTATATACTCAGATATATAACTCTTCATTGTTTATGCATTTTTGTTTATGCATTTTTGATATTTCTGTTTTGTTTAATATAGGTTGCATGTGATTAACCCCGTGTCTACAGGCCGGTGGCCTTATCTTGACGCAAATAAATTGAATTGAATTGAATAGTTGCATATTATAGCAATAACAAAATATCCAAATGGAACACTCAACAAATAGAACACTGATAAATACTCTTAACAAAATTAGCGTATGCCCTATCGTAATTTGAAAAAAGAAACAAAAAGAAAAGAAAATATACATCATTTTTAATGTTGCTGATTTGACCTCCAAAAGTAATTTACATAAACTAAAAAGAATTTTCATTAGAAATATTTTTGTTGAATGTACACAGGCCTAATTTGATGTTCAGTGTAGTATTTTGTATCCGCAGGTAAACTGTACGAGTCGATCGTTTACCTACCGAAAGGAGCCAGGAACATCGAGGTCGTTAAAAGAGGCAAAGCGGCCCATTTTATAGGTAAGGGGGAAATTTTTTCCATACAATCTGTCAGGTGCTGCCACTAATAGATAAAATACGTGCTGGACCGTAACGGGTGCAAAGTTCTCGCGCGTGCACTTCTGCGGTCTGGGGTCTAGAAGGAGTTCATATGTTACGGTCTTGGATGAAACTCGTAAGCGCAATATATATTTATTACGTTGTTAACCCAGTAATGTTGTCTTGTGAAGTACTAGATCTTTGTTAACAAAAATTTAAATGATATTACCACGATGACGTCACTCAGTTGGATATATGTAATGATGATGATGATAACAGATAACAGAGTGAATTTATCCAAATGACATTGTATGTGTGTGTATATATATTCAAAACATCAGACACTGCACACTGCTGCTCCCATTTATATATATTTTTATTTTTAACACTCCAAATTTTTGCCCCTCATACAGGGATTCATCATGGGTATCTGGCAACGCACAAAATGCCACGTTCTTGATTAAGCTAATAGAATAATAAAATATTTTTTTTAAATGAATAATGATAGTCCTTTTTTTATGTAAAACATTTTAAATAACAAAATAAATAAAAAATAATAATAATAAATAAAAAATAATAATAAAGAAACGGTTACAATTTAAAAAAAATAATTAAAATAAACTTTAAAATAAAAAAATAAAATAAATAAAACAATTACAAACATACATACCATCATATATATATGTAACTTGGAAAATTTAATTCTATTATCTGTTATCATTATCTTCATCATCTTCATCATCATCATCATCATCATTATGGTTGTTCTTGCAGCGTTGAAGGAGGCAGACTACGGGCGGTACCCCCTGAATGGCGACAAGAAGAGAGAGACGTCACGAGAGTTCATACTGGCTGGGGCTCGCTTCGTCTACTCCAGCAAGTTCGCCTTTCAGAGTCTGCGTTCGCGTGGTCCTATCTATGCAAATTTGGAGGTCATGGTGCGTATTCGCTACACTTGTTTATTGTTTTTTTTTAAATTGATTTATCTGTTGTTTTGATCATCGTTGCATCATTATTTTCCCAACTGGGGGTGCAGGTGGGATAATAGTTCTCACCATGGCCATAATTGAATTCGTTCAGTCGTTTCTTTAAACAGTTCCTACGCTGCTACCGCTGAAGGGATTTTGAGGAAGGTTGGTATTATGGGGCGCCATGTGTCCATTTATTCTATGTGACCATTCTATACATAGAATAAATTCTATGCACATAGAAAGCATTCTATGCACACAAAAAGCATTCATTAGTTGAAATTCCATTTATAAAAAAAGAAACCAATATTGTAAGTCATAGAATAAAATTCTTTGTATAGAATAACATTCTATAATATAGTGTAAAATTCTATGTCCATAATAAAATTCTATGTATAGAATAACATTTTATAATAGAGAATAAGATTCTATGTATGTAATACAATTCTATAGTATAGAATGCACTTGTATGCATAGAACTATATTCTATAACATAGAAAGAATTCTATTACAAAGAATGAATTCTATAACATAGAATGAATTCTTTAACATAAAATAAATTGCATGACATAGAATTAATTCTATGTGCATAGAATAAATTGTATAACATAGAATTAATTCTATAATAAATAATGAATTCTATATGCATAGAATGAATTCTATGACATAGAATGAATTCTATAACATAGAATGAATTCTATAGCATATAATGAATTCTATGACATATAATTTATTCTATAGCATAGAATGAATTCTATGTTACAGAATGAATTCTATGTCATAGAATTCATTCTATGCTATAGAATTTATTCTATGTTATAGAATTCATTCTATGCTATAGAATAAATTCTATGTAATAGAATTCATTCTATGTCATAGAATTCATTCTATGTTATAGAATTCATTCTATGTCATAGAATTCATTCTATGTCATCTTATTCATTCTATGTTATACTATTCATTCTATGCTATAGAATTCATTCTATGTCATAGAATGCATTCTATGTCATAGAATTCATTCTATGTTATAGATTTCAAATGAAATCAATATAAAAACCTTTTTTGAAATAGTAAAAACTGGGGCACTGTCAAGGTATAGAGAACATTTTGTATGGCATGGGACTGTATTGCAGAGATACACATTGCCACATCCCATCACCACACCACATCACTCTACATCAATGGCTGACGTACGTTCCTAATGCTATTATGCTATCCATTTTATTAACGGAAGGAACGATACATAAATGTGGGTGTTCTTACAAAGGGAGGCCAAATTCTCAACAGAGCTATTTAGCTGAAAATAGGTTATGGGGGGACGCCTGGGGTGAAATAGTTTTTTTTTGCAATAATTATTATGTCTCATAGTTGTATCGCAATATTCGACCTTTAATTATATTAATTATTGCTTTTTATGAGTGTACAGTACGGTTATTTCTTCCGTATTGAGCAAAAAGAACTGATTATTTAATTAGATTTTGTCACTATAAACCCTTACAGAACCTCAGCACATTTTAATGAAAAAGTAAGCACGCAGGGGCGGAGGGGGGGTGGGGGGAGGGGAGGGTGTGACGTCAATTTTTTTTATTGCTATGCGGTCTACTCACACTGCTTTGAAGTCGTCTGCATCAAGAAACCTAAAGGCCCCGCCACACATGCCGATTGTGCAACGATTTTGTTTGCGATCCGATCGCGAATGCTACGTGATGACGTCAGAACTACTGCTTGCCTGCTGTCCGATTTGCATTCGACTCGGTATCGTGCGATTTGAGCCTGTTCTAATGTCTGATAAAGCCCGCAGAACCCTTGGCACGTCAGCCATTTCTTCAGTTCTCGAGCGCGTGCACATGTCCCTTTATTCCTCATAGCCTCGTTTCACAAAGAATGACCTAGTTGCGCATAGAATGAACATTCTATATTATAGAATGCATTCTATGTTAAAGAATGCACATTCTATGTTATAGAATGGATTCTATGTTATAGAATGAACATTCTATATTATAGAATGCATTCTATGTTAAAGAGTGCACATTTTATGTTATAGAATGGATTCTATGTTATAGAATGAACATTCTATATTATAGAATGCATTCTATGTTAAAGAATGCACATTCTATGTTATAGAATGGATTCTATGTTATAGAATGAACATTCTAAGTTATAGAATGGATTCTATGTTATAGAATGAACATTCTATGTTATAGAATGAATTCTACATTATAGAATGACCATTCTATGTTATAGAATGAACATTCTATGTTATAGACATTCTATGTTATAGAATGGATCCTATGTTATAGAATGAACATTCTATGTTATGGAATGAACATTCTATAAAATAGAATGCACACATCGATCACATCATCACATCACATCACTGCATCACATTGCTTCATCACCATCATCGTGAAAACGCACCACCACATAAAATCACATCACATCAACAAATCATCACATCACATCAGCCGACATCACAGCAGCAGCACATCTTCACATTGCAGCAGACAGCACATATCATGGCATCAGTGAATCAAATCACATAATCTAATCACCCCACCCCTCCCACCCATCACATTTGTGGTGCAGTGTGGTGTGATTTAGAGTGATGTAGTGTGGTGATGTGATGTGGTAATGTGTATGTATATATCTGCAATACAGTTCTATTATGCCTTAAAAGTGAGTGAATCAGACCACATCATCACATAACCTAATCACTCCACCACACCTACCCATCACATTTGTGGTGCAGTGTGATGTAGAGTGATGTGGTGTGGTGATGGGATGTGGCAATGTGTATATCTCTGCAATACAGTCCCATGCTATAAAAAATGTTCGCTATACCTCGACAGTGCCCCAGTTTTACTATTTAAAAAAAAGGTGTATGCATTGATTTCATTCTATAACATAGAATGAAGTCTATGACATAGAATGAATTCTATGACATAGAATGAATTCTATAGCATAGAATAAATAGTATAACATAGAATGAATAAGATGACATAGAATGAATTCTATGACATAGAATGAATTCTATAACATAGAATGAATTCTATAGCAAATAATGAATTCTATGACATAGAATTTATTCTATAGCATAGAAAGAATTCTATAGCATAGAATGAATTCTACGACATAGAATTCATTCTGTAACATAGAATTCATTCTATGCTATAGAATCCATTCTATGTTATAGAATTCATTCTATGTCATAGAATTCATTCTATGTCATCTTATTCATTCTATGTTATACTATTCATTCTATGCCTATAGAATTCATTCTATGTTATACAATTTATTCTATGCACATAGAATTCATTTTATGTCATAATAATTTATTTTATGTTAAAGAATTCATTCTATGTTATAGAATGAATTGTATGCACATAGAATAAATTCTATGTTATAGAATTCATTCTTTGTAATAGAATTCATTCTTTGTAGTAGAATTCATTCTATGTTATAGAATATAATTCTATGCATACAAGTGCATTCTATAATATAGAATTGTATTACATACATGGAATCTTATTCTCTATTATAAAATGTTATTCTATACATAGAATTTTATTATGGACATAGAATTTTACACTATATTATAGAATGTTATTCTATACAAAGAATTTTATTCTATGACTTACAATATTGGTTTCTTTTTTATAAATGGAATTTCAACTAATGAATGCATTTTGTGTGCATAGAATGCTTTCTATGTGCATAGAATTTATTCTGTGTATAGAATAGTCACATAGAATAAATGGACACATGGCGCCCCATAGGTATGTGTACGAGCGTGAATTAGGATAGGTACATCCTGCAAGCAGACTTTTAGTAACTGGGCGTTTTTTCATTTATTTTGTTGTTGTTGTTGTTGTTAACATTTTTTTTCTCTTTAGCTTGCTATTTGTAAGTTCAGCATGATTTTGAAGGGAGGCCACTGCACCTTTGTTTCAAAGACTCGGTCTTTCGTTTCTGGCTTCTTCCCTTCCAATTAAAATTAATATTGTCTGCTAGGGCAGTTTCAACCCCTCTCCAATTCTCCCCCACGCAAACACGTTTGAGAACGTTGCCACGGGGCGCATAATACTTTTTATTTTATTTTAAATGTAAAAAAAAAAAATTTTTGGGTTCAGTTTTTTTTATTGGCTACAATTTTTTTTTTGGGGGGTGGGGGTTATTTTGTTTTACTATTTCTTTCTTTTTTAAATTTTATTTTAACTATCGTACTTAATTAGTATTTCCTATTCTTTATGTTACTTTAATATTCATTTGGAATATGTGCGGGTTGGATCAGCTTGGGAATATCGGATGCTTTCTGCCAAATGGTCACTGGCTTCCTATAATGTTATTATTCGGCAATGTAGGCATTTTATATGTATGTGTTTTGTTGATATTGTATAATGATGTTTGTATTCTATTTTGAGTTTTGTAAACGGGGGTTAGATAAATTAGAGTATAGCCTCAGCGTCCCCTGCGTGGGATGTCGTTATTGTAAAGTGACAGTCTGGTAGATTGCCTTCAGTGTTAACACTAGGGTTGTTTCGGCAAATCTTTTATGCGGATCAGGGGTGAGTCCCCTTTCGCTTCTCTGGTCCTGATTTGGCTCGGAAGAGTCCGCTGGACCTACAGCAATAACCATGTAATGTAATGTAATATGTGCGGGCAGTTGTATCCAGACGAGGACTTGAGCCCAGCCTCCGTGACGTACGAGTACAGTGTCAGCAAGGACGATCATACGTTGGAACAGCGCAAATATGCCTGGCGTTACAAAGAGTGGTCACAGTGTTCTGTTACTTGTGGTGAAGGTTAGTTTCCATCAAAACTGTCAGTCGGCATCATTACTGTATTCTTTACATTGTAGTTTATTGAATGTATTCATAAGGAAGTTGTTTCATTTGTTTTTGTTTTTTTTTTAAATTAAAGTGTACATGCGTTTTATGGGTGTATAAGTGTGTGTTTGTAAAAAAAAAATTATGAATGCCTAAAATTAATATTTGTTGATGGTAAATGTTAGTTGTGTGTGTGTGTTTATGTGCGTTTGTACTTGTGTGTGTTAACGTGTGTGTGTGTGTGTGTGTGTGTCGATGTATAAACGCCGTTATTTATTATTTATACGAATTCTTTACTCTGCCTACGTTCATTTGACAGCCACGTTGTTTTGACGTTAAAACAGTGTTCCGTTAGGGATAGGGCTGTGTTAGGGTTAGGTTAAGGGTTAGGGTTAGAGTTAGGATTTGGGTTAGCCTTAAAAATAGACCAATGTCATAATATTTCAAAACAACGGTTTGTGGCGTTTTATGAAATGTCTAAGCGATCGTGTGCTCGTTTGTGTGTGTGTGCGTATGTGACAGAACTGTCGTTTATTTTGCAAACTTCAAATGCGTCAGAAATGGCAGTACATACTTCCTTTGGTAGAAATAAAGTTTTTTTGAATCGAATTGATTTCAAAATCTAGTATAGTTTTATCACATGCTAATAAAATGGCGTCAAAATCGATTATTGAGCGGGACATAAGGTTTGCTTCGAACAGGAGCTGACCTTCTGACCTTTAAATTAGACAATGCTTTGTGTTTTATGAATAAACATGATTGTCGCTTTTATAATAATAATAATAATAATAATAATAATAATAATAATAATAATAATATAATAATAATAATAATAATAATAATAACATTTATGTATTATTTTTTCCCATAAATATTTGGTTTTATACATCCAATAAAAAAAAGTCGTCACCATACAAAACTTTTAAACAAAGACGAAAAAATTGATACATCAAAGAAGAAGAAGAAGAACAAGAAGAAGATGTCTTTATATAGCGCCACTTATAAAATTAAGCTGAGCTGAAAGCGCATGAGTGCATAAAATTCATGAAACAAGTTTCGCGATCCATGCCTGCCATTATGCTGAAATGCTGTATGACTAAATATTGTACCTGATGTCACAGGTGTGACGTCACTGGTGTACGAGTGCTACGACAAAGACTCGAGCAAAGTCGTGGAGGATGCGTCTTGTCAGTTCGCGAAAAGCCCGCGAGCAGACGAGGCTCCCTGCAACCCACAGTCGTGCTCCACATTCAAGTAAGAACCATACACGCACTTTCGCTTTGATCTTTGGCCGCTTTCGGGCTGTTACTAAGGTTATAAAGGCAGTTGGTCCGAAAGCGACGCTGGCCCCAATCGGGGGTGTCAAAGGCTATTGAGGGTCGACGGCTACACACAGCCTAAGCCTGATAGATCTCTGACGCTCAGCCAGTATTAAGGTCGTCTGTTGAATGGAAACTGGCCTGTTGATCATGACATTTGCAACAAGCTTTATAATACAACGCATTGCCTTATGCGCCTGTGGATCATCGTGAGTGCGCTGAACCAACAGGCACACGACACTTCTAAAAATGGGATTCACAGACAAGCATTCCAATGGCACAGACCTTCGGATATTATACAATACAATACAATACAATACAATACAATACAATACAATACAATACAATTTTTTTTAAATTTATACACTTTTATATCGCGCTTTTCCAGCTCAAGAGATGCTCTGGGCACTGGCCGATACAGGATCTAACTCTGACGCCCAGACGGCTGAGCACACTCCTGGGCGACCGGAGATGGGGAGAAGGGCCTAGGGACCTAGTGCGTGCTGGGTGTATTTGTGTAGCCGGCACTCGCCAGTGTAGGACATGCAATGGAAAGCGTGCGTGCACCAATTGGACCTCGGTTTATTCTCTCAGTTCAAAAGAGCAGGAGCGCAGCATCTCAGGATTTTGTTTTGCTTTTCTCCTCCAGGTCATTAACGGCGTTTGAACCACTGCTTGTACATGCTGCAATGTGATCGCCTGACATTCCAGAACACCACTGAGCTAACTGCCCTCCTTTTGGCCAAACTAAATAATATGTCTGTTTACGGTAACATAAGAAAAAAAAAAAAGGGTCGGTTTGTCGGCTTGCTGTTACTGTTTTTTGTGTGTTTTTCTTTAAAGACCCTTTTCAACCTTGGTTGCGATTATTTTGAAGTTTAAAAAAAAAAAATTTCAGACGATCCCCAAAAAATGTGTAGGGTCGGGCCCAAAAATTATGGTCGGTCGGGATGCCGTAAACAGACTTTAGTGTGTGTGGAGGGGGGTGGGGGGGAGGGAGGCCTTATAGGCCTGCATTACAATAGACCTACAATACAATACTATACAATACAATATAATTTAATACAACACAACACAACACAAGACATCTTTATTACCTCAAACAAGGAATTTACAGAAGCGTATGTGTCATTTTACCCTAAAACAAAAGGCACATTTTAAAGACATAATATCAACAAAACATTACAATGGCCTTGCTACGTTTGAGACGCGCACGACAGATCCGATTATTTTGTTTTGCAAAGCATGCAATAACAGAGTGTATTTACCTTTGGTTTGATTTTGCGTTGTTGTTAGAAGAAGCTTGGGATAATGTTGATAATTTTTGTTGGTCGATATTATTGGAGAATTTTCTAGAATTACTTGTTTACTATCGATCGAAGCATCTAGATAAATCTAGTAATAGCTAAGAGATTCTTCTAACCTAAATAAGGTTATATGATGTAAGACATTGCGTAGTTCCGGTGAAGATGTTTAATTTGATTGGATGTTATTGCGTCATGCTGGAATGTTCGAACTTTTTCTTGATTGCAGAGAGGCTATATAAGTGACGCACTGTGTCTGCTTGAGTAGTGAAAGAGTGATTGTTGGTGATTGATGATGATTTTTGATGATGATCATTGAAGTGATTTTCGGAGAGCGATCTTGTATGCAGTTGTTAATGTTTGCTGAATAAAATTGGCAAACTTTATACGACGACTCCTGCCATGTTGCTGAGTGAACAGGCAGCGTGGATAAACGGATTCCAGTTACATTTATCAAGATTCAAGCATCGGAGCTGAATCAACTGTTGAAACAGACCCCTTAGACGCTTGCTTGACTCAAACCCCACAGACATTAGGCATTGAAAACTAGTGCTTCACACCTGCGTTACAGCCCACGCGCCCACCCAACACACCTTCCCCACCGCTTTGACATGGGTCTTCTATTGTAGGTCTGTCGGGTTTTGTGTGGGAACTGTAGGTACATCTGGGCCATGACCAACAACTGGGGTGAGTGCAACGCTACCACGTGTGGTCAGTCTGGTGTCCAGCTCCAGGGCTACAAGTGCCAGATATACCACATGGACAATGACACCTACGAGGATACGGACACGGACCTATGCCAGGCGGATCCGGCGCCAGAAGAACTCCGCAACTGTTCCGCACCGCCCTGTGATGTGAAGTGGACCATTGGCGAGTGGTCGGCGGTAAGATCTGTAGGGTAACATTGTAAGACCTGTGTGGTAACATTGTAAGACCTGTGTGGTAACGGTGTATGACGTGTGGGGAAACATTACAAGATGTGTGGGGTAACAGTGTAAGACGTGTGGGGAAACATTACAAGATGTGTGGGGTAACATTGTAAGACGTGTGGGGTAACATTGTAAGACCTGTGGGGTAACGGTGTAAGACGTGTGGGGAAACATTACAAGATGTGTGGGGTAACATTGTAAGACGTGTGGGGTAACATTATAAGACCTGTGGGGTAACATTGTAAGACGTGTGGGGTAACATTGTAAGACCTGTGGGGTAACGGTGTATGACGTGTGGGGAAACATTACAAGATGTGTGGGGTAACATTGTAAGACGTGTGGGGTAACGGTGTAAGACCTGTGGGGTAACATTGTAAGACGTGTGGGGTAACATTGTAAGACCTGTGGGGTAACATTGTAAGACGTGTGGGGTAACATTGTGAAAGAAACAGGTTAACATTCTATTGTGTTTGTAGATATAATGAACTCCCATTTCGTCAGAGGATTCTCTCTCTCTTCTCTCTCTCTCGTCCTCTCTCTCTCTCTCTTAGATTACCATTATTTCAGTCTGTGAGTATGCGTGAATATATCGTCACGCTCATAAGATAATTGCCTAACTCAATTTTCATAGTTTCGAGATAAACAATAAAAACATGTTATTTTTTAAACTGAAAATTCTTTAAAGATTTTTTTTGCATATATCTTCACAAAATGAAGTTGCCAATGTATGTTGAAGCCAGTTTTGAGAAACGTGTGTTCGTTTGCCTGCAAACTGATTTAGGCAGAATGAGCACTAACAAAAGCTGAGATAGGCAAGAAGTGAAACTTCAGATAGGCATAAGAAAGTTTTTAAAAGACAAAAACACAAGATAGGCAATATTGATTTTTTTTTCATTTAATCAATAACATAAAGATAAACAAAAAACTTCATGTACTTGCAATGTCAACGGTAAAACATGACAAGCCTAAAGAAACAACACATAGCTTTTTCATAAACCTACACATCTTCTATGCGCTTGCAAACAAAATGTCAATAGAAAGAATCCTTTTTAATTTAACGTGATCTAACAAGCTGTGATCTACTTGCAGCAGTGATGTATTACTTTCCTAGCCTATTCCTATCCTATCCCGTAACTCGGAGGTCGTATTGAGCACCACAGATGATCGTTTAACCAGCTTACTTCATCGTTCCCTGTCTTCAGCAACCCTCATTGTTTCGCTCAGTGTCAAACCAGTCCATTCTCGAATGTTGTCCTCCCACCTCTTTTTCGGTCTCCCTCTTCTTCTACCTCCTTGCACTGTGCCTTGCAGGATAGTCTTTGCAAGACCTGATGATCTGGTGACGTGGCCATGCCATCGGAGTTTCCGTTTTTTTACCACTGTGAGCAGGTCATCGTGTTGTCCAATGGCTTGTGTGATGGTCTGTCGGACTTCGTCGTTGGTGATGTGCTGGTGTAGGAAATGCCCAGAAATCTTCTGTAGCACCTCATCTTCATGCTTTGTATTCTTCGTTGTAGATCTGCTGTGAGGGTCCATGTCTTGCAAGCGTATAGGAAGATGGAGATGACAAGAGAGCGCAGCAGTCTTACCTTGGAATGTAAACTGATGGTCCTGTCTTTCCAAATTGGCTTCAACCTCGCCAGGGCAGCAGTTGTTTTTGCGATCCTTGAGAGGACTTCCTGTCGGGAGCCATTGTCTATTACTTTGTACTTGACTAAAGGCATCATAGAACACATCCTCTCCTCATAAAAAAGACATAATACACAAACACATCTTCTGTGTGCTTGCAAAATAAAAAAAATTTAAACACAAATAATTATTGTTAATGTGATCCAAACTAAAGGTGCAGTAAAGTGTGTACTTGACTGTTGGCATCTTATCACACTCCCCCTTCCCTTACTTTTACCCTTGTAAAATGTTATTCATTTATTTAATTAACTCAAAGCATCATGGAACACTCGCTCTCCTCTTAAAGGTAATTATTAAACTTGCTTAATTAACTTCTGTGAGCTTGCAAAAAAACCAATTATTTGTATGTGATCCATACAAAAGGTAATTCACTTGCAGAGTGAAGTATTACTTTGTACTTGACTCAATGCATCATAGAGCACTCCCTCTCCCCTCCCCTTCTACCTGCACCCAGGCATAGAAAGTCTTTTCCGGACAGGACGTCTCTGTGTGCTTTCTAGAGGTCTAATCAGGGCTGCCATTTCCATCTTAGTGTGAAATGGAACGTTTCAAGTTCTTATAAGACACTAATATCTGTTCCACTTGACCGGGGCTAAACCATGTTAGACGCTCAACGTGAAGCACCTGCAACATTTTTTTTCACATACAGTGGCAATAACTTCCTTGGGGTGATCTTCCAGTTGTGGCAAAGTGTGAAGTTGCAGATGGGTAAGCGGTAGTTGAGCTAAGCAGCTCAAGTCTGAGAGGGAAAAGCTCGAATTCCCACTGGCCCTAAACACTTTGATTCCTACTTCCTGCCCATGCACTTGTCTCTTGGACAACTCTTCCGGGACAAAACTACTCATTTGTGTGTGAGGTCTGTTGGATCAACTTGGTAATATTGGATGCTTTCTGCCAAATGGTCACTGGGGCTTCCTATGATATTATTTGGCAATGTAGGCATTTTATATGTATGGGTTTTGTTGATATTGTATAATGATGCTTTATTCTATTTTGTTTTGTAAACGGAGGTTCGATAAATTAGAGTATAGCCTCAGCGTCCCCTGCGTGGGATGTCTTTATTGTAAAGTGACCGGCTGGTAGATTGCCTTCAGTGTTACCACTAGGGTTGTTTTGGCAGATCTTTAAGCGGATCAGGGGTGAGCCCTCTTTCACTTCTCTGGTCCTGATTTGGCTCGGAAGAGTCTGCTGGACCTAAAGCAATAACCATATAATGTAATGTAATGTCGTCTTCCTCACTTGACGAGGAGGACTCAGGCTGGTAGCTTCCCGCGCTTCATCGTCACATTCGTGGGGATCTATGGACACACGCATATACAGATGCATCTATAAATAAATATGCTCGATATTTTATGTAACATAAAACGAGAACAATGGTTAGCAATGCTAAATGGTAAATAGCCAAGTATTTTAGCTTTATTTAACGTTTTTTTACAGTCAGTCTGCCGTTTAAGACAAAATGCCTATCTCAGCTCTGTCTTAATTTGCAAATTGCCGATATCAATCGCTTCACATTGAAGATGATGCTTGGAACAGCATTTATAGCCATTTTCCTACAACACCTAAGAATAACAAGTTCTAAAATTGATTACTTACCTTCGTCTTCTGATTGAAGTATGTTTTGCAACATCTCTGTTGCTTTTTCAGCCCAAGATTGTTCAATGCGTCTGGGCGCCGCCATATTGGTTGCAAAATGCCTATGTCAGGAATGAGATAGGCAATTTGGCATACGAAGCTTTGGCGACCGTTACGATTTAGATAGAGACTTGTACTCTCTAGCACAGATGGCTTGTCTTCCCAGGGCTTTGTTTTTACCCCTACTGCACAACTGCCTAAGTCTGAGTTAGGCATTTATGTTATGAGCGTGACGATATGTACGCATGTGTGTTTCGTTTGTGTGTGTGTGGGTACACGTGTGTGAGTGTATGTATGTGTGTGTGTGTATGCTAGTGCGTGCCAGTGTGTCTGTGTGAATGACTCGGTGAGTGAGGGAATGCGTATGGAATGTGTGAGAGTGATTGATGATGATGATGACGACGACGACCATGATGATGACGACCATGATGATGGCGTGACGACGAAACTGAAGCCAGACACTACACAGCTGCTCAACCAAAGCTTTTCAGATTTTGAGGTTAGGTCAGCCAGGCTAGCTATAAATAGCTTTGCCGATGCTTCCTTTCACTGGAAGGTGGGGTGCAGGCAAGCTATAAATAGCCCGCAGCATGCAAAACGTGGAGGCACTGGAAAGTGCTGCTCACATAGGAATTGAGCTGGTGTGACTAAGGATAGCCATTGTTGCAGTGCTCTACCACGTGTGGCAAGGGTCAGCAGACAAGGACCGTGTACTGTGGCGATCCTGACACGGACTCGGATGACGTTTGGTGTAAAGACGTCCCCCCACGTCTGTCACAGTCATGCCAGCTTGAGGCTTGTCAAGGTAAGCGCATGTACCGATGTCGCAAGTTACAACAAACAGGTCAAAGTTGCATGTTTCTCCTACAGATCAAAGCAGACTTCTTAGCCGGGGGTAGCCTGGCCGCGCGGTTCGTTTGTCGCCGGTTTCCGACGAGGGTCGCGGGTTTGATGTCCGCAAAAAAAGGCGAACAAGTACGTGACTTAGATACGAGGTTAATCAAATCACTGAAGGTTTTTTCCACGTACTCCGGTTTGCTCCCGCCGTTCAATAATGGTATTGGATGCAGTCAATCTGAAATTTCAAAAACAAAATTCGATTTTTTTCGCCCCGTTTTCTATTAACGATCTCTCTGCCTTTACGACACATGTGTGAGTAATTGATTTGTGTTTGTTTTTTTATCTTGGAGTGTGTGAAACATGTAAGCGTGTATGTTGGTACAGATCGCCGCGCTTTGAGTCTGGTCGGTAATTGGGGAAAAGCGCGTAGATAGCATCCAGAATTATTATTATTTATTAGTGTAGTCCTAGCCTGTGCGCGCATGGACTTTAAAGATCCTGACCCTCATATGGTGTCATGTCATTTCATGACGGGGTGATCAATGCCAGCTAAATAGAGACACCCACAGGCACTATGTACCTACCTTCTGCACCATCCCGGGTCGTTTAGGATTGGGCTTAGTTGTCTTTGAGTGAACCCCCGTTGGGGTGCCGGGGGTTTCAGTATAAATAGTATCCCCACTTTCTGGAAATTTAGTGCTTTAAATTGTCTCGTGGGAGTTTAGGTGTTACTGGGCTCTGCACAATGGAATGCTGTAACCCTCACGCTTTATCCTGTGGGAACCGCTAGTGAGTCACCCTGTGGATTACTTTAATAAATTTATTTGTTTAGCTCGGTCTGTGTTAAGGCTGGGATACAGAGATAGATCGAAAAATGGTAAAAGATCACTGTCACACTAGCTTTCACACGGCTATGAATCATATGTAGTCCAGCCACTTGATAACAGTTAAAATCACACATTTATTTCTTCTACTCTATACAATATCTTCGAGGTACTAATCTACCTTAAAAAGTCTTAAGTCAATGCAAATAATTCGATCGCTGATAGTCTAGGCAGCTGTTATGTTTTCATAGCGCACTGGCTACTAAAGTTCTTGAAGATTGGACTACTGTGGTCCGTTTTACTATAGTTCTGAAGAGTGGACTACTGTGGTCCTTTTGCTATCAGTTTGGGTGCACTTTTGCGTATGCACTTAACTGTCACGTAGTGGGTTTGAAGTCCTTCGTTGAGGTAGCTTCTGGTACACGCTGTGTCGTCGTGTAGTTTGGTCCCTTGCCACGCTGTGGGGTCTTGCAGGGTGTTTTCCAGGGTTGCTCCCTCAGTCTTGTGCTGTAGGGGCTAAACAGCCAACTCGGTTTTCCTGTGGAGTTGGGCGCACGTTATAGCTCGCCTGCTCGTCTGTAATATAAGAGACGAAATTCTGCACAACCTTGAATAATAGGTTTGTGCAGAGCGTCTCACTGAAAGCCAAAGTAGCCCTCAGTGATAGCTCCACATCTCTATACATAAGCGACGAACATTCTGCTACGTCCGTGGTCCACTGGAATCTCAACTCTAATTTCCTATATATACATAAATATAAATCGTGGCTAACTATACACATAAAGAATTAATAATATTATAAACAGTCACTGGTACAGCCACTGGTCTGCAAACATACATATAGGTTCAACAACAGTGGTTCCGTACATAATTCAAGATGGCGTAGGCCGGTCGTGCTTAACACGTGTTCGGCTTTTCCACGTGGTAAGGCAAATTCGGATTAATAATTCACATCTATGCATGGCAAATTCTACAAACACAATTTCAACAATAATATAAATATATCACGATGAAACAGAAGTATGTTCATTTACCTGTTTGACAAAGTCAGGCCCCGTGGCTACTTGATAGAATTCTAAGATTCTCAAGTCCTGCTTCCTGGTCTATTCAGTGGAGGTATTGCTCTACTCAGGTGTAGCTGTGTACCCTGTGGCGTCTTACTCTCAACTGACCTAATACTTGGTTGGGACTGAATCAGCCAGAACTGGATCTAGCCGCTCAGCCTGAGTCCTGATTGGATACAACGTTTCGATTCCATGCACACAGTGCTGACGTCACTACACTGCCTGCGTTAAGCTCGCGGTGTGTGTACCTCCGTATACTGTAATCGTCTGCTGTGTAATACACTAACTTTCTAAGGTTACAATGACTAAACAAGGCTAAATAGTAAATAGGCCAGGGTAAAACTAGTCATCTCGTCACATAAATTCCCACTTTCGCTGTCTTTCTCATTTGCTCTTTCTCATTCCTACTCTGTTCTATCAATCTACTATACTATCTTCTTCTTCGCTAGACCAGTCACCTACCTTTTTTCTTGAAAACTCTTCCGGGACAAAACTCTACATTTTTGTGTTAGGTCTGTTGGATCAGATTGGAAATATTGGACGCTTTCTGCCAGGTGGTCACTGGGGCTTCCTATGATGTTATAATTTGGCAATGTAGGCATTTTATCTGTATGTGTTTTGTTGATATTTATTTTATTATGTTTATATTCTATTTTGTTTTTGTAAACGGGGGTTCGATAAATTAGAGTATAGCCTCAGCGTCCCCTGTGAGGGATGTCTTTATTGTAAAGTGACCGGCTGGTGAAGTGCCTCCAGTGTTACCACTAGGGTTGTTTCGGCAGATCTTTTATGCAGATCAGGGGTGAGTCCTCTTTTAGCGAAGTTGTGGTCTTGATTCTGTGGTCCTGATTCGGCTATACTGGTCCTGATTTGGCTCGGAAGAGTCCGCTGGACCTAAAGCAATAATCATGTAATGTAATGTAATGTCTTTGAGTGTCAGACGTTGCGCCTGTATCGAGCAGCTTTGAGCTGGACTAGCGTTACATAAGAACCACGGCATTAATAAGAGTTCAGGTAGAAATGTTCTTCCCAACAACTTCACCTGTGTTTGTTTGTACCGCCGTTGTACCTTAGTATAGGGCGGTTTACCGGAGTCAGCTTGTCTATCACTCTGTTAAATTGTACGCTGTTGATCCAGCAAGAGCGTTGTACAAGCGGTAGCCTGAGACCAACAGTGCGTTCTTACTGAACTCCATTTTGTAAGGCGAATCCTCGCTTGTTTCAGATGTGCCAAGCGGCGATCAGTGTCGCGACAAATACCACTTCTGCGCCATCGCTAACGGCCTTGACCTCAAATGTCGCTCCAAACGCTTCGCCTCCATCTGCTGCAGCTCCTGCCAGGACAAGCTAACCGCTGCCGCCAGAAGTCCCAGGCTGTCCCACTGGGACCTATACCGACAGCGAATGTTACTGCAGCATTCTCAACGCTAAACGATCACTGCGCGCGTTTGCTACTATAGGCAGACAGAATGCTATAGGCTACATACAGTCTCCCTTTATAAGCGGGGACAGGCAAAGCGTTTTCAACACTTAAACTCGCCCAGCACAGTAGGTAGGAAATAATACAATCGTAAAGCTCTAGCGCCATACTGGGGGCAGTGCTACATGCCATCTGCGTGAAGAGAGGACCCCAGGATCACAAATTCCAGCTTCACAGATCATTTTTAAATTCACAGTAAGAGTTGCCCCCACCTGAAAGAATACCTTTCCCCTCCTCCACCTCCCTCCACTTCTCTTTAAAAAATAAAAAATTAAAAAAAAAATAAAACCACCACCACCTCTTTTGAATAGTATGGCTTTGATCTAAACCGAAACATTCATGTTTTGCCTAATTTTTAATAGCAACAAGGTCGATTCTAAACATAGCACCGCTGTGAAATTACGGTACGAATTGTTTGATAACTAACGAAACAAAGTCTAAAATTCAAAGCTTAGCGGGCGGTTTGAACAACACCGACCCATTCTATTATCTTTTCACGTGACAACCGTGCAATTTCC
This sequence comes from Oncomelania hupensis, assembly GCA_036898135.1. Classification (NCBI taxonomy): domain Eukaryota; kingdom Metazoa; phylum Mollusca; class Gastropoda; order Littorinimorpha; family Pomatiopsidae; genus Oncomelania; species Oncomelania hupensis. Next base: position 9,644,653 of record CM072512.1, read on the forward strand.
CAAGGAAACTCATTAGTCACTCAGGCACAAAATACATCATCATCCTTGATTGTTCCCAGACCCTTTAAATAATGTGTCTTGCGCTTCCTAACCGGTCATCCTTTATAAGCGAGGACGGGATTTAAAAGTGTTGATCAGTAATACGAGTCTGGAGTGTGCTGAAGTGACACTAGAATTCTTTTCTATAGTTCGCACTGTAAGTAGCACGCTGTACCGAAGATAGCAAGTTGCGGATTTGGATCACAAGGGCATTAATTAACCAAGTAGAATGGATCGGCGATAGCAAAAAGAAAGTGGATCCACGATAGCATAGCGGTAGCAGTAGTAGCGTACAGCCCACGTATCGTGAGACAGACGTGTCGCGTAAGAACGAACCATGTAAGCTTCCTTTCCGTCAAAACAATTTAGGCTCATTATGGTAGGCGGTGGAAGTTCCGCATATAATAAAATAGGTCTTCTCAAGACTGTATTTTTCGATGTAGGCTAAATGAAGATGTTATATGTTCGTTGGTAGGCGGTTTGGGAATAAGCCGTTTGAGCGGCCTTTTCGTTTCACAGAAAGATGCAGTCATATCCCCCCCCCCCCTTTCCTTATTTATCATACAAACTAGTGGTTTTGTACCCTGGCAAGCCAGGGTACACAGGTTGCTGTTTAAAATGTAGACAGAGAGACAACTGTTGTCTGCGAGTTTCATTTGGACGATGATACCTCCCCATATCCCCCTTGATAGCTCCCCATACTCCCCCCCCCCCCCCCCTGATATCTCCCCGTCCCCCCCATGATGCCTCACCATACCCCCTTGATACCTCCCCGAACCCACTTGATACCTCCCTAAACCCCCTTGATACCTTCCGTACCCTCCTTGTAACCTACCTGTACCCTCCTTGATACTTCCCCGTTGATCGTTTCGCAGGTATGGATGAAAGGAATCGACCATCACCATACCCCCTTGTATATACCCGTATCCCCGTTATGCCTACCCATGCCCCTTTAAACCTACCCGTAGCCCCCTTTTACCTACACGTACCACCCCATCCCGATCCTTGGTAATAATAATAATAATAATAATAATAATAATAATAATAATAGTAATAATAATAGTAATAATAATAATAATAATATTGAATATAGAATAATACAAATAGAAATCATAAAAAACACCAAGGTTTTAAAAGAAAATTTGATATAAGATATAATAATAATAATAATAATAATAATAATAATAATAATAATAATAATAATAATAATAATAAAGGTAAAAAGCCTAAATTAAAAAGAAAAATATCCATATTGTAGTGTTAAAAAAAAAAAATTCCCCGCGTGAGACTTGATCTTGGGTCTCCATCCATATTGTAGTGTTAAAAAAAAAAAAATGCCCCGCGTGAGACTTGATCTTGGGTCTCCCTGCACGGTAGGCGGAAGTTTTACTAAGTAAGCTAGCAAGGCTTCATAGAAAAACCATCAATTTTTTGGTCTATATGGGAAAACATGCTGAAACCTCAATTTGATTTTTAATGGAAGCGCGCGGAATGAGGCTATTGCAGTTTGTGGACATTTTGTTTATTTATCTCAGAAACGGTTAAACGTTCGGTAAGGAAATGTCGACTATAACGATTTCGCTGGTTTTGAGCGTACTGCAGGCCGATCCGCGGGGCCCAGCACCTGCCCAGATCAGCGTCCATACCGGACAAACTTTATAGTAGAAGCGAAGAAGGACTTCCGGCTAAGCAATTTATATATATAGATGGCTGTGGTTTATCATCTACCGCCGCGCGATCGAGGATCCACTTTTTATTTGCTATCGCAAAGTACCATTGTATTTAGTCAATGCCCCTGTGATTTGGACAAAGATTAAGTTCAGGTGAATTGTGATCGCTATCAATTGTTTTTATATAGCGCATTTTTCCAGCTGAGCAGCTGCTCAAGGCGCAGAAAGAGGTCTATGAGTGTAAAAGCCAGAGAGGCGGAATTTGTTGAAACAATCGCGTGTGTAGGAATCTTACAGAATGAAAACATTGACTTCCATTACAGCAGTAAGGATGTATTTTTTCTTTGGATCAGAAAGTGTGCCGACGCCGCCCAAGGATCAGTGGGCCAATAAGACCTAGTGCATGCTGGGAGATATGTGTGGTTCGCGTCTAAGACATGAGCGTCAGGATCTTTTTAACAAAATAGAATGTATGACAATACCCCGGTTGATAGGAGAACTCTCATCCGAAGGATTAGAAAATCAATGCACCCTGTCTTGCAGGTAATGGCCAAACATGTTGCTTTGGATTACAAACAAAGACAAGACACACACGCAAAAGAAACAGCCATTTATATTGTGCGGTAACGCGCGGCATAGCACTTGCAATAGAAACTGTTGCCATTGACGGTTAACTTCAAAAGAATGCCCACCATCCTCCCCTCCCCTGCCCCCATCCCTACCCCTTATGTCTGCGATACCAGCTTCGCCACTGTAGTTGTGGCGCTGTTTGCTATCACAAAGACTTGAGATAATCATTTCATTGCCTGTGGTGTATGCAATAAGAGGTAGTGGATCTGGTGAGTACTCAATACGGACCAAATTCAATGTGTGATTAAACTTGTGTTTCTATTAGTGTATCTGATGTTTGTATGTGTGTATGTAGGTATGATTATATGGATGGATGGATGGATGGATGGATCTATCAATCAATCTATCTATATATCTATCTATCTATCTATTTATCTATCTATCTATCTGACTGTCTAACCTTTCTGTTTACTCTATCTGTATGTATATCTATATAATCTGTCTATATAATTGTATATGTCTAATCTATATGTACATTTATGTGTATAATGTGTCTGTCTATACAATTATATCTGTCTATCGAAATAATTCTATCTGTCTAATCTATTGTCTATATTCTGTTCTATCTATCTATCTGTCCAGCATTCTGGAGCTAAAAATATCGGCTCCCAAAGCAGGTAAGAGACAAGACCCGAAAAAACAATTGCTCGTAAGGTTTTTCATGTTAGGTTGATCGAATATAACTAATAATAATAATGTGCTCATGCAATACAGTTGATGAACAAGAGTAAGAACAATTAATGCATAAAATAAAAGTAAAAACAATTAGCCTGATAATAACTAATCTTAGCTGCTTTTTCCTTTAATGAATCTTCTACCTTGTTATTTTTATGCCTGTGTCTGTGGTGAGTGCTGCTGGTGATGTATGCCTGTGTTGGGTAAATGTCTATGAACTGAATGTATGTGTGTGCATGGGCAGTGTGTATGTGCGGATGGTGTCGGGGGGGCTGCCGCTGTGTTTTGTGCAAGTTGTTATTGTTTGTAGTCATCCTCATGTATATCAGATATTGTTGTGATTTTTTTTTAATTATTATTATTATTTTTTTTTTTTAATTAGAGAGCACTAATACCCCCATTTTAATTGCCAAATCTGGATAAATAAAGTTGTTTGAATTGAATTGAATTGAATTGAATATACCCTACCCTACTCCATACACCCAAGACGCATTGATCAAGACGTGTTGTTCACTCAGAAATAGTGTCGAAGGTCACACGACTACGCTATGCGTTAAAATCAGGGGAAATGGTTAGTCATTGTTTATAGGGTCCAGCGGACTGCAAAGAGCCGATCAGGACCACCAGGGGAAAACACTCCTGCCGCAGCGAACAAATTTAAACTTTAGGGGTTGGTTTGAGCAACGAACGAAAGCCCACTTCGTCACGGTTTAATGTATTATCAAAGCCCACTTCGTCATGGTTTAATGTAATAACAAAGCCCACTTCGTCATGGTTTAATGTAATAACAAAGCCCACTTTATCATGGATTAATGTAATAACAATGCCCATTTCGTCACGGTTTAATGTATTATCAAAGCCCACTTCGTCATGGTTTAATGTAATAACAAAGCCCACTTTATCATGGTTTAATGTAATAACAATGCCCATTTCGTCACGGTTTAATGTAATAACAATGACCACTTTGTCATGGTTTAATGTAATAACAATGCCCACTTCATCACGGTTTAATGTAATAACAATGCCCACTTCATCACGGTTTAATGTAATAACAATGCCCACTTTATCATAAATTAAAGCAATTTTAATGCCCACTTTATCATGGTTTAATGTATTAAAAATGCCCACTTTATCATGGTTTATTGTAATAACCATGCCCACTTTATCATGGTTTAATGTAATAACCATGTCCACTTTATCATGGTTAAATGTAATAACAATGCCCACTTTATCATGGTTAAATGTAATAACAATGCCCACTTTATCATGGTTTAATGTAATAACAATGCCCATTTTATAATGGTTTAATGTAATAACAATGCCCATTTTATAATGGTTTAATGTAATAACAATGCCCATTTTATAATGGTTTAATGTAATAACAATGCCCACTTTATCATGGTTTAATGTAATAACAATGCCCATATTATCATGGTTTAAATTAATAACAATGCTCATTTTATAATGGTTTAATGTAATAACAATGCCCATTTTATAATGGTTTAATGTAATAACAATGCCCATTTTATCATGGTTTAATGTAATAACAATGCCCATTTTATAATGGTTTAATGTAATAACATGATTGATTGATTGATTGATTGATTGTTGCTTTAGGTCCAGCGGACTCTTCCGAGCCAAATCAGGACCGGACAACCCCCGATCCGCATAAAAGATCTGCTGAAACAACCCTAGTGGGAAAACTGAATGCCCTCCACCGGCCAGTCACTTTACAATAAAGACATCCCACGCAGGGGACGGCTGAGGCTTTACCCCAACTAATTGAACCCCCGGTTACAAAAACAAAATAGAATACAAACATCATTATAAATTATCAACAAAACACATACATATAAAATGCCTATATTGCTAAATAATAACATCATAGGAATCCCTAGTGACCACCCGGCAGAAAGCGTCCAATACTCCCAAGCTGATCCAACAGACCTCATACACAAACAAGGAGTCTTGTCCAGGAAGAGTTTTCAGGAAAAAAGGTAGGTCATTGATCTAGCGAAGAAGAAGATAGTATAGCAGAGTGATAGGACAGAGCAGGAATGGGAAAGAGCAAATGAGGAAGACAGCAACAGTGGGAATTTAAAGCACTAAATTTCCAGAAAGTGGGAATATCATTTATACTGAAACCCCCGGCACTCCAACGGGGGTACTGTTGCCGCAGTGAATCGGTCATGCCTATAAAGGAAAGACAGGTTTTCAACTGGGGCTTTCACTTTTCCCTTTATAGGTTAGAACAATCTACAGTGGCAAGTTTGCTCATGACCCCAAGGGGTAATGTAATAACAATGCCCACTTTATCATGGTTTAATGTAATAACAATGCCCATTTTATCATGGTTTAATGTAATAACAATGCCCAATGACAATGCCCATTTTATCATGGTTTAATGTAATAACAATTCCCACATTATCATGGTTTAATGTAATAACAATGCCCATTTTAGCATATACCCGTTTTCGACCCAAAAAAAAAAATTTATAAAACAAAAAAGTCTTCTAATTTGGGTCTTTTAACCAAGGATCCACTTTCAACGTGTAATGCTCCAATGCTTGGAGGTTTACACAACCACCGCCGCTACTCTGTAGGCTTCACGATTACACAGCAGATGACGCTGTGTAACCGTGTCTGGAAGTGTAAGAACTAAACTCGGCCCTGGCGCTTCACTGAGTAATTACAAACTTTCTTTCACACTTCAGCCTTGACCAGACAAATGTGATGATTCACATTTTAGCGAAAGGCATTTTAATGGTTTGTCATCTTGTTTTTCCCCTATTTCTTTACAGTCAAATATTCTATATAGTGACGCAACAAATCTGGCATTATACGTCATCGAACACAAAACTTGACTTCTAAAGTGGAGGATACCAGAGTTGTTGTGAAACTAAACTTATTTAAAACAACAACAACGACAAACACAACAACACTTAAAGCATCACGCAAGTAAGCTTACCTTTAAGTTTGTACAGTTTTAGCGATGTTAGGTACTTCACAATAGCTTATTTAGTTGCTGGCGCGCATTGACGTTGAGGGAATTCAAACACGCATAGTACTGGATGATCACGACCAAGATTTGCCTCTCTCGCTGACAAAAATGGCACAACTACGTAATGTGTTTTTGTTCGTTGTTGAAGTGCAGATGTTCTTCGAGATTCCTGCCACGAACCAACGTGATAATGTCCAGGAGGTGGATGAAAACCAATACTATCTGCCCATCTATGAAACAAAACTGTGGCAACATGGCCACGCAGACATTGGTGTCCTGTTGGCTATCACCCGCTACGACTCCGCTTCAAAGACATGTGGTATTGTAAAAGCACGCACGGGCGTTTTAAACGCGATGGCAGTGTCTTTAGCGTTCCAGAAATATAACGACTATCTAAAATTGCAGTGCATGCGTAACAACGTGTCCGTGATACAGCTTGGTTTCGTCATTTTGGACGCTTGCGATCTGGACGTGGCGGCCGCTAAACAGGCCACGAAATTTGTTCCTCGTACATCGTGCGTGTCAAGGACGGGCCAAGTGGCATCATGCAGTATAGATAACAACACCACGTCCTTCGACGTGCAGCTTTCGTTCGATATTGTAGGAATAGTTGGACCCCATTTCACCTCCCAGCTCCTTGCTGTGCAAAACATTCTGGGCTTCTATCAGATACCTATTGTCAGCTTCCTTTCTGCCAGTGAAAACATGATTGAAATGACGAGCGGGTTTACTGTGCTACCTCCCAACACTCATCAGTTTTCCGTGATTGCCTTGTTCATCAAACGCTTCCAGTGGTCCTACGTCAGCGTCGTTTACAGTAGCAACACCTACGGGAATCGGGATTCCAGGCATTTTACAATTCAGCCAAGGATAATTTGCATCGCAAAATCATTTAGAATTTCAACCATGCTGACGTCATCTGCTGAGGTGCAGACGATTGCAAAAGCGCTGGCAAAGTCTGAGGCCCGTGTCGTTCTTATGATAGTGGACCTTATTTCCACGGTGAAACTGGTGATCGAAGCAACAGGACGCTACGTTGCTCCAGGTCACATCGTATGGATTGGGGACAACACATGGGCCTTCAATCTAAATGAATTCGAAGCCATCGAGCACCACGTTTACGGCTCTTTTTTCGCGTCTGTTCACACATTAGCGGACGACGAAACGGTGAAGTCGTTCAAACATCTCAGACATCCCAGTCCATGGTTTGATAAATATGAGCAAAGGCGTTCCTACTGTAATTCAACGGGTTTAAAGGACACTCGCACTTGCCCCGGGGACATACTGGACCCCGATTTGTTGAATAACAACAGCGTGGCGTCAGTTGCTAGCATTGTGGACGCCATTGCCGTTTTCTTTTCGATCCTAGTATCAATGGTTACACGTAAGGAATTACTGTGCCCTGATGGTCCGGAAAAATGTATCACAAGATTTTTGTTCTCGGATGTATTGAGGAGCAAGGTAAAGTACTCTGATCCACAATATGGCGATTATATTGACGTGTTCGAACTCGTGGGTGAGGGTTTGCGAAAAAAATCAGACACATATTCCGTGAAGCAAATCATTGAGATCAGTGGCTCTATTGATAGTAACATCATACAATATAACATTGAGAACTCGGAGAGTGAATTCAATGTTACTTGGAAGTACCATGGCCACACCGTTCCACATTCACGCTGTCATGAAGAACGGGACTGCCTAGTCAACGAGATCTTGGTACCTCAGACACCGGAATGTTGTTTACAGTGCAAGCCTTGCGGGCCCAATGAAATCCCTGACACCAGCAGACAAAGTTGCGCCAAATGCCCCGCCTTTAGTTGGATCCGCACCAACTCCAAAAGAGCTTGGTGTGCGCCCATGGAGGATGTGGGTCTGTACTGTGTCTATTTTAGCGCCTGTTATTACGAACAGCCCTGGATCATCGCCATGCTTTTTGCGGCTTTTCTGGGATTGGTGGGTTGCGCTCTCACGACCGCCTGTTACGTTTACTTCCGGGCCACCGACGTCATCAAGAGCAGCTCTATAGAGCTGTCTTTTTTGATGTTGCTGGGGATCACCGTGGGCTATGGTGTGATACTGCTCGTCACCGTCAAACCCAGCGTGGCCAAGTGCTTATTGGAGTACTTGCTGTTTTTTACGTCATTTTCACTGGTGTACGGCGCTATGCTCATTCGAGCCGTGCGTATCTATCGCATCTTCAGTTCAGGCCGCACCACGAGGCTGACGATGATCAAGAGCAAATCCCAGGTGGCCTTCGTGCTGCTGATCGTGCTGGGTCAGCTGCTGATCTGCCTCCTCTTCATCACCTCTAGGGACGTCAGTTCCTGGTACGTCAGGGTGCCACACAAGTTGGGGGCTCTTAACAGCTGCCGAATGCTGGGGATGGGGATGTTGATGTCTGGACTCTACACCATTTTGTTGGCCTTGCTGTGCGTGTTTCTAGCCTACAAGACACGCACCTTGCCAGACCGCTTCAACGAGGTTCGCTGGATGATCTCGTGCGTGGGCACTACACTGATCACCACCGTTATTTTCATTCCTGCCTACCCCAAAGAGGATGTCTACGAGACGACGGGAGAACTCATTCTGTGCTTGGTGCTGGCTGTCAACCACACGTTTGCTCTCATCTTCCTCTTTTTTCCTAAGGCCTTGGACATCGTCTCTGGACATTCACAATTAACGCGGCAGTTCACAACTACTGTTCAGTCTATGAACCAAAGCAGTCAATGGAGCAATACGCCCAATTCCTCATTCAAAAGAATACAGTTCGTCAATCATAGTGTATCTGATCATAGTTGAAACGAGGGATGAAGGCGCTGATCGAATCAGTACCCTCTGTTTTGAGTGATGTTTGACTCACATGCATAGCAATGTGAGCCTATGTTCTAACACCCCCATCTCCACCCCCACCACCCACCTGTCCACCCACCCTCCCGCAAAACAACAACAACAACAACAACAAAACCAACAAAAAACTGCTTTTGTAAATCTGTGCGGGATGAGTCCTGAAGAGTGTAAAAATGACATTTTAAAAAACATTATTCGTCTATCCTCCATCCCTCTGTGCAAAACTTGCAAGTGGATTATTTTCTCAGAACCTATTTCAACTATCACAACCAAACTTGGTAATATTGTGTATACCTATGAGACCTCAAAAACGATCAGTTAATGACTGACTTCACATCAAGGTTAAGGTCATATGATCAACAAATATTACTTTTTTTTTAAAATGACAATTTTCTCATAATTTCACTTTTTCTTGATTATTGAACCTATGATTCTTTGCTACATGATAGATATCAATGAGACACACAAACTATACAAATTTGGTCAACCTCACCCAATGTCAGGGTCACTGGAGCTGTCGAAAGTCGGTTTGTATAGGTACTTTGAAGTGACATTGACCCTAAACTACGAGAAATATAAAGTCCAAAGGTTGTATTTAGAGATGATAGATTGATCTTTCATATATATTTTGCGTTTTTGCGTTGATCTTGAAGGTCAAGGTCATTTTAGGTTTTGCAAAAACCAAGGAGTACTAAAGACAGGAGATGGGCTTCTGATACCCAGCCTTTGCTAGCGAAGGCCATTGCATGTCTCTGCCTTAAGTGTTTTTTACAGACTATTAAGCCACTAACTGTTGAGTTGCAGGCTTATTTAAGATTTAAAAATACTAAACTATGTCATACAAGAATTTTTGGGACCAAAACCTTATGTAATGGGTCATGATAAGGCATATTTGATACTGTTAATTGGTTTAAACAAAATTTTATTCACGAAACAAGTAAACAAAGCATGGAGAACATAAAGGGCACACAAAAGCAAAGCTTAAATAAGTGCTACCCTTTGACAATACTGTTAATTAGAAGAGGCTTTGTTGCAAGTAAACCTGCCATGCTAATACTTGAAGTTAAAATGAGTATTCTGTTTTCTTATAAATCCTCTGAATTGACATTGTAATAATTAATGATAATCCATAGAAAAAATTATTGACTCACCACCTACTCCGACATATTTCTGAAATAAACAATATGCACACAACATTTAATATAATGATGAATTCGTTTTGTTCTTAGAAATTATTCATTTGGTCTTTTCTCTAATATTTAGATTCCATTTATATTAAATACATCTTTTGTTTCTGTAGAGTTCTATGAATATTAATAATTTAATTATATAGCCATCTCACACATGTATACAAAAACACAATTGAAATGAAATATTAAATTTATAAAATCAATCTCTACAATTGAAATGTTTCATCAAACATGCAGAAAATTATTATATTAGGATTCTTTATTATATTAGGACTCTTAAGCACACAAAAATATTTAAAAAAAAATAATTTAAAAACATTCTTACCTGATATCCAATTGTTTCTGTTGCACTTCAGAAGATGCACAGTATCAAACAGTAAGTACCATTTGCGGGTTTCATCGAGAGGATGGATTGCAGTGGCCGGACATGTTGAGTCTGTAGGTCGTTCAAACAGTCTGCAGTATTGCTGATTGATCTTGTGATTGTCTGTGATTGACCCAACCACATTCCCACCTGCTTCTTCAACAATAGCAGCCGCTTGTCTCACTTTTTGGAACTGGAAAGCAGCAGTCAGCCTGTGCACTGGTGTGACTGAGACCATGACACTGGGCCCTCTGTGGATACACTTCATCATTATGCAGAGCATAGATGTTGCCTTTGAATCAGGTTCATTTGCAGCCATTCCACTCAGAACACCGCCGGAGAAGGCAAGTGTAGGGCGAATCTTGACTTCATCAACAAGCAAGAGTGCATTCTTTTGCTGCGGTTTGTTGATCTTCTGGAATGTCTTCAGTAGCACTCCATCTAGATTCACAGAAGAAATCACTGCTTGCACCTTCCTTTTGTTGGGCATCGTCAGGTATTCTCTCAGAAATTCAAACGAGCAATTAGGAAAAGATTATACAGCAAAGCAGTAATTTTGGGTGGAATAACGTTTTTCACACAAAAGTTTCAGCTGATGTGTGATGAACTAGATTTTTTTTTTTGCTGCTTGCTGTCTTGGAATTCCAGTTGTTCAAGAACTGCTGCCATTTTAAGAATCCTGTCAACAGAATGAATTACGTAATTCCTGACCGTGGGAACTGCTTCGTGGAACTGGGAGTAAGTAGATAATCCATTTTTGGATGCAAAATGTTTCCAAGAGGTACTCTGATTTATTTCTTGTATGCAGTGAGAATGAGAGGAGAGCAAAGTGTTGCCTTATTCTCAACTATGATCGTCGACTCACATTCTGTGAAATCCTTTGACATAAACAGGCAAACACTGTCATCAGTTCTTGAAATAACAATGTTGTCATACTTCTTCAGGTTTTTTTCAGGCACAAAGTCAGAAAATGATGCTATTTTGTCCTTTTTGAGGAAGTGCTGAAATCGCTTATCTTCTTGTTTTGATGACGAAGGAGAAGGTTTTGGGGTTGGCAAACATGAAATAGGCACATCAAAAATACTCGGAGGCTGTGTTGGTCTTGTAGATCCACCTGATATTTTCACCTTTCGTGTGTCAGAAGGCCAATGTCTCTCACATATGTAAAACTTGGCTGCATCAACAACAAAGTTGGAGGAAGAACAGCTATCCATTTCTGTCTCTCTACTTCGTCTTTGGGCAATTTAAACACCCTACACTTGTTTGATTCATTGTAATTTCCAGTACACTTTGCAACACCACATTCGTTAGGCATGATGAAGCCTAGAACCTGAGCAATTTCACGAAAAACAAGAGAAGAGAAAATGTAAGTCCGCCATGTGGATAGAAACTGCACTCCTTTTATTTCCCGATAAAAAGGGACAATAAAGCATTAAAATCTAAATATAAAATCTAAAGGATTTAAAGGATTTCTACCTCATTAGGTATGTTAAATTTCAGTATTTACAAGTAGGAAATTGCTTAAATAATACTATTAGATAAATTATTTAACCATCTATTTATTTTCACTTAGTATTAGATACGTATTAATGCGCACAGGATTTTGCTGATGCAGAGCTAAAAATAGCTCACTGAGCCAGCGAACAATCTTGCGTCTGTGAGAGACACTGGCCTTCGCTAGGAAGTGCTGAAAGTGGCAAAGCCATCTCCTGTCTGTGTAGTACTCCTTGGCAAAAACATAAAAAAATAGTGGGACGGCTGTATATTAAAAAAAATGTATGCAACAACATTGGGTTATTTTATCAGATATGCAAGAGAGATCACGTGACGGTCAAAGTCATCCAAGTCCAAGGTCACTGAAAGTCAAGGTCATCCCAAGGTCACCTTTTTTCAATAATACAACTTTTGTTATACTTTATTTTATAGTACATGAGTGAAGTTGGAGCTAGCTGGAAGTCAAAGTCATCTCAAGGTCAAAAGGATAGATAGATCAAGGTCGGTTTTACTTTGCATTTTAATACCACCGTTTTATTTTTTTTCCTGGGCATTCATTTTCATGTTAAATATTGCGAATTCTATAAGGAACATGTGAGTCATATGGGCTTTGACTGTCTAGTTTATTGTTGAACTTGTATTGGGATCTCCATACTGATAAACATTTGTGGATCCTGTTTAAACCGCAATGTTCTACGGTGCCCATGTTCTTCTGGTCGTGTGGTCTCCCAAGTCGAATGGATTTTTGTACGAATTTTGGGATTCTTATTCGTATTAATATGAAATTACGAACGTGAGTAGATTACGATTGTTAGTGTTTTGTGTGTGTGTGTGTGTGTGTGTGTGTTTTTTTTTTTTTTTTTTTTTTTTTTAATGGTTTGACAATTAGTCAGTTGCTGCAACTTTCTTCAGTTCAACCAGTCGTGTGTGTGGAGAGAGAGAGAGAGAGAGAGGGGGGAGGGGGAGAGGGAGAGGGAGGGATGGGGGGAGGGGCTGAAATGATCCGTGTACACTATCGTAAAGCTCGAAAAACACGCGAGATGTTAGCCGCAAAATAATCAAAGATCCTTTGTGCATGTATCCCACTTGAGAACAGAGTACATGTAGACTGAATCGTCGTGGTTCACCCCATGTTTCTTTCCGTCGACACGTCTTCCAAGCTCGCTGGTTGATAAGCATATTTCGCCCCTTAAGCGAAACATTTATCAGCGCAGTCACGGTTGAGATGTGAAGACTGGGATGCTATTGTCAAAACCTGATCGAGCAGCTTTTATTTTGGCATGAACTGAAGCAGCTTAATGTTTGAGTAGGTCGCTTATCTTTGTATTTAGCTATTGTCCGCCTATGTATTAATTGTATTTTTAAACACACAATTTGGAAAGACAGGAACATCAGTCTACATTCCATGGTAAGGCTTCTGCGCTCCCTTGTCATCTCCATCTTCCTATAATTATGCTTGCTAAACATGGACCCTCACAGCAGATCTCGAACGTAGAATACAAAGCATGGAGATGAGGTGCTACAGAAGACTTCTGGGCATTTCCTATACCCAGCACATCACCAACGACGAAGTCCGACAGACCATCACACAAGCCATTGGACAACACGATGACCTGCTCACAGTGGTGAAAAAACGTAAACTCCGATGGTATGGCCACGTCACAAGATCATCAGGTCTTGCAAAGACCATCCTGCAAGGCACAGTGCAAGGAGGTAGAAGAAGAGGGAGACCGAAAAAGAAGTGGGAGGACAACATTCGAGAATGGACTGGTTTGACACTGAGCGAAACAATCAGGGTTGCTGAGGACAGGGAAAGATGGAGTACGCTGGTTAAACGATCATCTGTGGTGCCCCTACGACCTCCGAGTTATGGTATGGTATAGGATAGGATAGGATAAACACACACGCCCAAACATGTCCGTGGAATAAAGGTAAGCTTAGCGCCTTGAGCAGGAAACGCGCTATTTAAAAACGACTAAACAAATATTTTCAATAAGACATGGCTGTCGTATCCTAGATGTATAGGCCTATTTGATATGTGACGTCATATCATGACGTGCGTAATACGGATGACGCCATTAAAGAAGAGTCTATGTAGAACCGCCATCAGACAATCAGTGAACGACAAGATCTGTTTCATCTTAATAAATTTGCTGTAGCAATAAGCATTCGATGTCTTATTTTGTTAGTTGTATGTGCCTGTGACAATTTGGCGACGAGGATTCAAGTTCCTACGTGGAGATGGCATCTTCTTTACCTCATTTTGAAGGTTTTCCCGTCCATTCTGATGAAACCACGGTTGGCACAAGATGGACAAGATGGCTCCGACGGTTTGAAAATCTGCTCAGTGCAATCAATGTGACCAGTAAAAGAAGAAAGAAGGCTCTTTTGCTTCACTATGCTGGAGAAGAAGTATTCAGTATATATGAGTCATTCACAGCAGAGCAGAAAGGAGAAGATGCAGAATGTGAAGATGAGTATGCTGCATTCGTTCATTCGCTCACTACACATTTCAACCCAAAGGCAAAGAAAAACATTCAGCATGAAATTTACAAGTTCAGGCAAGCGAAACAAAACGCAGATGAAACCATCGATGCTTATCATATAAGGTTACGACTCCTCGCTGATCGATGTGATTTTGCAGATATCGAGAATGAAATCAAGGCACAAATCATTCAGAGCTGTTCGTCATCATCCCTACGTAAAAAGGCACTTCGTGACGACACTCTTTCTTTGATGCAATTGCTAGACACTGCTCGTGTTCTAGAATTGTCTGCTCAACAAGCAAGAGAGATGGAAGGTTCAGACTCAGTGTCTGCTTCAGCTAACTTTGTAAAGACTCAGTGCTTCAGATTGTTTTTAGACATCATGGGCCCAATGACCCATGGCCCATGCAAAATGATGGGTCAATTTTGAAAAAGATGGGTCATTAACAATCGAAGGTATTCGTATCGTATGTTCACCTAGTCCTTGATTTTTATGACGCGCCAGGCTGGCGCATTCACTTTGACTGTTACGCGCCATTCTGATTAAATATGCGCCAATGGCGCGGGCGCACCAACAATCTGGAGCACTGTTAGACTCAAGGCGCTCCTCGACCTTTGCAGTCAAACAAAGCTGCTCAACAACGACGGCCACATAAAAATGATCATACACATCCAAATCAACCGCAAAAGCAAGCTACTACCTACACGAAACGATGCGGGTGGTGTGGAAGAGATCGTCATCAACGAGATAAATGCCCAGCCAAAGATGCAGTCTGTGGTTCATGTTCAAAACGTGGACATTTTGCCAGAGTATGTAGGTCATCAGGCAATTCCCATAATCGTTATTCACGTTCCCACAACAATACAGCAAACTCCATGACTGTTCAGGGCGACGACGCAGATTGTTCTGACGAAAATGGATATATGTGTTTGCTTTAGCAGAGAACAAGAAAACAACACCATTGTGTGGACATAACCACTGCCGGTGAAACAGTTCCATTCCATATTGATACTGGTGCTACAGTCAATATCATTTATGAGGAATCGTACAAGAATATATCTGCAGTTCACAGGCTGTATTCCACCACTGCCAAGATCTATGCATATGGTACCAAAATCCATTGCCACTACTTGGAAAATTTGAGGCTGATGTTTCCTATAAGGAAAACACAACCAAGGCAACATTTTATGTTGTACGATCGAAAAAAGAACAAAAGGAGTGGAAATCTGTTGAGTGCAGAAACTTCAGAAAATCTCCGACTTGTGAGTTTTGCATTCACTACGTCAACTCGTACTACAGCTGAGGTCCTTTGTGAAGACAATCCACAACTGTTTCAAGGTTTAGGAAAACTGACGGGTGTAAAAGTGGTACTGCTTGAAGACAAGACAGTCCAGCCTACAGCGCAACCTCATCGCCGAATTCCATTTCATTTGAGAAAGAAAGTGGAACAAGAACTGAAAAGACTTGAAGACCTTGACATCATTGAGAAAGTGGATGGACCGATGCCATGGGTTTCACCAATCGTTGCAGCGCCCAAGCCAACGAATCCAGATGAAATTAGACTTTGTGTAGACATGAGGCTACCGAATAAAGCAATCAAGAGAACAAGACACATCATGCCAACGATTGATGATACTCTGAAGCAGCACTCGTCTCCCTGGCATCAGCAGGTAGTCCTTGGCCTCGTCCAGCAGATCTCTGCATTTCAGGGAGTTCTTGTGAAGTAAACCTCTCTCAGGACCACAAACACGCTGACACACTGGTTAATGTGTTCGTTAGCTAGGCCATCTTTTATTTGAGTACAGTCCCTTCTTCGTAACCATGCAACATAACCAAGCAACCAAATACTCTCTAGATTAGATCTATCACATATCCCCACCGTTAAGATGTCGTCTATAGTCCTGGATCGTAGACTTTGCTCTACTGGCCTTTTTCAAATGGAATTATAACAAACAACCCTAAACTATAAAAACAATAACGAAAATAACGTCACTGGACTCTCAGCATCTTTTCACGCCTTTCCCCCGTCTAAGTCTTCACTTGCGGACACTAGAGATCTACTGGAGCACAAAGTCCTTGAAGCGTGCGGGCAGCCTTCGTGTGCGGCTCGGACGCCCATCTGGTACGGTCGACGGACATTGCGTCACCGCAGGCACAACCGCTGGGCCCTGACACTGAGGTAACACGGGCGCCGCGGCTGGACTTTGAAATGGCAACGGCAAGCACGATGACACCGCGGACACTGCGGGTAGACTCGGAGACTGCGGCGATGGCGCGGAATCTCTCGAGCAAGCAACCTCGGTAGACAGCTCAGGCGGTCGCGTTGGTGTCGTCTGGAACTGGCTTGCCGGCTGTGGCAACCCCTGCTCCTGCGGAACAGCAGGGGGATCGATCAACTGCAGGGAAGGGCGTTCACTGCAAAGCGCATCCTGGGAGGTACTGAGTTCATTCACGTCCTCTCCCGGCTCTGGTGGTTCTCGGACACGCGGCAGTAAATGGTCCACGTGCCTCTTCAGCTCCCGTCCGTCGGGCAGCCTAATAGTGAATGACACAGGCCCCGTCATTGTTGTGATGACTCCTGCCAACCACTTTGGGCGTGTCAGAAGGTTTTTGACATACACATGGTCACCCACAGCGTAGCAACGGGCCTCAACGTGATCATGATTCAGCTTTTGCTGCTGCTGCTTCTGCACGACTTGCCGTTCCACACTTGGCTGTACTAAATCCAGTCGTGTCCTCACTTTCCGATTGAGGAGCAGCTCAGCAGGCGACAGTCCCGTCGTCGTTTGCGGCGTGACCCGATACAAGGACAGGAAACGCGACACCCGCGTCTCCAAGGAGCCGGACTTCATCTTCCTCAGGCCCTGCTTCAGCGTCTGTACTGCCCGCTCCGCCAGCCCATTGGTCGCGGGGTGATATGGAGCTGACCTGATGTGCTTGATGCCGTTCATCAGCATGAATTTCTGAAACTCCGCACTCGTGAAACAAGTCCCTTTGTCTGACACGAGTGTCTCTGGCAATCAATGAACGGCAAATGACTGCCTCAGCTTCTCGATGGTCGCTTCCGATGTAGACGAATTCATTGGATAGGCATCAATCCACTTGGAGTGTGCGTCAATGACAACCAGAAACATCTTGCCCTGGAACGGGCCTGCAAAATCCACATGCAGACGACTCCACGGACGATTCGGCCACTCCCACGGATGCAGAGGCGCCGCACTGGGCAGGTTTCGCTGCGTCTGACACACATGACAACGTCGCACTGTGGCCTCAATCTCACTGTCCATATTTGGCCACCAAATGTACGATCGCGCCAGCGCCTTCATCTTCGGCATTCCCGGATGTGTGTCATGTAAGTCCCTCAAAAGTCGCTCCCGGCCTTGTGGCGGCACCACCACACGTGTCCCCCACAGCAGACATCCGTCGAGCACGCTCAGCTCCGTCTGCCTCGTGAAGTAGGGCTGCTGTCTCTTGTCTCTACAGCTTCCTGGCCAGCCCTTCAACACATAGTCCCTCACCCGTGACAGCACGGGATCTCTGCTCGTCCACTGACGAATCTGGCGCGCCGTCACGGGCATGGTCTCCATCTGCTCCATCAGCAGCACCGTTTCTCCATGCTCTGGCTTCACGCTCACTGTGATCTCACGCGGCAGTCGGCTCAACCCATCAGCATTTCCATGCTTTGTGCCTTCTTTGTACCTGATATTGTATTAATATGCGGCTAAGGTGAGCGCCAAGCGCTGGATTCTTGCTGCAGCCATTGTAGGTATCTGTTTGCTCTCGCCAAACAATCCAAGTAATGGCTTTTGATCGGTGTAGATGTCGAATCGGTGGCCATACAGGTACTGGTGGAATTTCTTTATTCCAAAGATTACTGCCAAAGCCTCTTTTTCCACCTGACTGTAGTTCTTCTCGGCATTGTTCATGGTTCTCGAGGCAAATGCCACAGGCCTCTCACTGCCATCCAACATCTTGTGCGCTAGGACGCAGCCCACCCACCCCGTAGCTGGAGGCATCACATGACATCACTATGTCCTTGCTGGAGTCAAAATGTACAAGCACTTGTGGTGACTGCAACATCTTTCTACTCTGTTCCCAAGCTCTTTGTTGCCTTTCGCCCCATGCCCACTTCACCCCCTTCTTCAGCAACTCGTATAGCGGGGCAAGCACAGTGGACAAGTTGGGAAGAAACCTGGAATAGTAGTTGACCATGCCCAGGTAAGCTTGCAGCTGCTTGACATCTTTGGGAACAGGCATCTCTTGAATAGCCTCCACTTTCTCAGGTACCGGTTGAATGCCATTTTGGTCTATCTTCAGTCCCAAATAGACCACCTCCGTGGCCAAGAAGACACACTTCTTCTTTTTCAGCTTGGCTCCAGCTGCTTTCAGTCTCTGCAGCACAGTTCGCAATGTCTCCAGGTGTTCTTCTCGTGTCTGCCCTGCCACAAGAATGTCATCAATGCGAACGTACACCTTTGGAATGCCACACAGCAAGTTTTCCATCACTCTCTGGAAAATTCCCGGAGCTGAAGACACGCCATAAGGCAGTCTGTTGTAGCGATACAGACCTTTGTGTGTGTTGATCGTGGTATACTTTTTGGAAACATCATCGAGCTCAAGCTGTTGATACGCTTGTGTCAAATCCAGCTTGGAGAAATATTTTCCCCCACCAAGCTCAGCCAACAAGTCCTCTGTTTTTGGAATTGGGTAATTATCCAACTTTGAGGCAGCATTCACTGTGACCTTGTAATCACCACATATGCGGAGACTCTTGTCAGGTTTCACCACGACTACAATCGGCGCCGCCCAGTCTGAGATCTGAACCTTTTCAATTGTCCCTTCAGCCTCCAGGCGATCCAGCTCTTCACTCACTTTGTCACGTAACGCATAGGGCACGGGCCGTGGCTTGAAAAACCGAAGCTGTGCGTTTGACTCCACGCAAATGTTGGCCTTGACGCCATGAATCGTGCCCCTCAATTCCTCAAAAACCTCCTGGTTCTCAGTCAAAATGTTCTCCAAATCTGCACTGACCTCTTTGACTGCAAAAATCTCGGACCAATCCAGCTTCAACACTTCCAGCCAATTTCTTCCGAGCAAGCTTGGCCCGTCTCCTCGTACCACGATCATCCGTAGGGTCACTGGCGCCCTGCCTTTGTACACCACGGCAAACTCACACTCCCCTAACACAGGAATTTCATCACCTGTATAAGTCCGGAGCCTTCTGTTGCTCTTCTGCAGCGGCAGATACGCCCCTTTCCTGACGGACTTCAGAGTCTCCTCACTCATCATCGTCAGCGACGCTCCCGTGTCTAACTCCATTTCCACAGGCACGCTATCCAACTCAACCTTCACAATGTAAGGCTTCACCTTACTCGATGTTCGGAACACAGTGAACACTTCCACGTCACTTTCCGAATCTTCCACATTCTTCACGGCACCCCGTGTTTCCCGTGTGCGGTTGTTTCTGGCTCGTCTACGTCTTTCTCGCTCTTCGCGGTACTTTTGGCATTGTCGTTGCAAGTGTCCCTTGCCTTTACAAAACCAGCATTCCACGTCTCTCGGTATTTCAGATCTTCGCACGAACTGAAGCTCTTCAGAAAGTGCACTTTTTGGATTACTTTCAACTTTCTGAACACTGACAGAGCCCTCGGTTGAAATTGCGCCACTGCTCCCCTGGATAGCTACAGCATTCTTCTCTGCTTCTTCCATAGCCGTGGCCACCTGCAACGCCTTGTCAAATGTCAGTTCTCTTTCAGCCAGCAGTCGCCTCTGTACACGATCGTTGTTGATTCCACACACCAGCCTGTCTCGCAACATTAGATCCAGTGACGCACCAAAGTTGCACTCTAATGACAGGTGACGTAATTGGGCTACATACGTCGACACAGATTCGTCACTATGACGCATACGTGTATGGAACTTGAATCTCTGCACGATCTCTGACTGTTTTGACTTCAAATGATTCTGTACAGCATCTGCGAGCTCCCGAAACGATTTTTCACCTGGTTTTGAAGATGCCAACAAATCACTCATGAGCTTGTAAGTCGGCCCACCAACCGCACTCAAAAGAATGGCCTTCTGTTTGTCTGCAGTGCCAATATCATTGGATTCAAAATAATGGCCCAATCTTTCCACATACTGACTCCAATCTTCTCCCCCATGTAAATCAAACTCTCGTAATCGTCCGAAGGATCCCATCCTCGTCGCCAAATGAAGTAAACCTCT
This sequence comes from Oncomelania hupensis, assembly GCA_036898135.1. Lineage (NCBI taxonomy): Eukaryota > Metazoa > Mollusca > Gastropoda > Littorinimorpha > Pomatiopsidae > Oncomelania > Oncomelania hupensis. The sequence goes on from CM072512.1 coordinate 9,665,275, forward strand.
CTCAGGACCACAAACACGCTGACACACTGGTTAATGTGTTCGTTAGCTAGGCCATCTTTTATTTGAGTACAGTCCCTTCTTCGTAACCATGCAACATAACCAAGCAACCAAATACTCTCTAGATTAGATCTATCACATCTTGGCGATGGCCTCAGTAGCCACGCGGTCGCTAAGATATGGAGGGGTGAGTAGCGGCAGTCTTACTTGCACCATCAATTTCGGTAAATCGTCTTTCCTCTCCCACTCTCGGAACTTGATCCAGTCCAAAACTGCCTCAAAAACATCTTCATCACTGCAGACATTGAGCTCATCGCTGGACACAATGTTCAGCAGGTCTGGTTTGGGCAGAGTGAGAAAGTCCTCCGTCTGCGATATGTCTTTGAAGTGACTTCGAATAAACTTGTCAGCCGCATTGACCAGGTCCAAGCACATGTACTGGTCAGCAAACAACCGCACAGAGAGGCAGTTGGACACATGCAGTCTTTCCTTGAAGAATTCACAGCAAGCGTCCCTGATGGTGGTCAGGTGGAGGAAGTTAGCGGCGATGAGGAGTGATTGAGCGTTATAACGGTGATCTGCCCTGTGTAGGCAAAATTCACCATGGCCTCCAGAGCACTAGGATCTATGCCCTCCATAGTGATTTCATTCATGTTGGCTTCCACCATGTCATGTGTGAACATAGCTCCAAAGTAGGGAATCGTCCCTGCCAGAACAATGCGATGGGCTGAGAACTTTTGCTCACCAACTTTGAGGGTCACATCACACAGCTTCCCTTGTCGTCGAATCGCAGCCATTTCCGGAAACGCTTTCTTTGCAAAATCCGTCTGCGTGAATAATAGCGTGTCTTCTTCGTCTCTGTTGGAAGCTCTGCCTCTGTTCGGCGTGCCAACGGCCCATTTTATTGGCGTTCTCGGACTAGCATGCGGCGATGGAAACACTGTCCGCCATTTTGTTTTGAATTAATATATACAATACTGTAACTCAGTGCTTAAAGTGTACTAAAACTGAAACGTGTAATAATTTTCGATGCTACAGAAAATTTTCAATTACGGTATTTCATTTTACTGAGGTTAGGAGGAATACAATACAATACAATACAACAAATCTTTATTATCCCATAAGGAACTTCACAGCAATGTATGTCAGGCATATAAAACATATAATTAAAAGCAGTCATGTTACAACATTTAACAGAGCTACAAAATCAATACTAAATTTATATACATTCTATAAATCTAATCACTTGCGTACTCTTACACTTCATCTTTTCCTTCAAACACCTATCCACGCACTCTGGTTCTATCACACGTATGTCAATGCCCTTTTTAGACAGTTAAAATATAATAAAAATACATACAAACATAGTGTATATGATAGTTTACCACTCTGGACTTATAAAAAATGTCGTATCCTAGATGTATAGGCCTATTTGATATGTGACGTCATATCATGACGTGCGTAATACGGATGACGCCATTAAAGAAGAGTCTATGTAGAACCGCCATCAGACAATCAGTGAACGATAAGATCTCTGTTACATCTAAATAAATCTGCTGTAGCAATAAGCATTCGATGTCTTATTTTGTTAGTTGTATGTGCCTGTGACAATGGCTAGAATGTCCTATTGACTCAACAAGCCTTGTGTACAGTGTCTTGGGGAGGAGAGGTGGGGGGGGAGGGGGGGTTCACAACCTTACCATTTTTTTTGTGCATGCTAATCCCTTTTGAGCTGCCCCGAGTTGCCTAGGCAGAGCGTAACGCTACGTAACTATTTGGGCGGAAAGTCTGGGCAACCCTATGCCCGTGGAGAGCGCTGCAGAGCGCTGTGTAGCGGTCTCAAAAGGTGATTTGCAAAGAGAAAAAGATTGCAACCAGAGTGGTGGGCTTTCGATTTTCGAAGGGCGATGAAATAGCAAGGGAGAACTTTTTGTCATTTACAGTCTGGTAAGAGTTGCGTACTTGTTATTTGACGGAATAAATATGTTGATGTGCAATCGGTATGAAGTAGTATTTATATTTGATAGTATTGTTGTGTCTTCAGTGCGATTGCTTTAAGCCAACTTCACTTTGAATCCCCCCAAAACTAATAAATAAATACAATGAAATAAAAATAATAATTTTATTTAAAATATGCGATATTTTTTTGTTTATATTTATATTCATACTTTTTTAGGAGGAAGGGGAAAGGGGGGGGGAGGGTCTACTATTTTAATATACGTCAGTATTGATTTTAAACGTCGGGTCCGAAAGTTTAAAAGGCCGTCTACTATTGCAGTGAATTGCTTATCTCCCTTAGAATAGACGAACAGGGGCCCAACAGAATAGCTCAGGGGTGCGTAACGTGATCGTGCTCCAAGTCGTTGTGAATCATCATCATCATCATCATCATCATCATCATCATCATCATCATCATCATCATCATCATCATCATCATCATCATTTTCTTCTTCGTCTTCTTCTTCTTTCTCCCACCCTCACTTCCCCATCATCATTACTTCCATTCTTTTTTTTCGAAGATTCCATACCTGTCAAGGGGTTTTCGGGTTGTGGTGTAGCAATTTAACAGAAAAACCATAGCAAATGGAGGTTTGGTGTAGCACTAATGTGAATCACGTGATTCGCAACAAAACTGGAAACTTCTGCATCCAATATAAACACACACACATCCAATGTGTTTACAAATTTATTGTAAAATCTTGTTAATGCACAACACTTTAGCTATTACCATTATCATTATAAACAAAACATTTTCATGTACGTTTTTCAAAAGAAAAGTGAAAATGCAAAAAAAATTATATATATATATATATATATATATATATATATATATATATATATATATATATATATATATATATATAAAACATACAGATAGAAAATAAGCTAGGCAATCATTAAAAAAAATAAACAAAAAAAAAACAAGGGAGACAATCACTGACACAGAAAAAGCAGATGAACTTTTTTCCCCCAAACAAATTTGCTTATTCACAAAACATGGTTTACAATGCCAAGAAAAGAACTATTAGCATATTACAAAAGCTTATACCAATTAATTTAATAAAAATTTAACTAAATGGCAGCTGATATAATATGAAAGTAATCAAAGAGAAATGTTAATGACACAAAGACTGATCTTTGAAGTTCTGAACGAACACGTGTTGCGGAAGTGCGGTGCTTTTACTAAGTGTCTTTAAACCGGACTCGACCGGAACAGACTACTTTCGCGCGAAAACCCCCTTGGTTAAAAAAAATATTATCGTCAGTTTTGAAAAATTGCGTAGCAGCTTTGTGATACGCCGTAGCAATGGGAAAATGTTTAAAATGCGTAGCGCTACGCAAAAATCCGTAGCACTTGACAGGTATGAGATTCTGTAGACTTTAAATGTGAGCTAAGCTAAGAAAGCAATTTAGAGTTTGTGTGTGCCAAACTCTAAATTGCTTTTCTAGGCAGCTATAATTTATGTTAACAAAAACCAACAACAACAACAAAAAGGTTTCTATGAAATACTTCATCAAACCATTCATGTGACGACTGCGGAAAGGGAAGACTAGGAAGAGAGAGAGAGAGAGAGAGAGAGAGAGAGAGAGAGAGAGAGAGAGAGAGAGAGAGAGAGAGAGAGAGAGAGAGAGAGAGAGAGAGAGAGAGAGAGAGAGAGAGAGAGAGAGAGAGAGAGAGAGAAATAACAACCACAGCCCAAGGAAGACTATCAACACATACAAAGGCAGAAGAAATTCGGTCTCAAGTACTCAAGGTGTTACGTCCCTTTACTTCCGTACCCACAGGACGACCGACTATAGGTAGGCCTATTGAAATCTCTATGAACTCAGAATAAGGTAACTCAACACGAAATTTCTTTGGAGGTCCTGTCACCGACTTTATTGTTTTTCACTTCGTGCTTTACATCAGTGTGGAGTCTTGGAAGGTAATAGCACACTTACACCTTGATTATGTCATCTTTGCACGAGGCTACACAGTTGCAAGCCCTGGAAAATATGAATAAATATGGAAAATAAATAATGAAAGAAAGAAAAAAGTGTAACTAACTAAATAAATGCATAAATTGTAATAAAGTCGCCCCTTGAGACTGGAAATACTCAGTGTCAAATGGGCACACCAGGATTTTTCTTTCTTCTTTCTTTGGTAGATTTATGTCCCCTGACACGGAGCGCATAATAGACTTGAAATAGCGATGTCTATTTTATAGAAGAAGGAAGGGAGTGGTAAAGATGACGTTAGGAAATTAAAGGGTTCGATGCAGCTGCAACGTTGATGTAGAAGGTGCTCAAGATGGCAAGAGGCACGTCCTGTGACTGTATAGCGTAATCTTTATAGCTAGCGTGTATGCCGTTAAAATCCCAACGTATTCAACGGTTTATTGCATGGCTGCTCATTATCGTTGTCCCTCTTCTGATCATTGTCGTAGAGATAACCCAATGCAATTAACGGCCCAAGCGTGTTGATCATAGCTTGGTCACGTGAACGTTAAGCGTGGTCACGTGAACAATGAGCGTGTTCACGTGAACGTTATATTCGTTTTAAGGGGTGGTGACAGAGTAAGATAAAAAAAAAATTTAAATCTGACGCTCGAGGCTAGAAGACTTTGGATTCTGACGTTGAAACCTGCAAGGCTTAAGAGGCTCAGCTTGTACCGTCTGCTATCCTTATGGAGAGTAGAGGCGACGTCCAAAAACAGGAGTCTCCCAAAATGGTTAAGAGAGAACAAATAAAGAACCAAAACACGTAACCTGACCGATGGCGTTTTTGATTTCTCTCTCTCTCTCTCGTCTTTCCACCTACTATGTTACAAAATAAATAAACAATAATAAAATAAAATAGATAATAAAAAGTGCACATAAATAAACGCTAAAACAAAGGAAAAAATAAATATTAAAATAAAATTTGCAAGTAAATAAATAGCATGTGTAAACAGACAAATAAATAAAAGTATACATAAATAATACATAAATAAGTTAATAATGTTAAACTTATGAATCTTTAATGCATGATCGATACCAATGAGACGCATATACTGTGCAAATTTGGTCAACCTCACTTCAAGATCAAGGTATACCCTGGAGCTATCCAAAGTCGGTGAGTATAGGTTTTTTGAAGTGACCTTGACCCTAAACTATGAGAGATATAAAGCTCAAACTAGTTGTATTTAGAGATGATAGATTGATCTTTCATGTGTGTTCGGGTTTTGCGTTGATCTGGAAGGTCAATGCCATTTTAGACCTTGGAAAAACATACAAAGATAGGTTATAGTACAGTGGAATGACTCTATTTAACCCATAGTATGCCACAACATTGGGTTATTTTATTAAACACGAGCATGAAAAGTTACGTGAAGGTCAAGGTCATCCCTGTGTCAAGGTCACTGAATGTCAAGGTCATCCCAAGGTCACTGTTCTTTGGCATAAGACCATTTTTGCTGTAGTTAGTTTGATATTACACGAGTGTATTTGGAGCCGGAGGTCAAAGTCATCTCAAGGCCAAGAGTATTAGAAAGATCAAAGTCGGTATTTGCATTTTAAATATCATGTTAAATATTGCAAGTTCTATAAGGAACATGTAAGTCATATGGGCTTTGCCCTTCTAGTTGACACTTTTCTGTCCTATTTTGTTGAGAAATTCTGGGCCGCTTCCCCAACTTAGTCGCCGCCTTTGGCGCGCAAACCCAATTTGTACATTTTTTACCCAATATTCTGTATATTTCTACACAAGTAATAAATAAAATAATAAATAATTTCTAAAGAAACATATATATATATATATATATATATATATATATATATATATATATATATATATATATATATATATATATATATATATATATATATATATATATATATATATATAGATAGATATAGATATAGATATATATATATATAGATAGATAGATAGATAGATAGATAGATAGGATAGATAGATAGATAGATAGATAGATAGATAGATAGATAGATAGATAGATAGATAGATAGATAGATAGATAGATAGATAGATAGATAGATAGATAGATAGATAGATAGATAGATAGATAGATAGATAGATAGTTAGATAGATGGGTGGGTGGATGGATGGATGGATGGATGGATGGATGGATGGATGGATGGATGGATGGATGGATAGATAGATAGATAGATAGATAGATAGATAGATAGATAGATAGATAGATAGATAGATAGATAGATAGATAGATAGATAGATAGATAGATAGATAAGTGTGGGTACGAGAGAGTACTCACTCGCAATGTGTACCGATAGGACAGGTATGGAATGCGCAGGGTGCAACAAGATAGATAGATATAGATAGATAGATAGATAGATAGATAGATAGATAGATAGATAGATAGATAGATAGATAGATATATAAGTGTGGGTAAGAGTACTCACTCGCAATGTGTACCGATAGGACAGGTATGGAATTGGCAGGGTGCCACAAAGCACATTGCCAGATTGCAGTTTATGCCCAGCAAACTACCTGATACAGTCACACACAAAAACGTTAACAGTCAGAGTATTACATCAAAATGTATAGTGTTTTTTTTTTTTAAATCTAATTCACGCTAATGAGAGTGTAAGCAGAGTGAGAATCTGTGCACGCACGCATTTCATCGCAGGGGCTTTAAAGATCCTGAAGCTCATGTCCCAGACGTGGGAGTGCCGGCTACTCTAATACACCCAGCACGCACTAGGTCCTTTCTCCCCATTCCCGGTCACCAAGGATTGTGCTCAGTCGGCGTTTGGCTCTGCGCCCAAAGGTTGCAGGTGGGCGCCTCGGGCCGTTTGAATTAGATCTTGTATAGACCAGAGCCTTGAGCAGCTCTTGAGCAGGAAAAGCGCTATAAAAGGTTAATTAAATCAAAACTTAAGAGGGGTGACTGACTGGTTGTTTATAATTATATTCTTTTTTTTTTCTTCTTTCGGTGTCTCATATATGCAAAAATTGCATCCATATTCAAATTCCAAATGCAAATAAAAAAAATAAAAGCCTAATTTACACTTGTTTGTGTGTCTGATATTTGCAAAAATTACATCCAAACTCAATTCACATTGCCATTTTTAAAAAAAAATCTAATTTACTCTGATGGATGACTGACTGTTTGCTTTCATATTCATACATTGAATCCAAAACGTCGCAGTCCGAGTGTTCGAAAAATTCGTCTGCTATTATCAGTAGACTTCCAGGACAGAGCTGCCCTTGAAAAACTTTTCCAAGGATGCGAACAGGCACTGGCAATTAGACACAGGACGTACTCATCTATAAAGTATTTGACACAATGACTATACAACCTTCCCGGCTAGTTGCAAGTATCGTCACGGCATTCAAGTATTTGTGCTGCACGTTTTGTCCCCGGCCACATTAAGGTCGTTTTTATACGCTTGTCGGAGAGTTTTTATCGCATTACTGTGGAGTAATAAACTGCAGTGACTGTTACACTCAGTTTGATGCTGGTGTTTTCTATCAGTATCTGATTCAGCCCCAATGCTGAATTCCTGATAGGGTGTAACTCAGATTCGTTTATTCACGCAACCCGCTCAAGCAGCATACAAGTCACAAAGTCGACGTATGAAGTTTTCCACTTTTATTCAGCACACATCAACAACTGCATACAATCGCTCAATCGCCTTTCCACTCTCAAATTTACTTTCCAACTTCACTATCAACAACTATCTCTATCTCCCAACAACAGTGCGGCACACAATTTTATAATCTCTCTCTCTTCCCGAACAATTTCGAACAAAGTAGAAATGACGCACTACCACCAATCGAATAAAAGATCGTCATCACTGACTTACGTCATACATTATTATTTCTCCTTCCCGAACGTCCTCTTGCTTCGACATGTATCGGGAAATTTCTATCGAGATTAAACACGCAGATCCAGAATATTCTCCAGTAATATCGACTAACGCAAATCATCAACGTTATACAAAGCCTCTCCTAACAACAATGCAAACTCAAATCAAAGGTAAATAAACTCCATTATTGAATACTTTGCAAAACGAAACGATTAGATCTATCGTGCGCGTTTCCGACATACTTTCGTTCGCGTTTCAACGTAACATAACCCCCCACTCAAGAAGAAATTTACCCAATTTCTTTCAACAACGTTGAAACGTAATGCACAAACAAAGTTCAGAATTAAAACTTATTTCAGACTGTCTGAACACTGTCAATGTTCTCAGCTCATTCACACAGAGTCAATGTTCTTCCATCCGCAAGTCTATCTGGATATTGTCAATGTTCACAGTTCATTCACACAGAGTCAAAGTTTCTCATCTGCAAGTCTTTCTGGATACTGTCAATGTTCACAGATCATTTACCCAGTCAATGTTTTTCATTTTCAAGTCTGTCATTACCAATATTCTTAGTTCGTCCACACAGTCAATGTTCTTTCGTTCGCAAGGAATCGACGCCCTCGTCAGTTGCGGTCGTCATCGGCCCAGGGTCAAAGACGATGATCACGTGGGCTTCCCTGGAATCAGTGCGTCCTCCGTTGTCTTCTTCTTCCATCGGATGTCCGACGCAGACGACGTTGTCAGCTCCCATGATGCATTTGCTGGGTCTCACGGTCAGGTTGGCTTCTGCGAGACGGTGGAACAGCTCCCTCAAGGTCTGCAGATGCTCCTTCCAGGTCTGGGTGTGGACTTCGTGTTCGACCAAAGTTGTAGAGCCAGGGACATCGCTGAAGTTGTGGCTGCGTGCACAGTCTCTGATGGCCTTTCCACGTACAGCTTAAGGAGGTTGGCGTGGTATATCTTGGAATGCTGACCGACCTTCACCTTGTAGTCGTTGATCCCCACCACGGTCTCCACTTCGTACGGGCCTTTCCACTGCATCAGAAACTTATTATGATCGGTAGGTAGCAGCACCAGCACTTTGTTGCCAGGTTTAAACTTCCTGTTCACAGCCCTACGGTCATAGTAGTGCTTTCCACAGTCCTGGGACTTCTTCAGGTTTTCTCTGGCTATATCGAGAGTCTGCTCCAGCTTCTCCCGTAGCTCAAACACGTACTGGTAGCTGTTCTTCACCTCTGGGGTGTCTACTTCTTTCGTCCACAGTTCTTTCAGGATGTGCATCGGCCCTCGGATGGTTCTTCCGTACAACAGCTCGAACGGAGAAAAGCCGGTGGACTCCTGCGGTACTTCTCTGTAGGCGAAAAGTAAGGCGTTGATGTAGCGATGCCATTGTCTGGGCTGCTCGCTGCACAGTTTCTTCAGGGTGGACTTCAGCGTAGCATTGAACTTTTCGACAAGCCCGTTGCATATCGGATGGTAGGGTGTCGTAGTCAAATGCCGGATGCTTAGCAGTCTGTTGACCTCCTTCATGCAGTCAGAGACGAACTGCGTCCCGAGGTCTGTCAGGATCTCTTCAGGCACTCCAAGTCTGCTGAACATGTCCACCAGCGCCTCTGCAACAGTTTCAGTGTCAATCTTCTTCAGAGGCACTGCTTCTGGGTACCGGGTCGCATAGTCCACTAAAGTCAGTACCCATCGATGACCTTCTTCACTCGGAGGTCTTATTTCGCCGATTAAGTCTAAGGCCACCCTCTTGAAAGGTCGGTCGATCAGAGGCATCCTCTGCATAGGCACTTTCGGGACCCTTCCTCGAGGTATGGTCTTCTGGCAAATGTCACATGATCGGCAGAAACGGCTGACGTCCGCATGAAGTCCTGGCCAGTAGAACACCGCCTGGATTCTATCCGACGTCTTCTTGATACCCAGGTGACCTCCCATGATTGAGTCATGCGCTACTTCCATCACCTGGCGCCTTAGGGGTAACGGTACCAAGACTTGACGTAGTGGTTTCCCTCCGTTGACCCTCGGGTGCTGGAAGATTCGGTACAGGATCTTGGCCTTCACCTCAAAATAGACCGTACCACTGCCTTTGGTCACGTGGTCTTGGCGGTTCCTATACTTGTTTAAAGTGCTATCAGCTTCCTGGAGCTGGATCAGCTTATCTCTGTCCACGATGGCAGCTTTAGAGTTGTCGGCGACCTTCAGTGGCGTAGACGTCTTGTCTCTCTTGGCCTGGGCCCTGGTAGTAACGGCACCGACGATCTCTGGTCGGCAGGGCTGAGCCGGAGTAACCACATTGTCCCGTAGCAGCTCTGTAAGGTCTCCATCGGGAAATGGCAATGGATCCTCCTCCACAACTTCGACGTGTTGAGTTGAGGCAGGACTCCACTCTGGATCGGGGTCGTCGGGTCGCCTCGCGCCGTCGATATTCCCGATCATCAAATCGTACAGCGCTTCTTCAGGCAAACCGCTTCGACTTCGCCTATGTAGAAAGGGGTGTTGACATGAATCTTCGCAACTGGCGCTCTCACACATTTGCTGTCGGCCATAAGTGTCCATTTTGAATCGCCAGTGAACTGTTCTTTAGCGATTAGGTCTTCTCTGATGATGACCCCACTGCAGCCAGAGTCTCTTAAAACAGTCACTTCATGATTTCCGACGCGTCCCTTTGAAACAGGCCATCGGTCATGCACTCTTGCACGTCCGCAAGGGTAGCTGTGCGCTCGGTCTCACTCGGAAGAATGACGCTCCCGCCGCACACCTGATGGTCAGATCTACTGGTTTGCCGTTGATTGGAGAAACGTCTCTGTCGGTTGCCCGCCGCTGCGTTGTCCGTACTGCTCCGCTGTCCGCTACTTTTGTTTTGAGGACAATTAGCCGCCCTGTGGTCTGTAGCGTTGCAGGTGAAACAGCCTCTTGAATGCCCTTCCCTGGGAGGAGGCGTGGAGTCCGTCTGTCTCTGGCTCGTCTGATTCCCTTGGATCTGGTTCCCATGGTTTGCAGTCTTCTGAAAATGTTTCGTCGCGCTGGGTGGCCCCAGGGTCTTCCCATGAGCGATGAGATATCTTTCAGCAGCCTCAGTCACATCTTTAAGCGTCTGCAGCTTTTGTTCTTCTAAGTGGGTCGCTAGGTCCTTGTGACAGGCATTGAGAAATTGTTCCTTCACGACAGGTCATGGAGACTGTCGTAAGACTTCCTTTCGCCTGATAACTCCACCCACATGTGTAGATATGACGACAGGCGCTCCACAAACTGCTTTGGCGTCTCGTCTGACTTAGGCCGGCATTCACGGAAGCGTTTACGGTAGCCCTTCTCTGTAAAGTTGTAGCACTGCAGTAGGGCCTCTTTCAAGACGTCATAGTTTTTGGCGTCATCGTTCGACAGTCTGGTGTAAACTTCGAGCGCTTGCCCTGTCAGAAGTGCACTTAGTCGAATCGCCCAGTCTCGAGGTTGCCAATTGGAGCTTTCGGCGAACCTTTCGAATCTCGCCAGATAGCTGTCGATCTGGTCCTTCCCGTCGACGAAAGCTGGCAATTTTGGAGCCGTATGGTCGTTGGTGGCTTGTGGCGCATGCTGATTGTTCTGGATACGCGCCAACTCTAGCTGGTATTGACGCTCAGCTTCTAATCGTCTCTCTTCCATCTCTCTTTCTTGACGCCGCTCTTCTCTTTCTTCTCGGCGACGCTGCTCTTCCTTTTCTAGACGCTTCTCTTCTAATTCTCTTTCTTCACGGCGACGCTGCTCTTCTTTTTCTAGACGCTTCTCTTCTAATTCTCTTTCTTGTATTCTCTCCTGGGACTTGACGTACTCCGTCAGCTGTTTGCCTTTGAGATTCAGTGCAACCCCTTTCTGCCAGAAGTCAGCCATCTTAATGCTTTTCTGGAAAGGTCTTTTCTGGAATGTTCTTTTCTGGAAAGTTCTTTTTCTGGAAAGTTCTTTTTCTAGAAAGTTCTTGACTGTGCTGTACCTTTCTAGACTGTTCTAGAACAGCACGCTCTCTGCAGTAGCGCTGATGCTTGTCACTAGTCGCCTTCGCTGACGCAGGCCCCGCTGTCCTCGTCGTATGCGACGCTGCACCACGCTGGTGTTGATGTACACGCTCCTGTGCTGAAGTAGACGCGACGTCCGCTCGCCGCTCTCTGTAACACTGGCGATGTAGCTCCGAGACTGTCCGTCGACGTAGTCTTACGGCAGCCACGTAGTCCCGATCTGTTGTTCGCTCACGAAGCAACTCTTCAGCGACTACACGGCCTTGCAGTCAACCCGAACCTATCGGTGATGTAGTCCCAGTATGTTGGCCCCTCTCGACGCAACTCGTTGGCGGCTACCCTCGATGACTGCCTCTCGTAACGTTGACTCGCTTGTTGTAGCAGTTGAACCCTTGGCTATGGCGTGAATCGCGGCTTGACCCCCAAAATGTTACACTCAGTTTGATGTTGGTGTTTTCTATCAGTATCTGATTCAGCCCCAATGCTGAATTCCTGATAGGGTGTAACTCAGATTCGTTTATTCACGCAACCCGCTCAAGCAGCATACAAGTCACAAAGTCGACGTATGAAGTTTTCCACTTTTATTCAGCACACATCAACAACTGCATACAATCGCTCAATCGCCTTTCCACTCTCAAATTTACTTTCCAACTTCACTATCAACAACCATCTCTATCTCCCAACAACAGTGCGGCACACAATTTTATAATCTCTCTCTCTTCCCGAACAATTTCGAACAAAGTAGAAATGACGCACTACCACCAATCGAATAAAAGATCGTCATCACTGACTTACGTCATACATTATTATTTCTCCTTCCCGAACGTCCTCTTGCTTCGACATGTATCGGGAAATTTCTATCGAGATTAAACACGCAGATCCAGAATATTCTCCAGTAATATCGACTAACGCAAATCATCAACGTTATACAAAGCCTCTCCTAACAACAATGCAAACTCAAATCAAAGGTAAATAAACTCCATTATTGAATACTTTGCAAAACGAAACGATTAGATCTATCGTGCGCGTTTCCGACATACTTTCGTTCGCGTTTCAACGTAACAGTGACCATACTGTCCACAGGTTGTTTGTTTATTTGTTTGTTTGTGCGTGTGTGTGTGTGTGTGTGTGTGTGTGTGTGTGTGTGTGTGTGTGCGCGCGCAACTTAGTGTTTCGTACTATGTGATTGTCACGACTTTATGAACAGGATATCTCTCACCTACCCCCAGCACTCTCTCCAACCTTCCCGTTTACTCCTTACGTTCTTTCCAACCCCTCCCCCTCCATGGAGAGAGTTATAACATTTTAATTAAGACAAACTAAATTTATTGTGAGTAAACGTAAAAGCAATGTTTGTTTCCTTGCAGCTGCACCGAAACGCCAGCTGACAGGTTAGATATTAGTAAGCTTATACTCTGTCTGTGTCTGTTTGTGTATGTGTGTGTGGGGGAGGAGGAGGTGGGTGGGTGGGTGCGCGCGCTTTTTGAGAGACCAAGCATGTGTTCGTGTGCGTGGTTGATGTATGAGCAAGAGTTTGCGAGCGCACACACATTTCAAACCCTAATAAATAATGTACGAGGCATTCCTTTTTTTTTTTTTTTGCTTTTAGGAATAATGCTTAAATTATGCAATTTAAACACACACACACACACACACACACATACGTTCAAAACTATAATAGTGGGTTTATGTGTACGTACATACACACACACACACCTACACACACACACTACCAAAAAAGCAGAAAATTACCCATGCATAATAGCAATGACTGACAGTCAACACGTTTTGAATAACAATACATACATTAAAAAAAATAATAATAAATACGTCAATAAAAAAAAATAACTAAAGAACTTAAGAAATAATAATAATAATAATAATAATAACAATAAAAACAATAATAATAATAATAATAATAATAATAATAATAATAATAATAATAATAATATTAATAATAATGGTGATGATGATGATAATGATGATGATGATGATGATGACAGAAAAATAAATAAATCAACAAATGTCTACAATAAATAAATAAATATATATATAAGTTAATAAATTCAATAAATTAAATAAAAGTTAAATAAATAAATCAACAAATGTCTACAATAAATAAATAAATATATATAAGTTAAAAAATTCAATAAATTAAATAAAAGTAAAAAAATAAAATTACATTTAAAAGTGTATAAAATAAAATAGCATGGCATAAATAAATAAATAACTGTCAGCACCCAGCGTCTTGCATAGTGCAAGTATACCAACCCCTTAGACAATTAAACTGCTGATTTGGGTGGGGGAGGAGGGGATCCGTTTATGTAGCGTCCATTTTTTATAATAATAATAATAATAATAATAATAATAATAATAATAATAATAATAATAATAAATTATTATTATTATTATTATTATTATTATTATTATTATTATTATTATTATTATTATTATTATTATTATTATTATGTATTATTATTATAATGTATTTTATTATTATTATTATTATTATATTATAAATTTCTTCTTCTTCTTCTTCTTCTTATTATTATTATTATTATTATTACTATAATGTATTTTATTATGATTATAATGTATTTTATTATTATTATTATTATTATTATTATTATTATTATTATTATTATTATTATTATTATTATTATTATTTCTTCTTAATAATAATAATAATAATATTATTATTATTATTATTATTATTATTATTATTATTATTATTATTATTATTATTATTATTATTATTATTATTATTATTATTATTATTATTAAGCAATGCGTACCGCTGACAAGCGCCAGAGTGCAGAGGAGCAAAACCACGGCAAACTTCATGTTGGTCAACTGGAGAACTTGTGCTGCACGTCTTCAATACAAAATGAAATATTCCACAATTTCGTTGAGGAGTACTGTGCTGATGGCAACGAGAAATGTCTGTCGTGTCTGAGATAGCCTACATTAATGTAGGATAGGCTTAACTTTATTCTACATTTTAGGTTAGGCTTACCTGAAGCGAATGCAGCTTTTGAAACAATAGGATGTAGCCTAACTCAATATTGATAAGGCTTGGGAGAGAATAGATAAATCAAATTTTATTGACTCACATTGATTGTGACTCTATGTACTCAACTTCCTCCCAACCCAAATTTTTCTTCTCCAGATTTTCACAAATCTGTGCCAGATGGTACCTAAAGAGTCCAAAAATGATACCGAAAAAAAAAGTCCGTCCGCCTGTCTGTCCATCTGTCTGTGCAAAAATGTTAAAGTGGCTAAGTACTCAGTGCCTATTTCAACTACCACAACCAAACTTGATAAAATGACGTATGCCTATGAGACCTCGAAAATGATCAGTGGATTAATGACTTTACTTCAAGGTCAAGGTCTCAGGGTCATCAAATGTTAGTTAAAAAATTACAATTTTTCACATAATTTCAATGTTTCCTAGGTTATTAATATTGAACTTATGCATGATGGATACACACATACTTTGTAAATTTGGTCAACCTCACTCCAAGATCAAGGTCAACGGAGCTGTCCAAAGTCGGATTGTATAGGTATTTGAAATGACCTTGGCCCTAAACTATGAGAGATATAAAGTCCATACTTGTTGTATTAATGATATATTGATCTTTCATGTATGTTCTATCTTTGCTTTGATTTTTAAGGTCAAGGTCATTTTAGGGCTTGCAAAAACGTACAAAAAATAGATAATTGTACAGTGGAATGGCTGTTTATTTAACCCATAGTATGCAAAGACATTGGGTTATTTGATCAGACATGCATGAGAGATCACGTGAGGATCAAGGTCATCCCAAAGTCAAGGTCACTGAAGGTTACGGTCATCCCAAGGTCACCGTTTTTTGGGGCATAATACAACTTTTGCTGTACTTTATTTGATATTAAATCAGTGCATTTGGAGCCGGATGTCAATGCGATCTCAAGGTCAGGAGCATAGAAAGATTGAATAAAGTCGATATTACTTTGCGTTTTAATGCCACCATTTCATTTGTTTTTTCTGGGCACTCATTTTTCATGTTAAATATTGCGAGTTCGATAAGTAGCATGTGAGTCACATGGGCCTTGCCCTTCTAATTTACTTATTTATTTATTTTATTTTTAAAGATAGGGCCGCAATCTAGTTGTACTATTGCTTGGAGAATGTAATACAATACAGTACAATACATCTTTATTGTCCAACTTTCACATTACATACATAAAAGTTAAGTGCAAAATTGCCACTGGCGTAAGCACAAAACTTTTCATAAAATGTTTTAAAACTGGAATAATAATGTTAAAAATGCCATGCATACACCAGTCGTAGGCTCAGCAGAAAGTACTCTCTCTTATAAGATAAGCTGTAGTCCACATGGGTTATATTGAAAAGTGACTACCGTACAACCTAAAACTGTTTGTTTCCCTTGTAGCCGAATTGTCTTATCAGAACTTCTTTGTTTCTGGCACGACTATGTCCTTTTGCCTCGATATCCGTTTTTGATGATATTCGGGGCCTTGTTCGTGTCATGGCCATTGTCCAAACCAACATTGAGCATTCCACGATATTAAATAGCGACCGATCCACCTTTAGGAGGAATAAAGGAGATTGATTCGCAGGGTCAAATCGTTTTTGACGATCATGCAAACTAATAGACCTTACCACTGATTCTTTAAGTCCAAGTTTAACACATTCTACCCTGCGCGCGATAAATTGTTTCTTCTGTCGTTCTGTAAAATCTGTTAGTATGGAATATGAGTGGCTTATTCGAGTCGACGGATTGTTATTGAAACATCACAACAGCTCGCGTGTGTCTGTGTGTGCCTGCGTCTATGTCTGACAATGCCTAGGTGTGTGTAAATGGGTGCGATATAATGTCTACGACATCATGGACATGATCTTTTAATAATCATTCTTCATATCTTATGTGACCGACTCTTATTTTTTACTTGGAATTTGATATTTACTTATTTACTGTCCAGAGTTTAAAAGATGTGATTGCATTTCTAATAACATTTTCTGTTTTTACATTTCCCATCTTTTTTTTTTTAAATTACTTGTATCATATTGTCAGTCTTATTAAGCTATTAGTACAATGTTTTAATGCGATTATTGTGTGCGTGAGGTTTACTTCCAACTTCTTAATTTAAATTTTAATGAATTTTATTTTTAATTTTATTTCTTGATTGTATTCTATCTATTGTACTGTGCATGTGACTGTGTTTGATGCGCCTTGAGCAGACTATTGTTTGATAATGCGCTCTATAAATAAAATTATTATTATTATTACTGTGGCATATCAAAACCGTTATTTGAATTTGTCAAAGATTGGCACTGTTGGTAGGTAATAGCGCTTTTCCACGTTTTGGGAGTAGGCCTATTTGACTCCCGTCTTTCGGCCACGACCTTGAGAACACGGCCCATTCATTTATCCCTTGTAATAGAGACATAACAATAGGCTATTTGCCCTGCAAGATGAGTAAGTGTGTTATAATAAACCAGTTTGCCGGCAACTAGTACCACGACACTCTCTGCAAAGGCACTGCCACTGACTTGCATAAAATGCCTGCCGACAATGTAGTCCTGCTCACCATCAAAAGCAGAAGGCGAATAGTCAGGCGGGGAGAACAAAAGTGGTGTCGCCTTGTCCTGCATAACCCAATGGCTACTCAAAAGGATTCTGCACAGCAGGAGCCACCTAAGGCTAGTATAACCAACAATTGGAAGGTAGACAATCTCTCTCCCAAGCGTCAACCAGTCGCCTCCCTTTCCGCCACATATGTTTTGCTTCTAGTGCGCGCGCGCGTGTGTGTATATGTGTGTGTGGGTATGGGTGTGTGTGTGTGTGTGGGTGTGGTGAGTGTGTGTGTATATATGTGGGTGTGGGTATGTGTGTGTGAGTGTGTGCATTTGTTGAGAAACCAAGCGATTTCGTGACTGGTTACAGCTAATTTTAAGTCGGATAAATTACTTTTGAAGCAGCATGTGACATTGTGTTAGCCCCCCAAGAACTTGGTTATAGTATTGTCTGCACATTGTAATCTTTCATTGCGTTTCACGTTGGGTTTGCTTCATTTGTTTGAATCCTACTAACGGAGCTGAGATGGGAAACGGATAAAAAAATTGAGAGGGATATATATATATATATATATATATATATATATATATATATATATATATATATATATATATATATATATATATATATATATATATATATATATATATATATATATATATATATATATATATATTTATATATATATATATATATATATATATATATATATATATATATATATATATATATATTTATATATATATATATATATATAAAACAGGCAGAATGTATTTTAGTTGGTGGTATGGTGGCTTTGAATTGATGTGGCCATGTCACAAGATCAAATTTACTATCCAAAATAATCTTACACGGGACAGTACAAGGTGGGAGGAAGAGAGACAGACAGAAGAAGAGATGGGAAGATAACATTGTAGAGTGGACAGGCCTGAGATTGAGTGATGCCCTGAGAGACGCAGACAACAGAGAAATTGAGAGAATTGATTGCCAAATCATCAGTGGTGCCCCCACGGTTCACAAGACTACGGATTGGTAAGGTGGTGAAGGTGATGGTGGCTTAATTATGGCACTAGTATTTGCCTTTTTCTGCCTGTTAATTTCTTATGTTTATTATTTAATATAATTATATTTCCTTTTATACTGTTTTTTTTTAAAACCTGGATTTCGAAAAATTGAGGTGAATACTCTGCGTCTCCAGCGCCTCCTAATTTTATGACCTTGTAAACATGATCCGTGTGAGGTGCCATGAAGCTGATGTCATCTGTGTTGCATTGATCTGTCCTGTCCAACGGTCCTGATATAACTCTAAAGAATTAACTGGACCTTAAGCAATGTACAAACAAACAAACAAACTGTGGGGCGGACTATAAGACAACAACAAGCGTTATAGAAAAGAAAAAAAGTAATCATACAAAAACAACAAAGAAAACCAAACCAAAGGAAACAATAACTTATTTACAAATTGAACCGAATTTTGACTATAATTATGATTATGCAAAGCATTGTTACATTTTAACAAGTTCCCTTTTGTTCAATTGATAACCAATGCTCTGTAGCCCACTAATCACTAATCAATGGGGGATATTAATTTCTGAATACAATTTAGCACTCTGGCATGCTGCAATAGTTTTGTTTTATGATTCAGTCACAAACAGCACAAACTTGAATTTCATAAAAAGGCCTCATGTTTGTATGAATTAAAATATTAAAAAAAGTAGAATTGAACTGTTTTCATTCACCATTTCCATGTAAATTGTAAGCTCTATATCAAAATGTTGACGAAAAACAAATGTGCAAAATACCAGCATTATTGCAAGGAGTCATTTTCCTACACATTACACAGTAATTTTGTTGACAAATATGTTCGGGATTCATCAGAAACACACCGATACAGTCGAGCAATATCGTCTGTATTTACATGTTGCTATGTGGTCTGTTTACCTCCCTTGACCTGCTCCGCAGCGCAGCCGCTTGACGGCGCTGATCTTTAAACGTCTTCACTTGTTATATAGGGAAAGCCTCTGATGATTCTTCTTTGTAGTGTACCCATATTCTTTGATACAACAGACTCTACCCTACCCGAGATTCCAAAGACGCTCTCTTGAAGCCGCGTAGTTCATTCAGAAATAAGGTTAAAGTTAAAACGGATATGGTATTGGTGTACCGATAAACAAGGGAAATCACTCCACTCAGAACAGAAATGGAAAGTTCTACCTTTAACGGCTGATTTGAGCAACAAAAGCTCACTGTATCGTTGTTTAATGTCACAACGATGCGATTTTTAGAGTAAACACATGTCCGTTAAAAGTAAACGAGGCTTTAGAATGTGGACCTGTGAAATCAATAAATGAACAAATAAAAACTGTAGTGTATTATTACATAGGTGACGTCACAACGTCAGCTGTGGCCCTTACTCGTCTTCCATGACTAATACCCATCCTAAGGGTGTTCTCAGGCAAAGTCAACCTCATTTTCTATGTTATTTTCACTTCTCTCACGAACACCTACGGCTTATTTAAGCTTGCTTGTTGCGGATCAAGGCGGTCTACATGTTGCGTAGCGTTCGCATCTCTATTTGTGGGAGGTAGGTTTACTCAGGGAGTCTCAGCGACGCTATGTGAATCCAGTACAGAAAATAGTCGACAATCTGTTCTTCGGGGAAGTTTTGATTGGAGCCAATTTTTATTATGGTTGTTGTTTGTGTGGAATTATTTTATCGTACGTCACATCCCTCCGTTGATTCCCACTGTATGCACGGGTCCAATTAATTAATAAACCTGAATAAATAATCCTATCCTATTCCAACCTATCCCGTAACTCTGATATCGTTGGTGCACCACATCGTTTAACCAACATACTCCATCTTTCTCTGTGGTTTCGCTCAGTGTGTAACGGAGGGTTTTTGTGTATTATAAGCTAAATAAATATATGTATAACTACTTATGGTGTATTGAATGAGTGTGTGGGTGTGGCTGTCTGACGCTCAGTATAAAGGAGTGTGTTCTATCTCTGTTTACTTAGAAAGTTCTCATCCTTCACCACACACATGCTTTCAGACAAGGACAAAGTCTACACAATTGTTTCTCTTTGCCCTCTGTTATACTATTCTCATTCAATTATTCACATATACATTAAACCATCTTCACATACACTAAATTCACAGATACATTAAATCATACAATTATTTCCAGCATATAAATAAATCACACAGATGATAAATAAGTGCACACAGTTAATGTAACACTTTCACCCAGTCCAGTGGATGAGTGCACACAGTTCATTCAGCAAGTCACGCACTTCTTTCTGTTATATGGGTACACAGTTTCTCTCAGAATTCAGCACTAGTAGGAGTCGTTGTCCCTTTCTAAGGACGTCACTCGACTCTTCTCTTTTTCTTTAGCATCGAAGCACAGACTTCATTTCGATGATTTAGATATTCTAAATTTCACAGTTCTTATTTAGGCCTACTGACCGTATTTCGCGGATCAAACACTCCCGGCGCGGTATTCACAGCCGACGCTGGGGTCACAGCCACACACTGAAGACGCTGCAGTTGTCTTCGTGGCGTAGATCCGGAAGTTTACTACTGCACCGTTGTTGCACGTCTGCCCCATGATGATGCAGAAGGAGAGCTACGGCGTTGATGGCATCCACATCCCGTTAGGTAGATGTTGTCATGTGGATCAGACCCATCGGCCGCACATCAGGGGTTTCTTTGCTCCGTAACCGCCCCGCTGTATACAACATGTACACAATCGTAAATTTTTGCTCTTATCCTTAAAGAGACTGTATGTCTTTATAGCTCACATTGAGTAAGGATCATTTCCCTTTGTAGAATGTCTCTACACGCCACCACAATCACTACAATCACTACTGTCACCATTCCTGTGACAATACCTAGCATAGCCACTTTACACACATTGCATAGGCTACACACAATGGACTATGAGCCAAATATTACAAACACAGCTCACCTTCATTTTATAACATATTTATACCCATTCATTCATCAATAGATATACAAATTACACAACTGAAATACGTTCCTATTTCAGCCCCATATCCACATATGAATGAATATAAAAATGGCATCATAATTACAAACTGAGTCACACATACATGTATACACATGATCAAATAAATATTGACATGAGTTATCGAACTTTGTTTTCAAACATGGGTTCTTCTGTACCCTAAACGTACTACTTTACAAAAAGCAATATTCTTCCTTCTTCGTAAGGATAGCTTAGCAGTTCATTATAAATACCACTAATAATAATAATAATAACAAATACCTGTATTCTTATACAGCTAAAGTCCTAAGAGAAACAGGTCTTTTCAGAGCACCCACGAAAACGTCCTCTCGCTTAGGCTGATGTATAGTCTCCAGGGGCGGATCAGTTAGGTTTTGGGGGGGGTTTCCAAAAGTCTATTAAAGGGACTTACTCGGTAAATGTTAATGATGGTCAAGAAACGCTTCAGATCAAGCATCAACATTGGCAGGACACGCACTTTTCGAGCAGACATCGGAAGTGACCACAATCTTGTGATGATGTCTTTCCGACTTCACTTGAAGAGAGTAAACACAGCAAAGTGCACTAGACTAAAGTTCGACCTGGACAAACTGCAAGACCCGGAGGTGACAGAAATATTTTAGGCCACAATTGGAGGGAAATTTGCAACACTGCTCATTTTAAGAGCTGGTGAAGTAGATGTTAACACCATGACCACCACCTTCAACTTAGCTGTGACAGATGCCTCCACGGAAATACTTGGAAAGCACCAATCAAAGAAGAAGCTGTGGATCACACCTGAACTTTTGGACCTGTGTGATAAACGAAGAGATGAAAAAGAAAAGGAACACCTGACAGGGAGCTGATGCCTACCGAAAAATCAACAATGACATCCGAAAAGGCATGCGCACAGCAAAGGAGAACTGGACAGAAGCTCAATGCCAGGAAATAGATAACAGTCTGAACAAAAACAACAGCAAGAAGGCCTACCAGACTGTGAAGCCGCTGACAAGTGTTAAACA
Organism: Oncomelania hupensis; assembly: GCA_036898135.1. Lineage (NCBI taxonomy): Eukaryota > Metazoa > Mollusca > Gastropoda > Littorinimorpha > Pomatiopsidae > Oncomelania > Oncomelania hupensis. The sequence goes on from CM072512.1 coordinate 9,687,685, forward strand.
GCCCAAGGTCTCCACGATCCAAAGCAAGTGGCTTATGCCTTACAGAAGAACAACAAGTCTTGGACAGATGGACAGAGTACTGCTCTGACCTTTACAACCACAAACCAAACGGAGACCCATCAGTTCTAGCATGTCCAGAGAACAGAGAAGAAGAAGAAATACTCCCAATTCTCCGAGAAGAGGTTGAGGCAGCATTGCAATCGCTGAAGAAGGGGAAGTCAGCGGGAGTGGACAACATACCCGCGGAACTGCTTCAAGCAGGAGGAGAAGCGATGATCGACGCACTCACCATTATGTGTAACAAGATGTGGCAGAGTGGGGAGTGGCCTTCGCCATGGACATCACTTGTCATCACTCTTTCCAAAAAAGGTAACCTTCAGGAATGTGAAAATTACCGCACCATCAGCCTCATCAGCCATCCCAGCAAGGTCCTCCTGAAATATAATACTCAACAGGTTGAAACCCCAAGCTGAAAAAATCATAGCCGAAGAGCAAGCAGGATTTAGGGCAGCGCGAAGTACCACTGAACAGATTTTCAACCTCAGAATAATCTGCGAGAAATACATACAGCACCAACATCTATATCATGTGTTCGTAGACATCAAAAAGGCGTTTGACCGAGTCTGGCATGCAGCTCTGTGGGCAACCATGAGAGTGTACAGCATCAGCCCTAAAATTGTTGAAGTCATCAAAAGCCTGTATGACAAGGCTACCAGTGCAGTCATCCACAACAGCACCATCGGAAACTGGTTCAGAACAACAATCGGTGTGTTTCAGGGATGCCTACTCTCTCCAACACTCTTCAACATCTTCCTAGAGCGCATCATGTGCGATGCCCTTGCAGACCACGAAGGCACAGTCAGCATAGGGGGAAGAGCAATCTCCAACCTTCGTTTTGCGGATGACATTGATGGATTGGCTGGAGAAGAACAAGAACTTGAACAGCTGGTACAGAGGCTTGACACCACTTCCAGAGCTTATGGAATGGAAATAAGTGCAGAGAAGACCAAAATGATGACCACCAACACCCATGGCACCAACACGGACATCAAAGTCCAAGGCCAATCCCTCAACACAGTGCATAGCTTCAAATATTTAGGAGCCATTGCATCAGACAATGGGTCCCGACAGGAAGTCCTCTCCAGGATCGCACGAACAACTGCTACCCTGGCGAGGTTGAAGACAATTTGGAAAGACAGGGCCATCAGTCTACATTCCAAGGTAAGGCTGCTGCGCTCCCTTGTCATCTCCATCTTCCTATATGCTTGCGAAACATGGACCCTCACAGCAGATCTCCAACGAAGAATACAAAGCATGGAGATGAGGTGCTTCAGAAGACTTCTGGGCATTTCCTATACCCAGAACATCACCAACGACGAAGTCCGACAGACCATCACACAAGCCATTGGACAACACGATGACGTGCTCACAATGGTGAAAAAACGGAAACTCCGATGGTATGGCCATGTCACCAGATCATCAGGTCTTGCAAAGACCATCCTGCAAGGCACAGTGCAAGGAGGTAGAAGAAGAGGGAGACCGAAAAAGAGGTGGGATGACAACATTCGAGACTGGACTGGTTTTACACTGAGCGAAACAATCAGGGTTGCTGAGGACAGGGAAAGATGGAGTACGTTGGGTAAACGATCATCTGTGGTGCCCCTTCGACCTCCGAGTTATGGGATAGGACACGATAGGATATGATATGTTATTTACTTTTAAGATTAAATTTTCAAAATAATAATTACCTCCTTTGCTCCCAAAATATGTACTGAGCTTTGCCACACCTTTCGAATCGGAGGGCTTCAATGACGGCGTTCGCGGCAGTTTGAAGCGCTGGGTTGCCCACACTATGACTTTTTCAGCATGCGAGGTACTTTTAAATTGACCAAGCCAAAATGATCTACCTACCACCAAAATGCAAAACATATATATAGTCATATAATTGGCTGACGTCAATTTTTTTTAATGCTAGCGATCTGAGTCACACTGCCTTCACGATGGACCGATCGATCGCGATCGACGTATTGGGCACTCCTGTCGTAATCCATTATATTATCCATTAGGAATATCGTTTTCTTTCTTTTCATTTCTTCCGCTCGTGGCGCCCCCCACCCCTCCCCCCCTCCTAAAAAATAAACAAAAACTAAAACTAAAAATAAATAAATAAATAAATAAATAAATAAATAGAATGTCGACGAAGACGGGAAATATCAGCTTTGCTCTTTGTGGAGCACCACAGACGGTGTTTGTCTGGAGATTGTTTAGAATGATTGCAATGATTGAAGTTTTTTAGGGAGAAGATTGCGAGGGCTTGCATATTGTGGGAAAAGTCAAATACTCGTACCCCCAAAAATAAAATAAAATAAATAAATAAATAAATAAATATATATATAATATATATAATTTATTTATTTATTTATTTATTTATTTTTATTTATTTTATTTTTTTTAAATAATTTTATATATATGTGTTGCCGCATGACAAAACCCGGCTAAAGACGCCAGGATTGATTCGCTGCTACAGCCGTAAAACACTAAAAATAGGCTACCCCATCAATTTTAAGATTGTTGCCTCTTTGTCTTTATTTAAGACTTTTCTTTAATATCCCAAAGGGATTTTGTTCAAAAATTACTAAAACATTGTTTATTTTGTTGATTTTGATAAGGGTGTTGATCACACCTTGCTAAAACAATGGCACTAATTGACCTCCGATACCCCAACTTTTCTTGTCCATCTATGAAGGGAAATCCCCAATGTGGATTGATATATAACGTCTGGAGAGTGAAAAGTCCCTATTGGTACTACGTTTTGGTACATAAAAGTGTGTGGCGTATGAATTTTTCATGAAATTCCTTGTTCCGAAGCTTGCTTGTGACACAAGTTGTGTTCGAATGTGTCTCTAGCCGGGTCGTGAAAAACTGAAGTGTTTCCTATAGATTTTCCACGATTTTTAGTTCAAAGTGAATTTTTTTAATGTAGATAAACTCATCATACATCTATTTCAAGTGTTTTCTTGCAATATTTATGTTGCATTTGTTAGAAACAATTTGTCAAAGTAAGTGACCGATTCTTTTTGGAAACCGGAAGTGATGGCTTCGTCTCCAGCGTCAGTAGATGTGTCGTCTGCTAGAGTAGCTAGGGCCTTGAATCGAACCGGTTTTGCTTCTGAAGAGCTCCAAGACCTGCTTTCAGACTATTTTTATGATGGTGCCAGTGGGAAATGTGATGAGGATTATGATTCTGACGAGCAGAAGCTTGATCCCGTTATTAAACGATACTGTTTGTTTTCCTTCAATGATTCATGTTTCGTAGGCCTCTTCGCTATTGGCGTGTCTTTAATAATCCGTCATTCTACTTGCATAGATTTAGGTAAAGGTTGAAAAGGCGATATCAGTGAAAGAATTACAGTAGGAGTGTGGAAAATATTTCAGTAGTATATTTTGTTGGGTGGAGGTGGGGTGGGGTGGGGTGGTTGAAAAGGTAAGTAGTCTGGCCTGCATTCAATATTACTAGCATGACAAGTTGACTATGTTCTCAGTATTTATTATTGTTGGTTTGTCTGTTTTAGGAAATGAACATGAGGACTATTTACCAAATTACTAGTAATTAGTATTTGCTTTGATATTTGTGTTTATTTAAACTTTATAGAGCAAAATGACATGTTATTTTGATTTACACCTGTGACGCGACAGATTTATTCGAGTGCGGAAGGGAGTGGAGAATTGGGGAATTATTAAAGCTTGATTATTAGGACTGAAAACTACCTAATGAAACTTTTGTTTTAGGTTTGTAATCTTTGTTTGACTATTTGAACTGAGCTGATGTAGCTGCTTGCAATTAAACAAAAGATTACTTGACAGACGAGGGATTTAAGAGAGGGGGAGGGAGGGGGCATTATGATAGGGTTTATTTTAGAAAAATGATTGATTCAGGCCATGTTCTTGATATATTATTATGTGTTTGAGTTATTATAGACTTGCTAAACACTTGTTTTATTTCTAATATGTTTAAAAACACTATGCATTATGGATGGGTACAGAATAAAATTGTGCGTACTGTTTTAATTTGTTTATGTTCAGTATTGTGTGAATGGTGTATAATGTGAATTTTCTCATCTTATCTCAACTCACTGCCATATTGCTGCCATCTTCCTGATTGTTTTGATACCAAATACATGCATGGGAAAATTTTGGTTGTGAAGTAATGATCATTTTACAATTCAAAACTTTGAAGGCAATTTCTGGAAATTAGCCCCCGAGAAAATAAAATATTTAAAAAAATCATAAAACATCAACCAATAAAGATAAAACAATTCTGTTTTTTGCATTTTGAAGATTATTTTTAGTACTTTGTTAATAAATAAATAAGTAATTTTTCATATTTTGACACTTTAGCCTGGTTTTCTCATGCTGCAACACATATATATATATATTAAAGTGATTTTTTTCTCTCTCTTTCTCTCTCTCCTTCTTCTTCTTCTTTTTTTCATTTTTTTTTTTTTTGGGCTGGGGGGGGGGGGTTTCCGGAAACCCCGGAAACCCCCCCTTCGTCCGCCCCTGAGTCTCTGATCTAACAACAGCTCAGAAACTAAATTATAATTTCTACCGGAACACACAGTGACGTCATAACGTCTTTCTATATAACTGCGTACAAAACGCGTTCGTTACACAGTGTCAAGCCAGTCCATTCTCAACTGTTGTCCTCCCACCTCTTTTTCGGTCTTCCTCTTCTTCTACCTCCTTGCACTATGCCTTGCAAAATGATCTTTGCAAGACCTGATGATCTGGTGACGTGGCCATACCATCGGAGTTTCCGTTTCTTCACCACTATGAGCAGGTCATCGTGTTGTCCAATGGCTTGTGTAATGGTCTGTTCGACTTGGTCTTTGATGATGTGCTAGGTATAGGAAATGCCCAGAAGTCTTCTGTAGCACCTCATATCCATGCTTTGTTATTCTTCGTTGTAGATCTACTGTGAGGGTCTACGTTTCGCAACCGTATAGGAAGATGGAGATGACAAGTGAGCTTGGCATCACTCTTCAAAAAAAAAAAAGGTAACCTTCATGAGTGTGAAAATTACCGCACCATCAGCCTCATCAGCCATCCCAGCAAGGTCCTCCTAAAAATAATACTCAACAGGTTGAAACCCCAAGCTGAACAAATCATAGCTGAAGAACAAGCAGGAATAAGAGCAGGGCGAAGAACAGATTTTCAACCTCAGAATAATCTGCGAGAAATACCTACAGCACCAACAACATCTATATCATGTGTTCGTATACTTCAAGAAGGCGTTGGTCGAATCTGGCATGCACCCCTGTGGGCAACCATGAGAGTGTACAAAATCAGCCCTAACAGTATTGAAGTCATCAAAAGCCTGTATGACAAGGCTACCAGTGCAGTCCTCCAAAACATTGCCATCGGAAACTGGTTCGGAACAACAATCGGTGTGCGTCAAGGATGCCTACTCTCTCCAACACTCTTCCTAGAGCGTATCATGTCATATCAAAATGGACATAAAAGTCCAAGGCCAATCCATCAACACAGTGCATAGTTTCAACTATTTAGGAGCCATTGTATCAGACGATACATGTAGAGTGTCGAATATAGAAGATACATGTAGAGTGTTGAATATAGACGATACATGTAGAGTGTCGAATATAGAAGATACCTGTAGAGTGTAGAATATAGACGATTCATAATAGACGATACATGTAGAGTTTAGAATATAGACAATATATGTAGTGTGTAGAATATAGACAAACATGTAGAGTTTAGAATATAGACAATATATGTAGAGTGTAGAATATAGACGATGCATGTAGTGTGTATAATATAGACAATACATGTAGAGGGTAGAATATAGACAATACATGTAGAGTGTAGAATATAGACGATACATGCAGAGTGTAGAATATAGGCGATACATGCAGAGTGTAGAATATAGACAATACATGTAGAGTGTAGAATATAGACAATATATGTAGAGTGTAGAATATAGACGATACATGCAGAGTGTAGAATATAGGCGATACATGTAGAGTGTAGAATATAGACAATACATTAGAGTGTAGAATATAGACAATACATGTAGAGTGTAGAATACAGACAATACATGTAGAGTGTAGAATACAGACACTACATGTAGAGGGTAGAATACAGACACTACATGTAGAGTGTAGAATACAGACACTACATGTAGAGGGTAGAATACAGACACTACATGTAGAGTGTAGAATACAGACACTACATGTAGAGGGTAGACTATAGACAATATATGTAGAGTGTAGAATATAGACAATACATGTAGAGTGTAGAATACAGACACTACATGTAGAGGGTAGAATACAGACAATACATGTAGAGTGTAGAATACAGAGACTACATGTAGAGTGTAGAATACAGACACTACATGTAGAGTGTAGAATACAGACACTACATGTAGAGGGTAGACTATAGACACTATATGTAGAGTGTAGAATATAGACAATACATGTAGAGTGTAGAATACAGACACTACATGTAGAGGGTAGAATACAGACAATACATGTAGAGTGTAGAATACAGACACTACATGTAGAGTGTAGAATACAGACACTACATGTAGAGTGTAGAATACAGACACTACATGTAGAGTGTAGAATACAGACACTACATGTAGAGTGTAGAATACAGACACTACATGTAGAGTGTAGAATACAGACACTACATGTAGAGGGTAGACTATAGACAATATATGTAGAGTGTAGAATATAGACAATACATGTAGAGTGTAGAATACAGACACTACATGTAGAGGGTAGAATACAGACAATACATGTAGAGTGTAGAATACAGACACTACATGTAGAGGGTAGAATATAAACAATCTGGCCTATCATTCCATGTTTTCCTTCTGCTTCGTTCGGGTAAAGCAGAGTCACAACACCGCCAATGACACTAGCCTTTTAAAAATGTTGATTTTTCGGCGATGCGTTTCATTGTCTAGAAACACGTTGGAATGGCTCGCATTTTTGTTTAACAGGTTTGTTTTATCTCCCTTAGTTCTCTGTCTCGCCTTCTTTTGAAGAAGAAGAAGAAAAAAAAAGAATTATCGTCATTGTCGTCGTCATCATCATCATCATTATCCTCATCATCATCATCATCATCATCATCATCATCATCATCATCATCATCATCATCATCATCATCATTATGACCTACCATTACTCCTCTTCCGCAATCAGATTAACATAAGTAGAGAGAGATTAGAGAGAGAGAGAGAGAGAGAGAGAGAGAGAGAGAGAGAGAGAGAGAGAGAGAGAGAGAGAGAGAGAGAGAGAGAGAAGCAAACAGACAAACTCATTAAGAATTGACCAAAGTGTTTCTATATAATTTTATTGTTGTCCGTTGTTGATTATCTTCACATCAACATCCGGCCCATTCCTTTAAGCATGACTAGGAAACAGCAGTTCTGGCAGACGTGAGTAATGTTCAGCTTAACAGCAATGGTTCACAAACGCCATCACACGAACAGCCATGGCGCCTGGGAAACAGATCACTGAATCAGTAAATGTACGGTAGTGATAGTAGTAGTAGTAAGCTTAATAGTAGTAGTAGTAGTAGTAGTAGTAGTAGTAGTAGTAGTAGTAGTAGTAGTAGTAGTAGTAGTAGTAACCGCTGCTTCTGCTGTTGTTGTTGTAGCAGTTTTACGATTGAGACACACACAATAATTACGAATATATCGTTTGGCGCACGAAGGTGCAATGGTAGCATTTATTAACGTTTACTTTGATAGTTGTAGTAGTAGTAGTAGTAGTAGTAGTAGTAGTAGTACTAGTAGTAGTACTAGTAGTAGTAGTAGTTGTTGTTGTTGTTGTTGTAATAGTAGTAGAACTAAATAATATAAATATATTGAAAATATTTAACGTTATTGTGGCAATAACATAAATACAGAGCATGCTTTAGATTTAGGTTGTAAAGATTTAAGAAAATCTCTTCCAGTACTATCTGAACATGATGATAATATGGATTTAATATTTAGAACATATACTTTATTGTTCTCGTTTTGATCACTTAAACTTTTCTACTACTACTACTACTACTACTACTACTACTACTACTACTACTACTACTACTACTAATGCTACTACTACCACTACTACTACTAAGCTTACTACTACTACTACTACTACTACTACTACTACTGCTACTACTATTACTACTACTACTACTAACATTTAAAATATTTTTTATTTTCTTTAACAAATTATATCACGGTGATTACATCACTCGATTTGCAAAAGTTTGGTTCTACCTTGGAGGCACAGGTAAAGTCTAGCCACATACCAAACTTGAACCAAGGCTTAGTCCCTTCAGTAGTTTATGAGAAAATAGGACTAGAAAAAAAAAAGCATAACAAATTATGACGTCACCATGATGACGTCAGCCAATATGCGTACTTGTGGGGTTCATCATTTCCTACCTAAATACCAAGTTTCAAAGAAATTCGCTCATTAGCTTCAGAGAAAAGTGCTCAAATGTCACCTCACGACAGACGCCGGACAGACAAAGCCAAAAACAGTGCTTACCGAGCTTTACAGCTCAGGAACTAACCATGAAAGAGAATGAGAAAGATGAGAAGGAGGTGGGGAAGAAAAGATTGGTGTATAGAAACCTTTCCCTGTGCTACTATAGCAACCTGCTTGATTATTACTTTTCACCCGGCTGGTAAACCCGTTAGTTCTAAAGTCATTCAGTCAGTCACTCGCTCACTCATTTACTAATCCTTCACTTCCTCACTCAGTCATTCACTCAATGGATAATTCACTCAGTTAACCATTCATATTAATAAAGTGTTTAGCTTACACGCAAATTTGGCCAGGGGCACACAACACTCCCTGCGCCGCACACGGATCAATAACGCACATCATAGTACAAACGGCGGCTGTGGGCAGAAAATGAAATTATTGTAGTCATCATCGTCGTTGCCATCATCATCGTCCTCGTCCTACTTCTCAATTATCATCATCATTATCATCATCATCATCATCATCCATGTCGTCGACATCGTTATCATCATGTTAAATCATCCTCGCTGTCATCGTCGTCGTCATCATCTTCATCTTCATCATCATCATCATCATCATTGGCGTCATTATCATTAATCATCATCATGGTCATCACCGTCGTCGTAATCATCATCTTCATCGTAGTCGTCATCATCATCTCATCATCATCATTTTCTTCGTCATCATTATCCTCTTTACCTGCAGCCTCCAGGCAACCTGGAATAGTAATCAAAATGTACATACATAACATGAACTGTAACAATAACAATATTTTTAATATTGTATAAAAAGGCATTAGTTATTTTAGACGTAAATAAGAAAAGGAATAAGAAGAGAGAGAGAGAGAGAGAGAGAGAGAGGGAGGGAGGGAGGGAGAGAGAGAGCGAGAGGAGAGAGAGACAGAGACAGACAGACAGACAGATCGATAAATAGCTCAATAGATCGATACATAGATAGAATGGAGAAAAGAAAAAAAAAACACAAAAGAACACAAGAAAGAAAGAATGCAAAACACACACACACCCACACACACACACCCACACGCACACACACACACACACACACACACACACGTGTGTGTAGAAACGACGTTGCGATGACTGTTGTGAAAAAAAACAGACATTATTTTGACACACTTATCATTTTCTTGACATTATTTTGACATTTTCAAATTTTTGAAGCTATTCCTAACCCAAACCCTAAACTCTAACCCAAACCCTAAACCTTAACCTAACCCTAATCCTAAAACAGCTGTAACTCTACGGAGCACTATTTTGACGTCAAAATAAAGGGGTCGTCAAAAAATGTCAAAAGAAACCATGTAGTTTCATGTGTGTGTCAGAGTAACGTCATTTCTACATGCCCACACGCACACACACACAAAACGGGGGAAAAAACTGGAAAATAAAAATCTGAAAATAAACGGGGAAATAAACAGAAAAAGAAAGATAATAATTAAAAGGAAAACAGACAGGAACAAACTCATAAAAGCATGTTCATATTTGTGACGGTGGTCAATATGAAGCGTTGTTATGTGTCTGCTATTTTTATTAGGCCACAAGCTAAGGCCAGCTACGATTGAACCAACAACAACATCAAAAACAACAACAACGAACGAACATTGAGGTTTAACGTCTACACCCACCATTGGCGATATGGCAGACGGGGATAACCATCCAAGGGAAAGAGGGGTAGGGACCTGAATCAACACTGAACCACCAGAGCAATCATACTGCTAAAATGGACAGTGACAATGGCCACTTTTTATATCGCCCACCACGGGATTCGAACCTGGGTTATCGGTGTGCCAGGCGAACGCTCTACCACTTGAGCTACGGCGGTGGGACAACAACAACAACAACAACATACAGTGAAGACAAAGGAAGTGACATTTGGGGGTGGGGATGGGAGCGGTAAGCGTTATAAGTCTACACACACACAAAAACAAAAACAAAAAAAGTTTTTTTTTTTTTTAATAAACCAAAACAGTTTACGTCTTGTTTGAGAACTTACAAAGTTAAACAACGCTCAAAACCATTCCTTATTATAATATAGGCTAAATATATTATTAAATTGCCAAACCTAAGAAAAACATAAAACTGCACACAATTCTTCCAGTTAGATAAATTATTTCAGAAAACAGCATAACAATATGTAAAAAAATGTTAAGCAGACCCAACCTACCCACCCGGCCACCCTTCTCTCCCTCCCTCTCTCCCCCCTTCCCCACCCCCTTTAAAAAAATAAGTATTTAAGGGCCTGCCTTTACAAATGACCTCCCTTTTGTCCCCAATATGCCTCGGTGTTGGGGGACGTTAATTTTATCAACAAGAACAAAAACAAAAAACAAAACAAACAAACAAAAAAAAAGACATCCCTTGGTCTTTCTAGTCAATGCAATGTATAGGTTCTATGCCGTTGCAACTCGCACTACTAAGCAGTAAATGGAGACATTTTTACCAATTTTTAATTTTTTAAGTCTTTAAAAAAAAAATTAGTCTTCTGTGATCTTTATTTTCTATTTTGACTACTTCTAGAATAAGCCAAGCACTGAACTACATTTGAACTAGCACAGATACATCTGTGCAGAACCTAAAAATGTTGTGAAAATACGTCAAGCGGAAGCTCAATTAAAAAACAAAACACGCATTCTTGATACTTTGGCGCTTGTACAAAAAAAAAGTAGAAATAAAAGCTATCAACGATAAAAGAACTGTAACATAAATGGCATATTTGCGATAACTGAATTGAAGTCGCTCGATCTTCGCTGCATTTGTATTAAATTATTTTCCGAGAGGTCATCAATACATCAATAATTAACAAAGTGATATTCCCCAAATTAACTAAGATAACATTAAATCACATGAATTCATTTTAACGCTTTGCTTATAAGGAGGAATTCTATAAGTAGGCTTATATGAGGTAATATTAAAAGACTATCTTGTATTTTGCATCAAAATCCCCCGTTGGGGTGCCGGGGGTTTCAGTATAAATAGTATCCCCACTTTCTGGAAATTTAGTGCTTTAAATTCCCACTGTCGCTGTCTTTCTCATTTGTTCTTTCTCATTCCTGCTCTGTTCTATAAATCTGCTATACTATCTTCTTCTTCGCTAGACCAGTCACCTACCTTTTTTCTTGAAAACTCTTCCGGGACAAGACTCCTTATTTGTGTGTGCGGTCTGTTGGATCAGCTTGGGAATATTGGACGCTTTCTGCCAGTTGGTCACTAGGGCTTCCTATGATGTTATTATTTAGCAATGTAGGCATTTTATATGTATGTGTTTTGTTGATAATTTATAATGATGTTTGTATTCTATTTTGATTTTGTAAACGGGGGTTCGATAAATTAGAGTATAGCCTCAACGTCCCCTGAGTGGGATGTCTTTATTGTAAAGTGACCGGTTGGTGGAGAGCATTCAGTTTTACCACTAGGGTTGTTTCAGCAGATCTTTTATGCGGATTGGGGGTTGTCCGGTCCTGATTTGGCTCGGAAGAGTCCGCTGGACCTAAAGCAATAATCATGTAATGAAAAGTAATTTGCATCAAAATACATACCTAAAGTCAAGGCAAAGATGAGAACAAAGGCGAATAGCTTCATGATTGTGTCTTATCAACAGTACAGAGCAGACTGGAATTATTCTACATTTCACTGCGCATTAATAGACTTCAACGTAGCTGAAGCCAATTTAAACCAGCCCCTCACTATCTTCAGCGCTGAGTTCTACAGTTTACACCTGACACTCCTTTTTAAATAAATATGTGTTTTTAATTCTGCGACAAAAGATAAGAAAGACGGTAAATTGATATTATTTGTTTTGCAAATAAAAAAACAAGAAAAATAGACAGAGTGGAAACTGCCAGAGAGAGAGAGAGAGAGAGAGAGAGAGTGAGAGAGAGGGTGAGAGGGTGAGTGAGAGAGAGAGAGGAGAGAGAGAGGGAATGTTGAACTTGAACTTGTCTTCAATCATACTAAAGATTTTTTTTTTTATTCATACCTTATCTTACAATTTGTCCTTTAAACGTTATGAACATTAACAATTGATAGAGAGAAAGACATAGTTTGTTAGTTAGTTAGTAAGTTCCGTTATTCTATTTTCTATTCTATCAAATGACTCGAAGGTCGTTGGGACACCACAGATGACCGTTTAACAAGCGTACTCCAATTTCCTCTGTCCTCAAAAACCCTCATGGCCTCAATCAGTGTCGAGCAAGCCAGTCCATTCTCGAATGTTGTCCTCCCACCTCTTTTTCTGTCTCCCTTTTCTTCTGCCTCCTTGCACTATGCCTTGCAGGATGGTCTTCTGTTAGTTAGTTATTCATTGCTAACAGGGTCCAGCGGATTGCAAAGAGCCGAATCAGAGCCGAAAAATCAGGACCATAACTTGGTTAAAAGAGGCCTCGCCATATTCGTATAAATGATCCGCTGAAATTCCTTGTGGTAACACTGAAGGCATTCCACAACCCGGTCACTTTACAATAAAGGCATCCCACGCAGGGGACGCTGAATCTATACTCTAATTTATCGAACCTCTCGTTTACAAAAACAAAATAGAATATACACATCTTTATAAAATATCAACAAAACTCCTACATATAAAATGCCTACATTGCTACAAAATAATATCATATGAAGCCCCTGTGACAATTTGACAGAAAGCGTCCAATATTCCCAAGCTGACCCAACAGACCTCATACACAAATAAGGAGTTTTGGGAGAGTTTTCAAAAAAAAAAAAAAAGATTGGTGACTAATCTAGAGAAGAAGATAGGATAGTAGAATGATACAGAGTCCGAATGAGAAAGAACAAAGGAGAAAGACAGGGAATTTAAAGCACTAAATTTCCAGAAAGTGGGGATACTAATTATACAGAAACCCCCGGCACCTTCCACGGGGGAAAGAGAGAGGGAGAGAGACATACAGATAGACAGACAGCTTGACGGGCAGACAGACAACACAGACATAACTTATTAAGTATTTATCAACGTTTTAAAAATATATAATTTATTATTTTTTTCCCGCGTCGTCGGTCATTCACATCAACAACGAACTTTTGGATTAAAGTAGGCCTACAAGCTAGTCAATGCTAGTAGGCCTAGTAATAGATGTGAGTGATGTTCAGCTTGCCAGCAACGCCGGAATGCAGACACTGTGACACGAACAGCCGTCGCGCCTGCGAAATAAATGACTCAAGCAGTGAATGACTGATTGAAAGGACGTATAAATAAAATTAACGGGGAGAGAGAGAGAGAGAGAGAGAGAGAGAGAGAGAGAGAGAGAGAGAGAGAGAGAGAGAGAGAGAGAGAGAGAGAGAGAGAGAGAGAGATTCACTCAATTAATTCCTCACTCACTCAATTCATCACTCGTTTCCTCAGCCACTCATAAAAATCTCTCACTCAGTGACTCACTCAATGTCTCACTCAATGACTCACTCTTTCTCACACTACAGTGTGTTTTGATAGTTTTTAAATTTTAGTATAAGTTTGGAACCACTTGCAACTTTTTGCATTTTTTCAACATTCTGACCTTTAATTTGATTTTTTTTACAATTTGACCCTCAACATTTATCTGCATGCAATGTTAGAGGGGATATATGTGACTATAAAATTAACATTGTTAAGCACTCTTGGACATAAATTTTTCATTGTATTTGTTAAGGTTTCCATTTTAGTCATTTTTTTTTTTTGCATAAATCACATAATGTGCAACACTGTTTAGTGAAATAATTTAGCATACTTTAAAATATCGTGATATATTCTTTATATTTCTTTGTATTTGCATAGATGGCCTTTTTTTTTTTTTTAAAAAGGTCGTTTTGTGTATCGATGATGGGTCAATATTTGGTGGGCCAGCCCTTGCTCTTGATCACAAGACGGCATCGAGTCGGCATTGAATGCACCAGTTTGATGAGGTGATCATGGGTGACAACGTGGTTCCAGGCTGCAATCAGTGACTCAGTCAACTCACGCTTTGATGTTGGGTGTCTCTTTGATATCCCCAGTGCCATCTTGTGCCACCAATTCTCAATGGGATTGAGATCAGCAGACTGGGCGGGCCATTCCATTGACTCGATGTTGTGCATCTGCTTCCAGTTGATCATCATTCGCTCACTCACTCATCCGGTTATTCACTAGATCCCTCTCTCTCCATCCTTCTGTTCCTTCCTCACTGGCTTCATCCCTCAAATCAATGAAGCGACCAACCACCATAAACTAATTATTCGGCTTACACGCAAATGGTGTCAGGGGGGCACAGCCCCGGCGTCAACGCACAAGGATGCACATCGCACATGATCTGACAAATTGAGGCTGTGAGAGAAAAAGTGTAATCATTATCCTCACTGTCGTCGTCGTAATCGTCATCGTCATCATCATCATCATCATCATCATCATCATCATCATCATCATCATCATCAAGATCGTCGCCGTTGTCGTCGTCGTCACGGACTATAAAGATACTGACGCTCATGTCCTAAGAGGGTAAATGCCAGCTACACCAACATGCTCAGCAAGCACTAGGTCCCTTGAGCCCGATCCTAACCCTGGTCGCCAGGACTGTGCTCAGTTGGCTGGGGCGTTAAACAGCGCTCCTAAGGCAGCAAGCGGTCGCCTCGGGCGTCTGGAGTTCAATCTTGTACTATTAGCCAGTGCCTTCAGCTGGAAAAGCGCTACACTACATAAAAGCGTTAAATACAAACACTAATCGTCTTCGTTGCTGTCGGCAGCATCACCACCGTTGTCATCATCGTTGCCGTTTTCATCATCCTTGTCTCGTCATCATCGTAATTATTCACCATTATCATGATCGTTTTTACCGTCGTCGTAGTCGTTTTCTTAATCGTTATTTTCATCATCATCATCATCATCATCATCATCATCATCATCATCATCATCATCATCATCATCATCATTGTATTTACCTGCAGTATCCAGCCAAGCTGAAACATTAAACAAAATTCAACATACAGAATTTCCCGATACAAAGGGACAAAAAAAGCGTTACAAAAAAAATTGTTTAAAAGAAAGCATTATTAGTTTGAATTTTAAATAAGCCTAAGTAAATAACTAACTAACTAACTAACTAACTAACTAAATAAATACATAAATAAATAAATAAGTGCACACATTCTGAGACACAGTTCTTGCTCCTATCTTTACTCGCATCTCCGGTCCTGATTTGGCTCGGAGGAGTCCGCTGGACCTAAAGCAACAATAAATCAATCAATCATTACTCGCATCTCATAATACGAAACCAATGGAATATAGCAGTATAACTAGCTACATACCAGAAAGTATATCAACATTTTTTTTATCTCCTCCGGGTTTGATATTATCCCATCTTCACTGCATTATTGCGTATGACATCAATTCTTTCATTGTGATAATAAAGATATGTTGTATCCTGTATCTCGTATCATTAGTGCATACCAAGTGCCAAGGCAAAGATGAGTAGAAAGGTGGCCAACTTCATGACTGCGTCTTATCAACACTACAGACCAGACTGGAATTGTTCTGACTCTCAGTATAAAGCCACTCTAAATCAGTGCCATTGCTTATCTGTCATGCTTTACTTAATCCAGATTGATCTAGCACGGGATGGTTCTGCCTAATTTAAAAATTAAAAATAAGTAAATGAATTGGCCTATTGTAGGCCTACTAACCCATGAAAAAATATGCTTCAATTGAAACAATTGTATGGTTGGTTCAAGTCCAGTGAAAGCCCCGGATACTCTTTCAGGTCAGCTTTTGCCCACCTTGCATTTATTATGTTTATAGTCCCAATGTGGTAGAGCGATCGCCTGCCACCTTACTGCGTACTTACTTAAAGCTAAACGTAACTAAAACTAAAGAAATTTGCTTTGAAGAACACCGTGCGAGAGATCCTTATCTGCTTCGCCCCCTGAAAATTGCATCTGAAAATGTAGAACAGGTTGAAACTTTTAAGTATTTAGGGACGGTTTTAGACAAGAACTTGAAGTTCAGTGATCATGTTGGTTTTATTTGCAAAAAGGCCAATCAAAGGATGTATCTAGTAAGAAAGTTGAACAATTTTGGGGTCAATGTACATATCTTAGAAATAGTTTACAGATCTCTAGTAGAAAGTATTCTATGCTTTAACATTGTTACCTGGTTCGGAAATCTTGACGTTAGAGACAGGAACAGACTCAACCGTATTGTAAACCTAGCTAGCAGAGTGATAGGAAAGACACAAAAGCCAATAAAAGAAATATATAAAGATTCTGTAAAAAGTAAAGCTAGAAAGATCATGTCTGATAACAGTCATCCCATGTGTAGATCATTTGAACTGTTGCCCTCAGGTCGGAGGTTTAGAACCCCGGCCTGGAAAAGAAACTTGTATGGCCACTCTTATGTACCAAGTGCAATCCGCATCTTAAATTTAAGCAAACTGCAATACCCCCAGTTACCTACATTTTTTCTTCTGTGTACTGTGATGATGTAATGTATTATGATGTGAGTTGTGCAATGAAGTAAGCTATTTGTTATGCGTATGATTGTCTTAATTAATGTTTTATTTAACAAAAACTGTTAATATTTCTTTTAGTTTTTAATCTTTCCGTCTTAGTCTAAAGACAAATTTCCATGCTATTGTATTTTAACTATGGACAATAAAGATTCGTATTCGTATTACTGAACCAGGTTCGAACCCCATGGAGGGCAAGATAAACGTGACCATTTTTCACTGTTAATCTTAGCTGTATTGATTGCTCTAGTGGTTCAGTGTTGATTTAGGGCACTATACCTCCCTCTTTCCTGGTACGGTTATCCCCGTCTGCCGTCGACCTTACACTTCAATGTTCGTCCTCATTAATATCGATCAATGTTGCTGCCTGTGGCACATACTGTAAACAGTTACTGTTTTCTATAGGTGCAGGTTGGCTGAAAGGTAACTCCCTATTCAACGTGGTTTAAAACTGTTGCAACTAGGACTGCATTTGCATGAAACAAAACGTATTGCCATCCTTAGAGTAGGAGAATGTAACGAATGATTTTTGATTTTATCTCGCAGTGACGACAGCAGCCCATGAAGGCCCGTATGCCGACACAGCGTGGGCGAGCTCAGCTAACATAATCAGACTAGTAGCGAGTTGCTTTGAAGCGAGTACTCGCGTGTACACGCACAACTAGGCTATGAGTTCCGTTGCACAAGGCGAAAACAAACGATCCGTCACGTGACTTTAGCGAGTTAGAAAAATAGATACTTTTCTGCGAGTACATCATGGCCGTCAACATTGTGGACTTGTCCTCCTTTCAATTTTAGCCTGGGATCTCTTAATGCGGATAAGAAACAACGCGAATAAGCCACTCGCTGCAAAGCAACTCGCTACAGGTGTCAGGCGACATGCCATAAGATCATAGGACAGCTCTCGTCACTGTTATTCAAAATCAGAGATCAGCAATTACATTCTTATACTCTAAGGATTACAGTGCGCTCTGGTTCATGCAAATGGCCAGTGCAATACTAGTTACAAAAATTATACACAATTGTCAATAGGGAGTGAATTTTTAACCATCCTGAAAATCTGAAAGATTGCATCTCTTTCTTGCATCTGCTGTTTGTTGTCATTGTGATGATGATGATGATGATGATGATGATGATGATGATGATGATGATGATGATGATGATGATGATGATGATAACGATGACGACGACCAAAGTGGAGAGGAAGAAGAAGTCAACCGGAATCAAAGGTTGAGTTAGGCAAAAGCATGAGTCGTAGGGTATCTACTACTTCCCCTCTCTCCTACACACTTTCTCTGAGTAGTTGTAGTAGTAGTAGTAGTAGTAGTAGTAGTAGTAGTAGTAGTAGTAGTAGTAGTAGTAGTAGTAGTAGTATCAGCAGCAGCAGGAGCTGTAGTAGTAGTAGGAGGAGGAGGAGGAGCTGTAGTAGTAGTAGTAGTAGTAGTAGTAGTAGTAGTAGTAGTAGTAGTAGTAGTAGTAGTAGTAGTAATAATAATAATAATAATAATAATAATAATAATAATAATAATAATAATAATAATAATAATAATAATAATAATAATAATGAAGTTAGTTAGTCATTGCTTATAGGGGCCAGCGGACTGCAAAGAACCGAATCAGGACCACAACTTGGTTGAAAGGGGACTCACCCCCGATCCGTATAAAAGATCTGCTAAAACAACCCCAATAGTAACACCGGGCACTCCACCAGCCGGTCACTTTACAATAAAGGCATCCCATGCAGGGGACGCTGAGGCTGTATAAAAACAAAATAGTATATAAACATCATTATAAAATATGAACAAAACACATACATGTAAAACGCCTATATTGCTAAATAATAATACCATAGAAAGCCCTAGTGACCTTTTGACAAAAAGCGTCCAACAACCCCAACCTGACCCATTAGACCCCATACACAAATGAGGAGTTTTGGGAGAGTTTTCAAGAAGAAAGGTATATTAAGTGACTGGTCTAGCAAAGAAGATAATAGATTGATAGAACAGATTTGGAACGAGAAAGAACAAACGAGAATGACAGAAACAGTGGTAATTTAAAGTACTACATTTTCAGAAAGTGGGGATATTATTTATACAGAAAATCCCGGGACCCCAGTAATAATAATAATAATAATAATAATAATAATAATAATAATAATAATAATAATAATAATAATAATAGCAGCAGTAGTAGTACGTGCGTCTCGGGCGACGTGGGTTCGAATCCTGACTTCAGCAAACTATTTTGTGATTGCTGGATAGTAGTGGCCAGCGCTTTGAGAAGCTCTCTGAGCTTGTAAGTGCGCTATATAAGAGTAATCTCTTTCCTTAGTAGTAATAATAGTTGTAGTAGTGGCAGTAGTGGTAGCAGGAACAGCAGTAATAGCAATAGTATATTTACTTTTTGAACATTATGAGCAGCCAGGCTAGTGGTAAGAATACTGAATAGGCAGTCAGGTTTCACAGCTCTCACTATAATATATTCCCACACTGTGACACTGCGGACTGTGTAATACTAGCCAAGCAGCAACGTTTACAAAACCCAACACTTGAAACCAGATCGGTTTTTATTTTGTGGTGGATCCGAGATTCCCTTAATAAAACCACCCAACCCGTAGCTCTTTACCAGTTGCCAGGATTAGGAATTAGACGACCCACGAACCCTCCTTCAGACAGATTTATTGGGTGTTGATGACAGAAGCTGTGTCCCTTATTCTCAAACGCACTCTAACTGCCAGCTGAGGTGTCGAAAGCTGACGCCTGCCACAGACAAATACATAAATCTTGTTTTAATAATGTCACATGGCCAGAAGCACTTTTTTTTTCTCTCGGCTACTGTGAATCGCACGGCCGGATTATTATGAAATAAAAATAAAAATAAAATGAAATAAATCGTAAATTAAATTAAATTATTTATTTGTTTGTTTGTTTGTTTTGCGTGAGGACCTCAGAAAAAAATACGTAAGTCTGACTTTAATGTCACATGGGCCAGATGCTTCTTCTTTTTGGCTATTACAGTAAAGCACACGCCAGGATTATTATTTTTGTAATCGAAATAAAACAACATAAAATACAATACAATTTAAATTATATTAAATTATATTAATCTATTTAATTTTAAGACGGGGTAAAAATGTCGAAGGAGCAAAAACACAACAAATTAAAAGAGTCTTTATACACGGATCTCTATTTCTCTATCTCTCTCTCACACACACACACACACACACCCACACACACACACACACCCACACACACACACACACACAAGTATGTAAAACACCAAGACTGGGTTTTACTAAGAATGCAAGAATCGGAAAGTGATTTTTTGACGGAAAGAACGCAAACTTCTTCTAGAAATGTAAGAATCTAATGCAAAATTGGCTCTTTCCGTCTCAAAAGTTGACCTAGTTCGTCTCCTATAGGCGATGAAATAGGTCGAACTTTCTTGCAAAATTTTTCGAAAATTGACTGGATTTTCTCCGTCCCGGATAGAGCACTCCCTTGTACTTAAAACACTCTCATGCACTACAACTGCACTCCCATGCACTAAAAGAGCACTCTGTGTACTTAGAAAAAAGTGGGTGGCTGGAAAAAAGTGGGTGACTAATACACACACCCATTTCCTGCATAAAAAGCAAGGTTAGTCACCCATTTCAAGGCTTATACCTCCGCACACCCAAACACACCCACACACAAACACTTGTTTAAACCGCGTTGTTATAGCATCATGAAACGCCACATACGTTGTGTTGACACTGGGTCATCTTTCGTCCTAACTCTAATCTGACCTTAACCCTAGCTCTAGCGGATCATTGGTTTGATGTCAACATAACAATGTGTGTCAAAAAACCGTATGTAGATTCTTAAGTGTATGTTACAAGAACACCGTCTAAACATAATCATACGCACAAGCACACGCACGCGCGCGCGTTTACACACACAGTGTATCGTCAGGAGTTACAAATTAATTAATTAATTTATATGTATTGCTTAAGGACTGCTTGGGAAAGTGTCACAAAAGCATCCTCCTCCTCCTCCTCCT
Source organism: Oncomelania hupensis (assembly GCA_036898135.1). Lineage (NCBI taxonomy): Eukaryota > Metazoa > Mollusca > Gastropoda > Littorinimorpha > Pomatiopsidae > Oncomelania > Oncomelania hupensis. Next base: position 9,708,754 of record CM072512.1, read on the forward strand.
CATCATCATCATCATCATCGTCATCATCATCATCATCATCATCCTCATAATCGTGGTCGTCGTCGTCCTCATTTGCCTCCAGCATCCGCATCTTCAGTAGAACGATAACTAACACAACCTCAGAAGCATACGAAGCACAGAAAACAACTTAAAATCAGAGTTGTTATGTGACATTGAAAGACCCCCTTCAACAATAAAGAACAGCCCACCGAAACAACTGTCAGTTAGTTAGTTATTCTTTGCTTACAGAGTCCAGCGGACTGCAAAGAGCCGAATTAGGACCACAAAATCAAGACCACAACTTGGTTTAAAGAGGATCCTGATCCGCATAAAAGATCTGCCGAAACAACCCTATAGTGGTAACACTGAAGGCACTCCACCAGCCGGTCACTTTACAATAAAGGCGTCCCACGCAGGGGACGCTAAGGCTATACTCTAATTTATCGAAACCCCGTTTACAAAAACAAAATAGAATAAAAGCATTGTTAACAAATATCAACAAACATACATATAAAATGCCTACATTGCCAAATAATAATATCATATGAAGCCCCAGTGATGATTTGGCAGAAAGCGTCCAATATTCCCAAGCTGATCCAACAGACTTCACAAAACAAATGAGGAGTTTTGTTTCGGAAGAGTTTTCAAGAAAAAAAAAAGGTAGGTGACTGGTCTAACGAAGAAGATTGTATAGCAGATTAATAAAACAGAATAGGAATGAGAAAGAACAAAGAAGAAAGACAGCGACAGTGGGAATTTAAAAGCACTAAATTTCCAGAAAGTGGGGATACTATTCATACTGACCCCCCACGGGGGAGCAACTATCAGGGTGGGACACCAGAATTATGATGATGATGATGATGATGATGATGATGATGATGATGATGATGATGATGATGATGATGATGATGATGATGATGATGATGATGATGACTACTAATTCCTATATTTATGGAATGTACAGACTGGGAATGGGATAATTCTATCATTTATATGAGATCGGTCAGTTTAACAACGGTATCACGGGTTTAGTTTCAGGTTGTTGGTGTGTGGGGTGGGGGAAGGAGGAGGGGAGGTGGGCCGGTAGTTACTCTGACTCAAAGGTCAACGCTACTGTTTACTGCAGACGGACAATTGAGACCCTCATGTCATGACGGTCGTGCTGGACACTATAGCTTTTCGCATTTCTCCAATCTAGCTGGGATCCTAACATTGTTAGCTTGACCAATATAGTCGTCATAGTTGTTTTTATAGTATTACCTATGCCTCGGTCAATTCTACATGTCTCTCTGTCTCTGTCTGTCTGTCTCTCTCTCTCACTGTCTCTCTTCCTCTCTCTGGGTCTCCGTCTCTCTCTTTTTATCTGTCTGTCTGTCTGTCTGACCCTCTCTCTTTTTTTCTGTCTGTCTCTCTTCGTCTCTTTGTCTATCTGTAAACATGTAATCGTTTCAATGTTTTCTATTTTGTTGTTGTTGTTGTTGTTGTTGTTGTATTAGTAGACCAGTCCCTCTCTAGGGCGAGGGCCAGATGTAAAAAAAGCAGACCAAGGCTTATAGTCTACTACTCTGGTTAAATACAGAATTATCTTATTTTATCTGTCTCTTCCTCTTCCTCTCTGTCTCTCTCCCTCTACCTCTGTCTCTCTATCTCCATCTCTCTCTCTGTGTCTGTCTCTGTCATTGTCTGTCTCTATGTCTGTATATCTCTAGTCTCCGTCTCTCTCTCCCTCTCTCCCTTTCTCTCTCTCTCTGTCTACATATCTCTCTCGTGCTCTATCTCTCTTATCTGTTCGGCTGTCTCCCTCTCTCTACCCCTCTCTCTGTCTCTCTCTCTCTCTCTGTTTCTCTCTGTCTCTCTCTTTCAGTGGTGCATTTAGTAATTATTTTACAGCTGGTAAAATGTTAATGTCCTATAGCTGTATGGAAGTTTTTACATGACAGGAGGTAGGCACTCCCTAATTAAACTACCCCAGAAGAAACGTCTCTCCTCTCTCAGCAACCACAGAAAGATAAGGGGAACACTTACGTATGTATATACTTGCCTTTAAAAAAATTGTTTACCTCGCTTTAGCTTAATAGTGATGGTAAGGTTGCAGAGATAAAAGTAGATCTATGCGTGTCCTAGCTATTAGTCTTTGTGTGTTTCACCACTATAAAACATCTTTTGCTCCCTTTGGCTAATCGTGTTGCGAACACAATAGGGAAACGAGACGACGATGTAAGGCGGCTAAATGGCATACACCTACGTTTTGCAGGCTAGGCTAACTGTTTTGTCATGTTAAAAAGCCCCAAGATCCCAAATTTCGGCGTCGCCGGTCCTTTCCAAATTCACAATGACTATTGCCCAACCGGAAACAAATCAAATTAAGCCCCAAATAATCTCTTTCAAAAATACGGTTTTGATTATAAATCGATACCTTTGGTTGTTTAGGTGTCTATAAATAGCAGCAAGCGTAATCAATAGCCTATTAATAGCATCAAAGTTGGTTTTAAAAATTCCCTTGTAGCTTATGGTTGTATTAGCTGGCACAACTGTTTTAATAACAAAACAACAACAAAAATAATAAAGGTTTGCCTAACATTGAAAGCATAGTGTTCGGTTTGAGCAGCGATTACCTACTGTTATCTATTAATGTGACTAAAATGAAATTTCCAAAAAAAAAAAACTATTGGAATATGTCACAAAACTTAAACGAACATAATTTAAAATGTGGCCCTTTAAACTACGAGTTGGAGATTGGGTCGGGAGTGGTGGACTGCGAACACTGGGAAGTAAGTAGGTATATAACCTCTCTTTACTGGGTAATTGTTTAATTAAACAGTGTGTGTGTGTGTGTGTGTGCGTTTCTATCTGTATGAGAAAGAGAGAGAGAGAGAGAGAGAGAGAGAGAAGAGAGAGAGAGAAAGAGAGAGAGCGAGAGAGAGAGTGTGTGTGCGTGTACGTGAAAAAACGCACAAATGGGTTTCAGACCTTGTCTTTTCTAGTAACAAATGGGTTTATTTGCTTGGAACGCACTTTTTTCCAGGATCCAACTTTTTTCTAAGTGCGCGGGAGTGCTCTTTTAGTGCAAGGGAGTGCAATTGTAGTGTATAAGAGTGTTTTAAGTACACAGGAGTGCTCTATCCGGGACGGAGAAAATACAGTCAATTTTAGGAGTAATTTTGAAGAAACTTCGACCTATTTCGTCGCCAATAGGAGACGAACTAGGTCAATATTTTAGCAAAGGGTTAGGGTAAGGGCTAGTTGCAGCGCTGCAACTAACCCTTGCCCTAATCCTTTTCCATCAAAAAATGACTTTCCGATTCCTACATTCTTAAATGAACCCATTTGTGATGTATTGCAAATATGTGTGTGTGTGTGTGTGTGGGTGTGTGTGTGTGTGTGTGTGTGTGTGTGTGTGTGTGTGTGTGTGTGTGTGTGTGTGAGGAATTTTACTGGGGGAGCAAACCTAACTACCCGAAGAAAACCCCCGAGACGTTGCCCGAGTCGAAATTAAATAAAATTCGGAGAAACATAACGCTCAAAGACGGGATCGATGCCCCACCTGTCAGGCGCCATTGGTTTCTAGCCTGTGATTAAAATGAGAAGATTGAACTCAATACAGTGTTAATACAGTAGACTAACAAGAGTATAATTACATTTGGCGTCAAGAGCAGGAGCAGCTGTCTTTCCTGTCGCCATCAACGCCTGTTTGTGTAAGTTCTTTGCTAATGACCTAACATACTAACATCCTTTCCATAAATGCCATTCAATTTTTGAATAAATGCACATAAAGAAGAAGAAGAAGAAGAAGAAGAAGAAGAAGAAGAAGAAGAAGAAGAAGAAGAAGAAGAAGAAGAAGAAGAAGAAGAAGAAGAAGAAGAAGAAGAAGAAGAAAAAGAAGAAGGTAGAAGAAAAAAAGAAGAAGAAGAAGAAGAAGAAGAAGGTAGTAGAAGAAGAAGAAGAAGAAGAAGAAGAAGAAGAAGAAGAAGAAGAAGAAGAAGAAGAAGAAGAAGAAGAAGAAGAAGAAGGAAATTATTAAAGAAGAAGAAGAAGAAGAAGAAGAAGAAGAAGAAGAAGAAGAAGAAGAAGAAGAAGAAGAAGAAGAAGAAGAAGAAGAAGGAGAAGAAGAAGAAGAAGAAGAAGAAGAAGAAGAAGAAGAAGAAGAAGAAGAAGAAGAAGAAGACGATGATTCTTATCACGCGTTATCATCATCTCATCATCATCATCATCATCATCATCATCATCATCATCATCATCATCATCATCATCATCATCATCGTCATCATCATCATCATCATCATCATCATCAACAACAACAACAACAACAACAACAACAACAACAACAACAACAACAACAACAACAACAGCTTCATATTCAAATTAAACTTGTTCTTACCCTTAAACTTCTTTTCCTTCGTTTTCTCCTCCTCCTCCTCCTCATTCTCGTTCTTATTTCTTTTCTGGCTACAGCATCTTTTCTTCTCCCCTTACTCGAACCATGCTCTCTCCTCAAACTTCTCCTTCCGTCTCGTTCTTCTCTTCCTCCTCCTTCTTTCTCTTCTTCAGAGGTTAACGTAGCTACTAAATTGAGACTGTGAAGATGGCTTGCCTAAGATAGGTCCTGGCACATTCTTACTACCCTCAGAAAATAGTCGCGATAACTGGAATTTTTACCGCCAAAATACCGGCACGAATTCCTGGGTTGCTGCGCATAATTTAGTCTTGTTCGCGTTCTCATCATACCTAGGCGCATTATACAACTTGCTTAATTCTACTACAAACCATAGCACAGGCGCCTGTTTCTTGTTATATGAGAGCGTCTCTCAAAGAGAACGCATGCCACTCTCTCTGTATTACATATTATAATTAAGCTTCGGCATCTCTCGCATTCAGATACGTCGGGGTTCTGTGTATTCAGCTATCTATATATATAAATTGCTTAGCCGGAAGTCCTTCTTTGCCTCTACTGTAAAGTTTGTCCGGTATGGACGCTGATCTGGGCAGGTGCTGGGCGCTGCGGATCGGCCTGCTGTGCGCTCAAAACCCGCGAAATCGTTATAGCCGACATTTCCATACCGAACGTTTAACCGTTTCTGAGATAAATAAATAAACAAAATGTCCACAAACTTCAATAGCCTCATTCCGCGCGCGGTTTCGATTCAACCCGTGTCAAGAACGGAAGGCATCAAGGGGGTATGGGGAGGTAATACCGCAAATTTTGTTTTATTTCCATTCAAAACACCTTTGCACTCATGTCACCAATCTTACAAAATGTTGTGTTTAACTAATTAAATTTGATTAATTAAAAATCGAATCGAGGTTTCAGCATGTTTTCCCATATAGACCAAAAAAATGATTTCATTTATACGAAGCCTTGGTAGCTCACTTAGTAAGACATTCGCCTACCGTACAGGTGACCCAAGTTCAAATCTCCCGCGGGCCATGTTTTTTTTTGTTGTTTTTTTACACTACAATATGGATATTTTTCTTTTTAATTTTGGCTTTTTACTTTTAACTTATTTATTATTATTATTATTATTATTATTATTATTATTATTATTATTATTATTATTATTATTATTATTATTATTATTAAACTAATAATAATAATTATTATTATTATAATTATAATATCTTATATCAAATTTCATTTTAAAACCTTGGTGTTTTTTATTGTTTCTATTTGTATTATTCTATATACATTATTATTATTATTATTATTATTATTATTATTATTATTATTATTATTATTATTATTATTATTATTATTATTTTTATTACCAAGGATCGGGATGGGGTGGTACGTGTAGGTAAAAGGGGGCTACGGGTAGGTTTAAAGGGGCATGGGTAGGCATAACGGGGATACGGGTATGTATAAGGGGGTATGGTGATGGTCGATTCCTTTCATCCATACCTGCGAAACGATCAACGGGGAAGTATCAAGGAGGGTACAGGTAGGTTACAAGGGGGGTACGGAAGGAATCAAGGGGGTATGGGGAGGTATCAAGTGGGTTCGGGGAGGTATCATGGGGGTATGGTAAGGCATCATGGGGGGGGGATGGGGAGATATCAGGGGTGGGGGTGGGTATGGTGAGGTATCAAGGGGGATATGGGGAGGTATCATCGTCCAAATGAAACTCGCAGACAACAGTTGTCTCTCTGTCTACATTTTAAACAGCAACCTGTGTACTTGCCAGGGTACAAAAACCACTAGTAGCTCATAAGTGGGCCCCTATCAGCCTCGTGGAAAATAGCTAGTGGAATGCACTTGTGCTTCATACTTAACGTCCGATCTCTCCCACAAAACACACTTATTGCAGAATCTCTTCCAGAAGCTCTTCTGGTATTGCTTCACTACAGTCCTATCCTATCCAATCCCATAACTGATCGGAGGTCGTAGGGGCACCACAGATGATCGTTTAACCAGCGTACTCCATCTTTCACTGTCCTCAGCAACCCTGATGGCTTCGCTCAATGTCAAACCAGTCCATTCTCGAATGTTGTCCTCCCACCTCCTTTTCGGTCTCCCTCCTCTTCTACCTCCTTGCACTGTGCCTTGCAAGATGGTCTTTGCAAGACCTGATGATCTGGTGACGTCAGGTCTGGTGACGTGATGATCACTACAGTCACGTGGTATTATAATGCCATCTGCTACAAACAGAAGGTATACATTCTGCTAATGGGGTATTGCTTATTTGGGTAATAAGGGCATTCCTATGCCATTTTTCACATTTCACTTCAATCTTCCAAAAGTTCTTAAAGGGTCCCACTTTGACCACGCCTTCTCGATAGATCCTTTTAACATTCACAGTGAGTATTGCCCCACTGAAAACATACCCGCGGAATTGCTGCAAGCCGGAGGGGAAGCGATGATTGACGCCCTCACCATTATGTGTAAAAAGATCTGGCATAGTGGGGATCGAGTGGCCTACACCATGGCCCCAGTCGCTTGTCATTACTCTTCCCCCAAAAGGGTAACCTTCAGTAGTTTGAAAATTACCGCAACATCAGCCTCATCCAAATGGGCTTCAACCTTATCAGGGCAGCAGTTGTTTGTGCGATCCTGGAGAGGACTTCCAGTCGGGACCCATTGTCTGATACAATGGCTACTAAATATTTGAAGCTATGCACTGTGTTGAGGGATTGGTCTTGGACTTTGATGTCCATGTTGATGCCATTGGTGTTGTTGGTCATCAGTTTGGTCTTCTCTGCACTCACTTCCATTACATAGACTCTGGAGGTGGTGTCAAGCCTCTGTACCAGCTGTTCAAGTTCTTGTTCCTCTCCAACCAATCTATCAATGCCATCCGCAAAACGGAAGTTGGGGATTGCTCTACCCCCTATGCTGACTGTGCCTTCGGGATCTTCAAGGGCATCTGACATAATGCGCTCTATAAAGAGGTTAAAGAGTGTTTGAGAGAGTAGGCAACCTTGACACACGCCAATTGTTGTTCTGAACCAGTTTCCGATGGCGCTGTTGTGGAGGGCTGCACTGGTTAGCCTTGTCATAAAGGCTTTTGATGACTTCAATAATGTTAGGGCTGATGTTGTACTCTCTCATGGTTGCCCATATAGCTGCATGCCAGACTCGGTCAAACGCTTTCCCGAAGTCTACAAACATATGATATTGGTGCTGAAAGTATTTCTCGCAGATTATTCTGAGGTTGAAAATCTGTTCAGTGGTACTTCGTCCTGCTCTGAATCCTGCGTGTTCTTCAGCTATGATTTGTTCAGCTTGGGGTTTCAACCTGTTGAGTATTATTTTCAGGAGGACCTTGCTGTGATGGCTGATGAGGCTGATGGTGCGGTGATTTTCACACTCCCGAAAGTTACCTTTTTTTGGAAAGAGTGATGACAAGCGACTGGGTCTATGGTGTAGGCTACTCCCCACTCTGCCAGATCTTGTTACAAATAATGTTGAGGGCGTCAATCATCGATTCTCATCTTGCTTGAAGCAATTCTGGGGGTATGTTGTCCACTCCCGCTGACTTCCCATTCTTCAGCGATCGCACTGCTGCCTAGCGCCTGAACTTCTTCTAGGAGAATTGGAAGGATTTCTTCTTCTTCTCTGTTCTGGGGACATGCTAGATTAGAACTGATGGGTCTCCGTTTGGTGTGTGGTTGTAAAGGTCATATTATTTATTAATTATATCCTATCCTATCCTGTCCCATAGCCCGAAGGTCGTAGGGGCACCACAGATGATCGCTTAACCAGCATACTCCATCTTTCTCTGTCCTCAGCAGCCCTCATGGCTTCGCTCAGTGTCAAACCAGTCCATTCTCGAATGTTGTCCTCCCACCTCTTTTTCGGTCTCCCCCTTCTTCTACCTCCTTGCACTGTGCCTTGCAGAATGGTCTTTGCAAGGCCTGATGATCTGGTGACGTGGCCATACCATCGGAGTTTCCGTTTCTTCACCACTGTGAGCAGGTCATCGTGTTGTCCAATGGCTTGTGTGATGGTCTGTCGGACTTCAACGTTGGTGATGTGTTGGGTATAGGAAATGCACAGAAGTCTTCTGTAGCACCTCATCTCCATGCTTTGTATTCTTCGTTGGAGATCTGCTGTGAGGGTCCATGCTTCGCAAGCATATAGGAAGATGGAGATGACCAGAGAGCGCAGCAGTCTTACTTTGGAATGTAGACTGATGGTTCTGTCTTTCCAAATGGGCTTCAACCTTGTCAGGGCAGCAGTTGTTTGTGCGATCCTGGAGAGGACTTCCTGTCGAGACCCATTGTCTGACACAATGGCTCCTAAATATTTGAAGCTGTGCACTGTGTTGAGGGATTGGCCTTGTACTTTGATGTCCGTGTTGATGCCATTGGTGTTGTTGGTCATCATTTTGGTCTTCTCTGCACTTATTTCCATTCCATAAGCTCTGGAGGTGGTGTCAAGCCTCTGTACAAGCTGTTCAAGTTCTTGTTCCTCTCCAGCCAATCCATCAATATCATCCGCAAAACGAAGATTGGAGATTGCTCTGCCCCCTATGCTGACTGTGCCTTCGTGATCTGCAAGAGCATCTGACATGATGCGCTCTAGGAAGATGTTGAAGAGTGTTGGAGAGAGTAGGCATCCTTGACGCACACCGATTGTTGTTCTGAACCAGTTCCCGATGACGCTGTTATGGAGGACTGCACTGGTAGCCTTGTCATACAGGCTTTTGATGACTTCTATAATTTTAGGGCTGATGTTGTACACTTTCATGGTTGCCCATAGAGCTGCATGCCAGACTCGGTCAAATGCCTTCTTGAAGTCTATGAACACATGATATAGATGTTGTTGGTGCTGTAGGTATTTCTCACAGATTATTCTGAGGTTGAAAATCTGTTCAGTGGTACTTCGCCCTGCCATGAATCCTGCTTGTTCTTCAGCTATGATTTGTTCAGCTTGTGGTTTCAACCTGTTGAGTATTATTTTCAGGAGGACCTTGCTGGGATGGCTGATGAGGCTGATGGTGCGGTAATTTTCACACTCCTGAAGGTTACCTTTTTTGGGAAGAGTGATGACAAGCGACTGGGTCCATAGTGTAGGCCATTCCCCACTCTGCCAGATCTTGTTACAGATAATGGTGAGAGCATCAGTCATCGCTTCTCCTCCTGCTTGTAGCAGTTCCGCTGGTATGTTGTCCACTCCCGCTGACTTCCCTTTCTTCAGCGATTGCACTGCTGCCTCAACTTCTTCCCGGAGAATTGGGAGGATTTCTTCTTCTTCTCTGCTCTCGGGACATGCTAGAACTGATGGGTCTCCATTTGGTGTATGGTTGTAAAGGTCAGAGCAGTACTCTGTCCATCTGTCCAAGACTTCTCGTTCTTCTGTAAGGCAAATGCCAGACTTGCTTTGGATAGTGGAGACTTTGGGCTGTTTAACACTTGTCAGCCGCTTCACAGTCTGGTAGGCCTTCTTGCTGTTGTTCTTGTTCAGATTGTTCTCTATTTCCTGGCATTGATCTTCTATCCAGTTCTCCTTTGCTGTGCGCATGCCTTTTCGGATGTCATTGTTGATTTTTCGGTAGACATCAGCTCCCTGTGAGGTGTTCTTTTTCTTTTTTAACTCTCTTCGTTTATCACACAGATCCAAAAGTTCAGGTGTGATCCACGGCTTCTTCTTTGGTCGGTGCTTGCCAAGGATCTCAGTGGCGGCATCTGTTACAGCTGAGTTGAAGGTATTGGTCATGGTGTTGACATCTACTTCGCCTGCCCCCAAAATAAGCAGTGGTGCAAATTTCCCTCCAATTGTGGCCTGAAATATTTTTGCCACCTCCGGGTCTTGCAGTTTGTCCAGGTCGAACTTCAGCCTAGTGCACTTTGCTGTATTTACTCTCTTCAAATGGAGCCGGAAAGAAATCATCACGAGATCGTGGTCACTTCCAATGTCTGCTCCTGGAAAAGTGCGTGTCCTGCCAATGTTGATGCTTGATCTGAAGCGTTTCTTGACCATGATGTAGTCGATCTGGTTGTGATGTTCCCCGCCGGGACTGTGCCATGTCCATCGTCTGGATTTTTTGTGGAGACCAAGCGTGTTTGCCAGTACCAGATTGTTGTATCTGGCAAACTCCAATAGCCTCAGACCCCTGTCATTTGTCTCGTTGTTGCAGTGGGGTCCGCATGTGTCTCCCCAGTTGTGGTGCGCATCTTGGCCAACCTTGGCATTCCAGTCGCCTTGCACTATGACTATGTCCTTCTTCGGCACTTGGTCAAGGACCGCCTGTATATTTTCATAAAAATCCTCCACTTCGCTGTCTTCATAGTCTGATGTTGGGGCATAGGCCTGGATGATGGTAATGTTGAAAGGGGTTGCTCTCAGACGGATGGTAATGAGTCTACTGGAGACTGGGCGGCAACCCATGACAGTGGCTAGAATGTTCTTGTGTACCAAGAATCCAACGCCGTGTTCGTGCCTGTCATCTCTACCGCTGAAATAGAGCTTGTGGCCTTTGTCAGTCGTTGTTTCACCTAGGCCTTTCCAGCGCAGTTCGCTGATACCTAGAACGTTCCATCGATAGTGGTCCAGCTCGTGGGCCAGTTCTTCTAATTTTCCTTCCGCAGTTAGGGTCCTGACATTCCAGGTTCCTATGACGATGTTGTTTCTCGTGCGGATCTTGCTAATTTGTCCATCAGTAGCATACTTTTCACCTCCGTCCTGGTGGCCAACGGAAGGCGCGGTCCTTGTGTAGCCGGGCGACGACCGATCCGGCATGGAATTAGTGGATAGCCTCATCATGTGTTGTGTCTTGGGCAAAAAAAAAGACCTGGCAGGGCCCAATCCTCTCCAGGCTGTTGGCCACAGCCGAAATCCACGAATACAGTGTGGCTCGCCTTTGCCCTGAGCACGTGGTCGTTGAACCTGTAGTAACGTGAGGTTCCTCCGCCCTGGCCGGTGACTTCTGTGTAGAAGACTTTCGCCCAGTGATGCCGTGCTAACATCACCCCTGTTAGTCGCCTCTTACGACACGCCGGGAAACGTTGGGTCTATTCTATTTGCCCGAACCCACAGAGCTTGATTATATCTCAAACATAAAAACTACGTGTTTAAATGTCTATGATGTGTTTGACCTAATTTTGAAACATATTTCATTCTTTCTTTGCGTTTTCTATTTCATAAGGACTCTAATTTTGACTTCAGAGATAAAGCATAGTCACAACGGCCACAGCTTTGTGATCTATAGACAACCAATCTAGCTATCACATTATTAATAAGAAGTCGTCGTGGCCGAGTGGTTAAGGCGATGGACTAGAAATCCATTGGGATCTTCCCGCACAGGTTCGAATCCTGTCGACGACGTTTTTTTTTTTCGCCAACTCAACTATGAAATAATATCTTGAGTCAAGTGAAATTAACTATATACTCTTTTTTAATATTATCACCACAAAAATAAGTCAATTCGGAATTATTACATTTCAAACTACTTATTTTTTTAATAATGTGGTCTAATGGTAGTGCTTCGGCTTGCGGATCTGAAGGTCCCGGGTTCGAGCCCTGGCCGGGCCATTGTGTTGTGTCCCTGGGAAAGACACTTTACCCCTGTTTTCCTACTCCTTCGGATGAGAGTATAAACCGAGGTCTAGTCTGTGTTGCATACATTCCATCATAACGGACTTTAAAGATCCTGACGCTAATGTCCTAGACGAGTGACTGCCGGTGACAAGAACACATCCAGCATACACCTAGGTCCTTCTCCCCCATCCCTGGCTGCCCAGGATTGTGCTCAGTTGTCCGGGCGTCAGACCATGCGCCCAAAGGCTGCGGGTGGGCGTCTCGGGCGGCTTGAGTTAGATCCTGTATCGACCAGCGCCTTGAGCAGCTCTTAAGCTGGAAAAGCGCTATATAAGAACGACTAAATAAATAAATACCTAAAACTTGCTTCTTACTTTAAGCCCAAGGATTATCATGTAATTTTGTACATTTACTAGCTAGCTCTTTGTTAGTATTATTCCTGGTCTTGTATGAGTGTGTCAGCAAGAGGATGGTTGCGCGAAGGTGTGGTTGGCTTTATTATTGTGTTTAGTATAAATATGTGTGCCAACATCAAAGTGTATTCCTCGTGCTTGTCACCTGGCGAAATAAAGTTCTGTTATCTGTTATCTGTCTGTTATCTGTTCATACCGAAGATGCTTTCGTCAATAGTAGAGAATATGATCCCAGAATTAGGATTTGTCATATTGAGTAGGTGACTAATATTCTACGATTTACCTTGGAATATTTCCACAACGTCACCCTGCCTTCTTCAGCCTACTGAAGTTGAAGAAAAATGTTGATTAAAAGAAGAAATTTTGAGATGAGGTCACTGAGTTGAATGGAAAAACGAAAATCTGGGTGAGTTGATTTCAGCTGTATTTGATCATAAATGTGAGGAAGTTCTAAGCCTTGATCGCGGTTCAAGCTGGGTTTACGAATTTTGTTTTCAATTGCTGCTCAGACTTTCTTTTTTTCTGTGTGTGGTTCAGTGAAAATACTTAAGGTTTTAGCTGGGTAAATATAGGTGGCCTGTAGCTTGGATGTGTTTAAACACTGATGTAGAGAACGGGATTTTTCCGGGTTTTTAAAAATTGGATATTGTATGGTATTTTTGTTGGATTGGCTAAAATTCTTGAGCCAATGAGAGAAGGAATAGTTCGAAATAGGGGCAATGTTAGTCAGTCTAATTGTGTGTGTCGGGCTGTACGGTCATATGTGGTAGGCCAGGAAAAAGGAAAAAGATTTAAAAAAGAAAGAAAATGAAAGAGGTAGAAAGCATTGAAACCCATCACGGTGAATTCGTTTGTGGTCTTTCTCTCTGAAAGAAGAAATAATAGTGTGCTGTAAAGATTACAGGTATTTATAATGTTTTTCATGATTGTGAAATGTCGGATAAGTATATTTTTGTATTGCATTTGTTGTATTGAAAGGTGGTGAGCTGTTGTCCACTAAGATGGAATATTGAATTTTTATTGATGTAATAATATTGTAAATTACGTGGGGCGATAGTATAGAGTAGTAGATATTGAAATATGAATGAAAGGAGTGAGCATGTTTGATAGTAATTTTCATTCATGAAGTAATCACCTAGGCGTTATGGATAACATCGTGGAGGAAGGAAGAAACGATCGCATATAGAACGGAAGTGGAAAAGTGAATAAACAAAGGGAGGTCAGCAAGGTTGAAACAAAAGAAGAATAATAAAATTATAAAGGTCAGAGAGTTGACGTTTGTGTATATTTATTGTGTAGCTGCCTACCTGGGAGCGGGCGTGGATCCATACGCCTGGACACGGCAGTGACTCGTACAACGGGGATAAAGCGGTCCGCGAGGCATCGGATCGGGTCAGCCATATTCCTTCGCTGACCAAAGACTACGATTTCAAGGTCGGGTGGACTGGGTCTAAAAGCGCTCCTCCACCTGTCAACGACAGCGTTTGCATACATCTCTGGCCGCAACGTTACTGGCATCTTGTCGCCAGCTTGTGTGAAACACTGCCCCTCACATCTAACAAGGTACTGTCGTTTGCGTATTTGTGTTGGCCCGGACAAGTAATTGCCGGCCCTCGTTTATCCATCTCGAGCATTCAGGCTCTACTTCTTCACGCTTGTGTGAAGCTGGTGTTGAGTGAGACATGTGTTAGGGTTAGCTGTGTTAGAATCTCTGTATGAAAGAATTGGAGTGAAAGCTTGCTATAAAGATACTGTTGTTTATTTATATAAATTTTGAGAACGTGGAACGGATATCTTGTGTTGGTGTTTGCCTGTATTGGAGAGAGTCTGTACGTTTGTTGGTGTGATAGTAAACAGAGAACTTGCATGCACCCTTATTTCTGATTTAGAAGTCAAATATATTCTGCATTCATTTAATTAATATAAACAGGCATACCCATTCAAAATATCCATCCGTTATATCTGGTGACCCTGTTTTTTTCTCTGTGTTAGTATTGTAGTTCAAAGGTTCTTAATAATTAGGTCAATTCTTTCACATCATTGGGTAGAGTTTAGTTGTCTCCCTTGTTTGACTGTGAAGTGGTTTGTGAATTGCGATTGTTGGATGCTTGTTGTTATTAAGTAGTGGTTTTAGACCGTCTCCAGTTTCACGGTAGGGCGCTCCTGTATAGATTAAAATCTCATGCGAATCTATCGCGATTCAGAGGATATAAAATGTTCCAATTCCGGCGATGAAATCATAAGTCCGACCAATCAGAACCTGCTGTAGCGTCCTTGACTTTGAGACTGGTGATGTCGGCCATTTTATTCAGTCTCAAAGTCAAGGACGCTACAGCAGGTTCTGATTGGTCGGACTTATGATTTCATCGCAGGAATTGGAACATTTTATATCCTCTGAATCGCGATAGATTCGCATGAGATTTTATCGTTAGCTTGTTGTACAGTTTATTGCAGCGAGTGACCGGGGAAAATCTTATGAGAGTCGGTAGATCTGACTGGGGCTTGACGGAGAATCAAGCGTGCAGCATTTTTCGGGTTACGCAAGAGTTTAGATTTTTTCAATTTTGGAAGAAAACCCAGAAAAGAGTTCCTGAAGTCGAGACAGGATGAAGAAGACAGCGAATTTGTTTGCAGTGTCAAAAGAAAGATTTGGTCGGAGTTTGCTGATCCTACGGAAGTAGAAGTTCAAAGCTTTACAAAGACTGTTAATGTGTGTCTCCAATGTGAGCCCCTGATCAAGGTGGACTCCCAGATTGCGGACCGACTTTAAGGGATGGAATCGGCTGGTCTGACACATATATAGACAGTAGGGAGTTTTGGCGAATCTTGGACTGTGTGCCAGCTAAGATTAACTCAGTCTTTATCTTCAAGTTTTAGGTATTAAAAAATAAGTAGTTTAGAATGTAATAATTCCGAACTGACTTATTTTTGTGGTAATAATATTAAAAAAGAGTATATAGTTAATTTAACTTGACTCAAGATATTATTTCATAGTTGAGTTGGAGAAAAAAAAACGTCGTCGACAGGATTCGAACCTGTGCGGGAAGATCCCAATGGATTTCTAGTCCATCGCCTTAACCACTCGGCCACGACGACTTCTTATCAATAATGTGATAGCTAGATTGGTTGTCTATAGAGCACAAAGCTGTGGCCGTTGTGACTATGCTTTATCTCTGAAGTCAAAATTAGAGTCCTTATGAAATAGAAAACACAAAGAAAGAATGAAATATGTTTCAAAATTAGGTTAAACACATCATAGGCATTTAAACACGTAGTTTTTATGCTTGAGATATAATTAATAAATAATATGACCTTTACAACCACACACCAAACGGAGAAACCACGGATTCAGAACAGGCCACTCTTGCGAAACCCAACTACTCACTACTATGCAAGACATTCTCTCCTCACATGACAAAGGCCATCAGACCGACATCATCATCCTGGATTTCAGCAAGGCATTTGACACTGTGCCACACAACAAATTACTACACAAGCTGGATCATTACGGCATACGAGGCACCATCCACACCTGGCTCACAAACTTCCTGACCAAGCGCCAGATGAGAGTGGTCCTGGATGGAGAGGCATCAGAGGAAGTAGCTGTCGAATCCGGAGTCCCCCAAGGCACAGTGATGGGTCCTTTACTCTTCCTCTGCCACATCAACGACCTGCCGGACACAGTAAAATCAACAGTGCGACTCTTCGCAGACGATTGCCTACTCTACAGAGAGATCCGCTCCTTCCAGGATCACATCACACTCCAATCAGACCTCAAAGACCTAGAGAGATGGGCCAAGCAGTGGGGAATGCGATTTAATGCGCAAAAGTGCTACGTTCTCTCCACCAGACACAAGTCACAACACTTCTATAGCCTTGGAAACACTATACTCCAACAGACTGATACTACCCCCTACCTAGGTGTCCAAATTTCTGCGGACCTGAAATGGGCTAACCACATCACAAGCGCCTGCAAGAAAGCTGGATCCACACTGGGCTTCCTACGCCGAAATCTCCGGAACTGTCCACAAGAGTGCCGACGCCTAGCCTACATCGCACTTGTTAGATCCACTCTCGAGTATGCCGCAGTGGTGTGGGATCCTTACCTCCAACAAGACATCGACAAGCTGGAACGCATCCAACGCCAGGCTGCACGGTTCATTATGAGAGACTACAGATCCCGGGACCCAGGATGCATTGGCAGGATGCTTCACGAGCTCCACCTCCCACTACTTGCAATACGTCGCCAACAACTCAGGCTGACCATGCTCTACAAGATAACCAGAGGACTAGTTACTGCTCTCCCTCCCAACACCTTCCTTACTGCTGCCAAGAACAAACGGAAAATCCGCCCCACCACCTTTAAAGGATATGACACACAGAACATCATAGAGAGGCAGATAAACAACAACAACACATGCTTTATTTTACCACCCTCATCATCAGATCTCTACAGAAACTCCTTCTTCGTAAGGACAGTAGTGGAATGGAATAGCCTTCCCGATGACATCATCAACCTATCCTCACCTAGCTCATTCTCCACTGCAATCGGGAGGTACAGGGAGGCTGACAAGTTCTTATAGAGTCAACATAATAGAACAGTGATTTTAAACTTTTAATTGTACACATATCACCAGGCTTCCACAAGAGGAGCCCTTTTAAGAATATAATAGGCAATATGAAGTTAGTACAAAAAGAACTATAAAGCATAATTTTTTTTTCTTTTTTTTTTTTTTTTTTTTTTTTTTCTTTTTTTTTAAATCAAATTAATTAGCGCGCACACACCACCACCACGTTAATAGCCATCTATGGCTCCTGTGGTGTTTTCTGCCAACAACATCATCGGCAGTATCCAGATCCAGATCCAGACCCATCAGTTCTAGCATGTCCCCAGAACAGAGAAGAAGAAGAAATCCTTCCGCAGCAGTGCAATCGCTGAAGAATGGGAAGTCAGCGGGAGTAGACAACCTACCCCCAGAATTGCTTCAAGCAAGATGAGAATCGATGATTGACGCCCTCAACATTATTTGTAACAAGATCTATTTCTGTCTTTTTTGTCATTTGTGCACATAGTTGTAAATAGTCTATTTCGGTCTTTTTTTTTTGTAATTTATGTACATACTGTTCCGTCTTTGGTGTATTGTAGCAAAAGTGATGTTTTATCGAGTGCATGTATTTATATGTAATGACTATGTAAAGCGTGGTGAGTCACTGTCTGGTCATAGGTTGGAGTACCCGCTATATAAAAATCCGTTATTATTATTATTATTATTATTATTATTATTATTATTATTATTATTATTATTATTATTATTATTATTATTATTATTATCTGGCAGAGTGGGGAGTAGCCTACACCATGGACCCAGTCGCTTGTCATCACTCTTTCCAAAAAAAGGTAACTTTCAGGAGTGTGAAAATTACCGCACCATCAGCCTCATCAGTCATCACAGCAAGGTCCTCCTGAAAATAATACTCAACAGGTTAGAGTTTTTCAATTTTGGAACAACACAAAGGTTGAGGGGCCGGGTAGCTCAGTTGATAGAGCGTCTTACCATAGATACAGAGATACTATGGTCTTACTAGTAACCGAAAGGTACCTGGTTCGAATCCCGGATTGGCCAATGCGTGACCATATTATTTTCCCCTTACCATCAACTGGTACGCTGGTGTCAGAATAATGTGACCAGTAGTCGCCTATACGCTTCGGTGTCGTGTGTCTATAATCTACAGTTACACAAAGGTTGTCATCGGATCAAAGAGCAGAATACGTCCCGAGTGTCTCCCTTCTCCAGATGCATCGCCGTACCCACCATCGACAAGTTTCATCCTCAACAGCTATTCGATAGTTCCAGGACTGAAAGATATTTCTTACAGAGACAGACTGGAATCATTATGTCTGCCAAGCCTAAACTAGTAAAAGCCAGAAGAGTGAGAGGAGACCTAATACAAGCTTATAAAATTTTTAATAACATTGATGAATTAGATACTAACAAATTTTTTGAACTAAACAAATTTGATATAACAAGAAACTCTGTTAACAAATTATTTATTAAGCATAGCCGTACTAATTTTCGAAAACATACTTTTAGTAATAGAGTTGCACCTCTATGGAACAAACTTCCACAAAATATTAAACAGGCAAAAACTTTAAACAGTTTCAAATATCTTATTGATGAACAAGAAATTTTAAAATCTATAAAATACGATTTTGATAGTTGATCATCTTGAGCCGGCTTAAATTAGACCTGAAACATATGTGCTAAAGATGGGACATTAAATAAGCCGTGAGGCTTAATGATCACAATGATCTTATTTCTAGTCCCTACACTACTACTACTACTACTACTACTACTACTACTACTACTACTACTACTACTATTAAAACTGCTAACTATGGCAAATAACCTTCTCTCTCACTTTCCGAACTGCTCGAACACGAACTGTCATCCTTAGTTTTGTGCTATAAATACAACTAATCTAACTATATAATTATACCTGTCCCTTATGCGCCATGTGCCAGATACGTTAATCTACCTACCTATCACATTATTGAGAATAAGTCGTCGTGGCCGAGTGGTTAAGGCGATGGACTAGAAATCCATTGGGATCTTCCCGCACAGGTTCGAATCCTGTCGACGACGTTTTTATTTTCTCCAGCTCAACTATAAAATAATATCTCGAGCCAAGATTAATTAACTTTTTTTTTTTTAAATCATCACCACGCAAATAAGTCAATTCGGAATTATTACATACTAAACTAGTCATTTTTGAATACCTACAACTTGCTTCTTAACCCCAAGGATTATCCTGTATATTTGTAAATTTTTGTAGCTCTTTATTCATACCAGAAGATACTTTCGTTAATAGTAGAGTATATGATCCTAGAATTTGGATTAGTCCACATTGAGTGGGTATTCTCCTGACTCAGATTCTATTATTTACCTTGGAATATTTCCACAGCATCACCCTGCCTTCTTCAGCCTACTGAAGTTGAAGAAAAATGTTGATAAAAGAAGAACATTTGAGATGAAGTCACTGATTTGAATGGAAACGAGAATCTGGTTGAGTTGATTTCATCTGTATTTGATCATCAAAAATGTGAGGACGTTATAAGCCTTGATCGCGGTTCTAGCTGGGTTTACGAAGTTTGTCATAGTAATAGCACTGTGACGGTGGGTCTATTGTTACTGGGCTCTGCACAATGGAATGCTATGACCCACTCGTCTCTCTCTGCGGGGGTCGGCTAGTATACCATCCCTGTGACTAATCTTAATACATTTATATGTTTAGCCCGGTCTGTGTGCGGATAGGGTTATAGAGATAGGGAGAAAAATTGTAAAAGCTTCACTGACACACTAGCTCTCACACGGCTATGAAACATAGGTAGTCCAGCCACTTGTTAACAATAAATATCACTTTTTTTTTCCTCAGTTCTATACATAATTTTCTAAACACTCTATTAACTTAAATGTCCAAATTCACTTCGAAAAGTTCGTTCCTTGATGGGTCTATGCTGCTACTGTTCTTGATATTTGCTACTGTCTCATCAATGGGCTATTTGTTCTGGTTGGCCTAATGTTCTTGTTTTTGGAGAGTGGACTACCGCACAGTCCTTGTAGGGCAGTGTTTGTGCACGTCTTTAGTGTCACTTAACTGAATATTCGAGGTGTGATGATGGTGTCTCCTCCTTGGTTGTTGACTATTGGGCCAACGACCTTTAAGTTACGGGATAGGATAGTATAGGATATTAGCTACCCATCTACTATCGGGGATCCACTAATTATTTCCTAAGTTCCAATCTTCTTGGTTAATGTGCATGTGTAAAAGCTCACGCGTCTCTCTCTCTCTCTCTCTCTCTCTCTCTCTCTCTCTCTCTCTCTCTCTCTCTCTCTCTCTCTCTCTCTCTCTCTCTCTCTCTCTCTCTCTCTCTCTCTGCCTGTGGTGGAGGCTTGCATTCCTGAATACGGGCCAGCGCCTTGAGAAGCTCTCTGAGCTTGTAAGTGCGCTATATAAGAAAAATCTCTTTCTTTCTTTTTATTGACTGATGACTCAAACAAAACAAAAAAAAGCATTATATCATAAGTTATTTACAGGCCTATGCCAAAACAAAACTGCATGAATGTCTCGAGGTGCAGGAAGAAGAAGAACAAGAACAAGAAGAGGAAGAAAAAAGAAAGAAAGAAAGAAAGAAAGAAAGAAAGAAAGAAAGAAAGAAAGAAAGAAAGAAAGAAAGAAAAAGAAAGAAGAAGAAGAACAAGAATAAAAGAAGAAGAAGAAGAAGAAGAAGAAGAAGAAGAAGAAGAAGAAGAAGAAGAAGAAGAAGAAGGAATGAGAAAGAAATACAGAAATACATAAAACATAAAGAAGAAAAAGAAGAAAGAAAGAAAGATAGATAGATAGATAGATAGATAGATAGATAGATAGATAGATAGATAGATAGATAGATAGATAGATAGATAGATAGATAGATAGATAGATAGATAGATAGATAGATAGATAGATAGATAGACAGACAGACAGAGAGACAGACAGACAGACAGACAGACAGAAGAAGGAGAAGAAGAAGAAGAAGAGACAGACAGACAGACAGACAGACAGACAGACAGAAGAATGAGAAGAAGAAGAAGAAGAAGAAGAAGAAGAAGAAGAAGAAGAAGAAGAAGAAGAAGAAGAAGAAGAAGAAGAAGAAGAGAAAGAAGAGAAAGAAGTAAAATGTAAATGTTAGCATACTTTCACGTATACACCAGAACAGCAGGACAGGAAATGAATGTTTGCAAACTCATCGCATGAAGCCGAAGGAATGATGTGAGGGTTTCTGCACTGAAATATACAATAAACAAACTGTACGCATGCACTCACTCACACACTAACACACATACACACACCCACGCACACACACAAGCACACACATGTGGTGTCTGTTTTCTTTTTCTCTGCGAGCGCAGATGGAAAATCGGCGCTCTACAAGACTACATCATTATCATCATCATCATCATCATCGAGAATACACATTGCTGCGATCGGTACAAAGTATCGCCCAAACTCCCGCTAGCAGCAGTTGAAAGTATTCCCTCCATCCCTTCAAAGTATACTTTGGGCTCGCTGCTAGCCGCGGATGCGAAGCGCAGTACTGTTTAAAAGTGACGGAAAGAGCGGAATATTGCTACAAGGGTTCGGGTAAGGGTAAAAAAAAAAAGGTAAAGGTAGTCCCATAGCCTTGTGGCCGTAGGGGAGCGTGATGTTGGAGATCACACTTATCTTGGGCCAGCGTAATGAGGGTGATGCCCAACTCTCTCCCTCGCTGCTTTACCTTCCCCACCCTCAAGAGAGTAGGTACTCAATCACAGTTGAGTCAACTGGGGGCGTTGTTGTTTGTCGCTTCACACCTTAGCGGTCACCCATCCAAGTGCTAACCGCACCGGACGGTGCTTCACTTTCGACACAGTAGCGAGTGCTCCAACCACTGCACTATCCGACGAGTTGTAGATATATCCCTAGCCCTTGCCCTAACCCTTTTCTCTACAAAAATGCTTTTACCGTCCCAAAAACCCATTTGCCTTCCTGGATTCTTAAATTGTATGAAACCAAGTAAGGACACTCTCCTGCGTCAATAAACGGTTCGAAAAAATTCTCAGACGGTTCGTAAAAGACAGTTGACCTAGAAACAAATACAGCGTGACCTAATTCGTCGCCTAGAGGAGACGAAACTTCTGCGTTTTTAGTCTTTCACCGACACTGTAACTGAGCAGGCTGCTAACCTCGCTTACCTCCCTTCAAGGGACAAGGGACATACTTTGGCCTGCTGCGCAGCGTGTGCCTGGAGTATACTTTCTTTCGATCGCAGCTATGTGCAATGGGTGCTTCATCATCATCATCATCATCATCATCATCATCATCATCATCATCATCATCATCATCATCATCATCACCACCACAATCATCATCATCATCACCACCACAATCATCATCATCATCATCATCATCATCACCACCACCATCATCATCATCATCATTATCACACACATACACACCATACTCTACACTCAGAGAAAGAGTTCGAGAAAATGAGTGAGGTAAATGGAAGAAGAAGAAGAAGAAGATGATGATGATGATGATGATGATGATGATGATGATGATGATGATGATGATGATGATGATGATGATGATGATCATGATCATGATGATGACGATGATGATGGTGATACCGATGATGATGATGATGATGGTGACAACGATGATGATGATGATGAGGATGATGATGATGATGATGATGATGATGATGATGATGATGATGATGATGATGATGATGATGATGATGATGATGATGATGAATTAAAAAGGAGGGAAGCAAAAGAGGGGTAGGAGAGAGAGAGAGAGAGAGAGAGAGAGAGAGAGAGAGAGAGAGAGAGAGAGAGAGAGAGAGAGAGGATGAGAAGGAGAGAGAGTGAAGTCAAGTCATAACTTTACTGACAAGGTCCCCAGCCTGTTCGCCAGGAGGTCAAACACAAAACAATACTAATCGTGGAAACAATGGCGTAAATAAACAAATATAGGTGCCTGGCACCAATAAGGCAAAATAAATATTCCAACACATTTTCACGGAGATGCAAAGTAACAGTTGGACACTATTTCAAAGTGGGCGTTTGTGTGCGGACATTGCATTATTCGTCACGTCTTTTTATGGCATAATAAATATACATTGCTACCGACCTTGTAATCCTATCCTATCCCGAAACTTGGAGGTCGTAGGGGCATCACAGATGATCTTTTAACCAGCGTACTCCATCTTTCTCTGTCCTCAGCAACCCTAATGGCCTCGCTCAGTGTCAAACCAGTCCGTTCTTGAATGTTGTCCTCCCACCTCTTTTTTGGTCTCCCTCTTCTTTGACCTCCTTGCACTGTGCCTTCCAGAATGGTCTTTGCAAGGCCTGATGATCTGGTGACGTGGCCATAACATCGGAGTTTCCGTTTCTTCACCACTGTGAGCAGGTCATCGTGTTGTCCAATGGCTTTTGTGATGGTCTGTCGGACTTCGTCGTTGGTGATGTGTTGGGTATAGGAAATGCCCAGAAGTCTTCTGTAGCACCTCATCTCATGCTTTGTATTCTTCGTTGTAGATCTGCTGTGAGGGTCCATGTTTCGCAAGCGTATAGGAAGATGGAGATGACAAGCGAGCGCAGCAGTCTTACCTTGGAATGTAGACTGTTGGTCCTGTCTTTCCAAATGGGCTTCAACCTTGCCAGGAAAGCAGTTTGTTTGTGCGATCCTTGAGAGGTCTTGCATTCGGGACCCATTGTCTGATACAATGGCTCCTAAATATTTGAAGCTATGCACTATAGGACCTTGTTATACGTTTGTTATAAGTTTGTAACAAAAGCTTTAGGGGTGGTTGATGTACATCTGTGTAATATTTGAAAATATATTTCTCTCTTAGATCATCATATTTCGGACAATACAAAAGAAAATGTATGTCATCTTAAAGGTGGCTACAAAATGGACAGATTTTGAATACATTACTACATCTTTTGCTTTATATTTATGTCAATAGCACCCTAACGGAACTTGACAAAAGGGTTCCAAATTTTAACTGTCTTATATCAGTGAAGTATTTGTTCAGGCTGTAATATTGATTTGAAAGAGCGGTAAATAATATCCTATCCTATCCTATCCTGTCCCATAACCCGAAGGTCGTAGGGGCACCACAGATGATCGTTTAACCAGCATACTCCATCTTTCTCTGTCCTCAGCAGCCCTCATGGCTTCGCTCAGTGTCAAACCAGTCCATTCTCGAATGTTGTCCTCCCACCTCTTTTTCGGTCTCCCCCTTCTTCTACCTCCTTGCACTGTGCCTTGCAGAATGGTCTTTGCAAGGCCTGATGATCTGGTGACGTGGCCATACCATCGGAGTTTCCGTTTCTTCACCACTGTGAGCAGGTCATCGTGTTGTCCAATGGCTTGTGTGATGGTCTGTCGGACTTCGTCGTTGGTGATGTGTTGGGTATAGGAAATGCACAGAAGTCTTCTGTAGCACCTCATCTCCATGCTTTGTATTCTTCGTTGGAGATCTGCTGTGAGGGTCCATGCTTCGCAAGCATATAGGAAGATGGAGATGACCAGAGAGCGCAGCAGTCTTACTTTGGAATGTAGACTGATGGTTCTGTCTTTCCAAATGGGCTTCAACCTTGTCAGGGCAGCAGTTGTTTGTGCGATCCTGGAGAGGACTTCCTGTCGAGACCCATTGTCTGACACAATGGCTCCTAAATATTTGAAGCTGTGCACTGTGTTGAGGGATTGACCTTGTACTTTGATGTCCGTGTTGATGCCATTGGTGTTGTTGGTCATCATTTTGGTCTTCTCTGCACTTATTTCCATTCCATAAGCTCTGGAGGTGGTGTCAAGCCTCTGTACAAGCTGTTCAAGTTCTTGTTCCTCTCCAGCCAATCCATCAATATCATCCGCAAAACGAAGATTGGAGATTGCTCTGCCCCCTATGCTGACTGTGCCTTCGTGATCTGCAAGAGCATCTGACATGATGCGCTCTAGGAAGATGTTGAAGAGTGTTGGAGAGAGTAGGCATCCTTGACGCACACCGATTGTTGTTCTGAACCAGTTCCCGATGACGCTGTTATGGAGGACTGCACTGGTAGCCTTGTCATACAGGCTTTTGATGACTTCTATAATTTTAGGGCTGATGTTGTACACTTTCATGGTTGCCCATAGAGCTGCATGCCAGACTCGGTCAAATGCCTTCTTGAAGTCTATGAACACATGATATAGATGTTGTTGGTGCTGTAGGTATTTCTCACAGATTATTCTGAGGTTGAAAATCTGTTCAGTGGTACTTCGCCCTGCCATGAATCCTGCTTGTTCTTCAGCTATGATTTGTTCAGCTTGTGGTTTCAACCTGTTGAGTATTATTTTCAGGAGGACTTTGCTGGGATGGCTGATGAGGCTGATGGTGCGGTAATTTTCACACTCCTGAAGGTTACCTTTTTTGGGAAGAGTGATGACAAGCGACTGGGTCCATGGTGTAGGCCATTCCCCACTCTGCCAGATCTTGTTACAGATAATGGTGAGAGCATCAGTCATCGCTTCTCCTCCTGCTTGTAGCAGTTCCGCTGGTATGTTGTCCACTCCCGCTGACTTCCCTTTCTTCAGCGATTGCACTGCTGCCTCAACTTCTTCCCGGAGAATTGGGAGGATTTCTTCTTCTTCTTTGCTCTCGGGACATGCTAGAACTGATGGGTCTCCATTTGGTGTATGGTTGTAAAGGTCAGAGCAGTACTCTGTCCATCTGTCCAAGACTTCTTGTTCTTCTGTAAGGCATATGCCAGACTTGCTTTGGATAGTGGAGACTTTGGGCTGTTTAACACTTGTCAGCCGCTTCACAGTCTGGTAGGCCTTCTTGCTGTTGTTCTTGTTCAGATTGTTCTCTATTTCCTGGCATTGATCTTCTATCCAGTTCTCCTTTGCTGTGCGCATGCCTTTTCGGATGTCACTGTTGATTTTTCGGTAGACATCAGCTCCCTGTGAGGTGTTCTTTTTCTTTTTTTAACTCTCTTCGTTTATCACACAGATCCAAAAGTTCAGGTGTGATCCACGGCTTCTTCTTTGGTCGATGCTTGCCAAGGATCTCAGTGGCGGCATCTGTTACAGCTGAATTGAAGGTATTGGTCATGGTGTTGACATCTACTTCGCCTGCCCCCAAAATAAGCAGTGGTGCAAATTTCCCTCCAATTGTGGCCTGAAATATTTTTGCCACCTCCGGGTCTTGCAGTTTGCCCAGGTCGAACTTCAGCCTAGTGCACTTTGCTGTATTTACTCTCTTCAAATGGAGCCGGAAAGACATCATCACGAGATCGTGGTCACTTCCAATGTCTGCTCCTGGAAAAGTGCGTGTCCTGCCAATGTTGATGCTTGATCTGAAGCGTTTCTTGACCATGATGTAGTCGATCTGGTTGTGATGTTCCCCGCCGGGACTGTGCCATGTCCATCGTCTGGATTTTTTGTGGAGACCAAGCGTGTTTGCCAGTACCAGATTGTTGTATCTGGCAAACTCCAATAGCCTCAGACCCCTGTCATTTGTCTCGTTGTTGCAGTGGGGTCCACATGTGTCTCCCCAGTTGTGGTGCGCATCTTGGCCAACCTTGGCATTCCAGTCGCCTTGCACTATGACTATGTCCTTCTTCGGCACTTGGTCAAGGACCGCCTGTATATTTTCATAAAAATCCTCCACTTCGCTGTCTTCATAGTCTGATGTTGGGGCATAGGCCTGGATGATGGTAATGTTGAAAGGGGTTGCTCTCAGACGGATGGTAATGAGTCTACTGGAGACTGGGCGGCAACCCATGACAGTGGCTAGAATGTTCTTGTGGACCAAGAATCCAACGCCGTGTTCGTGCCTGTCATCTCTACCGCTGAAATAGAGCTTGTGGCCTTTGTCAGTCGTTGTTTCACCTAGGCCTTTCCAGCGCAGTTCGCTGATACCTAGAACGTTCCATCGATAGTGGTCCAGCTCGTGAGCCAGTTCTTCTAATTTTCCTTCCGCAGTTAGGGTCCTGACATTCCAGGTTCCTATGACGATGTTGTTTCTCGTGCGGATCTTGCTAATTTGTCCATCAGTAGCATACTTAACACCTCCGTCCTGGTGGCCAACGGAAGGCGCGGTCCTTGTGTAGCCGGGCGACGACCGATCCGGCATGGAATTAGTGGATAGCCTCATCATGTGTTGTGTCTTGGGCAAAAAAGACCTGGCAGGGCCCAATCCTCTCCAGGCTGTTGGCCACAGCCGAAATCCACGAATACAGTGTGGCTCGCCTTGGCCCTGAGCACGTGGTCGTTGAACCTGTAGTAACGTGAGGTTCCTCCGCCCTGGCCGGTGACTTCTGTGTAGAAGACTTTCGCCCAGTGATGCCGTGCTAACATCACCCCTGTTAGTCGCCTCTTACGACACGCCGGGAAACGTTGGGTCTATTCTATTTGCCCGAACCCACAGAGCCATCTCTTATCGCTATCTCTTAACTTCACAAATCAGTCTTGATTATAGCAATCTACCATACGGTGCCTCAAATGACGTAACAGCAATGTTTCGTTGCCAGCTCCACTTAAACAAATCTTTCAAAAACAAAAATGATCCGGACAGGGTTTTATCATGTACATTGAATTCCTCATGACAAGCTGATTAAAAGGTTGTCTAAGGAGAGCATTTTTTATCCATTTCATAAGCTTGTTTTGGCAGCCGATTTGGACGAAAATTTTGAAGTTTAAAACAGTACCTAACAGTTCTTGTGGTGCTATCGATGTACTGTGGGGATCATGGCCTTGGCCTCGTCATATGCGATCATGTTAGGGTTTTGGGTGAAGCGCGCAAAAAGCATTCACAAGCGAATAAATGTTATGTTACAGACGAACAGGCGAGATATACCGTGCGCCCAACTCCACAGAAAAGACGAGTTGGCTGTTTAGCCTCTACAGCACAGGACTGAGAGAGCAACCCTGGAAAACACTCTCCAAGACACCACAGCGTGTCAAGGAACCAAACTACACGACGACCCAGCGTGTACCAGAAGCTACCTCAACGAAGGGCTTCAAACTCACTACACTGAAGTTAAGTGCAGAGGAAAAAGTGCACTAAAACTGATAGCAAAAGGACCACAGTAGTCCACTCTTCAGAAAATAGTAAAACGGACCACAGTAGTCCACTCTTCAGAAAACTGTAAAACGGACCACAGTAGTCCAATCTTCATGAACTCTAGTAGCCAGTGCCCTATGAAGACATAACAGCTGCCTAGACTATCAGCGATGGAATTATTTGCATTGACTTATGACTTTTTAAGGTAGATTAGTACATCGAAGATCTTGTATAGAGTAGAAGAAATAAATGTGTGATTTTAACTGTTATCAAGTGGCTGGACTACATATGATTCATAGCCATGTGAAAGCTAGTGTGACAGTGATCTTTTACCATTTTTCTACCTATCTCTGTATCCCAGCATTAACACAGACCGAGCTAAACAAATAAATGTATTAAAGTAATTCACCGGGTGACTAACTAGCATTTCCCATAGAATAAAGCGTGAGGGTTACAGCATTCCATTGTGCAGAGCCCAGTAACAACTAAACCCCACGTTACAGCACTTATTTCCATTCCATAAGCTCTGGAGGTGGGCCTCTGTACCAGCTGTTCAAGTTCTTCTTTGCTTAAACATTCGCAAAAATTCATTTTCAATACCCACACCTTGCTCCACCCACGCGTAACCAAAACCATATTTAAATAAACACAACTTTACATTCGTAGCCCATGTAGTTTTTTCCTCGAGCATCAAGGTCATACAGCATCAGGTAAGCTTTTTGGGCAGTCTATCATCAGTCATATGACTTATTTTAAGCCAATAACGAACACAACCGACAGAGAGAGAGAGAGAGAGAGAGAGAGAGAGAGAGAGAGAGAGAGAGAGAGAGAGAGAG
The DNA here is from genome assembly GCA_036898135.1 of Oncomelania hupensis. NCBI lineage: Eukaryota > Metazoa > Mollusca > Gastropoda > Littorinimorpha > Pomatiopsidae > Oncomelania > Oncomelania hupensis. The sequence goes on from CM072512.1 coordinate 9,737,611, forward strand.
AGAGAGAGAGAGAGAGATGAACACTGATTCTAATTATCAAACATCAGTCGACTATAGGTCAAAACTCCTCCATCGGCGATACACAATTTGTGTTGATAGTCGGTAGAAAAGGATTAGGGCTAAACGCCAAATTGAGCTTATGAACGTTTGTCTTAAACACACAGCTGATTCGAAACTTTGGAATTTACTCCAAGACAGCATAATGTTTGTCCATCAAATCCTTGCTTTCGTAAGCGAGGCATTCAGTGAGTGTTGGTACACTTTCAGTTTCACGAGAAGTGACAGTTCGACTGCATCTCGCAGCACGTGTCGTCATTCAGAGTACCTTTGAATATTTTACAGTCTCGTCTCTCTGGTTTATGCGACCTTGCTACCAGTTAGTAGTATTGCTCTGGATGTACGAAAGCACCCCCTCTTCTGCTAGTTCATCAAGACTATCAAGGGTAAATATTTTGCAAATGCACGAAGGAAACAAGGACGACCCGCCTCACTTGGTCTCACATAGGCCTACTCTATCCTTATGTTTGTGTGTGTGTGTGTGGGTGCGTGTGTGTGTGTGTGTTAATGTAATATATTTATTATAAATGTGGCGATATGGTGACTCGTCGCTAATGCTCTGAATGCGTAAGCTTTGTTCTTCATCGTCTCTACGCTGTTCTCTGTTTGCGTGCTAAGTACTGTCCTAGATATCAGGGCGAGTTCCAGCCAGTAGGTAGTGCCAACTTCGCTTTAGTGCCATCAGCCCCGAGTTGTCTAGAGAAAAAGGGCCACAAAACCTTTACGATTGCTCCGCACGAAGTATTTTTTTCTCCTGGGCTACCTTTTGAAATAAGCGAGCTCTTTTAAAATGGTGCAGCAGATGTTGACTGCACAACAGCCAATCAAAGTGAAGTTGGCTGAAAATGAAAGTTACTGTAAATCGCACTATCAAATATAAATACTAATTCATACCGATTGCACATAAACATAATTATTCCGTGAAATAACAAGTACACAAATCTTACCAGATTGTAAATGACAAAAAGTCCTTCCTTGCTATTTCACCATTGAACACATCGCCATTCGCAAATCGAAAGTTCACTACTCTGGCCGCCATCTTTTTCTTTTCGCAAACAACCTTTCAAGACCGCTACAGAGAGCACAGGGTTGCCTAGACTTTCCGCTAAAATAGTTAAATAGTTTTACGTAGCGCTCTGCCTGGGCAACTCGCGGCAGCTCAAACGGTAGGCCTAACTGTTTGTGGTGCGTGCAAACCCATTCTACCCTACACTCATTCAGGTGCACTGGAGTGGCGCAGCCGTTGGGCCCTGTGGCAGGTTTGCCTCGACTCGTGTGCTGATAAACCCTAGTTCGGTTCCCCGCAAGTCCTATCCTATCCTGTCCCATAACCCGAAGGTCGTAGGGGCACCACAGATGATCGTTTAACCAGCATACTCCATCTTTATCTGTCCTCAGCAGCCCTCATGGCTTCGCTCAGTGTCAAACCAGTCCATTCTCGAATGTTGTCCTCCCACCTCTTTTTCGGTCTCCCCCTTCTCTCCCCGCAAGTAAAAGGATGATGATAATAATAATAATAATAATAATAATAATAATAATAATAATAATAATAATGATGATAATAATAATAATAATAATAATAATAATAATAATAATAATAATAATAATAATAATAATAATAATAATAATAATAATAATTTTAAAAATAATTTTAATATTAATAGCAAACAAATGGTAAGCCATAAAAAAAATGTATTTCCAGATAGTGGCAGACATAGCCGAAAACTCGGCTTTCTTTTAAAGAATCAAAAATGAAGGTATGGAATGATGGGTCACTGTCTAACGAATAACTCGCCACTAACCTAGGTAGATCTAGTGTTCCTATGAGGGTTTTGGTCCAAATCCGATCAGTGGTTCCTAAGATATGGCGTCCATCGGATCTCAGACATACGGACTGACTGACGGGGAGACAAGACTAGACCCACTTTTGGCTCGTCCTGATTCCCGACTTTTTCAAATTACTTTTTCCTCAGCGTTTTGTGGTATGGCGTTTGAGTACTTTTTAAATGTTGAATTAATTTTTGACAGTAATTTGAAGGGGGGTTCATAAGGAAGAACTAGTAGTAAATGTGACAGCGATGGTAACATTCGTTTTCCGCCCGTGCAGTTCACTGAGGTGCAGTTCCGTATATTGCCTGAATCAGCGAACGCTTGAGGCTTTGAAGCTGTGAAGTGCGGCTTGATTCGCTGTGTGACAACGGGCGTGCTCTTTCAGAAGAGAGAGAGAGAGAGTGGAGAGAAAGAGAAAACTCCGCTCTCAGTTCTGTCCCCTTACCGGACTAGCGCAGTGCTTCATGGGTGCTTGGAAGCAGACGACATTGTCTGGATACCTGTGTGAGTGTGTCGTCTGAATTATGGAGGTAAGCTGAATTTTCTTCTGAAATTGGATAAATGTATGATAAGCAAGTGTAGATAGCACATTATTTTGAGGTGGTGATGCTTTGTTTCGCAGAAAAAACACAGTGATTCTCTCTCCATTGTGGTTCGGCGCGGTTTAGGCATTAAACCTAAATTATCTATCATAAAACTTAAGACTCGAAAGTATTTAAGTTATTCAGAACAGTTTTGCAGAAACATAAAATGATGATGATGATGATGATCATGATGATGATTATGATGGTGGTAGTGGTGGTAATGCTGCTGCTGCTGCTGCTGATGATGATGATAAGATAAGATAAGATAGATAAGATGAGATTAAGATAAGACAACTTTATTATCTCTTTCAAGAAATGACATTGTGGTGTCAACACTTACATATATCACAATAACAATACAATAACTTACAGTAAGAATAACATTTTTTAGCCGTTACAAATACAACTGTATATAACACTACTTGCTGGCTATCAGGTACAAACACATGCATCCGAAACTTACATTAAAAATTCATGCTAAAGTGTACAAGTATCATCTATGTACATAAACACACACACTCATACTACCATTGGCTATCACGTGGCTATCAACAAATGAAAACATGACGCCATCTCTCTCTCACACAACTACATCCAATCACTCATTCACACTTCAGGTGCTGCCACACACACATCATTTATTAAGTAGAGATACAGACATTGGGATAATATTGTTTTTTGTTCTCATCGTTCTACATTTCGGAGTACGATAGCGTCTTCCTGAAGGCAGAAGCTGAAAATGGTACGCAAGCACGTAGGTACTGTCCTGTACAATACAGCACGCTTTGTGCACAACTAGCCTTTCATACAACACATGCACACTCTCTTGTTTCACACCCACGACCTTCCCACAGACATTCACCACTCGATCCAACACACTTCTATTTTTATACACAAGCTTCGTACCTACAGATAAAAGAAAAGGTAAGAAGGGACTCAATTAAAGAGGTGTAAAAAGTCTGAAGGATGTGGCTATTGACTTGAAGGTTTCTGAGTTTTGGAAGGCAATAAATTCTGGATTGACACTTTTTGTGGATGGCTTGAGTGTTTGCAGTAAAGCTGAGTTTTTCGTCAATTATGGTTCCGAGATTTTTTTATTGAGTGACTCTCTCGACTACAACACCATCGATGACAAGGTCTTGAAGAGTAGCAGGATTTCGACGGAAGTAAATAATCAGTTCCTTATGGGTTTTTTTAACATTCAAATCCAAAAAGTTCTGCTTACTCCAGTAACTGAATCTATCAACTGCAGAGAAATAGACAAAATTTGAGGTGCATCCTCAAGGGCAGAATCGTCCTATTACTTTATGACTGGTGTGGCTTCCGTTCCACAGCAGTCATTTGTGTAGAGTGTGAAAAGTACCGGCGAAAGTACTTCTGCCATGAGGAGCTCGTTTAGACGTTTGTTTGAGAGATGAGAGTGCAGAGTGAAAGCGGACGACCTGTGATCTGGACACAAGAAAGTGAATGATCCACAGGACTAGTCTGGGAGGAACAGTGTCCAACAGGAGCGTCTGAGCCATGAGGTGTGGTTGAATGGTCTTGAAAGCAGAAGAAAAGTCTATAAATAGAATACGGACAAAGGATCCAGAGGTCTATAGGTGATCATACGCACTGTGGAGAAGAGTCAGAGTAGCGTCATCAGTACTATGTTGGGTTTGTATACAAACTGAAGAGGATCCGAGAAAGGTAGAGTGTGACGGAGAAGACGAGACAGAACAATGATGATGCTGATGATGCTGATGCTGATGCTGGAGGTAATACACATTGCTGCGATCGGTAAAAAGTATCGCCAAAACTCCCGCTAGCAGCAGGTGAAACCCTCCATCCCTTCAAAGTATACTTTGGGCTCGCTGCTAGCCGCGGATGCGAACCGCAGTACTGTTTTAAAAGTGACGGAAAGAGCGGAATATTGCTACAAGGGTTCGGGTAAGGGTTAGTTGTACAATGTAGATCTATCCCTAGCCCTTGCCCTAACCCTTTTCTCTACAAAAATGCTCTTTTTCCCTCCCAAAAACCCATTTGCCTTCTTGGATTCTAAAATTGTTTGAAACCAAGTGAGGACACTATCCGGCGTCAATAAACGGTTCGAAAAGATTCTTAAACGGTTCGTAAAAGACAGTTGATGTAGAAACAAATACAGCGTGACCTAATTCGTCGCCTAGAGGAGACGAAACTTACTTCTGCGTTTTTAGTCTTTCACGGACACTGTAACTGAGCAGGCTGCGAACCTCGCCAAAGTATCCCTTCAAGGGACAAGGGACATACTTTGACCTGCTGCGAAGCGTGTGCCTGGAGTATACTTTCTTTCGATCGTAGCTATGTGCAATGAGTGGATGATGATGATGATGATGATGATGATGATGATGATGATGATGATGATGATGATGATGATGATGATGATGATTTGAAACAATTTAAGTTATGTCGGAACAGTTTGCAGGAACATAAAATGATGATAGTGGTGATGATGATGATGATGATGATGATGATGATGATGATGATGATGATGATGATGGTGATGATGATGATGATGATGATGATGGTGATGATGATGATGATGATGATGATGATGATGATGATGATGATGATTGTGACGAGGCGGACAATTGCACCCCTGAGGCCCGGCTGCAACCATTCGACCACCCCGCACAGCCAGCGACGATCGCTTCAAACCAGCCATCATTCCTCTTGACCAGCCATCACTACCTAGCAGGCTCGCACAGTCTCTTAAGCCCCGCCCCCAGGATCGCCTTAAAGTCTGCTACTGACCAAGGCTTAGTGTCAGATGCTAACTTCCCTGCCTCGAAGTCACAACCTGTTCGAATCCACGCCGCCATCACCGAGCGACCTCTGAGTTTCGTCAGTATCCTTGTGCTTCCACCCGTCTTAAACCAAGGTAAGAGAGGGAATTTATTCGTTGTCATATAGCAACCCCATCACCTGCCGTTCGCCATCATGTTCATGCGTCCTGTCAGTATGTATGTCCATGTTTATAATTTTGCTTTGATGTATTGCTATGACTTGTGTTTTCTCCCTTGCACATACTTTCTACCTTGTACATATCTCATGACATGTTTGAATTTATGCTTGTATACTCCGTTGCCCCATGTATAAATATCCCATGCCATGCTACCCCCTCCCTATAGATTAGAATCCCAAGTACAGCCCAGACCTACACCCCCTTTGTCCTGTACCCTCGCATTTGCTACCCACCACGCTCCCGATGTATAAATATTTGCCCTGTTGCCCTCCCCATCCTAAATGCGCCGAACGTACTTTTACTAGTGGCTGCCAGTAACCCCCACTTTGGCCCAGTAAATCTAGTAGCATTGTTTGACTGTTGGTATGTGCACTGATTCAACTCTTGACCGGTCACACCAATTTGAATTCTGAGAAGGGTGACTGTACAACAGGCCCGGAATTCGCATTATCCCTATCCCCAGCTGATACAGCGTCTGTACACGTTGCAGACGGGTTCCTGTGCCGGACGCATTGCCCCGGACTGGTATCATCTCCCAATCGCTGACCCGCTGCAGGCCCCCAACAACCCGGGAGGTCAATGAGACGCGTGATTTGGGACTTCGCCATTTCTGAACCGGCTAGCCACGTAAGCCAAGTTCAACGCCTGTACCACAACACAACAACACCACTAGCACTCGTGATTCGTGAGTCACCCCCGCGTGACCACCGACCTGCAACTCTCTAACCACGCTTGCACCATCACTGGCAAGCCATCCAGAGGATCCTGGACAAATCGCCGCACTACAGTCCACAGCTAAGTGCCTAAGCCTGAGAGACCCCCCACTCGCCAGATTATCACAGAAACTCTGGCCCCCATACAGATACTCTCTCACCCTGTGATGTGATCAGTCTACGATAGCTCTAGTACCCATAAGATTGACTTTCCCGAATATCACCGGACTACTCAGTACTAGAGACGCCACGCCAATGAATCACTATAGAACAATTTGACCTAGACTCTCCCTTTTCAATTATTAAAAGTAGATAGTTACAGAAATCGCAATTTCCTTGACTGGCCTTTGACTGTGAATTTCTTAACTAGTACATTTACTTTTCCTTCTCGTCTCTACTCTATTTATCACTTATTAATTTGGCCTTGCTTTAATCTCTGGAATGTCATCGCACGTTAGTCTATCAAAGGAGACAACACAGCGCTAGAGATTAAGAGCTTACCCCCTTCCCCCAAATCCCTTTCTTCGTGACATTAATTTTGGCGACCCCGACGAGACCAGAAGACTTAGGTTTCCTCTCCCAACCCGACGAGACCAGAAGACTTAGGTTTCCCCCTCCAACCGACGAGACTACAAGACTTAGGTTTCCCCCTCCAACCCGACGAGACTAGAAGACTTAGGCTCCCATCCCAACTTGACTAGACTTAGGACTTAGCTAGATTTCCACCCCAGCCCAGTATAGATAGGACCCAGCCCACTAGCCCTAGTAGTAGTTAACATAGCCCCATAGGTCCCTTACTGGCTTTCCCGAGTGGTGATCTCTCAACAGGCTTTTTTCTTGCATTCATTTTTTGTGATTTTTTGATTGATTGCATTTTGTCTTTGTGGTTGTGTTGTATTCGCCCCTTTGCAGTTTTCATCGTAGCTCATCCAGCCCACCCCCCTGTTTTCCGTCAGTATACCCCTCGTGTGCGCCCCTCATTCCGGTTAGGACCTTTTGCAGGGTAAGTTACCTCTCTTGCCATGGCCGACCGGGGAGAGCTTGCTCTTAAGTACAAGAGTATTGGCGAGAGCTTAGGGCTCGCCGGCACCGAACTCAAAGACTACGTCTTGGCGAACGTGGAGGCTGACGTGGCAGAGGAAAAGGTGAAGAGGGAGGAGAGGGCCAAAGAGCGAGATGCGAAGAGGCAGGAGGAAGAAAGAGCAGCGGCACTGAAGAAGGAGGAGGAGAAAGAGCGCCTCGCCGCTGAGGAACGGGCCGCCGCCCGGAGGAAAGAGGAAGAGAAAGAGCGCCTCGCCGCGGAGGAACGGGCCGCCGCCCGGAAGCTTGCAGAGGAGGAGAGAGCCGCCGAGCGGAGAAGAGAGGAGGCGAAAGAGAGAATAGCAGAGGAGGAGAGGGCCGCCGCAAGGAAGAAGGAGGAGGACGAGAGGGCCGCGGCACTCGAAGAGAAGAGAAAAGACAGGGAGCTCGAACGGCGCCAAGCACTCCTCCAACTTGAGCGCGACCGCCGCGATTTAGGGATCGCATCGCCGGCTAGCGAAGACTATTCGCTCATCGCCCCCAGCTTCGCCACCAGCGCCGGAATACCCGCACCCCCCCCCCCCCCCCCCCCGCCGATTCCGGGGATGAACTTCCCCCTGGACCCATTCGTCGAACGGGACGAAACAATTGAAGTCTATCTCGCCCGATTCGAGCGAGTCGCGAGAGAAAACGGTCTTGATCCCCAGTTCTGGTATCGCAAGCTCAGTCATGGCCTCAAGGGAAAGGCTTATGAGATTCTGGCCAAGACACCGACTTCCGAGGAGGGAGACTATCCCGCCCTCAAGAGAGCCCTACTACATGGCTTTGAGCTCTCAGGGGAGCACTATCGCAAGAGTTTCCGGAACTCCCGGAGAGAGAGAGGGGAGAAGTTCACGCAGTTTGCCGACCGTCTAGCTACGCTACGGGATAAATGGATTGAGCAAACGGACGAACCCAGGACCTATGACGGATTACTAGAGTTGATGCTCGCCGAGCAACTCCGAGGCACAATGCCGGCGGAACTCCGGACATTCGCCGCCGAACAAGGCGCCGCTCGCCTTGAAGACTTGATCATCGTCGCGGATCGATACCTCACCGCCCATCCCGACGACAGACAGCCTCGCCGTGATCCCCCCGCACCCTCGTCGCCAGATACCCGCCACCCGCCTCGCCGGCCAGTCCCGCCGGCGAACCACCGTCCACCGCCGCCCAAAGGACGCCCAACCCTCACAGCAGAGCCAGGGAAGCGGAGCACAGAGCTCTACTGCGGCTACTGCCAACGCAGAGGACACACCCGGGAGAAATGTTTTCGACGCATCAGCGACCAGCGTCGCAAACAAGGTACCGTACTAGCCCTACGCCAAGTTACCCCCGACGGGACCCCTGTCACCCCCGTCGCTACTCCCGCCGATCGACCGGCCGTCACCGAGCAAGTGACAGTCAACGATCGCCCAGCCCACTGTCTTTACGACACTGGACTTACCTTCGACGCCGTCGTCCGCCGCTCGCTCATCAGGGAACAAGACCTGACCGGCGAGACTATCACCCTGAAGTTGGCCGACGCGTCCCAACCCAGCACCACGCTCCCTATAGCCCGGATCCAAGTCACCAGCCGATACGTAACGGGGACCATTCAAGCTGCAGTAATGGACCAGCCCCTGTACGACTTAATTTTAGGATGCCGATACGTTTTCTTGGGGATGCCGCCCCAGCCTGTGGAATCGATGGCCGCCGTCCAGACGCGCGCACAGGCGAAAACAGCCGCGACTCCACCCCCGATACCCAACCAGATGCCGGAACAGATCCGGAAGGCCCAAGAAAGCGACGTCACCCTCCGCAAGTGCTACGGAAAGCTTCCCGCCGCACGCACTCCACCCAAGTCCGGGGACTTTTTCGTCGAAGACGGACTCCTCTTCCGCCAGAAGGACGACCATACTCAACTAGTCGTGCCTGCGACACTTCGCCCCCAAGTCCTGGAACTTGGCCATAGCATGCCCCTAAGCGGACATATGGGCCTCGGAGCGACCACCCTACGAATCAGCGCTCAGTATCACTGGCCCGGGATGACCGATGACGTGAAGCGCTACGTCAAGTCCTGTAGCCAGTGCCAACGATACTCGCCCCGCCATCACACCGTCCCGGTCACTATCAGCCCCACCGTCGTTGTCGGAACGCCCTTCCAGCGAGTGGCTGTTGACATTGTAGGACCCCTCCCGCGGACCAAGAAGCGGAACCAGTACCTACTAACCCTCGTCGACGCCTGCTCGATGTGGTGCGAAGCCGTTCCTCTACCGAAGATCGACGCCGCCCGAGTCGCCGACGCGCTCGTCACCATATTCACTCGAGTCGGATTCCCGGACAACATCCTGACCGACAACGGGTCCCAGTTCACCGGAAAACTTATGCAGGAGGTTTTTCAACTACCCCGCATCCGCCATATCCGGACTCCACCCTACCACCCCGCTAGCAACGGACAGGTCGAGCGCCTAAACGGGACACTTATCTCGATTATCCGCAAGATCGCCGACGAACAGCCGGAAGCGTGGGACACATACGTCGCGTCAGCGCTCTTCGCGTATCGAGAGACCCCGCACACCTCCACCGGATACACGCCTTCCACGCTGCTTTTCGGAAGACCCCTTGCCGGACCACTAGCCGCCTTACGACGTAGCTGGACCGACGCCAAACTGGACGAGGCACCGGTCGACGCTACAAAATACGTCACGAAGCTACAAGAAACCCTCAAGGCAACATGGAAAGCCGCCTCCGCCAACCTGAAGAAGGCGAGAGAGCGACAAGCCCGCTACCACAACCGCCGCGCCCGGGACCGAGAGCTACAGGTAGGAGACCAAGTCCTACTGCTTCTCCCCAGCGGCACGAACAAGCTAGACATAGCTTGGCAGGGACCCTACCCGGTGCTCGAGAAGCTCTCGCGCACCACCTACCGCATCGAGGTAGGCGGAAAACCCAGGACCCACCACATCAATCTGCTCAAGCGGTACCTGGAGCAACCTGCACCCGCCCCAGACTCCCACTCACTACTCACGGTCGCGCTGGCCGTCGAAGTGGATGGCACAGAGACCGGCGTCGCCGAATTTCCACTAAAAGGGAAGGAATCCTTCCGGGACGTCTCTCTGGACCCCTCACTTCCCGCCGGCCAGCAACACCAGCTACGCGCCATCGTAGCAGAACACAGGGAAGTCCTCACCGACATTCCTGGGAGGACGGACCTAGAAGAAGTCCGACTAACCCTGACGGACCCCACTCCCGTCCGCCAGAAACCGTACCCCGTCCCACTTTCCCAGCAGCAAGTAGTAAGAACGGAAGTAGAGGCTCTGCTACAAGCCGGAGTCATCGCTCCCTCCCGTTCCCCCTACAGCGCAGGAATAGTTCTATCACGGAAGCCCAGCGGAGAACATCGCCTCTGTATCGACTTCCGGCAGTTGAACCTTGTAACCCAGTTCGTGCCCGGACCCCTATCCGACCCCACGGACTTGTTCGCAAAGCTACAATCCGCCCGATACTTCTCCAGGGTGGATCTGAGCAAAGGCTTTTATCAGATTCCCGTGCACCCTTCATCCCGCCAGTACCTAGCCTTCAGCACGATGGACGGCCACTACGAATTCAACGTTCTGCCGTTTGGTCTGCACAATGCCCCAAGTATTTTCAGCACGATGATGCGGAAGCTGTTGGACCCCCTCCACTGTCCGTTCATACACTCTTTTATGGACGACATACTCGTCGCAACGGAGACATGGGAGGAGCACCTGCGAGTGGTGCGCCAACTCTTGCGCCGCCTCAGAGAAGCTGGCCTCACTGCCAGGCCGACCAAATGCCAGTTCGGCTATCAAGAGCTAGAATTTCTTGGCCACACCATCAGCCGTGGACAGCTCCGGCCTCTGGAAAAGACCGTCCAGCGCCTTCGAGACGCGCCACGCCCCAAGACCAAGAAAGATGTTCAGTCCTTCCTGGGACTGAGTGGCTTCTATCAGAAGTTTGTACCCGGCTACAACGGGATCGCCGCGCCACTATCAAGCCTGACCCGGAAAACCGCACCGGACCGAGTCATCTGGACCCCGCAATGCGAAGCTGCCTTCCAGGAGCTCAAGGACAAGCTGACGTCCCAGCCAGTCCTACGACTCCCCAACCACGGACAACCCTTCGTCCTGCGCACAGACGCCAGCGACGTAGGCCTCGGAGCCGTTCTGCTCCAACGGGACTCCTCGGACGCCCCGACGCTCTTCCCCGTCGCGTACGCCAGCCGGAAACTCAAGCCGGCCGAACAAAACTACGCCACCTCGGAGAAGGAGTGTCTCGCCCTCGTCTGGGCAGTCCAGAAGTTCCAACTGTATCTCTACGGTTCGCACTTTACAGTCCAAGTGGATCATCAGCCGCTTTCCTTCTTGGCGTTATCCAAATCGCTCGACGCCCGGCTAATGAGGTGGGCTCTGCTGCTCCAGGCATACTCTTTCCAGCTGGAACACATCCCTGGAAAAGACAACCACGGCGCAGACTTCCTCAGCCGTCACCCCGCCACCGACTCCATCGAGTCGCCCCTGAGGGCCGACGCCCCAGCCTTCATTCCTGCCGCCGCCCACTAACCGTAGCCGAAACCCGGCAGCTCCGCGGACCCCAGCCTTGGGCCTCCGCCATCGACTACCCGGAACCCCGCATCGCCCGCATCACCCGGATCATCACAACCCATCGTCGCACCCGGCAGCCGACCTCAGAGCTGATTGGCCGCGCCTTCGTCGAGTCCTACGTCCTCGCCTTTTTCCTTGGGGGGGCCTCTGTGACGAGGCGGACAATTGCACCCCTGAGGCCCGGCTGCAACCATTCGACCACCCCGCACAGCCAGCGACGATCGCTTCAGACCAGCCATCACTACCTAGCAGGCTCGCACAGTCTCTTAAGCCCCGCCCCCAGGATCGCCTTAAAGTCTGCTACTGACCAAGGCTTAGTGTCAGATGCTAACTTCCCTGCCTCGAAGTCACAACCTGTTCGAATCCACGCCGCCATCACCGAGCGACCTCTGAGTTTCGTCAGTATCCTTGTGCTTCCACCCGTCTTAAACCAAGGTAAGAGAGGGAATTTATTCGTTGTCATATAGCAACCCCATCACCTGCCGTTCGCCATCATGTTCATGCGTCCTGTCAGTATGTATGTCCATGTTTATAATTTTGCTTTGATGTATTGCTATGACTTGTGTTTTCTCCCTTGCACATACTTTCTACCTTGTACATATCTCATGACATGTTTGAATTTATGCTTGTATACTCCGTTGCCCCATGTATAAATATCCCATGCCATGCTACCCCCTCCCTATAGATTAGAATCCCAAGTACAGCCCAGACCTACACCCCCTTTGTCCTGTACCCTCGCATTTGCTACCCACCACGCTCCCGATGTATAAATATTTGCCCTGTTGCCCTCCCCATCCTAAATGCGCCGAACGTACTTTTACTAGTGGCTGCCAGTAACCCCCACTTTGGCCCAGTAAATCTAGTAGCATTGTTTGACTGTTGGTATGTGCACTGATTCAACTCTTGACCGGTCACACCAATTTGAATTCTGAGAAGGGTGACTGTACAACAGGCCCGGAATTCGCATTATCCCTATCCCCAGCTGATACAGCGTCTGTACACGTTGCAGACGGGTTCCTGTGCCGGACGCATTGCCCCGGACTGGTATCATCTCCCAATCGCTGACCCGCTGCAGGCCCCCAACAACCCGGGAGGTCAATGAGACGCGTGATTTGGGACTTCGCCATTTCTGAACCGGCTAGCCACGTAAGCCAAGTTCAACGCCTGTACCACAACACAACAACACCACTAGCACTCGTGATTCGTGAGTCACCCCCGCGTGACCACCGACCTGCAACTCTCTAACCATGCTTGCACCATCACTGGCAAGCCATCCAGAGGATCCTGGACAAATCGCCGCACTACAGTCCACAGCTAAGTGCCTAAGCCTGAGAGACCCCCCACTCGCCAGATTATCACAGAAACTCTGGCCCCCATACAGATACTCTCTCACCCTGTGATGTGATCAGTCTACGATAGCTCTAGTACCCATAAGATTGACTTTCCCGAATATCACCGGACTACTCAGTACTAGAGACGCCATGCCAATGAATCACTATAGAACAATTTGACCTAGACTCTCCCTTTTCAATTATTAAAAGTAGATAGTTACAGAAATCGCAATTTCCTTGACTGGCCTTTGACTGTGAATTTCTTAACTAGTACATTTACTTTTCCTTCTCGTCTCTACTCTATTTATCACTTATTAATTTGGCCTTGCTTTAATCTCTGGAATGTCATCGCACGTTAGTCTATCAAAGGAGACAACACAGCGCTAGAGATTAAGAGCTTACCCCCTTCCCCCAAATCCCTTTCTTCGTGACATTGATGATGATGATGATGGTGATGATGATGATGATGATGATGTTTTCTTCGGTACTTGTACCGCGCAGATATCCATTCGTCGAAATATTCATTGCTCAAAAAGAGTATTGAAAAAAGCTTGAAAACGACAAAGGAAAAAAACAAACTTGTGGAGATAAGCGATAGCGAATAGCAAAGGGAATTGGTGTGTTCAGAGTCATAAAAAGGCGATAATATACAAATATACTCCCCTCTATATTATTAGTTACATATTTCCGATGGAAAGGTGTTTATATTGTCTGCAATGTGGGTGTTCATGTATATTGTGGCCTTCTTTCCGTTAATACAATGTACAGATCTGGAAAAAAATATTAAATGCCAAATAACGTTGGAGCTGTTACAAAGATGAGGGGAGTATATCTGGGTATTGCCATAAAAGCTCAATGCCGTTTTAGAATAGACAGATGAGGAGGTAATGAAAGAACCAGGCACTTGTTTGTTGGTACTCTGGTCGAAAGTCTTGACATGGTACTAATACAGGTATTACAGTATTCGAAGCATTCGTGTTAGAAGAGTAACATGGGGGGAAAACTCCTAACCGTTTCATTTTCTTGTGCTTTAAAAATCAGTTCATTAAAAAGAAAAATCTGGATTGGCTTGTTAGATCTCTTACTTTATGATGGCTGGGTTTCCAAACATTTATATCGCTATGGCCATACTACTATATAGCAATAGCAAGTTCATAGCGACTTTTAGTTGTGTGGTGGTAAAATAGATTGTTCATTAAACTTTGTTCTAAATTGACCCAATAGAAAAAAAAATCCATGATCTAAATCCCACGCCAGCCCTATAGAAAAACCTCCATGATCAGAATCCCATAGTGACCTTATGTAAAACCACCAGGATTAATTCGAGGCAAGCGGTCCGATATTTTACTTTTCTCCGTGACAGGAATGCGAATTGACCTGTGACCAGCTACACCGAGTATCGAGACATCGTCTTAAACTCCGTTGTAATCGTTGTGTATTTAGATCCTACACTAGTGTGGTCTATAGGCCGGCTTTAGTGGCCTGTCTTAATTAAAAGGTACGTGGAGGGTCAAAAACGTTATTTTTTAATTGTTTTTTTGTTCTTTTGTCTTTGGGACAAAAAAAAAAGGTTAGGGAACCTAGGTTCGGCATCTGAGAACCTCGAAAAAAAGGTTTTGAACCTCCACGAACCCTTACCATGAAGACAGACAAGCCATTAACTGGAAGGTATATGGATGTCCACGAACCCTTACCATGAAGACAGACAAGCCATTAACTGGAAGGTATATGGATGTCCACGAACCCTTACCATGAAGACAGACAAGCCATTAACTGGAAGGTTGGTGGAGGTCCACGAACCCTTACCATGAAGACAGACAAGCCATTAACTGGAAGGTATATGGAGGTCCACGAACCCTTACCATGAAGACAGACAAGCCATTAACTGGAAGGTTGGTGGAGGTCCACGAACCATTTTTTCGAGGTTCTCATATCCCGAACCTAGGTTCCTGAACCTTTGTTGTTGTTGTTATAGTTGATGTTGTTGTTATTGTTTACGTTGTTGTTGTTGTTGTGGATGCCGTCCAAACAGGTCTTTTGGGCATATTCTTATATTGTTCTTTTATAGCACTTTTTCCAGCTCAAGAGCTGCTCAAGGTGCTGGCCGATACAGGACCTAACTCAAGCCGCCCACTTGTTGTTTCCTTGGGTCTGGTTCTATCAGTTGAAAGTGTTGAACCAAACACGTTTACAAACAGAATAAATGTTAACTAGCGCAGTGCCACAGTACCGTGGCAATATGGTCAATTCCTGAAAAAAAGAGAAGAAGATAACAAGGATTAGGGATATGTCTTGGGTCTATCAGTGAAAAGTGTTAAACATAAGTTGTATTAGACACAGAACAGTTTTTTTTAATAATCAACTTTTTTTAAAATTCCAAAACAAGCATGAATACAAAACAGTATTAATACAGAACATGAATAAATACAATCATAACTATTATGCACAAAATATTCAAAGTAAGCCGGAAAATTTTGCATTATTTCAATAGTACAGATTAGTCATGAAATCAAATATAAAGAAAACTTCCAATGTGTACATAATTACTATAATTTTACAATATATGCTATTCAAGCAAGTTTGGTTTACGTTTTTGTACACAACTACAGACAGATAGGGAGCGAGAGAGAGAGAGAGAGAGAGAGAGAGAGAGAGAGAGAGAGAGAGAGAGAGAGGTCATGGAGTACTATTTTAACAAATTCTTAATGAACAACCAGTGCTAGTGAGGCAAACAAACAATAATTGAATTATAAGCGTTCAAACAGCGGGATATAGGGGTCCAAAGAACAGGGTTAATTAGCGCTATTTCACGAAATGTGGTTGTGATTGTATATATGATAGCATCCTGTATTATTATTATTATTATTATTATTATTATTATTAGTAGTAGTAGTAGTAGTAGTAGTAGTAGTAGTAGTAGTAGTAGTAGTAGTAGTAGTAGTAGTAGTAGTAGTAATAGTAGTAATTGTAGTAGTAGTAGTACTAGTAGTAGTAGTAGTTGCAAGATATTTGAAAAGAAATACGTTGATTAAAAAATTCTGAAAAAAGAGAAAGGATGATCCTGCACTATATCTGCTGTTCATCACGTTTTAAATTTGCTACCAGTAACCTGCTCTGTTCATTTGTTAATTATACTGGCTAAAACGAATCAAACCTCCGATAAAATATTACCAGAAAATGCAACCTGGTGGTTTTTTAATAGACTTTTTGTTATTAAAATGCTATCGTAGTTAAAACCAACTGTAAGGCTGTATTATATATATATATATGTTATTTTCAACAATACAAACTGTTAACAATCCAAAATAGTTTACAGTTAAACACTATTTTGTTGTTTTTATTTTTAATTCGTGTGTGAATTTTTCTTGTTGAGATAATAAGTTTGCACATTCTGATTCTGAATTTCATTGCCTAGATATGTTTGTAACTGTGGCATTAAAAAATAATTACTGAAACGTTTTAAATATAAACCATCGCTGGTTAAACGATCATCTGTGGTGCCCCTACGATCTTCAAGTTAAGGGATAGGATAGGATAGGATATGATAGGATTTAAATATAAAATAATACTTAAACGTACAGACCTCGTATAACCTTTGCGTCCAATCCGACAGTCTTGAAATACTCATAGAAAGCTACGGCCGGGTCCTATTTGGAGTGGGAGTGCTGTTTAACAAGGCTAGTATTTCTTTTGTAGCCACACGAACATTGCTCGATTCACTGCGTTCCCTTAACGCCGTTCATGGTCAGTCAGGTGAAGGTTGTAATTTTTTTTACCTGCCAGGGTTACGGTGGCTAAGAGTCTCTTTTCATACAGTACAATGATTATTGAGACGTTCTCTGTTCATTTTTCTGTGTGTCAGTGAGCGAGAGGTATGGAGAAAGCACTTGAGATTTAAAAAAATATTTGTGTATAAAAGAAAGTAGGATGCGTTCGAATTTCCAAGGGTTGCGGTCATTCGTTTCAAGCATGGATTAATGCACATTATATCGTATTTCAATTACTGTTAAGCACTGTTCACTTCCAAAATCCGTGACGTTAGATTGTATACTACTGTAGCTTAGAACTCCTGATGAAGCAATTAGCGAAATATATGTTTTCACGACAATTTCAGACCGCTGCGTTTTACCTCCTTGATTTCGTCTTCTGCTATATCATTAGGATTTGGGGATTGAATAGAGTTAAGTTTATTCTTTTTAAGGATGAATTAATTCATTATATGTATTTTTATATCTGGTATATGATTAGATTTTTGTGTTGTTTCTTTTTTATGCTGTTTAGTGATTAAGATGTTTTCATAATAAAAAGCCCGATGAAAAGACGAACTTTAATTTAATTTTTAAACGGCATCACAAAACCCTGCGCATGAAAATCAACCGCGGAATTTTTTAAATAATGGTGATAGGAGCTGCAAATTCGCAGTGAAAATGTGAGAATGTGCTGCAGACTTTCATATATGTTCTTCTCAAACCCGACTTATTCTGATTAATCTTCTTCTTCTGTTATTTCCTCTTTGTGTACGAATTCATGTTATCTGTCTGTAAACAGTACGAGGCTTGCATAGGCACTGTATTCATAACAGAGATAATTCATCTGAAAGGTGTTCGTAAGTGTATTTTTAGTAAGCCGCACTAAGCGTTGCCTGTTGTTTTTTCATTATGATGTTATGTCAGCAATTAAGAGCAAGAGAAAAGAACAGCGCATGTGTAAAAACGGTCCCTTGAGGTACAACAGCCGCGTTCAAAATATCGCTGCCTCTAGGGATGCAGAGAACAGAAAAAAGATCCTTTCCTTGAGCGATGAACGACATAAACACGGAGTTACGCGTGCAACACGACGCATCACTTCTCAAGATATGATCTGCGTTTATTTGCTCCCTTCGGCGATAGCGGGTGAAAGCATCTTTCTTTCTTTTTTTCTTTCTTTCTTCTTCTTCTTCTTCTTCTTCTTCTTCTTCTTCTTCTTCTTCTTCTTCTTCTTCTTCTTCTTCTTCTTCTTCCGGTTTCGTGTTCTTTCTTCGTCTTCTATCCTTTTAGTTTCCCCCGTCACCCTCTCCTCTCTGTCAACCTTCTTAACTTTCTCCTTTCCTCATCCTAACTGTTCAGCGTAAGCCGGTCATTCCACCTCTTTTAAAAATAGAATGGTCCTGTTGAAGTGATTTTAACGCTCCTATGACTGACGCCACAGCCCTTGTGTATTACAACTACTCGTTGCAATATGCTCTAGGCGATTTTATTAATCGGGTTATAATCCTATCAAAACAGCAGGCGTTATTCTATATGATTATAATATTACACGTCTTTTACGCATCTTGAGCGTGTAATATAGAACATTGTGACGACGCTACTTGGCCAATATGAACAGAACACTGTTGTGGCAATCAGTATATTGTTAGATTTATCCCTTGCACAAGCTGTACTAGATACTATCATTTTGATTGGGCTTTGGTTATTATATATTTGCGTGAGCGCGAATCACTGAGTTGGAATGTTGTGCGGAGCTTACCTTAACATATCATTGGCATATCTGTAATTTTTTAAGCTCTGTTAGGCCATGGCTATTTCCAAAGAATGTAGATGAAAGTCTTATCAATATTAAAAGTCATTTTAAAAGTGTGATGGAGTAGACCGTTCTTCTCAAGAGCTACGTCAGTGTTACGCCTAGCATTGGTAATAATTAAACACCCTCTTCTCCTTTTCAAACTAATTGGGGAGTTTTCCGTTCTGTCTCGCCTTAACTAAGAGCGGCTTTACCTGTGGCACCTGTGCTAATGAAATTAACGATCTTACTCCCGCCAGTTACATATTGGCACTGATGTAAACGGAACGCTCAGTTACGAGCAACGGATGGTTTTTACGTTTACATTTACGTGGAACTGAAAGTATGGATCAGCTGAGCAGCAATACTTATTGAGGATAAGGAGGAAGAAAAAGAAGAAGAAGAAGTTCAAGAAGAAGAAGAAGAAGAAGAAGAAGAAGAAGAAGAAGAAGAAGAAGAAGAAGAAACCGATATGTTTTTTAAGCTGGTTAGGCAGATCCCGAAGCAATCGTCTAACAATTATGCCGTGATTTTATTTTAGTATTGCAAGAAAGTTAAGAAGGTTGACAGAGAGAAGAGGGAAGAGGATGACAGGGGAAACTAAAAGGATAAAAGACGAAGAAAGAACTACGGAACCCGTTCTTTGCGCTCATCAGATAAAAAAAACTGTTGAAAACGCCCAAGCGTCTGCTTAAGGCAGTTGGCGACCGGTCTTTTAGTTTTCAAGCACCCAAGGTTTGGAATGCGCTGCCTGCCGGTTTAAGACATTGTACAGACCTTGTTTCCTTTAAGAACTGCTTAAAAAGGCACTTGTTCCACAAGGCGTTTTCTGTGTAATAGTATGAACAGTAATAATACTTTCTCAATGATGCTGTACATGATGTAGTGCGAATGTTGTGATGATGCGTACGAATGATGTGTGTAAGCGCATTGAGTTGTTATTCTAATGAAAAATGCGTTGTATAAATGCAATTTATTATTATTATTATTATTATTATTATTATTATTATTATTATTATTATTATTATTACACTTTTCACAATATCTCCATGACACTACGTATCTCTATTTCTTTCTGTGTTTATTTTCAGATCCCGAGGCACTCGGCTAACAATCATATAGCACTTAGTATTATTAGTAAAAGAAGTAAACCATTTTTGATTTTATGTTAACATTACAAGTACTTTCAAAACATTTTCTACGACATTTTTTTGGGTGTTTATTTTCAGATCCCAGAGCACTTTGCCAGAGGAATAGGTTCTAGACTGTGGATGAAGCCTGGAACAGAACTCTGTGGCGTGGAGTCATTGGATCACTGAGTTGTGTCTGCAATTGTGGTGTGGATATTACAGTGATTTATCATCATCCATCTGATAAAAGCCACACAGGCGCACTGCGTCTGCTTGGAACTGTGCCTGCAAATATCGCTCCGCCACCACTTCTTGGTCTCAGGGTTTTTATTGTGGCAGTAAGCGCCATTTTTGTGTTGGTCATAGTGAGAGGCAAGCCTCAGCGAGTCTCCGTTACGCAGGATACACCTTAATATGTGGGAGACTTAAAGGGACACAATTCGAAGACTTTGTTTACTTTTGGACAAAACGGGTTTACCCTACCCTTGGCATTGTTGTTACATTAACCAATGGTACAGTGGGCATTCCTTGCTCAAACCAACCCCTGAAGTTTGAATTTTCCATTTTGGTTCTGACTAGGAGTGACTTCACCTGTGTAGCGGTATACCTATACGCTCTACGATCTACTAGATGACGCTTTTAGCGCTAGAGCGATAGATAGCGGTTGCTACTCTTGGAGTCGGAACTCTTTTGCCATGTTTAGTCCCTCAAAACGCACTATTTAAGCGTATATGTAAAAATTCACCCCAAGGGGTTTCTGTATAAATAGTATCCCCACTTTCTGGAAATGTAGTACTTTAAATTCCCACAGGCGCTGTCTTTCTCATTTGTTCTTTCTCATTCCTAATCTGCTCTTTCAATCTACTATACCATATTCTTCTTCGCTAGACCAGTCACCTACTTTTTTTCTTGAAAACTCTTCCGGGACGAAACTCCTCATTTATGTGTGAGGTCTGTTGGATAAGTTTTGGAATATTAGACGCTTTCTTCAAAATGGCCACTTTGGCTTTTTATGATATTATTCTTTAGCAATGTAGGCATTTTATATGTATATGTGTTTTGTTGATATTTTATAATGATGTTTGTATTTTATTTTGTTTTTGCGTGGGATGCCTTTATCGTAAAGTGACCGGTTGGTGGAGTGCCCTCAGTGTTACCACTAGGGTTGTTTCGTCAGATCTTTTATGCGGATCAAAGGTGTGAGCCCTCTTTCAGCCAAGTTGTGGTCTTGATTGTGTGGTCCTGATTCGGCTCTTTGCAGTCCGCTGGACCCTATAAGCAATGAATAATTAACTAAATTAAAAATTCAATCCCCTAATATATAAAAGATAGAACACCTATCATTTTTGTAAAGATCATGGCATGTTCTTTCAAGAAATACACAATAGAAAATACAATAATTCACTTTTTGTAAAGAACTAGCACTCAAGTATCCACATTGTACTCGAAAATCAGAACGTTTTTGATATCTAGAATATATAGTACATTCATGCATTAATGATAAAAATATATTCAGGAAATGTATCAAAATGATTATGAATGATTTTGTAGATCATTACACATAAAGTTGTTATATTAGAATTGGCTACCATTTTGGAATTGAGATAAAACACGTGCGTCACAGTGCCCATCAAAAGTACTCTCACAGCAAAAATACTCTGTTTTAAGTTAAGTACTTGGTTTTACAGTTTTAAAAACGTAACAAACCAATTAGTAATTATTAGTCTTGCTCCCAATTGTACTCTCCCTTAAGTAGTTGGGTTGCTTATAACGGACACTACCAATCGTCAGAAGACGTGCTGCGCTGGCAACCAAACAAACGAATCGCAAATTCTATGACGCGCATCGCCGGCAATGAGTTAACAGGTACACAAAACTATGGAATTTACTTATTTAAAATCAATAACTATACATTCAGAAAGTTGTTTCTTGTTGCAGGTTTTTTGTTTTAAGTGGGACAAGACTCACTGTGAATGTTAAACGGATCTGCCGAGGGGGATTCACTGTAAATGTTAACCGGATCTGTGGATGGGACGTGGTTAAAGAGGGTCCCTTTGGGTTGTTTGTGTGTGTTTGATTTTTCCTTACAAGAGTTTGTTGCCACCTCTCTAAAGCTGTTGGAGCCCACGAAGATGTGAGATTCAGTTTTAGCTGGAAAACACTTTGTGTTCCAAAGAACTTATAAAAATCAACCATTGTCTTGGCAATATCAAATTCCTCTTTGCACCCAGTTTTTGTCCCTTGGGTTGGAGAGAGTTGGGGGTTTTCAATCTTTCATTCCTTGTCATACAGTGTAGCTGAGACTAGAAGAAATAGTCACCCTCTCTCAAGTATTTCTTCCAAGAGAATGAGAAAGCTTTGTCTAGTTGCAGCTATTCTGTATGTGCCCTTCAGGGGTAAACAAGGGGGTGAGGGCGCACTTAAAGTCCTCCCCCCAACCCACCCACCCACCCCCCAAAAAATGAAAGAAGAAAAAAAGAAGCAAAAGTGCAATTGCAGCTTTTGATCACTCTTTTGACGACCGCTGCCTGTCAAAGTTCGTTAGTTTGACCATTCCGGAAGCTGGAAATTAGCGTATTAAAAGTGTTGTTCACCATTCTCCCCCCTCCCTCATCTGCTGTGACCGTGGTCCGCCCCTGACCTTGTACGATGGCCTGAGTCTTTATACCCAAGTATTCCTTTTTTTTTTTTTTGTTACTCGATCGAATCAGCTCGAGCTAAATTTTATTGGGAATTGCGCTATGTGAAATTTTGTGCGTTTTCATTATTATTATTATTATTATTAGTAGTAGTAGTAGTAGTAGTAGTAGTAGTAGTAGTAGTAGTAGACGTAATACTGGATGTTATACACGTCTTATTCCTAAATCGAACTCAAAGCGCGGCGATCTGTAACCAGGGTACACGCTCAAATGTTACAAACACTCTTACATACACGACGAACACACATTCATCACTCATACATGTGGTGTAAAGGCCAGTCAATATTAGAAGATGAAAAAGAAATGGAATTTTATTTGTGAAAGTTTAGATATTTATTGGAGGGAAAACAGATTACCCGGAAAAAACCCTCGATGACCTGAATAGTCTTGTACCTAAGTCATATAAGTTCGCGCCTTGCGGGAATCGAACCCGCGACCTTCGGCATAGGAAACCTGCGACTAATCCACTGCGCCCCCACTAGTAGTAGTAGTAGTAGTAGTGAAGTTAGGAGTTTATTACTCATCTGTAATTGAGTCTGAATGCGTTAAATATGAACTCTCTTTGTGTGTGGTGGTAAGTGACTTAGTAAGCATCCTGCCTCCATATCTGTAAGAGAATCTAAACGTCTTGAATATAAATATTAAAATTCATCTACAAGTGTCTGAATGAGTGTGTTTAAATACAACTTTGTGCTCTGTTGTCTGGGCGTCAGACAATGCGCCCACAGACTGCAAGTGGGCGCCTCTGGCAGCTTGAGATAGATCCTGTATCGGCCAGCGCCTTGAGCAGCTCTTGAGCGGGAAAAGTGTTTAGAGAGTGATAAGTAAGTAATATTTATCCGTCTGTAGGAGAGCTTGAGTGCCTGCAAATAGTGTGTTCTACCTGGGTCGGATAAAGTGTATTGCCGTAAAGGTAACTCACCTGTGTGTCTGGCAGACAGAAGTGTTGACATAGTATATTTTCTTTTGTGCTGTGCTGCTGCTGTCTTGTCGAAATGAAGAGCATTCTTGGCCTATCAAACCACTGTCCGCATGCCCGTGCACTGATGTAGGGATGAATGTTTTCTCTTAATGCCCGTCTGCGCTTTCCTTCTTTCTTTCTTTTTTTTTTTCTTTCTTTCTTTCTTTCATCATCATCATCATCATCATCATCATCATCATCATCATCATCATCATCATCATCATCATCATCATCATCATCATCATCATCATCATCATTATCTTTCTTCTTCTTCTTCTTCTCCTCCTCCTCCTCGTGCTCCTCGAATGGCTTTAGTTTTAGTAGAAATTAATACATTAAACTACTACTACTACTACTACTACTACTACTACTACTACTACTACTACTACTCCTCGTCCTCCTCCTCCTTCTTCTTTATTCATTATCATCGTCATCTTCTTCTTCTTTTTTTTCTTCTTCTTCTCCTCCTGCTCCTCGAATGGCTTTAGTTTTAGTAGACATTAATACTACTACTACTACTACTACTACTACTACTACTACTACTACTACTACTACTATTACTACTACTACTACTACTACTTGTCCTCATCTTCCTTCTTCTTCTTCATTTCTTTCCCTCCTCCTCGTCCACGTCCTCTTCTTCTTCTTCTTCTTCCTATTCTTCTTCTTCTTCTTCTTCTTCTAATCATCCCCTCGTTCTCCTACTACTTATTTATTTTGTTTTGCGTTGTTACTGTCGTAGTACAAATAACTTCATAAAAACAAAGGAGGAAGAGGAAGCGAAGAAGAAGAAGTAGACGAAAAAAAAAACACAGTAAACAACACCCAAAGAAACAATCAAAACGAAAGCGAATGTTACAGGAAAAAAAAAACTAGGCTACCCAAAAACCATACGCAACATTTCACAATCACCGGAAGCTAGAAGGTATCAGCCTGTTTGGCGATGACGCCGACTCGGGCTTGAACATGGTGTAAGCTTGTTTTCGCAGTTCTTTCTGCTCTGACGAAGAGTTCGCGCAGAAACACAAATCCATTACCGCGAAGCGAGGCAGATGTTTTGCAAAACGTGCACCTAAAATTTCTCCGTGAGAAAACCATCGAACTGGGACACCAAGTAAGGTCAAACGTTTGTGCTTAGAGCTGGGCAAAGTTTGGGCGAATGGCTCGTTTGAAAAGAACAGCTTTGTTGTCATCGTGTTGTTGTTGGCGTCGACGGAGCTGGATGTACATGTAGACCAACGTTAGAAGATTATATCAAGAAAAGATCAGTATAAGAAACGGTGTTAACCTATTTCTGGATGCTTAGTAGTAGCAGCAACAGCAGCAGCAGCAGCAGAATCAGCAGCAGCAGTAATAGTAGTAGTAGTAGTAGTACAGTAGTAGTAGTAGTAGTAGTAGTAGTAGTAGTAGTAGTAGTAGGAGGAGGAGGATCTTCTGGAATCGGGGTGTGGAAAGGGGGATGCTTATTGGGGAAAACCTGTTGAATCACTGTTCTCGCTATCGTACTAAGAGCAGGGTTTGTCTCACCACCGTAACTCAGTGCTAGAGCGTTTGACTGGCACACTGATGACCCAGGTTCGAATCCCGTGGTGGGCCAGCTAACAGTGGCCATTTCTCACTGTCCATCTTAGCAGTATCATTGCTCTTGGGGGCTCAGTGTTGGTTTAGGTCACATTTTTCTGGGATTGCTATCCACGTCTGCTCTATCGCCAATGGTGGGTGTAGACGTTAAACGTCAATGTTCATTCTTCGAGCAGGGTTACAAGAGAAGGGGAGATAGTGGGGGAGGGGAGGAGGGAGTGGGTGGGTTAGAAGGAAGTTCAGTAGCGTAACATTTTCAACTGTTTTCAGACCGAAGCAGGTGGAATGCCGTGATGTCATTGTTTCTGTTGGCGAATACCAGTGGCAGATTTTTCTTGTTTACTATTCCTCATTCCCCTTTTAGATACACTTTTTTTTTCCTCCTGCCTTTTCTTCTTTTCCCTTCTCTTAAACCGTCGTCTGTTCCCCGCTCTCATCCATCGTCCTTCATTATCTAGTTCATCGTCTTTTTCTTTTCCGTTTTCTTTATCCTCTTATTCTTGTATGTGTTGGAGTTGGTAGGAAGGTGGGGGCAAGAGGGTAGCGCAGCTAGTAGAGCGCTGGTTTCCTATGCCAAAGGTCGCGGGATTCGAACCCAGCACGGAAGGAACTTATATGACTAAGGTACGAGACTTCCCAGGTCACCGAGTGTTTTTTCGGGTTACTCCGGTTTCCTCCCCCACTCCCTTTAATATTGGGAATGGATGCAGTCACTCTACATTGTTTTTTTAATTATTTATTTTAAAAATCTTCCGCCTTCTTTAATAGCGATCTCTTCAGACCGTTCCGCTTTGAGCTATCAGTACAACTTATGTTAATCTGATGAATAAAGCTTGATGCAACAACAGCAACAACTTTGAGCTAGACTGAAGGAAAAGCGCCTCATAGCATCCTGCAGTATTGTTTTAACATTATTATTTACAACAAGAGTGAGGTCTTAAAGCGCTTGAATGAATTGAAAGTCGAAAATGTTTCTAAGATTGTATATATTGTTGTTGTTGTTTTTAACCCCCAGAGAATGTGCATTTTCCTGAATGATTATTCCTCGCAACTTCGGTCATTTCAAATGGATTCATGAAGAAAATATCAAGATCAGCGGAGAACCTTCCCCAAGAATTGATTTCTAAAAATGTTTTATGTGAAAATGCATTATTAAAAAAACTTCGTCCAAGATGTGAAAGTATATCTAGATGTGTAACAAACAGTGAAAGTGTGTTTGTGATATATATCTAGAAGGGTAACAAACAGTAAAAGTGGGTTTGTGATATATCTAGAAGGGTAACAGTGAAAGTGTGTGCAGTATATCTAGATGGGTAACAAACGGTGAAAGTGTGTTTGTGATATATATCTAGAAGGGTAACAAACAGTGAAAGTGTGTTTGTGATATATCTAGATGGGTAACACACAGTGAAAGGAGAACCACTAGATTTAAGTGTCATCCGAGAGACCCCAGCCTATAATAGGTTTAGAGCAGAGCAACTGCAGCATAAAGTTGAAGATTTTCTGCAGCAACACCAGCATTCAGTACCATATGTGTCACAGTGCCGCTCTCTTACTACTGTGCAATACTATGGTTTTATTTTGAGAGTATATATCTCAATCGGTAGTTTAAATATTTGACAACATGTCATCTGTGTGAAGTGAAATTGCATTCCTGACGAATTTAACACACCAAAAAGGTGGACGTTTCATGTGGAATTGTGAAAACAAAAAGCTATAGGGCTATTCACAATGGAAAAACGCGTATAACCACCAGTATTACAGTGGATGTACGATACGTTGGAACTTGGATAAGGATATCTAACCAGCTGACCTGAAGGGGGTACAGTGGATTTACAATGGCTGCCTGTGGATTAGCTGACCGCAAGTGGACATTTCTACCTGCTGTCACCCTCACCTGGATGGTAGTAATCTTTACCGTATGCTTCACTGCTCAGTCTGTCACAGGTGAGTTATAACAACATTCTCTCCTTTTTCTTTCTATTTGAGGGACAGTGGTTAGTGATGGGTAGAGAGTGGTGAGGATGGCGATGGTGTATGTATGTGTGTGTGTGAGAGAGAGAGAGAGAGAGAGAGAGAGAGAGGAGGGGAGGGGGGCGAGGCAATGGAGCAATGAGCTGAGGGATGAATCGAATGAAATGGAAAACCCCTTTTCTCCCTTATAATGTATGTCACACTTAGCTAGCAAGACCCGATCAAAACATTGTACAAAAGCCCGAATCAGCAGGAAAGAGCCCTTCTCGTGCCAGGCCTGTCTTTGATCTCAGGAGTGAGAAAGGAAGTTAAAAACTCAGCCAAAGAGATACACAGACAGTGATATTTTTCAGCGTGGCTTACACGAGACCTGCCTCCCTCCCTCAAGTGTAGGAAGAAGACCTTGCCCAGTCTCAGCTAAGCTGTAAGGACACGAGGCGCTGGAGCGCAGATTTGTTTTATCGTTTTAGGAAACCATGCGAGAGCGCGCATGCATCATTTGTGCTTATGTTATTTTGGGCATGTATTGTATTCACTATCCGTTGTTTTTGTTGAGGGTTTTTATTAGTTGTTTTTTTGTTTGCACACTACAGTACAATACATGTAATAGCGTTTTGCGACGAGTTCATGTTTGCATGACTTCAAGGGCGTATGCAACACTCACAAAAAAGAATGTCGAGGTGTCAGCAACTGTAATGTATTCTCGATCATCTTCCTTGCCAAATGGTCAACCTTTGCTGCAGTTATACGACACAATGACGCTCGCTACATTAGTACATGGCAAAACTTTCGCAGGATTATCTTTTGTCCAAATGTTTTTCAATATTTGTCGACTTTATCTGCAGTTAGACTATGTCCTTTTGTCCCCCCCCCCTTCTCCACCTCCGTCTTTCTCTCTCTGTCCCACACACACACAGGC
This sequence comes from Oncomelania hupensis, assembly GCA_036898135.1. Lineage (NCBI taxonomy): Eukaryota > Metazoa > Mollusca > Gastropoda > Littorinimorpha > Pomatiopsidae > Oncomelania > Oncomelania hupensis. The sequence continues at coordinate 9,765,574 of CM072512.1, forward strand.
GCTCGAAACTTTTCGCTTCCGCCCAGATGTCGCTCCTTCTACAACAAATGATTAAATTATGACACTGTAATGATTCCTTCTGAGCGAAATAACAAGAAATTTTCGTGAACTCTCGACAACTCTTTGCCTTATGATGATTACTTTGTTTGTATTGCGACCACTGAAATGAATACATGAGTCAACGTCTACACCCACAGTTGACGATGTGGCAGACGGGATTGATTGATTGATTTATTGTTGCTTTAGGTCCAGCGGACTCCTCCGAGCCAAATCAGGACCGGACAACCCCCGATCCGCATAAAAGATCTGCTGAAACAACCCTAGTGGGAAAATTGAACGCCCTCCACCGGCCAGTCACCTTACAATAAAGACATCCCACGCGGGGGACGGCTGAGGGTTTACCTCAACTACGCGAACCCCCGGTTACAAAAACAAAATAGAATACAACCATCATTACAAATCATCAACGAAACATATATAAAATGTGGCAGACGGGAAGGGAGGGGAGGGGGGATAATCCTTTCAGGGAAGAGGGGTGAGGGACCTAAATTAATACTGAACCACCTAGATGGAGAGTGACAATGGCCACTTTTATGTCACCCATCACAGGACTGGAACCTGGTTCATCGATGTACCAGGCGAACGCGCTACCACTGAGCTACCGCGGTGGTGACCGATTAAAAAGAGCTTTAGGGAAGTGTAGCAGTAGCGATTGTTGAGCAATTTCCGGCAAGCAGATGTACAAAGTGTTGCTGGATACTCAAAAAAATTTAAAACAAATGTTCTTATTCCCCACAAAAACGAAAAAAAAGAGGGGTTATCGCTCGCTTGCTAGTAAACGCACTACAATTTTTGGTTGGTACGTGTATGTGTGTGTGCGAGCGTGCGTGTGTGTGTGTGTGTATGCAGACATATTACTGTGCATGAGAATGCTTGTGTGTTTGTCAGTGTGTGTATTGTGTGTATGTGTGTATGTGTGCGTGTATGTGTGTGTGTGCATGATTGTGTGTGAGACCTCCTTTTGGTCTGTTTATTTGTTTTGTTTTGGCAGTATCATGCTTTCTCCCCCATTTTTTACACGCCACGCGCACTTCATTCAGCCGCTGTTGCCAACTGAGGCAGATAAAGCCTGACTTAAGAAATTCCTAGCCTGCCCTGCACAGGCGAACGTGCAAAATGTTTATTTTCAATGACAAGTCTAATCGGATCGTTTACATCCTTTGTCGGCTCGCAGTTTTTCATTCACATATTCCCTTCTTTCAAAGAACTGCCGCCTTTAATCGTAGTATGCACTGGGATGCTGATTACTCTCCCTCCATCCCCAACCCCTCACAAACCGTTAAAACAAAAATTTCAACTTGTGTATAATACATCATTATAGGAACTTAGTTTGTTTAATTCATATTTGTCAATTTTGTAGAATCCACTAAGATCGTTGGATGTACTGATTTAAATCCCCCCTCCCCCCTCCGCCCTCGCTTCCTCATCCCCTTTTTCCCTCGTCCAACTTTCTCTCTCTCTCTCTCTCTCTCTCTCTCTCTCTCTCTCTCTCTCTCTCTCTCTCTCTCTCTCTCCGTTTTCAGATAAATAATTTCTCATTTATGTCCACCACCGTGCCTCGGTGTAAGAGCGTTTCGCCTGGCACACTGATAACCAGGTCAAACCCAGTGGTGGGCACGATAAAAGTTTTTATCACTGCCCGTCTTAGCAGTATGATCGCTGTGGTGATTCAATGTTGATTGAGGTCCCTACCCCCCCCCCTCTTTTCTTTTTAATCCTGGGATGGCTGTCCTTATCCGCCATATCGCCAATGGTGGGTGTAGACTTTACACTTCAAGGTTCATTCGTCTCTAACTTGACTGAGGTAGACAGTGTTCCCGATTACGCACAGTAGTGCGTTAATTACGCACAAAATATGAAAAATGACGCAGAAAAATTTGCATGTGTGCGTCCTGTGGACGTACACATTTTTTTTCGAATCGCTGAAGTCAAAAATACGACCAACGAGTGGCGAACTAATTCACGGCATAATCAGAATCAGAACCCAACTAAGACTGCCATTGCAGACGATTAAAGATCGTGTCGGGAGTTGTCGTCCTTCAAAATCGTATGCGCGCGCATTGTAAACTTACTCCAAACAATCCATTCACTGAACAGAAGAAATTTTCGTGAATCCATTCTTTGATTCTATCATACACGATCATGTCACTTCTGACTTGGTTGACTGGGCCAAAAACTTGTTCATCCACAGCAACATTAAGTACAGATCCTGTCAATATCGAAAATACGGAACTCCAAAGCAAGGATAAACAAATAAATGATGAAACTCAAACTGAAGTATAGCGTCCAAAGAAACGAAAACTCAACGACAGATGGTTGCAAGAGTTCCAGTGGTGCCAGTTTGACGCAAGCGGGAGGGTATTTAATACATGTTTTAATTTTTTGGTTTTATATGATTATGATCACTAATGTGACGCTTTAACAGAGTAAGAGAAAAAAGTGAGGCTTGGACTTGTTTTTACATTTCTTTTTCCGATTTGGGGACTCCCAAAATTTGCACAAGGACCCTTAAAATTTTATACCTGGGAGTCCCAAGGACTCTCTTTTTTTGTGTTTGGAGGGAACACTGGGTAGAAATAAGATGGGGGTAAACATGGGAAGAAACCCGTCGCTCACAACGCGAATGATCCCGGATAACTATAGCATATTTACTTACTGTCTAAGATTGTTTCGGATCGTCCATGCATCGGACCTATGTTGTCACACACGCAGTTCTTTGTATGCCAATATTTTTATGCCATTTGTATTGAAATCTGTGTTTGGGACAATAATGTTATTTCTGTATGATATAATATCGCATTCGTATTCTTATTCGGTATTCGTAATAGATCTTTGATTGTGACTTTTGTTGGTAATTGTTTTAACATGTAAGCAGGTTTGAAATAAGACGAGTTTGTTTTAGTATTTTTTGTATAAACTTTAAAGTGAATATTATTTTTTTAGTGACCGCTTTGCAAGCAAAGAAATAGCTGTTTTTTTTTCTTTGTTTTGCAGGTGACTGTTTATTCGATGGCCAAACCTATACGGTAAGCTTTTAAAAAAAACAAACACGTATCTATTTGATTATTATTATCTGTGGTTGTCTATCATTTTATTACATGTTCTGCATCAATGTATGTCGTTGTATTGTTCACTTTCCCTGTGACCATGTCATAATTTAACGTGTTTTATTGTAGAATAACGATGTGTATTTGTTGTTATCGTTGTCATTCTAAAGTTTTGTGTAATAATAATCCTATCCTATCCTGTCCCGTAACCCGAAGGTCGTAGGGGCACCACAGATGATCGTTTAACCAGCATACTCCATCTTTCTCTGTCTTCAGCAGCCCTGATGGCTTCGCTCAGTGTCAAACCAGTCCATTCTCGAATGTTGTCCTCCCACCTCTTTTTCGGTCTCCCTCTTCTTCTACCTCCTTGCACTGTGCCTTGCAGAATAGTCTTTGCAAGGCCTGATGATCTGGTGACGTGGCCATACCACCGAAGTTTCCGTTTCTTCACCACTGTTAGCAGGTCATCGTGTTGTCCAATGGCTTGTGTGATGGTCTGTCGGACTTCGTCGTTGGTGATGTGTTGGGTATAGGAAATGCCCAGAAGTCTTCTGTAGCACCTCATCTCCATGCTTTGTATTCTTCGTTGGAGATCTGCTGTGAGGGTCCATGCTTCGCAAGCATATAGGAAGATGGAGATGACAAGGGAGCGCAGCAGTCTTACTTTGGAATGTAGACTGATGGTCCTGTCTTTCCAAATGGGCTTCAACCTTGTCAGGGCAGCAGTTGTTTGTGCGATCCTGGAGAGGACTTCCTGTCGGGACCCATTGTCTGATACAATGGCTCCTAAATATTTGAAGCTATGCACTGTGTCGAGGGATTGGCCTTGGACTTTGATGTCCGTATTGATGCCATTGGTGTTGTTGGTCATCATTTTGGTCTTCTCTGCACTTATTTCCATTCCATAGGCTTTGGAGGTGGTGTCAAGCCTCTGTACCAGCTGTTCAAGTTCTTGTTCCTCTCCAGCCAATCCATCAATGTCATCTGCAAAACGAAGATTGGAGATTGCTCTACCCCCTATGCTGACTGTGCCTTCATGGTCTGCAAGAGCATCCGACATGATGCGCTCTAGGAAGATGTTGAAGAGTGTTGGAGAGAGTAGGCATCCTTGACGCACACCGATTGTTGTTCTGAACCAATTCCCGATGGCTCTGTTGTGGAGGACTGCACTGGTAGCCTTGTCATACAGGCTTTTGATGACTTCAATAATTTTAGGGCTGATGTTGTACACTTTCATTGTTGCCCATAGAGCTGCATGCCAGACTCGGTCAAACGCCTTCTTGAAGTCTATGAACACATGATATAGATGTTGTTGGTGCTGTAGGTATTTCTCACAGATTATTCTGAGGTTGAAAATCTGCTCAGTGGTACTTCGCCCTGCCCTGAATCCTGCTTGTTCTTCAGCTATGATTTGTTCAGCTTGGGGTTTCAACCTGTTGAGTATTATTTTCAGGAGGACCTTGCTGGGATGGCTGATGAGGCTGATGGTCCGGTAATTTTCACACTCCTGAAGGTTACCTTTTTTGGGAAGAGTGATGACAAGCGACTGGGTCCATGGTATAGGCCACTCCCCACTCTGCCAGATCTTGTTACAGATAATGGTGAGGGCATCAATCATCGCTTCTCCTCCTGCTTGTAGCAGTTCCGCGGGTATGTTGTCCACTCCCGCTGACTTCCCTTTCTTTAGCGCTTGCACTGCTGCCTCAACTTCTTCCCGGAGAATTGGGAGGATTTCTTCTTCTTCTCTGTTCTCGGGACATGCTAGAACTGATGGGTCTCCATTTGGTGTATGGTTGTAAAGGTCAGAGCAGTACTCTGTCCATCTGTCCAAGACTTCTTGTTCTTCTGTAAGGCATATGCCAGACTTGCTTTGGATAGTGGAGACTTTGGGCTGTTTGACACTTGTCAGCCGCTTCACAGTCTGGTAGGCCTTCTTGCTGTTGTTCTTGTTCAGACTGTTCTCTATTTCCTGGCATTGATCTTCTATCCAGTTCTCCTTTGCTGTGAGCATGCCTTTTCGGATGTCATTGTTGATTTTTCGGTAGACATCAGCTCCCTGTGAGGTGTTCTTTTTCTTTTTCATCTCTCTTCGTTTATCACACAGATCCAAAAGTTCAGGTGTGATCCACAGCTTCTTCTTTGGTCGGTGCTTGCCAAGGATCTCAGTGGCGGCATCTGTCACAGCTGAGTTGAAGGTGGTGGTCATGGTGTTGACATCTACTTCACCAGCCCCCAAAATGAGCAGTGGTGCAAATTTCCCTCCAATTGTGGCCTGAAATAGTTCTGCCACCTCCGGGTCTTGCAGTTTGTCCAGGTCGAACTTCAGTCTAGTGCACTTTGCTGTATTTACTCTCTTCAAGTGGAGCCGGAAAGACATCATCACGAGATCGTGGTCACTTCCGATGTCTGCTCCTGGAAAAGTACGTGTCCTGCCAATGTTGATGCTTGATCTGAAGCGTTTCTTGACCATGATGTAGTCTATTTGGTTGTGATGCTCCCCGCCAGGACTGTGCCATGTCCATCGTCTGGAGTTTTTGTGGAGACCAAGCGTGTTTGCCAGTACCAGATTGTTGTATCTGGCAAACTCCAAGAGTCTCAGACCCCTGTCATTTGTCTCGTTGTTGCAGTGGGGTCCACATGTGTCTCCCCAGTTGTGGTGCGCATCTTGTCCAACCTTGGCATTCCAGTCGCCTTGCACTATGACTATGTCCTTCTTCGGCACTTGGTCAAGGACCGCCTGTAGATTTTCATAAAAATCCTCCACTTCGCTGTCGTCATAGTCTGATGTTGGGGCGTAGGCCTGGATGATGGTGATGTTGAAAGGGGCTGCTCTCAGGCGGATGGTAATGAGTCTACTGGAGACTGGGCGGCAACCCATGACAGTGGCTAGAATGTTCTTGTGGACCAAGAATCCAACGCCGTGTTCGTGCCTGTCATCCCTACCGCTGAAATAGAGCTTGTGGCCTTTGTCGGTCGTTGTTTCACCTAGGCCTTTCCAGCGCAGTTCGCTGATACCTAGAACATTCCATCGATAGTGGTCCAACTCGTGGGCCAGTTCTTCTAATTTTCCTTCCGCAGTTAGGGTCCTGACATTCCAGGTTCCTATGACGATGTTGTTTCTCGTGCGGATCTTGCTAAATTGTCCATCAGTAGCATACTTAACACCTCCGTCCTGGTGGCCAACGGAAGGCGCGGTCCTTGTGCCGTGTGACGACCCGGGCGACGACCGATCCGGTATGGAATTAGTGGATTGTGTCATCATGTAGTGTGTCTTGGGCAAAAAGACCTGGCGGTGCCCAATCCTCTCCAGGCTGTTGGCCACAGCCGAAATCCACGAATACAGTGTGGCTCGCCTTGGCCCTGAGCACATGGTCGTTGAACCTGTAGTAACGTGAGGTTCCTCCGCCCTGGCCGGTGACTTCTGTGTAGAAGACTTTCGCCCAGTGATGCCGTGCTAACATCACCCCTGTTAGTCGCCTCTTACGACACGCCGGGAAACGTTGGGTCTATTCTATTTAATGCCCGAACCCACAGAGCATGTAATAATAGTAATAATAATAATAATAATAATAATAATAATAATAATAATAATAATAATAATAATAATAATAACAAATAATAATAATAATAATAATAATAATAATAATAATAATGGATGATATAGGCGCCTTATTCCTAAATCAAACTCAAAGCGCGGCGATCTGTAACCATCATGAACGGTCACAGCACAGGTTACACACACGTCTCCTATATACGCAGCAAACTCACAATCATTACTCCAACATGTGGCGAAAAGACAAGTCGCTGTTAGAAGACAGCTTTTACATTTTAAATACGCTTAGGCAGCATCCAATACCATTGAAGGCCGCGAGGAAACCAGAGTACGCGGAAATCCCCCTTGGTGGACGAAAAATTTTATCGTTCTTATATAGCGCTTTTCCAGCTCAAGAGCTGCTCAAGGCGCTGGCCGATACAGGATCTAACTCAAGCCGCCCGAGACCCCACCCGCAGCCTTTGGGCGCATGGTCTGACGCACGGACAACTGAGCACAATCCTGGGCAGCCAGGGATGGGGGAGAAGGACCTAGGTGCATGCTGGGTGTGTTCTTGTCACCGGCACTCACCCGTCTAGGACATGAGCGTCAGGATCTTTAAAGTCCGTTATGATGGAATGTATGCGACACAGACTAGACCTCGGTTTATACTCTCATCCGAAGGAGTAGGAAAACAGGAGTAAAGTGTCTTTCCCACAACACAATGGCCCGGCCAGGGCTCGAACCCGGAACCTTCAGATCCGCAAGCCGAAGCACTACCATTAGACCACAGTGCCTCCCATCTATCTCTTCGTAATTGCCTGAGAACAATATTATTATTAGGCCTTGTTCTTACTTTGACTTAACTTTAAATAGAGTAATCACAAAATCAAATCTGCATTGCCAACAGTGGAATTAAACGAAGGCCGTAAAACTGCAATTTATAGAACGTGTGCCCCAACGACCTTCAAGTTACGGGATAGGATAGGATAGGATTAGAACGTGAGGTTATTTGAGTACAGCGGTAATGTGATTCGCCAACGTCACCGATGTATGCTTGTGCTCACATTGATCATCACAGCCATGTAGGCAAGCGGGTCATTAGTTTTGCGAGATTCTACAAATAAACACAACCTGTACTATCGAGTTTTAAATAAGCCTTAATCACGGAGAGACAAACACTTTAAATAGTGAGATATGTGTTAAGGTACATTTACACTAAATACCAGGGTATTTCGGCACCGTATACAAGGGCTTCACATTACAGCCGAGTTTCCGCCGGGCTATTGGGGCTTTGAAGTGTTTGAACAAAATATCAAAGTAAGAGCCATCCAAGTGAAAAGCCCGCCTTGGAGTGCATTGATATGGACTGCTTTTGATTGTGTTTGGCAGCCACGGTACAATACATCGTCTAAAACACGTTCTGACGGTCTGAGCTCTGACAACATGTCATGGTTAGAAAATCCATTTACCGCCAAAGACGTTTTTGCTGTGCTTGCTCACTTCACCAACTAATGACTGCTGTGCTCGCTTAATTAAAACGCTAATGGGTTAGTCAGCCAACGTCGTTAACGAATAAGGATGTCATGTTTCTGTTTAGAGTGCACCAAAGAAAACCATTTTTCTTGACTTCTATTTCTAAGTCGTCATCAACTAGTTCTCTGTTCATTCTTAAATATTTTACTTCTAGGTAAGAATTCACTGAGCTGTACAAATCTGAACTTATTTTGTCTAGTATTTTCGTTTCCATTTGGGTTTCCCTGTGCAACCTGTATACACAGGAATAACTATTATTTCAAACGAGGTAAGGATTTCGCATCTGCACAGGTGGAAACCACGAAAGTCAGGGTTCCTAACCTCACCCCCCCCCCCCCCCACCCACCTACACCCCAGTTCTTTTGTCCAGCTTTTCTGAATAGTACTAAGATTACACTGCCGTGGTATTTAGTCAGTCCAATATTGGAACGTTAGGCGACCATATCAATGTCTTACACAATGGACTGCGAACTTTTCATGCTGTCGATAACGCGCTAAACACACACACACACACACACACACACACACACACACACACACACACACACACACACACACACCCACACACACACATTTTTGTAAAAACGACATTCTGATGACTGTTGTGAAAAAAACCGGGATTATTTTGACACACTTTTCATTTTCGTGACATTATTTTGACATTTTCAAATTTTTGAACCTATCCCTAACCCTAACCCTAACCCAAACCCTAACCCTAACCCTTAACCTAACCCTAGGCCTAAAACAGCTCTAACTCTGCAGGGAACTATTTTGACGTCAAAATAGGGCGCCCTTCCAAAAAAGTCAAAAGAAACCATGTGGAGTTCCATGAGTGTGTCACTGTAACGTCGTTTCTACATGCCCACACACACACACACCCACACACACACACACGCAAACTCAATAGTTAAATTTATTTTATTTATTTTTTTTTATATTTATTTAATCGTTCTTATATAGCGCTTTTCCAGCTCAAGAGCTGCTCAAGGCGCTGGCCGATACAGGATCTAACTCAAGCCGCCCGAGACGCCCACCCGCAGCCTTTGGGCGCATGGTCTGACGCCCGGACAACTGAGCACAATCCTGGGCAGCCAGGGATGGGGGAGAAGGACCTAGGTGCATGCTGGGTGTTTTCTTGTCACCGGCACTCACCCGTCTAGGACATGAGCGTCAGGATCTTTAAAGTCCGTTATGATGGAATGTATGCGACACAGACTAGACCTCGGTTTATACTCTCATCCGAAAGAGTAGGAAAACAGGAGTAAAGTGTCTTTTCCAGGGACACAACACAATGGCCCGGCCAGGGCTCGAACCCGGGACCTTCCGATCCGCAAGCCGAAGCACTACCATTAGACCACAGTGCCTCCTAAACCCCAGTTAGCGTGGGAGAGAGAGAGAGAGAGAGAGAGAGAGAGAGAGAGAGAGAGAGAGAGAGTGAGAGAGAGAGCGAGAGAGAGAGAGAGAGAGAGAGAGAGAGAGAGAGAGAGAGAGAGAGAGAGAGAGAGAGAGAGAGGATAACAATGTTATATTGCAAAGGTAAAAGAGTAATCGCTGGATGCGCCATTTTACATTTTGCCCTGTGGGGCTTGCAACAATAACTATAAAATTCAATAACCTAATGTTATAAAATTAACATCATGGAACAATAACAAATAAACGAGGACATCATTAGATTAAAAAAATAACTTAAAAATTTCCAATGAAATTATTGTTGTTTATGAAGTAACAACAATAACAATAAAATGGTTTAAAAAATAATTTTTAATGTGTTTTAAGAGATGTGTTCTAAATTATGTAAATTTAGATGCTGGAGTGCGGAGATCTTCAGGAACGCTATTCTACAAAGTATAACCGGATAAGCTAGACTAGTTTTGAAGAGATGAATTCTTGGAATTGGAACTTTTAATTTGTGGACGATCGTGCAGTTGTTTTGTAAAACAGAGAAGAAACATAGGAAGGTGCATAGCCAGAAAGGATCTTGTGCACGAAAACCCATTTATTAAATTTTAGTCTGTCGGACCATCAGTCTATATTCCAATGTAAGACTGCTGCGTTCCCTTGTCATCTCCATCTTCTTATACGCTTGCAAAACATGGACCCTCACAGCAGATCTACAACGAAGAATACAAAGCATGGAGATGAGGTGCTACAGAAGACTTCTGGGCATTTCCTATACCCAGCACATCACCAACGACGACTTCCGACAGACCATCACACAAGCCATTGGACAACACGATGACCTGCTCACAGTGGTGAAAAAACGGAAACTCCGATGGTATGGCCTCATCACCAGATGATCAGGTCTTGCAAAGACCATCCTGCAAGGCACAGTGCAAGGAGATAGAAGAAGAGGGAGACCGAAAAAGAGGTGGGAGGACAACAATCGAGAATGGACTGGTTTGACACTGAGCGAAACCATCAGGGTTGCTGAGGACAGAGAAAGATGGAGTACGCTGGTTAAACGATCATCTGTGGTGCCCCTACGACCTCCGAGTTACGGGATAGGATAGGATAGGACTACTACTACTACTACTACTACTACTACTATTATCATTAATAATAATAATATTATTATTATTATTATTATTATTATTATTATTATTATTATTATTATTATTATTATTATTATATAAAATATTTTAAATAAAACAATAACGTACTGTACACTGTACAGGTTTGTTAAGAGTTGTACTTGTGAATAGTTTTTTTTTTTAAATTGACGAGAACATCTAGTCTACTTTTGTCCTAAAACATCCAAGTTCTTGATTACCAAAGCACGGCTCCCCGAGTATCCGTTGGTTTCAAGGGAATGCGTGTCTGCGCGTATTTTCTCCAATGCAGTATGGTGCAATGCAATGTCCACTTGTACGAAGCACAACTTCATGTCACAGAGACATGCTCGTGGATCTCGAGGATTATGCTCTTCACAACAATCATAGTTTTTTAGTGTCGAAGAGGCAGCAGACGCTTTGAATCCAAAGTTTGGGAAATGGCGCTTTCGAGAACGCCTAATGCTTCGTTTGAGATCATGCATGTTGGTCCACTCGCTCCCCTTCTCCCCCCCCCCCTCACCCCAAGGTAGACAATTGGCGGTTGATGCTAGCTCCATTGTCCAGCGTGTCCGGTCTGACAGAGGAACGTGTCCATCTGCTTGTTCTCTCGGACAATCTGACGTGACGGAATAAAAAGAGAGAGCGAACAGGAAGAGAATGGAGGGGCCGGGTAGCTCAGTTGGTAAGAGCGTCTTGCTAGTAACCGAAAGGTCGCTGGTTCGAATCCCGGATTGGTCATCGTGTGATCATATTATTTTCCCCTTTACCAACAACTGGCCCGCTGGTGTCAGTATAAATCGGTCCAGTAGTCACCTATATGCGAAAGTGTCGTGTGACTATAATCTACATACAAACGAAGAGAATGAAATAGTTGATTCATGTGATAGGAATTTAGGTTGTTTAACATGACATTCTTGACAGAAAATGAAGGAAAAAGAGGAGAGGACAAGGAGAAGGAGACGGAGGAGTGGGAGAAGAAGAAAAAGAAGACGACGAAGAAGATGGCGACGACGACGATGAAGAAGAAAGTATGAGAATAAGAAGACAGAAGGAGAAGAAGAGAAAAGAACGAGAAGGAGAAGAAGAAGTAGGAGGAGGAGGGGAAAAGAATAATAAGAAGAAGGAGATGAGAAGGGAGGAGGAGGAGGAGTAGTGTGGCCTCGTTAACAAAGGGTATATAATGTACACTAGAATACCTGAAATAGTACCCAGCCGCAGTATTATTAAACAGGATGCTATCACGCGTTTTCTTTCCAAACGAACTCAAAGAGCGGCGATCTGAAAAAAAATCTCTGTTACAGAAGGCGGAATACAAACTATTGGTGAAATTTAGATTGCATCCATGTCGTCAAGAAAGCTTTATTCACAAAAAATGCAGTGTGTTAACTGACGGTTTCCTATGCCGAAGGTCGCGGATTCTAACCCCCGCGTGGGGCGAACATTTTGTTTGTTTTAAAACTCGGGCCACACCTGTAATAGAGAACAGGTAAAGGTGACAGGTGAGAGAAGCACGGTCAACATTACCCACTGATACTATGTAGTCGGATCACTGTTTCACCTGTCCTGTCCTGTCCTGTCCTGTCCTCTTCCGCTCAGCTGACCACATGGCTAAATAAAACACCCCGTCGCGTCCTCTTGTTAGAGGGGCCGGGTAGCTCAGTTGGTAGAGCGTCTTACTAGTAACCGAAAGGTACCTGGTTCGAATCCCGGATTGGCCAATGTGTGACCATATTATTTTCCCCTTACCATCAACTGGTTCGCTGGTGTCAGAATAATGTGACCAGTAGTCGCCTATACGCTTCGGTTGTGTGTGTGACTATAATCTACAGTTACACTCTTGTTGTTTAGGTACCTAGCAGAAATCTATATATATAAATTGCTTAGCCGGAAGTCCTTCTTCGCCACTACTATAAAGTTTGTCCGGTATGGACGCTGATCTGGGCAGGTGCTGGCCGCTGGGAATCGGCCTGTTGTGTGTTCAAAACCAGCGAAATCGTTATAGCCGACATTTCCTTACCGAACGTTTAACCGTTTCTGAGATAAATAAATAAACAAAATGTCCACAAACTGCAAGGCCTCATTCCGCGCGCTTCCATTAAAAATCAAATTGAGGTTTCAGCATGTTTTCCCATATAGACCAAAAAATTTATTGTTTTTGTACGAAGCATTGATAGCTCAGTTGGTAACACTTTCGCCTAACGTTTAGGGCGACCCAAGTTCGAATCCGTCGCTGGCCATATTTTTTTAAAATGTTTTTTTTTCCCACTACAATATGGATATTTTTCTTTTTAATTTAGGCTTTTTACCTTTATTATTATTATTATTAGTATTAGTATTATTATTATTATTATTATTATTTTTATTATTATTATTATTATTATTATTATTATTTATAATATTATCTTATATCAAATTTTCTTTTAAAACCTTGGTGTTTATTATTTCTATTTGTATTATTCTATATTCAATATTATTATTATTATTATTATTATTATTATTATTATTATTATTATTATTATTATTATTATTATTATTATTACCAAGGATCGGGATGGGGTGGTACGTTATTATTATTATTATTTTTATTATTATTATTTTTATTATTATTATTATTATTATTATTATTATTATTATTATTATTATTATTATTTATAAACTAATAATAATAATTATTATTATTATAATTATAATATCTTATATCAAATTTTATTTTAAAACCTTGGCGTTTTTTATGATTTCTATTTGTATTATTCAATATTATTATCATTATTATTATTATTATTATTATTATTATTATTATTATTATTATTATTATTATTATTATTATTGTTATTATTATTATTATTATTATCAAGGATCGGGATGAGGTGGTACGTGTAGGTAAAAGGGGGCTACGGGTAGGTTTAAAGGGGCATGGGTAGGCATAACGGGGATACGGGTATATATAAGGGGGTATGGTGATGGTCGATTCCTGTCGTCCCCTATACGCTTTGGTGTTGGGGACGCTAATTTAATCCTGAACTGGTCGATTCCTTTCATCCATACCTGCGAAACGATCAACGGGGAAGTATCAAGGAGGGTACAGGTAGGTTACAAGGGGGGTACGAAAGGTATCAAGGGGTTATGGGGAGGTATCAAGTGGGTTCGGGGAGGTATCAAGGGGGTATGATGAGGCATCATGGGGGGGGGACGGGGAGATATCAGAGGGGGGGGGGGTATGGTGAGGTATCAAGGGGGATATGGGGAGGTATCATCGTCCAAATGAAACTCGCAGACAACAGTTGTCTCTCTGTCTACATTTTAAACAGCAACCTGTGTACCCTGGCTTGCCAGGGTACAAAAACCACTAGTATTGTATAAATATAAAGGTTCGCGGCGAGAGAGCTAACGCGTACAGCATATCTGAGACTCGCCGATGCTCACGCTTACCTCTGTTAGTGAGTTGTACGCGCCTCAGCTACGCTGTGTGAGGTCAAGTACACGTTTGAATGAAAGAATAAACCGCTCTGGGGTATGTGCTCATTGGCACCGTCACGTTAGACCGTGATATTTTCATCTCAGCCTTTTTGCTGTAATTGAGGCCTACTTATATTTCTCAGTTGTATTTGGGTTATAATTTATCTTTATCTACATTCGTCTCCAGTCCTTTCTCGAATGCTGTCCAAGAATGGACTGGTTTGACACTGAGCGAAACCATCAGGGTTGCTGAGGACAGGGAAAGATGGAGTACGCTGGTTAAACGATCATGTTTGGTGCCCTTACGACCTCCGAGTTACGGGATAGGATAGCACATTCGTCTATTTAATGTAATTTAAATTATGTTTTGTGTTATCCGCTTGATTATATGTATTCTTAAATTTTTTGGGAGAATTAATAATAATAATAATAATAATAATAATAATAATAATAATTATTATTATTATTATTATTATTATTATTATTTCTACTATCACTATTATTATTATAAAATGTGACAGGAAACAACAACTGGACAGTGTTGAAATGTCACCACATTGATCCCACCTTTACTAAGGTTTAGGACAGAGCGGCTGTAGTGTAAAGATGAAGTCATTCTGCAGCTGCACATCACCATTCAACAACAAAAACTTTCAGAGTGCCACTCTCTCACTACTGTGCACTACGCTTTTGAAAATAGGTCTCCATTGTATTTGTCAGCCGTCCTGACCAGACAGCTGTTTCAGCTATGGGAGCGTCTTCAGCGGCAACGGGGCTGGTGAGACACAGAAAATTTGGTTCATGCCTCTGAAACGGTCGAGACAGTTTGCCTGCCAAAGTTTCCTCTAGTGCGCTGCCACATTATTATTATTATTATTATTATTATTGTTATTGTTGTTGTTGTTGTTGTTGTTGTTGTTGTTGTTGTTGTTGTTGTTATTATTATTATTATTATTATTATTATTATTATTATTATTATTATTATTATTATTGTTGTTGTTGTTGTTATTATTATTATTATTTGATTAATTTTGTACAGTCTAGACCCAACATTTCTCATATTTACATTTTCTTTTTTCCTTGTGCTCCACGGATTTCTGAAGTAAACACATTAATTCATGTATTTTGTTTCGTTTCGGATAAATATATTTCTGAATCTATAGAGTACAATTACTTCTTCATGTTGTTTTTAAAAACTCCCGCCTATATGTGCCTCTGCAATAAAATTCCGTTTATATCAATGTCTGTGTGAACAAACGTTTAAGGTCGTGGGCAACCGTTTTTATTTGTAGTGCAATCGTTGCACCTGTGGCTATATTGCTATGCTATGCTATCCCGTAACTCGAAAGTCGTTGGGGCACCACAGATGATCGCTTAACCAGCGTACTCTGCATCTTTCTCTGTCGTCAGCAATCCTCATGGCTTCGCTCAGTGTCAAGCTAGTTCATTCTCGAATGTTGTCCTTCCACCTCTTTTTCTGTCTCCCTCTTCTTCTGCCTCCTTGCACTGTGCCTTGCAGGATGATCTTTGCAAGGCCTGAGGCTCTGGTGACGTGGCCATGCCATCGGATTTGCCTGCGGTTTAAAGTGGCGTTTATGTATAATTATTAGCGTATTTTGGGTTGTTTCTTGTTGTTTGTTGCTTTGGGAGAGGAGGGGGAGGGGTGAAGGGGTAAGGAAGAGGTGGGAAGAGAAGTGGAGAAATTAGTGGAAGAAGGGGGGGGGAGGTTGAATGTGTGTGTGGGAGGGTGGGAGGGTGTGTGTGTGTGTGTGTGTTTCTTGGCGCGGTGGGTTTGTCGCCGGTTTCGTATGCCGAAGGTCGCTGTTTCGATTCACAAATAAAAGTTCGATTTTATTTCCGTCTTCTAATAGAAACTTGCCTGTGTACCACATGCTTGAGTGATGAATGTGTGTTGTGTATATAGAGTGTTTGAAACATTTCAGCATGTATGTTGGTTACAGATCGCCGCACTTTAAGTCTAAGGAATAAGGCGCGTATAGCATCCATTATTATTATTATTATTATTATTATTATTATTATTATTATTATTATTATTATTCTCTTTTACTCTCTCTCTCTCTCTCTCTCTCTCGTTGTCTATCTCTCCCCCTCCCTCTCTCTCTAGTCTGTGTCGCATACATTCCATCATAACAGACTTTAAAGATCCTGACGCTCATGTCCTAGACGGGTGAGTGCCGGTGACAAGAACACACCCAGCATGCACCAAGGTCCTTCTCCCCCCATCCCTGGCTGCCCAGGATTGTGCTCAGTTGTACGGGCGTCAGACCATGCGCCGTCTCGGGTGGCTTGAGTTAGATCCTGTATCGGCCAGCGCCTTGAGCAGCTCTCGAGCTGGTAAAGCGCTATATATAAGAACGATTAAATAAATAAATAATAAATAAATAAATATCCTTCCCACCTGCTCCCCCTCCCCTCCTCCCTACCTTTTTTTTTTCTACCCCTTTCCCCGTTTCCTGGTTCTGCCACATGATAAATGAACGGGTAGGAATTTGCCACGGTTTGGGATGATTTGCACCTCTGATGAACGATGGTGCTGTCAGAACAGTAGGTAAGAGACGAACGATGGTATAGGAGGATGATAACCGAGCAAGTCGAGCTAGACAAAGGAAGACTGATGGAAGGAGAGGGAAGAGGAATTCAACGATGAAAAGAAGAAGGAAGAGTAAAAAATAAATAAATAAAGAAATGTAAAAAGACAAAAAGACAAAATGAGAAAGAGAAAAAAAAAAAGAAAGAAGAAGAAGAAGAAGAAGAAGAAGAAGAAGAAGAAGAAGAAGAAGAAGAAGAAGAAGAAGAAGAAGAAGAAGAAGAAGAAGAAGAAGAAGAAAGAAAGGAAATGAAGGAGGAGGACGAGAAAAAGAAGAAGAAGAGAAAGAAAGAAAACAAGCACAGGCGCTTGTATCTGGACACGCGAGCGCCTATGCCTGAGACGCGTCTCCCTTTGGTTATCTATATACACGAGAGCCTTTGCATGTGACGCGCGTCTCCGTACATGGACACGTGAGCGCCTGTAGCAGATACCAGCGCCTGTGAAAACAAGTCAAGGAGGATCCTATCCCTATCCTATCCTGTCCCATAACCCGAAGGTCGTAGGGGCACCACAGATGATCGCTTAACCAGCATACTCCATCTTTCTCTGTCCTCAGCAGCCCTCATGGCTTCGCTCAGTGTCAAACCAGTCCATTCTCGAATGTTGTCCTCCCACCTCTTTTTCGGTCTCCCCCTTCTTCTACCTCCTTGCACTGTGCCTTGCAGAATGGTCTTTGCAAGGCCTGATGATCTGGTGACGTGGCCATACCATCGGAGTTTCCGTTTCTTCACCACTGTGAGCAGGTCATCGTGTTGTCCAATGGCTTGTGTGATGGTCTGTCGGACTTCAACGTTGGTGATGTGTTGGGTATAGGAAATGCACAGAAGTCTTCTGTAGCACCTCATCTCCATGCTTTGTATTCTTCGTTGGAGATCTGCTGTGAGGGTCCATGCTTCGCAAGCATATAGGAAGATGGAGATGACCAGAGAGCGCAGCAGTCTTACTTTGGAATGTAGACTGATGGTTCTGTCTTTCCAAATGGGCTTCAACCTTGTCAGGGCAGCAGTTGTTTGTGCGATCCTGGAGAGGACTTCCTGTCGAGACCCATTGTCTGACACAATGGCTCCTAAATATTTGAAGCTGTGCACTGTGTTGAGGGATTGGCCTTGTACTTTGATGTCCGTGTTGATGCCATTGGTGTTGTTGGTCATCATTTTGGTCTTCTCTGCACTTATTTCCATTCCATAAGCTCTGGAGGTGGTGTCAAGCCTCTGTACAAGCTGTTCAAGTTCTTGTTCCTCTCCAGCCAATCCATCAATATCATCCGCAAAACGAAGATTGGAGATTGCTCTGCCCCCTATGCTGACTGTGCCTTCGTGATCTGCGAGAGCATCTGACATGATGCGCTCTAGGAAGATGTTGAAGAGTGTTGGGGAGAGTAGGCATCCTTGACGCACACCGATTGTTGTTCTGAACCAGTTCCCGATGACGCTGTTATGGAGGACTGCACTGGTAGCCTTGTCATACAGGCTTTTGATGACTTCTATAATTTTAGGGCTGATGTTGTACACTTTCATGGTTGCCCATAGAGCTGCATGCCAGACTCGGTCAAATGCCTTCTTGAAGTCTATGAACACATGATATAGATGTTGTTGGTGCTGTAGGTATTTCTCACAGATTATTCTGAGGTTGAAAATCTGTTCAGTGGTACTTCGCCCTGCCATGAATCCTGCTTGTTCTTCAGCTATGATTTGTTCAGCTTGTGGTTTCAACCTGTTGAGTATTATTTTCAGGAGGACCTTGCTGGGATGGCTGATGAGGCTGATGGTGCGGTAATTTTCACACTCCTGAAGGTTACCTTTTTTGGGAAGAGTGATGACAAGCGACTGGGTCCATGGTGTAGGCCATTCCCCACTCTGCCAGATCTTGTTACAGATAATGGTGAGAGCATCAGTCATCGCTTCTCCTCCTGCTTGTAGCAGTTCCGCTGGTATGTTGTCCACTCCCGCTGACTTCCCTTTCTTCAGCGATTGCACTGCTGCCTCAACTTCTTCCCGGAGAATTGGGAGGATTTCTTCTTCTTCTCTGCTCTCGGGACATGCTAGAACTGATGGGTCTCCATTTGGTGTATGGTTGTAAAGGTCAGAGCAGTACTCTGTCCATCTGTCCAAGACTTCTTGTTCTTCTGTAAGGCAAATGCCAGACTTGCTTTGGATAGTGGAGGCTTTGGGCTGTTTAACACTTGTCAGCCGCTTCACAGTCTGGTAGGCCTTCTTGCTGTTGTTGTTGTTCAGATTGTTCTCTATTTCCTGGCATTGATCTTCTATCCAGTTCTCCTTTGCTGTGCGCATGCCTTTTCGGATGTCATTGTTGATTTTTCGGTAGACATCAGCTCCCTGTGAGGTGTTCTTTTTCTTTTTTAACTCTCTTCGTTTATCACACAGATCCAAAAGTTCAGGTGTGATCCACGGCTTCTTCTTTGGTCGGTGCTTGCCAAGGATCTCAGTGGCGGCATCTGTTACAGCTGAGTTGAAGGTATTGGTCATGGTGTTGACATCTACTTCGCCTGCCCCAAAAATAAGCAGTGGTGCAAATTTCCCTCCAATTGTGGCCTGAAATATTTTTGCCACCTCCGGGTCTTGCAGTTTGTCCAGGTCGAACTTCAGCCTAGTGCACTTTGCTGTATTTACTCTCTTCAAATGGAGCCGGAAAGACATCATCACGAGATCGTGGTCACTTCCAATGTCTGCTCCTGGAAAAGTGCGTGTCCTGCCAATGTTGATGCTTGATCTGAAGCGTTTCTTGACCATGATGTAGTCGATCTGGTTGTGATGTTCCCCGCCGGGACTGTGCCATGTCCATCGTCTGGATTTTTTGTGGAGACCAAGCGTGTTTGCCAGTACCAGATTGTTGTATCTGGCAAACTCCAATAGCCTCAGACCCCTGTCGTTTGTCTCGTCAAGGAGGAACAGGGCAAAAAAAAAAAAAAAAAAAAAAAAGAAACTTTATGGAAGAAGAAAAAGAAGTAGTAGTAGTAGTAGTGGTAGTAGTAGTAGTAGTAGTAGTAGTAGTAGTAGTAGTAGTAGTAGTAGTAGTAGTAGTAGTAGTAGTTATTAACGTCTTCTAAAACCAAAAGTCATTCAAGACAACATATACTAAATTGAGTAGTAGTGGTAGTAGTAGTAGTAGTAATAGTAGTAGTAGTAGTAGTAGTAGTAGTAGTAGTAGTAGTAGTAGTAGTAGTTATTAACGTCTTCTAAAACCAAAAGTCATTCAAGACAACATATACTAAATTGATATAAAAGTGTGAATAAGATATCAATAAAGGAACAACAGTAAAACGGTGAAATCGAGTACACAGTAGGCGTAAACATCCTATCCTATCCTACCCTACCACGTAACTCGAAGGTCGTAGGGGCACCACAGATGATCGTTTAACCAGCGTATCCCATCTTTCTCTGTCCTCAGCAACCCTCATGGTTTCACTCAGTGTCAAGCCAGTTCATTCTCGAATGTTGTCCTCTCACCTCTTTTTCTGTCTCCCTCTTCTTCTGCCTCCTTGTACCGTGCCTTGCAGTGTAGTCTTTGCAAGTCCTGATGCTCTGGTGACGGGCCATATCATCGGAATTTCCGTTTGTCCACCACTGTGAACATGTCATCATGTTGTCCAATGTGCTGAGTATAGGAAATGTCCAGAAGTCTTCTGTAGTATTCAATTTCATGCTTTGTATTCTTCGCTGTAGATCTGCTGTGAGGGTCCATGTTTCTCAAGCGTTTAGGAAGATGGAGATGACAAGGGAGCGCAGCAACCTTACCTTGTAATGTAGACTGATGGTCCTGTCTTTCCAAATGGGCTTCAACTTTATCAGGGCAGCAGTTGTTTGTGCGATCCTGGAGAGGACTTCCTGTCGGGATCCATTGTCTGATAAAATGGCTTTTAAATATTTGATGCTATGCACTGGGTTGAGGGATTGGCCTTGAACTTTGATGTCCGGGTTGATGCCGTTGGTGTTGTTGATCATCATTTTGGTCTTCTCTTTGCACTTATCTCCATTCCATAGGCTCAAGTTGTTGTCAAGCCTCTGCACCAGCTGCTGAAGTTCTTGTTCCTCTCCAGCCAATCCATCAATGTCATCCGCAAAACGAAGGTTGGAGATTGCTCTACCCCCTATGCTGACTGTGTCTTCGTGATCTGCAAGGACATCTGACATGATGCGCTCTAGGAAGATGTTGAAGAGTATTGGAGGGAGTAGGCATCATTGACTCACACCGATTGTTGTTCTGAACCAGTTTCCGATGGCGCTGTTGAGGAGGACTGCATTGGAAGCCTTGTCATACAGGCTTTTGATGACTTCAATAAGTTCAGGGCTGATGCTGTTGTGACGTGGGGTTTTATTGTTGCTAGGCTCTGCACAATGGACTGCTATTACCCACTCGTCCTAGTCTATTGGGATCGCTAGTGAATCTCCCTGTGACTTAACTTAATACATTTATTGTTTAGCTCGGTCTGTGTTTAGGCTGGGGGTACAGAGATAGATAGAAAAATGGTAAAAGATCACTGTCGCACTAGCTTTCACATGGCTATGAAACATAAGTAGTCCAGCCACTTGATAACAGTAAATATCACACATTTATTTCTTCTACTCTATACACGATCTTCGAAGTACGATACTAACTTAAAAGTTCAATTGTTTCTTGGACTGGTTCGCTTTTGAGAGTTCTAGGCAGCTACTTTATCTTTATCAGGCACTGGATACTTTCTGCCCTAATGGTCAGAGTTCTTGAAGAGTGGACTACTGTGGTCCTTTGATACAGTTTTAGTGCACTGTTTCGAGGGGCACTTAGCTGTGTGGTTGAAGCGCTGCGTTGTGGCTGCTTCCTTGATATGCTGTGTTTTGGTGGAGTCTTCTCCTTGTGGCTAGACTGGTGGGCTATCTTCGCGCAATGCTGGAGGTGCCTCTGCAGACCAACTTTCAGCGACGACTTGTTCTTGTCTTTCGCCGAGTTGGGCTCACGATACAATGCCTGCTCGTCTGTAACATATGAGACAAATTCTGCACATCCCTGTATAATAGGTGTGTGCAGAGCGTCTCACTGATGGCCGAAGTAGCCCTCAGTGAATAGCTCCACATCTCTAGCGACGAACATTCTGCTAAGTCCGTGGTCCACTGGAATCTCCACTCTAATATAAATATAAATCTTGGCTAACTATACACATAGAGAAAGAATTAATATTATACAAATTCTCTGGTACAGCTACTGGTCTGCAAGCATACATATAGGTTAAACAACAGTGGTTCCGTACGCAATACAACATGGCGTCGGCCGGTCGTGTTCGCCACGTGGTCAGGTTCTCCACATGGTCACTCAACGTCGGACTAACAATTCAAGCATAACACATTTCACAAACATAATTCAACAATAATATAAATACATCACGATGAAACAAAAGTATGTTCATTTACCTTTTTGATAATGTCAGGCCGTGGCTAACTTGATTGAATTCGAATTTTCAGCAAGCCCTGCTTCCTTGGTCTATCAGTGGAGAGAGTTTCTATCAGAGCGTAACTGTGTACTGCTCGGCGTGTGAACGTAGACTGACTCTTCTACCTCTCTGCTTGAATCAGCCAGAACTGGTTCTATCTAATCTAGCTGTGTTCTCATTGGCTGAAAAATCTAATTGGCCGTAAAATCGAAGCTCTATAACGTATGCTACCATGATGTCGCTACACGACGCGGGCGTCAAGCTACAACTATGTACCACTGACTAAACAAGGCAACGCTTACTGGGCTGTGTAAAACTGGGCCTCTTGTTACAGCTGTACATTCTCATGGTTGCCCATAGAGCTGCACGCCAGACTCGGTCAAACGCTTTCTTGAAGTCTACAAACACATAATATAGATGTTGGTGCTGTAGTTATTTTTCGCAGATTATTCTGAGGTTGAAAATCTGTTCAGTGGCACTTCGTCCTGCCCTGAATCCTACTTGTTCTTTAGCTATGATTTGTTTTCATTATACGGTGTGTCTTGGGCAAAAAAGACCTGGTCAGGGCCCAATCCTCTACAGGCTGTTAGCCACAATCGAAATCCATGAGTATGTGGCTCACCTTGGCTCCGAGCACGTAATCGTTAAACCTGTAGTAACGTGAGGTTCCTCCGACCTGGTAGAAGACTTTCGCCCAGAGATGCCGTGCTGGCATCACTCTAGTTGCCTCTTACGACACACCGGGAACCGTTGGGTCTATTCTATTCAGTGCCCGAACCCACAGGGCACAAGGCCTAAACATACACAGGCTATTACAACAACAACAACAACAACAAGAAGACCACAAAACCGGGCAAAATGCATTGCAGAAAGAATTAACCTAATTATTGACTTAATCAGACCTAATGTTCGAATCAGAAAATACACTTATTTGGTTTATAAAACATTTTCGCTTTCTGTATCTTCCATGCTCCACACCTGTTTACTGCTGCACAGTTTTGAAACACGCCTCT
The DNA here is from genome assembly GCA_036898135.1 of Oncomelania hupensis. Lineage (NCBI taxonomy): Eukaryota > Metazoa > Mollusca > Gastropoda > Littorinimorpha > Pomatiopsidae > Oncomelania > Oncomelania hupensis. Next base: position 9,788,806 of record CM072512.1, read on the forward strand.
TAAAATAGCACTGACCGCCCTTTCAACTGCACCTGGTCTATTCTGTTACGAAGCACTCAAGTTATTGGTGAACTGATTTAGCCCACATCTTTTTGTTCGTTTGTGTGTACGTATCATTGTGTGACGTATGGCTTTCATATAAATTCGAAGTCGTAAAGTGCCTATCCTTGCTCTGAGGACGTCCTATCTGATTGTCCTGCAATGCTTATGGCACGTACAAGCTTTCTTTTAGTGTGCATGCTTTTTCATCTCTGAAAGAACGGAAAGCTTAGGCCTATCAGAGATTTTATAACTGGAGATGGGACACTCCTTACGTCATATGTGGTCGATGACATAGATTATCCTTCTTGACTGCCTTTCATACCATTTATTCCAAACTACTGATCAGACTATTGTGAAACTTGGGTGAGTGGTGATGAGTGTTAAGAGAAAAGTAAGTTTGGTAACCATCATTTTATAATTGTCCCCTCAGACAATTTCTGTGCATTTAATTTTTCTTTTGGCAAGCGATCACTATTTATTACAAAAATTCACTTGTACTTATAGATTTTTTGTTTTGCCCAGGTTATGAATATTTATGCAGCCAAAGATTAATTATGTATCTAGGATACGACAGCAGCTGTGTTGGGTAGGAGGGAGGGAGGGAGGGAGGTGTGTTAGTGGTGTGGGAGGGTGTAAGCGTAGGGCGAAAATGTATGATGGAGGCTCTACTCTACAGTTGGACCATGTATATTCTCAGCAAGCATGCTGCGCTATCACCACAAGAGAGAGAGAGAGAGAGAGAGAGAGAGAGAGAGAGAGAGAGAGAGAGAGAGAGAGAGAGAAATTTGAAATTTGAAATTTATTTCGATAAGGCCAAGGCCCCATTAGAAAGGGGGTAATTTACCATAAACAACATTTTACAAAGCGCATAATAACATAATTATAAATATATAAACAATCAATACATTAGCAGAAACATATAAATAAATATATATATATAACAATCAGGATAACGCAATTTCCCGAAATTTAAAAGCATGATACAAGTAAACACATACATTTTTAACAATATGAGGTTGTTTTGATGACATTAGCAACTGAAAACGGAATAAACTTGGATTTCTATGGAATTTTATAGGTATTAGCTTCTTTCTGAGATTTATTAGAAAAGGACAAAAAAGTAAGAATTGAATTTTATTCTCCACACGGTTTTTACATAGCGGACAAATTAGATCATCTGGCTTACATTGCCGATATCGATAAAAATGGACCAACAAATCTGAAACACCAAATCGGAATTTTGTCATAATGAATTTCAGATGACTGTCAAGAGGCATACTCAAATATTGAGGAATAACATTTAATTGGCTGCAAAATAATCTATACATATGGAATCTTTCGCTTTCGCTCACATGTTCACTCCAATTTTGCCATCTGCAATCAACCATGCGCTGCTTAAACATTCTTAAAAACTCTCTCATTCCCTACACCCTGTGCTAGCCAAACATTACCAAAACCATGTATATTTAAACACTGTCTTACTTTCGATGCCCAAGTTGTCTTCCCTCTATTGTCTAAATCCAGCAACACAAAATAAGCTTTTTTCGGGATTCTATCAGTATGCATTTTACATAACTTCAACCAGTAACGAATCGTATTCATTGAGAAATTAATTAATTAAGGAAATCTGTTTAACTCTTTATATACGAGGTCATTTGGGGTCCGCATATTAACACATAATAATTTCTTCATTGCAAACAAATGAATCTTCTCACAATGATGCGCAGCATTTTCTAAGCCCCAAATTTCGGATCCATATTTTAAAATAGATTGAACTTGAGCGTCAAACAATTTAAAAAAAAACATCCAGTGAATAATTATTAAACATTCGAAGCTTTTGCAAAATACAAAGAAGTGCTCTTTTTGCCCGACTGGATAAATCACGACACGCGGCAACAAAACTTAGTTTGGTAGAAAAATATATGCCCAGGTATTTGTAGGCTGTCAAAACGGGCATTACCTCACCACCAAAAAACCATATTTCTCGCCTTCCAAGATAACATCCTTTTCTGAAAACTACAATATTGCTTTTGTCCATGTTGACTTTTAAACATAAATTTGAAGCAGCACTGTGCAGTGAATTTAACTGATTTTGTAAACCAACACTGGTTTCTGATACAAGAACAATATCATCTGCTAATAAAAGGATAAATAATTCAAATGTGTCCATTAAAAAAGTTACTCCATGTCTCCCATTTCTAATAACATCTAATGCCAACTCATTAATAAACAAACTAAACAAGACAGGACTACATGTATCTCCTTGCTTCACACCAGAACTACAAATAATCGACTGTGTGAGATTAGTACCACATCGAACACGTGCTTTAACATTTGAGTACATGCTCTTAATACAGGAGTACAGTTTCCCTTTAATACCATGCTTGAGAAGTATTGGCCAGAGTAAATGTCTATTAATACTATCAAAACATTTTTCAAAATCAATAAAAGCAACATATAATTTTCTATTTTGAAGGAATTGTTTTTGAACACAGGCCATCAAAGTAAATAAATGATCAATTGTTGAGTAACCGGCTTTAAATCCTGCCTGACATTCCCCAGTACTATTATTCTCTTCCACCCATGCTTGCAATCGCTTATTAATAATAATTCCATAAACTTTACTACCAAGATTGCAAAGACTTATCCCTCTATAATTACTAGGATTATTTACATCACCTTTCTTATACAGCGGGAGAATAATTGATTCACACCAACTTTCAGGGTAAATACCCTTGGTAAATTAGCCATTAAGAAATTTAACTAAAAATATAACAATGACATCTGAGGAGTATTTTAAAATTTCTCCTATTATTCCATCTGGCCCTGCTTCTTTATTTGGTTTTAATTTGCGAAGGGCTAATAAAACTTCTGCGCTTGATATTGGGCGATTAAAATCCAGATCATCAAAGTTTTCACCTTCATCATCCGCAGTGTCGAAATTTTCATAATTGTCAATATCTTGTTCAAGTAGTTGCTGAAAGTGTGCAAACCATTGGTCACATGTTATTTGATTTTTCACAAACTTCCGCTTTGGAATGGTTTTGCGCACAGTTTGCCAGAAGGTATTTTGATCGTTAACAGAAGAAACTAAATATTCAATCATCTTAGCATTGTAAAGTTTTTTCTTGACAACAATCAAATGTTTATATTCTCTTCTAGCCTTACAAAATTCAAACCGATCAGTATTGAGCAAAGTGCGCCTGTACTTTTTTTAGCAGTTTCCGAGTCTGCTTTCTACCTTTCTTGCACTCTGCATCACACCAGTCATATGCAATCTTCCTATTGTGAAGACGAACCCGTCTTTTCATACAGTAGAGAGAGAGAGAGAGAGAGAGAGAGAGAGAGAGAGAGAGAGAGAGAGAGAGAGAGAGAGAGAGAGAGAGAGAGAGAGAGAGTATTATTAAGAAATACAAAAAATAAAAAGCACTGAGAAATACACAAGCAAGGTTTTTAGTTGTTTGCTCCTTGTATTCTACATGTACATGCTCGTTTGAATTCATTGTAATGTAAAGTTCAAAACATATCATTTCATTAATACAGAGGCGCAACTATACGGTCAACAAGACGTAACCCCATGCGTTCAGTTCCTCCACAGTTCTTCTCCTCGCAATCTTTCCGCCGGCAAAACTGTTTCCAAACTGCACCTGAAAAAAGTGACATGGACTACATTACACCGCCCACATAATGAATTCATACGAAACAATTACACGCGAACAATTTAAAAAAACACATACACCCACTCATCTGCTGTCGCTTGAAAACTCGAATGAATTCCGATAGCTCGTGGTAAATCTAAATAGTTTACCATAATTATGCTTACAAAATCTACCAAAAACTGCAAAACGTTTATGTAATGAAGTTGTTTCTATTCCATTTCAAAATCTTTCCTAACAAATCTCATCAGTTAGGCCTGTACTGCGTCTGTACCAGTTGAGATCTGATCAAAAGATTTGTAGCCCGTTTATTCATTGATTTTAGCCAGGGAAAGTCAACAAATGGCGTCAGTGTCCCATCCAGATCCCTTTTACAATCTCTGGGCCTATGTTTTCAACTGAAACAGACCAGCAGGTTTTATGGTTGCAAAAATCTCTCCGACAAAAAAAAAGGGCTGTTCAACAACGTGTGGTTCTCGAATATGTTCTTTGTTACGCCCTTACCCTACTGCGCAACATCTAAAAGTCCCTACAAATTAGACAATCAAGGGTTCTTACCGTATTTCTTAGCGCTTGCCACAGTCCGTGCGTCCTCTCCTTTCAGTATCCACACAAACAACGCTCAACTTGTCACGTGACTCCTTTCTCGTGCCTTTCCGGAGCGCTCCGAGGCGATGACGTCAAGTTCGTCGTTCTCATTCGTTCCCCACCCAGTTATTTCCCTTACCTCCTAGGCCGGCATTACACTCTCCCCCCTTTTAATAATTAGGAGCCGCTCTACCCACCATTAAACACCATCCTCTACCCAAACGAACATTAAAATATTTTAGTTAAAAAGTCGAAATATATATTATAATTGAAAACCCCTCTCTTGGGTTCTCAGTAAGCCACAGCGTTTTTCAACATTTCCAGACCCACCACCATCGTCATAAAACCAAAACTTTCCCCGTTGATATATTAAAAGCCCAAAATGTTTTATTTGAACTTCTATTTCAGTAAATTAAGATTATAATTTAACGAAATAATTCCTAACAATATCCTACTTTAGAGAAATTTTTCTATAATTAGAATATGTACTAAAAATTGGCTTTTATTTAAGTGGAACTTAAAATGGAACCCCCATTGGGTTATCATTTCCCATTATTCCTTTTGTCCTCCAAAAATTCCTATTACTGGTGCCTGAGATGGATGCAAAGACTGTTTCTTAGTCCAGTCCAAAAGATATGGATAGCCAACGGATTCAAACAGAAAATACCCTAATAATGTTATAACGATTACAAAAGAATAATGCACTATGTAGCTAATATAGTGCTAAAAACATGCATTCTGACTATACATATTTAGATTGATACTGAATTAACTAACAAAACCTGCACTATATAATTAATCTAATACATAAAGTGTACTTGTTCTTTTGGAAAAACTATACCCCCCTTCTTCACCTCCCTCAATTATTTTTCAAATATCTCCCCCCTTGTTTCCCAGAAATCCTATAGGCTATCTACCTCCCCATCTCTACTCCCAACCTGAGGCTTCCTCACCCGACTCCTTTTTCTCCGAGTCCTCCAATAATTTATTTTCTAATTCTATGGGCAACTCTTCGATTTCCATACCCACCTCCTCCATAGTCTCACCACTGCCCAGGACTGCGACCTCTGTAGGTCTTTCAGATTCCGCTACAGGAACCATCGCAGTTGCCTCTGTAGGTTTTTCATCTTTTCCCTCCTGCCCTGCTGGCGTATCTTCTTCCACAGCTTTAACCTGATCTTGTTCACCCTCCTCCCAGTCATCGGGCTCAGAGTCTGAATCTGTATAATAAGTTTTCCTCCTCGGAGGAATCCAGCCCTTCCTCATCTTCCTTTTCATGGTCTCGATGACCCTTCTTCTTTTTTGTGTCAACATCCCCCAATGCTGTGGCGAAAAATGGAGGTCACTTAAAGTAAGGGTACCCTGTTGGCTTCTTGTCCTTATTTCTTGTAATTTATTTTTTTATTCAATGGGATAGTCCCCCACGAATAACTCCTCACCCTCCTTGTTTACAGCAAAAGCCCCCTCCCCTGGTTTCAGCCCATATTTGACTGCCATCTCTTGCGCTGTTCGAAGTCCACCTGGAACAGCCGATGACCTTCTCTGTTGAAAAGACCTTCTAGACCCTATTGGTCTCTCCCTCGACTCTGAAGATCTCTCCATTGGCCCAACTGGCCTCTCAATTGACCTTGGTCTTCTTTCTTCTTTAAATCTGATGGCTTTTCTCCCTGTTTTGAACCTCCCCCTTGTTTGTTCTTATCCCTACTGGTTTAAACTGACTTCTCATGGTGGCTGTGACATCAACTGTAATTCCTCGGCCATATCCCCCCCTTTGACCATGGAGAGCATGCCCACTTCCTCTATTTCCCTTTAGGATTCCTCGAGGCGAATTACTGTTTTCCTCCGCGGGGCTCTGATTAGCCCATCGACCTTGTTCATTCACTCCTCTTGATGAACAAAACACCCTCCATCCCTTTGAGCCTCACTTTCCTTCCTATTTGGATATATATTTGTTTTGAAATTTGACCCCCCACCCAATATATTGTGTCCTGGTATCCCTGGCGGGTGCTGTGTTATTGAACTTCACTCTCTTAGAAGGAGACTCCCCAGCCACCACTGAAGCATATGAACCTCCCCCACCGCTATAGCTCTCCCTCTTTCTGTCCTGCCCTCTTCCTTCTCCTAAACTAACTTGCTGATCCTGTCCCCTTCCTTCTCCTAGACGGATTTGAGGTTGTTTACCCTGATCATTGATGGTCAAGCCTGGAACAGCCCTGTACCTCCAGGTGAGTCTGTTTTTGTGGGTTAGACCCAGCACTTGTGGCATTAGACTCATTACGACCCTGTTGGTCCATCTGAGAGGTTTGCCCCACAGCCATGTAAAAACTACGTAAGTGTCGGGCAAACCTTTCTCCGGCTATGCTTAACATTCGTTGAATGACAGCCAAATGGGCTAACATGCCAACGGAGCTGGGTGGAAATAGGATCCTCTGATCCAAGTCATTGGCCTGCCCTAGATGGCTGTCCAGTCTCTGAAAGAATTCAGTCTCCTCTTGAGACAACTGCGTAGAAATATGCCCTAAATTACCTGGGTATTTTCGGGCCAGATATTCCTGCAGGTTCAACAATGACGCTGACCCCGTAATGCCAATGGCCAGAACTTGGGAGTGCTGAAACAACTTCAGCACTACGAGCTTTGTAAAATTCCCTGGGCAAGTGGAATTTCTCCATGTGGGCTCTCAAGCCTTTCTTCATTGTCTCCCCACACCAAGGCAATTTGCATCTCCCCGCTAGAAAATTTCTACCTGCATTTACCGGTGGTGGTGGTGGTGTTACAGGTACAGTCAAGGTTTGGCTTCGAGAAGCCTCTCTCCCCTGGGTTATTTCTTGTAAAACCTTTTCTGACTCCTGTTGAGTCTCTCTGGTCACTGGGTGACTAACCGCAGACTCCTGTTGAGTCTCCCTAGTCACTGTGTGACTAACTGCTGGTCTCACTCCCAAATTGAAATTTCCATCTGACCCTTGTGGCCATGGCCCCCCACACCCTGAGCCCCCTTCCCCCCAGTTTTGAAATCCCATTGGACTTCCCATACTATCTGAGGGTATGGGTGTGCTCATCATCCATGGAGCCCCATATGCTCCCATTCCTGCAAATCCAGCCGGTCCAGGAACTCCACCCATTCCTCCACACGCATCCCTAATGGATGCATCAACCCTGGAAATCCCACTGGCCCTGTCTGTACTGGCCATGCTGGAAAACCTGGGGGTCCTGTCATCCCCATCCGCCTTGACAATAGGGCCCTGATAGCCCTTCTCAGGGATTGAACCCCACTCCTCCTTGGCAATAGGGCCCTGATAGCCCTTCTCGGGGATTGAACCCCCCTCCTCCTTGCAACCCTGCAAACCCTCCTGCACACCCTTCCATTCTTCCACTCACCCCCCCTGATCTCCCACCTCCTCCTGAATCATCCCTTGACCATCCTCCTCTATCATCCCCACCACCTCGGTCTCGTCGTTGGTCCATCTGAAAATAAAATAGAACCCTCACAAATATCACATAAGTAATTCTTCATGGTTTTTGCCTTGCTTTCCTCCAAATGAATGCACTCACAATGAAACCATTCATCACAGCCATCACACTGTACCATGACGCGACCGTCATCTTCCTTAGCACAAATGCAAAAAGTCTCTCCCAACACTCCTGTCTTATTCTTTCGTTCCTTCAAACTTTTCATAATCTTAATTTTTTTCTCTGCAACCACAAGGGTACACTGTCTCGAAAATGTTTCACCCTATCATGATGAATCACAAACGTTCTCTTTCGAGTTCCTATTTCAATCAAGATAGGGGAAAATACCCTGGTGACTAAAAAGGGTCCGTCCCAGCAAGAGGCTAGTTTTTTACATTGGCCTATTTTAGTAGTTGAATTAATAATCATCACAACATCACCCACTTGATACTCCGACACCCTTACATCGGTGTCTTTCAGTTTCCTCTGTCTTTTTTGTTGTTCTAAAAATTTGTCTTTTGCCATTTTATGACATTCTTGTAATTCTTCACTAACATTTCTCACATACTCTGGTAGTGAGTACGTATCATGTTCCCCTGTCATTAAGTTTAGAGGATGAGAAACCTTTCTACCCAACATCAGCTTGTTAGGAGTAAAACCCGTAATCTGATTAATAGTACTTCGAATGGCTGCTGTTAAAAAGAGTGTTGATGCAGACCTGCCTACCTTACGCATTACTGATCAGTAGTTTTCCCTGTGAATTTCAGTAATTTGGCATTTTCCTTCAGTAATTGTACATACATGAGTAAACGCGGTGTTTCTGAATAACCAAGGTATGAATAAATTCACGGCACGTTTACTACTTAAAAAGCACAAAAAACCAGTTTTTAAAAGGATAGCAAAAAGAAGGAAACAATATCAAACAGATTTTAAAAAATGATTACTTAGTATCATGAGAGACCATGGCATGCAACAAAAGATAAACCTGCACATCACTGACCCGGTTGTGATGAAGGATAACTGTTCCACAGAGTTTTATTTACATTACAGGTGATTGACTCAAATGTCATTTTCATGATAAAGATGTGTAATTCACAGGAATAGGCACTACACATAAATTATGAATTCAAAGTTTGCCTTAAAAATTTTTTTTTAATAGTTTAATCAGCTGTCAAAATAAGGACTTGTAACTGTGAATATGTTTACCAATAACAATAGCACATTGTGAGGTTAATTTAATTACAGTTGAAATCGACCACACTGAAAAGACTGTACCCTGTACAAATTTTGCATTTTTTTTAAAAACTGGTCCTTATATTGTGCCAGCTGCCTGGAGTGGGCACATTTGAGATGATCCAGCTCTTCTGGCCTGACATATCTGGTGTCTTCATGGCGAGATTTGAGGACCAGCCGCTTACAGACGTTTGCTCCTCCATGCCCAACTGAGAAGTCGGAATCGCACACAGAACAGTACACATATAATTCTGGGCCATGTTTTTTGAAGCCACAAGACAAGGCCAAGTCCGCGTGTAATCCGAACGAAATACTTGCAACTGCAGCTTTTTCTTCTTCTTCTGCACTTGAGCAATCTCTACACACTCAGACTCTTCTGATTCGTAGTCTGTCTCATGTAAACGTGCAACTTTAGCCCGATTAGAACTTTCTCCACTCGCCATTTTCACTCAAGATCGGCGCGACAATCTAAGCTCGTAACGTTCGAGCATGTTCATTGGTTCACGACGTCCAATCACAACTCTCGAAACATTTGCTCTCATGCAAGGGCGGTTACTCTGTCGGCTTCTAGGCCTAGCAGACAACAATTTAACAAATTTACACGGCTCTAAAAATTGCGTAGTTTTTCAATTGTTTTCTCCGTAATTTTGCATACTAGAGGGTAAAATTCCGTAAAATTACGGAAGATTACGGAAGGGTAGGCAGGTCTGGTTGATGTTCTCCTGCTGAGCATCTGATCATTTGAATAATAGTTCTGTTCATCCTCTCAACTTGCCCATTAGCACTAGGATGATAAGGAGTAGTTCTTTTCTTAGAAATTTCAAATAATTCACACAGTTGTTTAAACAATTCACTTTCAAAGTTAGTCCCCTGGTCAGTAATTAATTCATCTGGACAGCCCATTCTCGAGAAGAATTCTTCAAATACAGCTTTGGCGACTTGTTCGGCTGATTGATTGGCTAAGGGGATTGCTTCCACCCACTTGGTGAATTGGTCCACAATAACCAGTATATACTTATTTCCCCTTTTTGTCTGCGGAAGTGGCCCTATAATGTCCATATGACATTTTTCCATCGGTGCCCCTGACGTATAGATTTCTAATGGAGCCCTAAATTTCCAATTTTTTTTCTCTAGCACATCTTTCACAGCACTGAATGTACGTTTCTACTTGACTAGTCATTCCGGGCCAAAAAATGACTTTGAATTTTGTTTAGAGTTTTCTTAATTCCAAAATGTCCAGCTAAAATATTATCATGTGCCAAACTCAGTATTTCTTCTCTCAGTTGTTGGGGTACTACCAACAATAATCCTTTTAATATCCATTTGTATGTGAGCACCCCTTTTTGTATGCACAAATGTTCCACATTGCTCCATAACCTCTTAACTTCACTAGATTGACATTTAAGTTCTTTGGAAGGATGCTGTTGATTTTCTAGCCACTCTATGACTATTTTTAAATTTTCATCTTTCAACTGTTCCTCACGCCATTTTTGTGGGGACATCTCTGTGGCCCAATGTCTTCCTCCGACTCCTTATCTTGTTCTAATTGTACCTGCTGTACTTTTCCGAATCTTACTGGGGCAACTATAGAAATAGGAATAACATCATCGACTTCTTCTTCAACTCTACTCCATTGGTTATGAGCTCTTTGACAATATTTACACCCTCCACATGGCAGTTTCATAACATTAGCTCCTGCTCTATAGCACTCACATCTTTCTAGGTCATCAGGCATTCTGGATAAAGCATCCGCATTACCATGCAAAACACCTTTCCGATGTATGATTTTGAAATCATATTGTGACAGTTCTTCCAACCATCTAGCTAATTGACCCTTTGTCTCTTTAAACCTCATTAACCAGGTTAAACTGTTATGATCTGTTCTCACCAAGAACTCCCTCCCTAGCAAATAATGCCTAAACTGTCTAGAGAACGTTATCACTGCCAACAGCTCTTTTCTGGTTGTGCAATATTTCCTCTGAGTAGGAGTAAGTCTTTTACTACTAAAAGCTATCGGTTTCAGAACTCCCTCCTGCCACTGACTCAAGCTGCCTCCCAAAGCTTCATTTGAGGCATCAGTATTGTCACGTCCCAACTGCCTCAACAGTGGTTCGACTTGCGTGCACTTCCAAACGAGAAAATAACCCAACACCTAAATAAACCCTAAAAGACAAAACCAGAAGTGACAAGACAATTTCTTTATTTCACTCACACATTCACACTAAAAACTAACTCCCTTTTTCCCCTTCCCAACCTTCCAACCCTCAATCCCTCTAAGAACAACCCGAAACTAATACATAAAACAATTCGCTCAAAATAATAATGATAATTAAATCAAAAATGAAAATAAATGACTAACTACAAAATGTACAAAAGATTTATAATAATTATGTCTGGATCAGCTTACTGACAACAAGGTAAATAATTGTAAGCAAATGCTTTAAATCTTTATATATATTCAAACCTTGTTTCACTTAAACTTCAAACAGCTACTACAACTCTTTTATATTATATAAAACCATAAAGAAAATTTATTTTTTATACAAATAGAATTTGTAAGAAAATAATCTAAATTAATAACTAGTAAAGATCTGGCGAATTAATTCCCCCAGACAAAACTATACAATCACAAGGCTACTTTAGCAGGTAGGTAATATTCCACAGACAAAGTTTATTATTCAATTCAAATTAAATATATTTCAATCTGCTGTAATTTACAAGTTATCACATGTAAATAAATTCTTGTTTTTCACAACTGTTTATCAATAGTTATAATTATTTGTTGTGAATTGCGGGGTGTGTGTGTGTGCTTTGTAAACAAAATAAGGTTTTCCTTCCAACTACTTCAACCTTTAACACTAAGGTCGACTCAAGGAGAAACCGTCGTCACAGGACGTGGCACACCAACATCACCCCAGCTAGGCTACAGCACAGCAATCAACGAATCTGGTTCTAGGTTTGGTACATCTGCAGCAATACATACAAAATACGCAACCATTAATAATCATATTACAATATATTGCACAATAATTCCTCTGACGGAATGATTGTCTCCCTTCCATCATTCTTAATCATTCGCCCTGTCATAACTTCTGCCATTGCACACATGCATTTCCATTCACGTCCTCCCTGTCATTTCTTCGCTACATAACAGCGAATTCTCTTATATTAATTTATAATCATTTAATTTATAATTCTTTTTAGAAAATCCTTCCACTCTCTCTCGGTATTTATGCAGCAAATAATATGAAACATAAAATAGAATTAAGAGAACATAATCAACTATCCATTCACACTCGCACTCATAACCCAGACCCCCGAACGATATGGCCAACTGAGAAATTGAGACAAGCAACTTACGATACCAGTGGGAATCCTCCGGCCTGTTGAAGACAAAGACACACGAACGACGAGACAAACACACAGGCACAGATGGTTATACAAGGTGGTACACAGGTAGAAGAAGTCCTAGGTGGAGTCATAGGGCACCCAACGTTACACGTAGGTAGCTCGGATTTCACCGAAAATACACAGCAGGTATTCAAGCGGCTTAAGACAATTCAAGTTAAACAAACACTTCCCAAAGTGTTCCCTAAATAGTCCTCCTCTTCCGATACTAGGCTCTTTTTCGTTGACAGTCTGTTCAGTAACACCCACAGACACTATCTGTCACCTTGACAAAACACAGATCCACCGACTTTACTGTACGCCGATCTTACTACACAGCGATGTGAAAATCTCTCTTCCCTAACAAATTATGCAGTGCAAGAGGTTTTATACCGTTAGCCTAGAATGTTCTAGAATATACTCATTTCAATTATAATTTACTTCTAGGAACAAACGCGATTAGAGCACGCATTCCACACACAGCAAATCGCATGGCAGCAATCAATCTTCTCGATAACAAAATAGCCAACTACTGTTTTCTAACAATAGTGCGTTCTGCACGGGCGCGATCCATTCGCTACTTCTATTAATTATAAACTTAATTAATTTTATTCTAATACTCTCCCCTTACTACCGTAACTTTTAACCTCTATGTACAGGCTGATGATTAAACTATATACATAGGCGCACGACTGCAAACTGCGTAGCGTGACACAGCACCCCACCAAGACGAAAACTAACAGTTTTAGTTCTTAACAACCACGCTACTCAGTTCTGCTCAAGAAATCAGCTGGTACATTTTCCTTCCCTGGAATACTCTCCACTATCAGATCGAAAGGTTGGAGTTGAAGTGCCCACCCTCATGAGCCTACAATTTGTAGTCTTTGCTTGCTGCAGGTATTGCAAAGGTCTGTGGTCGGTCTGCACAATGACTGTACGATCATACAGGTACTGCTTAAACTTTTGTACCCCCCACACCAATGCTAAGCACTCCTTCTCTATGGTAGAATAGTTCCTCTCTGCTTGGTTTAGCTTTTTGCTGGCACATGTAATTGGCTGCAAACCCAAACCCTGGTCTTGGCACAAAATCGCCCCTATTCCAATCTCCGATGCGTCTGTCTGTAGCACTAACGGTCTCTCCATGTCTGGCATACAGCATACAGGTTAGGAGCATATGCGGTTTTTGAGCGTCTGGAATGCCTCTTCACAAGCATCGGACTACTGCACGGGACCTGATTTGCCTCCCTTGGTTAAGTCGGTCAGCGGCACCGCTATCGCAGCAAAATTCGGCACAAACTTCCGATAGTACCCTGCTAATCCAAGGAATGACCTGACCTGTTTCTTGGTAGTAGGACGTGGTGCATTCTGGATCTTGTCCATCTTTCCCTGTTCTGTTTGCACTTTGCCCTCTCCCACTATGTGTCCCAAATACTCCAGCTTGCGGAACCCCAGGTAGCAATTGGACGGACGCGCTGCTAACTGCACTTCGTCTTTCTTTTTTACTGACACAATCGGCGAACTGAATGGTGAAGCTGCCCGCTCGATCGCTCCCATGATCAACATAGTCCCAAACTCTGCCCTGACAGTTTCCATCTTCGAATGAGGCAAAGGTTTTATAGGCCCTACAATATCAACTGCAACTCTTTCAAATGGCTCATCGACTAGCGGTAGTTTCTGCAGCGGAACTTTTGCTACCCTACCCCTAGGAACTGTTTTTTGGCATTCGGGACATGATTCGCAGAATCGCCTAACATCCCCGCACATTCCTGGCCAATAGAACACTCCCCATATTCTCTCACGTGTCCTCTTTCCACCTAAGTGTCCGGCCATAGGAGGGTCGTGCGCCAGGCGCATCACCACCCCTCTTAGCTTGCTGGGCACGACTAGCTGCGTTAGCTCCTCTTCTCCCTGATGGTGCACTCTATACAAAATGCCCTTCTTTTTGCAGAAGCTAACCATCGCCTTGCCTGACCTGAGTTTCGTCCCTTGCTTCTCGCACTCTCTAGCTCTAGCTAAAGTGGGATCTTCTTCCTGCAACTTGGCCAACTGATCGGGCGTCACGTCGAGTTGGAACGGCTTCGGACTCGGCAGTGCTTTTTCCTGCTTCCCTTCTGCTTTGGCCTGTGTCCTGGTCTGAACGGCGGCTATCGCACACTCTAACCCATCCACAGCCACTGGACTACGATAGCCTCCCTTGAAGGTAACCCAGTTGCCTAGAATGACATCAGGTACAACTTGCTCGATGACAATCAGTTCTACTGTACCCTTCACGAAAGATGAGTCTACTTCTACGTACGCTGTAGGATACTTTCCTGACTTGACCTGATCAGCGAACATGACCTCAATCTGTCTGCCCGTCATATCCTCGGGACGCACCCACTTGGCTGCTACTGCCCCCACCTCGGCACCAGTATCTCTCAGAATCTTCACAGGCTGACCCCCGACTGTTCCCATGCTCCAAGGGTTATACGGCTGAATGGTGCTAAAGCTAGTCCTAGTCATTTCGGAGTGAATCGGTCCTGAATCCGGACTTACAGTGATGCGTAGCAACTGTTTCGGACTACGGCACTCTTTCGCTATGTGACCTAGCTTCCCGCACTTGAAACACTTCAAAGGACGTTTCTCCCCACTAGGTTCCCTCTCTTATCCTCCTCACCCTTGTTGCCACTAGGACCACTCCTCGCTACCCCTACAGACTGACTGACAGCACGATTTGTATGGCACGCTACCGAACCCCCCTTACTGGTCTATTACTCACTGTCCGTTTCGCGTCTACATGTAACTGGGCGATCTCAGCTGCGCGCTCGCCGTTCTCAGGCTGCCTCTCCCTCACAAACAGCTCTAACTCAGGGTTCATTACCGACAACTGTTCGGTCAGAAAGACATCAAGCACTACGCCCGCATCATCTATATCTTTCTTAGCCAAAGAAAACCATCTCTTCACTAAGACTTGTACTCTACTCAAGTACTGCGGAAAAGTCTCTGTCCCTTCTTTCCTACTCCCCCTGAACTGTTTGCGGTAGTAGTCAGCATCTCTCCTAAATCGTTTCAGAAGAGCCCCCTGACCACTTCGAAATCGACTATCTGCTCTGGAGTTAACTTCAGATAAGTCTCTCTTGCCTCCCCTGACAGCAACGGTGACAACCTAGCCGACCACGTTTCTTCCTTCCATTTCTGCGTCCTAGCTATTTGCTCAAAGTGCTGAAGATAGCTCTCAATATCTTCTTTGCCGTCGAATGGTTGGACCTTGATTTTATAGCTATCAGGCTGAACTCTATCCCTCCTACGTTGGGCTTCTAGATCTCTCTCCTGTTCCAACTGCAGCTTAAGCCTTTCTCTGTCATCTTCACGAGCCTGCTCTCTAGCCGCACGCTCTTCTTGCAGACGCAACTGAACACTTTCCCGTTCGGCTTCTATTCTCCTTTCTAAGAGCTTTAGCTCTTTAGCTTTATCTTTGCGCTCTTGTTCTCTTTCCTTACGCTCCTGCTCTAGCCTTCTTTCTACTATGGCTAAATCTTCTGCTCTTTTCTTCTCTTCTCGTTCCATCTTCCTCTCGAGCCTAGCCGTTTCCTTCGCTCTATCTTTCCGCTCTAATTCCATCTCTCTCGCTAATCTAGCAGACTCCTCCGCTAATCTAGCGGCCTCCTGCTCCCTCTTCGCCCCGTCCACTACAAAACTGGCTAGACCTGCTCCCTTCAGCCCCATACTGACCTTGTTGATAGGGCAAAAGTATCTTTCTTTTCCTCTCAGATTCTTTCGTCGACCACCTGCAAAGAACTGTTCAAAAATTTTAACTCTTCCTTGGAAAAGAAACTGTTTCTCCTTTGCCTGCATGTGAAAACCCGACACCCTCCCACAATCTTTTCAGCTTACTTTACAGACAAAGTTCAAAAGCTTCGCGACAACTTTCCTGTTGCTGTCCCTACTCCTCTAGGATCTGAGTACTCTGGTACTAAGCTGGATTCTTTCACGTTGGTCTCGGAGCAGTCGGTTCTTAAGATTCTCAAAGCCACTGTGCCTAAATCGTGCGAGTTGGACCCTATACCTACCAAGCTCCTGTACGAAAATCTTGATGTCCTTCTCCCTGCCCTCACAAATCTGATCAACTCCTCTTTGACCACAGGCATTGTTCCCACCGATCTTAAACTGGCAGTAGTGAAACCACTTTTGAAAAAGCCATCACTTGACAAGAATGATTTCAAGAACTTTAGACCGGTGTCAAATTTGCCATTTGTGTCCAAAATTCTAGAGAAGGTAGTGCTTAAACAACTTCTGAGGCACTTAGAACACAACAATCTCTTTAAACCCACTTCAGTCAGCTTACAGAGCTGGACTCAGCACCGAAACTGTTCTGTTACGTGTCGCCAGTGACATTCTTTCATCTCTAGACCAAAATAAGCTTTCGGTTCTTCTTTTGCTTGATAACTCTGCTGCATTTGATACCATAGACCATGATGTTCTCATCTCTCGGCTTGGGTCTCAGTTTGGCATCTGCTCCACTGCTCTTCAGTGGTTCACATCATACCTGAATGACCGTTCACAATATGTTTCTGTAAATGGCTTCCAGTCTAGCAAAACTCCCTTACTATATGGTGTCCCGCAAGGCTCGGTACTGGGGCCTGTCTTGTTTGTTCTCTATACTTCCCCCTTGTCTTCTGTCATTCAACAACATCCCGTCGACCATTTTCTTTTTGCAGATGACACACAACTGGAAGGTACTTGCGATCCTGCTGACATCGACACCTTGACTCAATCATTTCAAGACTGCACGACTGACATCAAACAGTGGATGACAAACAACAGACTTAAGTTAAATGACGACAAGACCGAAGCTCTTCTGTTCTCTGGCTCATGTTCCTCCTCTGATCTGCCATCAGCTGTCACTGTTTGCTCCAGTAGCATACCTTTTTCTAAGAGTGCCAGGAATCTTGGAGTCATTTTTGATTCTTCTCTTGACATGAAAGAACACATTAGTAAAGTTTGTAGACAGTGTTTCTTTGAACTAAAGAGAATAAGTTCCATCCGTCGCTATCTTACTGTTGAAGCAACTAAAACCTTAGTTACATCATGCATCCTATCTAGATTGGATTACTGCAATTCACTCTTGGCTGGCTTACCCCAATCTGCACTTGATCCCCTACAGAAAGTTCAAAACTTTGCTGCACGCATCATTTTCCGTTCAAACCTCCGTGAACACATTACTCCTTTGCTACACAGACTCCATTGGCTACCAGTTGCTGAACGCATAAAATACAAGATAGCTTGCCTTTGTTTCTCTGTTTTACAGACACAGCTCCTGCTTATACTTCTGAAATGTTATCCATATACACCCCTTCTCGAGCTCTGCGATCGTCTGCTGACACACGTCTTCTTAGACAGAGCCGCTTCAACAGACGATCGCATGGTTACCGCTCTCTACCTGTCTTTGGTCCTCAACTCTGGAATTCCCTTCCATACAAGATTAGACATTCTTCCTCCATTTCCTCTTTTAAATCACAGTTAAAAACACACCTTTTTAGGGAATATTTTAATTAGTCATTTACAAGAGACTGTAAGCAGGTGTGCGTGCTTGTGTTTTTCATAGTTTACAGTACTCCTCTTTTAACGTCACTACCGTTTAAGGTCACAACGCGGATAAGATCAATCAGGTTGTTGGTCCCGGCCAAACACCTTCTTTGTACCATTTAGAATTCCTCGCTTAGCGTCCCCTCGCATAAGGGAAAACCTCGGATAACGTCAACCCCGTTTTGGTTCCCAAATGGAGTAGACTACTGCTTAAGGGAAATTGATGTCACAGATGACATCATTTATGAGGTCACTTCCTGTTTTGAGATGATGTCATATATTCCTTATGATGTCAGTTCCAGGCTGTGCTGGTAAGTCTGTCACATTTTTCTTTTGAATTCATGTTGGATGGAATTTTTGTGACTGAGTTCCACCTAACCTTTATCATAATAATACTGAAAAAAAAATGGGATTGGGGGGTGGGGGGGGGGGGGGTGATTGCATCTGTAAAAATTAGCAGTACCTCAGCCATGAAAAAAAAATGTTGGTCAAATTTTGTGATCCAATGTTCACTCTTATTATTATTATTATTATAATTATTATTATTATTATTATTATTATTATTATTATTATTATTATTATTATTATTATTATCTTTTTGTTTGTTTGTTTGTTTTTGTTTCCAGTGAGTCAAATCGAGAAGATTTCGCACAATGGCAAAAGCGGGACGTATTGCCGCAATGGACCTTACCCTGAATTGACTTCATTCACTAGAAATAAAGCATGTGCCGTGGCGTAGACAAAGTGAACAATTCGTTAAACTTGTGTAAGGCTTTCTGCAAATACACCCAGTAACTGTCTTGGTGCATACTTTTTATTTTTTATTCTCATTTGCGTGCGTGCGCGTCAATGTGTTTGTGTGTGTGTGTGTGTGAGTGTGTGTATGTGTATGCATGCTTGCATCCGTTCGTTTGAGTGTTTGAGTGTGTGCTTATGCATCATACACACGCACAAAAAATACATTTACAGTAATGCATGCATACATACGTGCACACACCTACACACACGCGCACACTGTCACACGACACAAAAATTTAGCACCTCGTATAAGATCAAGTTTTTTACTGGTAGTTGATCTTATCAGAGGACTGTTTAGGGTGCCCCTCGGATAAGATCAAACAATAATTTGGTCCCGTGGGGGGTCACCTTAAGAGAGGAGTACTGTAACTGTATTTTGTACATATGTATATTATGTATCTTTTGTCCAGTTTTGTCTGTCTTGTCTTCCCATTCTCCCAACCCCCTGCGCGCCTTGATCCTTAGGCTAAGGCGCCTTACAAATGACGAACATTATTATTATACTAGCGCCCAGCTCCTTGTATCTAAGATATACTTCCATGCCCTCGCTACTTTTTCCTGCACCTGCCTTAACTGAAGTAGGAGTAAGATCAGCTGCCATGCGAGTACCATGAGCGAAAGGCGTACTCACTGTGGTTTCCTCGTCCATCGGATCCCGACGCGAAGCGGCTGCGTCAGCCTGCCTCAATTTCCCATTTGTGCACACACGCTCGGGGTGTGAACCCTTTTGCGCAGCGCAACCTCACTCCCGACCAACCACTCACTGGCCACTCATCCGACACACAAGACGACAAAGAAACAAACACTGACTCCTGGTATCTAAACAATCAAAAATAAATCTACCCTAGCTACTTCCCCCTATCCTTTCCTAGATCTATCCCACCGCTGCCACCATATGTCACGTCCCAACTGCCTCAACAGTGGTTCGACTTGCGTGCACTTCCACACGAGAAAATAACCCAACACCTAAATAAACTCTAAAAGACAAAACCAGAAGTGACAAGACAATTTCTTTATTTCACTCACACATTCGCACTAAAAACCAGTGTTCCATCCAAACACAAAAAAGAGTCCTTGGGACTCCCAGGTATAAAATTTTAAGGGTCCTTGTGCAAATTTTGGGAGTCCCCAAATCGGAAAAGGAAATGTAAAAACAAGTCCAAGCCTCACTTTTTTTCTTTTACTCTGTTAAAGCGTCACATTAGTGATCATAATCATATAAAACCAAAAAATTAAAACATGTATTAAATACCCTCCCGCTTGCGTCAAACTGGCACCACTGGAACTCTTGCAACCATCTGTCATTGAGTTTTCGTTTCTTTGGACGCTTTACTTCAGTTTGAGTTTTATCATTTATTTGTTTATCCATGCTTTGGAGTTCCGTATTTTCGATAATGACAGGATCTGTACTTGATGTTGCTGTGGATGAACAAGTTTTGGGCACAGTCAACCAAGTCAGAAGTGACATGATCGTGTATGATAGAATCAAAGAATGGATTCACGAAGATTTCTTCTGTTAAGTGAATGGATCGCTTGGAATAAGTTTACAATGCGCGCGCATGCGATTTTGAAGGACGACAACTCCCGACACAATCTTTAATCGTCTGCAATGGCAGTCTCAGTTGGGTTCTGATTCTGATTATGCCGTGAATTAGTTCGTTGGTCGTATTTTTGACTTCAGCGATTCGAAAAAAAATGTGTACGTCCACGGGACGCACACATGCAAATTTTTTGGCGTCATTTTTCATATTTTGTGCGTAATTGACGCACTACTGTGCGTAATCGGGAACACTGAAAAACTAACTCCCTTTTTCCCCTTCCCAACCTTCCAACCCTCAATCCCTCTAAGAACAACCCGAAACTAATACATAAAACAATTCGCTCAAAATAATAATGATAATTAAATCAAAAATGAAAATAAATGACTAACTACAAAATGTACAAAAGATTTATAATAATTATGTCTGGATCAGCTTACTAACAAGGTAAATAATTGTAAGCAAATGCTTTAAATCTATATATATTCAAACCTTGTTTCACTTAAACTTCAAACAGCTACTACAACTCTTTTGTATTATATAAAACCATAAAGAAAATTTATTTTTTATACAAATAGAATTTGTAAGAAAATAATCTAAAGTAATAACTAGTAAAGATCTGGCGAATTAATTCCCTCAGACAAAACTATACAATCACAAGGCTACTTTAGCAGGTAGGTAATATTCCACAAAGTTTATTATTCAATTCAAAATCAATCTGCTGTAATTTACAAGTTATCACATGTAAATAAATTCTTGTTTTTCACAACTGTTTATTAATAGTTATAATTATTTGTTGTGAATTGCGGGGTGTGTGTGTGTGTGCTTTGTAAACAAAATAAGGTTTTCCTTCCGACTACTCCAACCTTTAACACTAAGGTCGACTCAAGGAACAACCGTCGTCACAGGACGTGGCACACCAACATCACCCCAGCTAGGCTACAGCACAGCAATCAACGAATCTGGTTCTAGGTTTGGTACATCTGCAGCAATGCATACAAAATACGCAACCATTAATAATCATATTACAATATATTGCACAATAATTCCTCTGACGGAATGATTGTCTCCCTTCCATCATTCTTAATCATTCTCCCTGTCATAACTTCTGCCATTGCACACATGCATTTCCATTCACGTCCTCCCTGTCATTTCTTCGCTACATAACAGCGAATTCTCTTATATTAATTTATAATCATTTAATTTATAATTCTTTTTAGAAAATCCTTCCACTCTCTCTCGGTATTTATGCAGCAAATAATATGAAACATAAAATAGAATTAAGAGAACATAACTATCCATTCACACTCGCACTCATAACCCAGACCCCCGAACGATATGGCCAACTGAGAAATTGAGACAAGCAACTTACGATACCAGTGGGAATCCTCCGGCCTGTTGAAGACAAAGACACACGAACGACGAGACAAACACACAGGCACAGATGGTTATACAAGGTGGTACACAGGCAGAAGAAGTCCTAGGTGGAGTCATAGGGCACCCAACGTTACACGTAGGTAGCTCGGATTTCACCGAAAATACACAGCAGGTATTCAAGCGGCTTAAGACAATTCAAGTTAAACAAACACTTCCCAAAGTGTTCCCTAAATAGTCCTCCTCTTCCGATACTAGGCTCTTTTTCGTTGACAGTCTGTTCAGTAACACCCACAGACACAGTCACTATCTGTCACCTTGACAAAACACAGATCCACCGACTTTACTGTACGCCGATCTTACTACACAGCGATGTGAAAATCTCTTCCCTAACAAATTATGCAGTGCAAGAGGTTTTATACTGTTAGCCTAGAATGTTCTAGAATATACTCATTTCAATTATAATTTACTTCTAGGAACAAACGCGATTAGAGCACGCATTCCACACATAGCAAATCGCATGGCAGCAATCAATCTTCTCGATAACAAAATAGCGAACTACTGTTTTCTAACAATAGTGCGTTCTGCACGGGCCCGATCCATTCGCTACTTCTATTAATTATAAACTTAATTAATTTTATTCTAATACTCTCCCCTTACTACCGTAACTTTTAACCTCTATGTACAGGCTGATGATTAAACTATATACATGGGCGCACGACTGCAAACTGCGTAGCGTGACAAGTATCTAATACAAAAAGACCTTTTCGGGGCATTCCCAACACTCTAGCTGATAACATTAGTTCTTTTAAACCTCTGAAAGCTTTATCGTGTTCCTCTTTCCAACTGAAAGGTGCCTTTCCTGTTAGACGATATAATGGACCTGCTACTTCAGCCAATTCAGGTAAATGTTCCCTGTGATAGTTAACGAAACCCAAAAACCTTTCAACATCCTTGGTACATTTGGGTGTGGGCCAATATTCCACAACATTGAAACTTTCAGGGTCTACCTCCACTGTATTTTCACCCACGATTTTACCCAAAAATTTGGCTTTAGTTCTAAACAAAGCACACTTTTTCGGCTTCAGTTTCAAGTTATAATCCCGAAACCTCTGCAAAACCTCTGAAAGATTTTGTAAATGATTTTCAAAATCAGATCCCAGTACTAGAACATCATCCAGGAAAACTAAAACCCATCGCTCGTTGAAACATACTAGGTGCGTTAGTCAACCCAAATGGCATTCTCACAAATGGCATTCTCACACATTCAAACAGCCCAAATCTAGTAGTAATGAAAGCTGTTTTCTCTCTATCCTCCGGATGTACTTTAATTTGCCAATACCCTGAGGCCATATCCAAAGTACTCATATTAGGTAGTCAAAGTCCTTCATTGGCTCTTGTCCGCTCGGCAGTTGTGACCCAGTTTTGACTTCACTTTCAACACTTATTATTAATGTAAAACTGCATTAAAACGAACAGTGGCTGTATTCAAATAAAAATTGAAAGCTTTATCTTTACATCTGTGTTGTTTTTAATGCATGTTTATGCGAAAGATTCCGAGAAAACAGCTTTTGAATACGCCCCTATCCGAGCGCTGAATGCCGGTGCGAAAAAGTTGTCAGCGTCGTTTGCTGAGAGGGCATGATTCACAGTCTTCATTTTGCATTTTTCCTTTTCACACCCATACAAACTAAAAATTAAAACACAACCAACAAGCCAAATGAGTTATGTCCTAAGCACAATAACTTTATTTGTACCCAAAACATGAAAAAAATTTATATGAATGAAGATAAATTACATGGTACATGACACCAAAGACGGTACCCCTCAACACTAAAAAAACGACATGCTGAAACTTCATTTGTTAATTGTTGACAAGTTTATTTAATAATCAAACTAATAACTATATTTCTACATTGGGGGTTACATATCAAACAAAATAACTTCAATAAAGCATACTAAAAGTCATTTAGGGACTGCCCATGACTTATGATAACGATCGAACGCGGAGCAAATTCAAAAACAAATTAATGATAAATGTTGTCAGAAGTTCTCCAACAGCATATTTACATGACAATGTGTACATTTTTTTGAAGAGCAGTCATTTCTCATAAGATTACAGACAAATTGAGCCATATTATGTCAGTATGGAATAACATGCTAGGTATTATGTAACCATACCCCCTAAATAAGCGCTAACGCGTTCACTTACAAAACTTACACACAGATTCTGGAAGTGAAAACATTTGTTAATTTAGGAACCTTATCAGTGTTCCCTCAACAACAAAAAAATGAGAGTCCTTGGGACTCCCAGGTATAAAATTTTAAGAGTCCTTGTGCAAATTTTGAGAGTCCCCAAATCGGAAAAAGAAATGTAAAAACAAGTCCAAGCCTCACTTTTTTCTTCTTTTTTTTTTACTCTGTTAAAGCGTCACATTAGTTATCCTAAACATATAAAACCACACATTTAAAACATGTATTAAATGTTTATTTAAGCCTAGATGGAATCAAAGAATGGATTCACATAGATTTCTTCTGTTCAGTGAATGGATTGCTTGGAGGAAGTTTACAATGCGCTCGCATGCGATTTTTAAGGACGGCAACTCATGACACAATCTTTAATCGTCTGCAATGGCAGTCTCAGTTGGGTTCTGATTCTGATTATGCAGTGAATTAGTTCCCCACTCGTTGGTAGTATTTTTGACTTCAGCGATTCGAAGAAAATGTGTGCGTCCTGTGGACGCACACATGCAAATTTTTCTGCGTCATTTTTCATATTTTGTGCGTAATTGACGCACTACTGTGCGTAATCGGGAACACTGCTTATCATGTTATATATGCTAAAATACACAAGTAACAACAAAACAGGCCCAGAATATTGCCTTGGATCAACAGTTCTGCAAAGAACGATGTACACAACATATAAGTGCGACAGCGGTGTGCATTTCCACTGCTAAAGAATTTAAGACAGTCACATATCAAATAAATTAAAAGACATACTATTACACACAAAAGCTCAAACTCTATATTGTAAACACAATATACAAAGTCTAGAATAAATCAGACACTATGAAGTTGTCATAAAATTACATGTGTACCCCTATCCCAAAACACAGAACTCAGTAGACCCCACTGGATGCCTGACTTAGACAATGAGATGTGATTTGTAGTATCAATACAAACACAAAATTCAACATAACTTTTGAAATTTTTTTGCTATTTACAACACCCAGAAGTACTAGAATGGAAACTGCAGGCAATACATTGAAGACAACAATAATTCAAAAAAAGTAATGTCCCCGATTGTTGATGGTTGGTGGATACTTTACAGAGTCTTGATCTTTGAGGCGTTCTCGGTATCTGCGGAACTTGTTCATCTTTGGAATAGCATTGGACGACATGCAGTGATCAGGATGGACGTCGGTTTTCGGCGTTTTACCCATAGAATTTTGAAATGACCTATTGACTTGACAGTGAGTCGGTCATACGACGTATTGATTTTCCAGGCAGTCAGTCAAGCCTATGACCATTTTTAAAAAGATACATCATCCTCGCTGACCTCAATTTATTCAGATTATTTTTTTCTGAGCGAAGTTTTGATTCAAAACAATGAATAGAACACAGACATGGGTTTACCTAACGAACTGTCTTTTAAAACAATAACTTACCGAAGTGAAACGAAATAAGTAACCATACAGTCTCTGCTTGCTTTTGACACAACACAAAGTGTACACGAATATCTGATTGGCCGAGACTAGTTTCAGTTTAGTTCAGATCCCAAATTTTAGTAGGCTGCTGACTGTGAGAGAGGTTTCTCAGCCCAGAACCGCATCCTCACTGGGCTGAGAAACAGACTAAATCCTCCAACACAGAGCAAACTTTTGTCAGTGAAGCTGGGGGAGGTGGACTTGATGAGTGCTCTCGAGGCATGGAGGGCTTCAA
The DNA here is from genome assembly GCA_036898135.1 of Oncomelania hupensis. Lineage (NCBI taxonomy): Eukaryota > Metazoa > Mollusca > Gastropoda > Littorinimorpha > Pomatiopsidae > Oncomelania > Oncomelania hupensis. The sequence goes on from CM072512.1 coordinate 9,814,377, forward strand.
AGCCAAGATGCCTCCTGACACTAAAACAAGCCCATAAGCCACCCCCAGCTGCATGTAGTGCTGAGTAACAGTTGACAGTTCACTTCAGTGGTAACTAATCGAGATAGAGAGAGAGAGAGAGAGAGAGAGAGAGAGAGAGAGAGAGAGAGAGAGAGAGGGGGGGGAAGAGATAGACATGATCTCAATTCAACAAATAAAAACCGTTAATTGTCTTTGTTCGTGTTCAGTGAATGAAAGTTTTTTTCATGGCGTTGATATAACAGCATAATTTTTTTTACAGTATTATTTGATTTTAAAAAGGACTTATTGATTTTTTGATCATTCAGTTTTTTGACCTATTGATTTTGAAAATGACCTATTGATTTTCTGATCAATCAGTCATTTACCTATTGACTCCCCAAACCAACCTGATCACTGGACATGTTATCTGCAATCATATAATACATGTTCAAAATATATTTAAAAAAATATAGATCTATGCATTTATTTTCTCCCGTTGAAAATACACGCATTAGTAAAGAATAAAAGGGCAGATCTAATTACTAAAATCTTAATAAATTAAAAAGGGTAATTACAATTGCATATGCCATGTGCAAAAGACTTGAAAATGTGAAAGTGGCAACTGTATACATTCAGCAGTTGATAATGAAAGATGGCTCAGAAATGTCAAAATTGTGCGTGTGAAATGCTGAACCTTCTATAACAATTATCCATCATCGACATACATTTTATCTGAACTATCCAATATAAATATTACAAACTTTAAAAAAGTTAAAATCTATTGTCCATAAATTCAATTTAATTTAAGTTGCATTATCTCTAGTAAGATTCCCTCATATTGAATGCATGATGGTTGATTTAACATTATTCTGACATTAATTTAATGTTTAATATCAAAACAAAGGTGTCACATAGCTATTTTAAATACTTTCATTAAGTACTCCGTTCATGCTGTCTGTCTGTCTGTTCCCGATTGCAACATTTGTCTGTCCGTTTGTCCTCGATTGCAACGTTTGTCTGTCCGTTTCTCCTCCATTGCAACTTTTGTCTGCCCGCCATATCCTCGATTGCAACTTTCGTCTGTCAACTATTTCCTCGATTGCAACTTTAGTCTGATTGCAACCCGATCTCGTTAAAATCAAAACGAGCCAGCCACCATTTGATTTGAACTATTACTTGCATCAAAGAAATGCGTTGACGATCTAAAACAACAAAAATAACACTCGATTTATGAGTCAGTTTCGGGGGAAAACGACAAAATTAAGGTAATATTGACACAGCCAACAACGAGGTAGCAATCGGGGCGGACAGACACTATTGCTTGTTCGAAAAAAGCAAAAAAACACAACAACCTTACCTGGACAAGATCTCCCACGCTTTCTTTGTCTCGAACAAAACTCGAAAACGTGTGCACTACGTTATTTCCAGTCCAAATATGTTGAGAATTTACTTAAAATCGAAAGTAGCAATCGTGTGTTTGCTCAGTCAGAACAACACCTAGCAAGGAGTAAAATGCTCGAGTGTGCGCCTAACTGTGAACGCAACGCCAATTTACCAACCTCACAAGGTTAAATTGCCATTTAGGAAGCGTTTTGCGGCATAAGAAATAAACAATGTGCATTTTAAAATGTTTTTATTTCATAAAAATAGCAAGCACAGCTTTCCCGATTTTTCCGACAGACCGCTTCCGGTTGTCGATTCGAATTTTCTGCATCGATTTTACACACTAAAAACTCGCGCAGATTAAAAAAAAAAAAGGTTTGGAAGTTCGATTGAAATGATATCTTCCAAAATATTATGATTGCATGGGAAATAAAAGCACTTCTTATACTTTGTGCACGTCGGCGTTTGCCGTATGTTTCTGAGAAGGAAATAGCGTCTGACCGGAAACACACGTTTGCAACCAAAAAAAAAAAAGGTTAAAAATACCAACAAATGTAAAATTTTCATGTTCACTTTTATTTTTTCTTATTCACAATTTTTTTTTTCTTATTCACAATACAATTTGGTTTGCGTGTATGTGCCAAACAGTAACAATAACAGTACACGACTGCACAAAAAAACAACATGCATCATACAGTCAACAAAAACCAATGAGACTGTGAATCATGCCAGAGGTGGCTCGTTTCAAACGCTAAGCGCTTTGAGATAGTTCATTGGATGGCCTAAAAATAAGAACCAATGAGAAGTTCGGATACTTAGCTTCATTTACATATAAATATGGTGGGCTCTCATGTGTAAAAGTTTTGTTACGAGCCGAACAAAGTGGATAAAGCGGTTTTGATGTAAGTTTGATTTTAACTAGAAGTTTAAAAATTAGCAAGAAATAAAGAGCAGACTTTCCTTTATAAAACTAGGGTATTTATTAATTTGTGCATTACTCTATCGCGGAGCGCTTTGCCGTAGAAAAGTGTACCCAAACGGTGTTCGGGTTTTCTTGCGGCCATGGCCAACTCGTAGGCCTATTCAGCGACACGAGTGCTGAGCGTAGTAGCACACTAGTAGGCCTATAATTTGCCGGCACGCACTGCGAATTTGATGATTTCCCAACTTTGAAGCACCAAAACGGCTGAACATTACATGGGATAGGCCTGAAGAAAATTGGGCTTGGAGTATAACATATGAAGGGGTTACCTGTCAAAAATCAGCTTTCTGGTATCAATATTGGCTTCACTTTGAGACTCCAAAGTTGTCAATTTCTTCACTTCCAAAACGTTGCCAAAAAAACACCAACATTCGGCATTTTCAAACATTAATAACTTTTTACCTATTTGTCCTATGGGGGAAAAATATACCACTGTGTTCAGAATGAAAAGCTCTTTAAATCTATGTCAGTTTTGTGATGAGGAAATCATTTTTTAAAAATGGCTTTTGACTACCTACTCATATACTTGTTATCTGCCAAAGAATCAATACAATCTGAAATCAATGGTAGTGGAAAAGCATCTTTCTTGGTCAATGCGTTTAGTCTTCTGTAATCAAGACACCAACGAACACTTCCATCTATTTTCCTAATCAGCACTGGTGCTGATGCCCAAGGTGACTCTGAAGGTTGAATGACCCCTGCCGCCAACATGTTTTAAATGTTTCTCCTCTTCATCCTCAAAACATCTAGGAGTTCGCCTTAATCTTTCCCTAAAAGGTTCATCTGTGTTCAAAGTAACATTATGTGGTGCTGCCGTAAAACACCCCAAGTCTAAGTCATGTTTCGCAAACACGTCCTGAAATTCAATTAATAGTTTCTTTAAACTTTCTTTCTGGGTTTCATTCAAACCTTCAGATGATCGTTCGAATAAATCGACTAAATGTTTTGGAACGTCCTCATTTGGTGCTGGAACTGAGGCTTTGCTTATCTTGAATGTGTTCTTATTATTCTTTTGGTTGGGACTCAATTCAACAGCTTCCATGGCTGTACCTATTATTATACCAGATTCCAGATACATAGCAGACGATGTATCGTTTACACACTGTATCATTGCCATGTCTCCTTCTGAATGAAATGAAGAAGGTATCAAACATGGAACTGAGTCTCTGATAGGGGCAAACACAAAGTCTTTCAATTGATGTGATAATTTGCCCACAGTGTATGTAACAGAATGTGACGGAATCTTGGTACGTCCCACCAATTGCACACGACAGACTTGGATATCTTCAGCCTGTCTGACTACTCTTGCTTTTATTATCTGGTTCTTCATTTTTACCTCAAAGCGACCAAAATCGATGGACATACCATATTTTGTCAGAAAATCCATGCCCCAAAGCATATCATCATCTATGTCCGCAGCAATGACACTTTCCCTTACTATTTCATCGCCTACACGAATCTTCACATTTTCTATTATTTCCCCAATAGGTAATGTTTCCCCATTCCTTTAATTCGAATGGTTTTCCTAGGCTTGTTGCTGACAATATTTTCCAACAATTTCTTTTTTACTATAGTCGCCTCAGCAGCTGAATCTATTACCGCTTGTATCGGTACATCCTCTAAATGGATAGTCACAATGAGACTTCTTCCTGCTATACAGTTTTAGTCTCTATTTCCTGCTCCCCTATTTGTATGCTGTTAGGATTTTCTACTGTATTTTCTTGCTTCGTCCCATCGTCTGGAGAGGACTTGTGCCCGTTTTTCAAATCCTCTCCTGACGGTTTAAAGCAAAAGAGACTTGCTTAGGCCTATCCTTAGGAGACCTTGATCTTGATATATCCTGGCATTCCTTTTTAAATTGCCCTTCCTTTCCACATTCAAAACAAACCCTTTTGGACTGCTCACATTCTCTGGCCATATGCCCATCTTTCCCACAACGAAAGCAGCCCGATGATGCTGATCTGGACCGATATCCCACCTTCTCACTTCTATACCTGCTTCGTCCCCTTTCCTCCTGTGTTAATTTCAACAGAGTCTTCAATTCCTCCTCAATCTTCTGTAGTCGTTCATCCATTGAACGTGATCCTTTATCCCTTTCTTCCTTCTTGATCCCTTGAATCTGTCCGTCCAATCGTTCCAATTGTTGTTGGACATTCAGTACCTCTTCCTTTCTTTCCCGGTCTTGACTGACTAATCTCACTTTTTTCACCGGCCCCCAATTGCCTTCTGCCTTTCCAGAAATACCTGAACTGCTTGAACTACATCTCCTAATGAGGTGTAATTCATGTTTATACAAAACGCGCCAGCCTCCCTTGCGGTGGTTCCCACTAGAAACCTTCTAACCATTTCTTGTTCCTTAAAATCTTCCGGAAGTCCCTCAAAAGCGTCTATTGCTAGACTTCGTACTCTGTCAGCATATTGTTGAATGGACTCGTCTCCCTCCTGTGTGATTAGCAATTAAAGCCTCTGGTGTCAATAGTCTACCAAATCGTTTATTCAGGGCTTCTGTGGCTCTTTCATAATTCTCCTTGATCAACTCAGGAAGTTGTTCGAAAAAATGTAGTGCATCTCCGGTTAAATGCACACCCAGGTATAAAGCAGACTCTCTTTCCGTCCAACCCCGCATATAGCGATGCCGTTCAAACTGTCCCTTAAAATCCCTCCACCTAGATTTTCCATTGTACGGTTCCAATTTAGGCAATGCCTTGGCCATTCTTTCCCTCCTTTCTTCAGAAGGAGCTCTACGCCTTCTTTCTTCATATCCCTGCCGATAATAACCCCTTCTCGGTTCATCCTCATATTCAGGTCTCCACCTTTCATTATCTCCACCTCCTTGAACCCATCTGGGCTCTCCCCCCTCGATACATTGGTTCACTCCTAAATCCATGATACCTTTGATCCCCCCTATCAAATTCCCTATGATCTACGACTCTATCGTCTACTCTCCCTTTAATTCGAACTAGGTGAATCTCTTCATTCTCTGCAATATTTTGAGATTTTCCCCTTTTGGGGGTCCATTCCTCATCTTCTTCCCTTCTTACTAGGTCCCTGCTTTTTGTAGACATTCTTGTCAGTGAGTCCGTCATTCCATCGCACCTACCTTTTTCGGTTGGATATGACCAACGTCGAACATCCTCATCCAGATCAAGACTCCTTTCTCTCATACTAATTGACCCTTGTACCCGTGAACCCTGCTGAATGTGGCCATGGTCCAATTTCCATTGTTCAAGATCCCTGAGCACTTGATCCTGTTCTACTGATCTACCTATCTGTTGGGGTCTAGTCTCCCTTGAACTATCAACGGTATATAGGAAATCATCTTCTCTATTTTCCTCACTACCTCTTGGTTCATGGCCATCTGCCGTCAAGTCCACTTTTGGTACGATCTCACCCTCAGGGGTGATTCTAAGAGATAACTCTTCCGTTATCAAACATTTTCCTTTCCATCTTTTCACCCAGCCTTTGAGGATCCTTTTATCCGTTTGACTCAAGGCCGTAATCTTCTCAAATACTGAACCCTCTAGATCAGGATCAGCCAAGAATGCAGCTACTATTTTAGCTTTTCCCACCGACACATTGCATGCAGCAATGATATCTCCTATTGAGAATTTCCTAAGATAACACGCCTCCTCTTCCGTTTCCCACATAAATACCTCCCCTGTATATGTTAAATGTCAAGTATATAATCTGCACAATGCATCGTATGCACATAAGCAAGCATATAAATTCTGCGCCAAGCATATAATTCTATAAAGCTATATAATTGATACATTTGCTATGCTCTAATGAGAATGAATGCATCGCGATACTACCATGAAAACAAAATTTATAATCACTAACAGAACACCAAGCAATTTCACAAAGACAAGGTGCACATTCCAAGAAAACCCTACTACCCAATAAAAATGAAAAGGGAAACTCAACTAAGAAGAAAACCATGCTGATTTCAATCACCAAACAAACTAGTGAAACCCATGCAAACCTGGCAAATAAAAACAAATTAGAAATATATATGAAGAAAGTTTACATGGTGCTAATAGTGTTAAAATGCACACTAAATAAAACAATGGGAATTTTCGATATTCCAAGGTTCGTAAACCTACAAGAATAATATGAAAAATAGTAAGAACTTTCTGTATTTGAAATGCTATTTTCAGCCGATAAATCATAAAACACCACCACCGAAAACAAAAAACACCACCACCGAAAACACTATTAAACTCTACATATGCTATCACTCTACACCACAAAAATATAAACACCCTGCGGCAAACATTGTTTTTTTTTTATATGTTTATATGTAGGACAAAGTCTTCAACAACTAAGGTTATGCCTATTTGAGTTTTTATATAATAGTATATATTGTGTTTTTATAGATTTATATGTAGGACCAAATCCTCAACAGCTAAGGTTATGCCAATTTGAGTTTTTAGATAATATAGGTATATATATATATATAATTATATATATATATATATATATATATATATATATATATATATATATATATATATATATATATATATATATATATTGTGTTTTTATATGTTTAGATGTAGGACAAAGTCCTCAACAACTAAGGTTATGCCTATTTGGGTTTTTATATAATATAGGTATATATTGTATTTTAATAGGTTTATATGTAGGACCAAGTCCTCAACAGCTAAGGTTATGCCAATTCGAGTTTTTACATATTATAGGTATATATATCAATTGAGAGGAATTCACGTTCCTTCATATCCTCTCTCAGAATATCAGCGCTTTAAATCCAATTTTAATCTAGTCAGTACTAACTTGTTTTGAATTGCCAAGCAGTCAACATGAGAATGTTGAATTATATAAAGATGATATATGTATGTTTAGATGTAGGACAAAGTCCTCAACAGCTAAGGTTATGCCGATTTTGATTTTTATATAATATAGGTACCCACCGCATCAAATATCAATTGAGAGAAATTTACACTCCATATTCTCTCAGATTACTGAAGCACTGAGCACCCCCAACCTTACTGAAACACTTATATGTTTATATTTAGGACAAAGTCCTCAACAGCTAAGGTTATGCCGATTTGGATTTTTATATAATATAGATAAATATTGGGTTTTTGTATTAATTTGTAGGACAAAGTCCTCAACAGCTAAGGTTATGCCGATTTGGATTTTTATATAATATAGATAAATATTGTTTTTTATGTAGGACAAAGTCCTAGATAAATATTGTTTTTTTATGTAGGACAAAGTCCTCAACAACTAAGGTTATGCCGATTTTTAGATTTTTATATAATATAGATAAATATTCCTCAACAACTAAGGTTATGCCGATTTGGATTTTTATATAATATAGATAAATATTGTTTTTTATGTAGGACAAAGTCCTAGATAAATATTGTCTTTTATGTAGGACAAAGTCCTCAACAACTAAGGTTATGCCGATTTTTAGATTTTTATATAATATAGATAAATATCCCTCAACAACTAAGGTTATGCCGATTTTGATTTTTATATAATATAGATAAATATTGTTTTTTATGTAGGACAAAGTCCTAGATAAATATTGTTTTTTATGTAGGACAAAGTCCTCAACAACTAAGGTTATGCCGATTTTGATTTTTATATAATATAGATAAATATTGTTTTTTATGTAGGACAAAGTCCTAGATAAATATTGTTTTTTATGTAGGACAAAGTCCTCAACTAAGGTTATGCCGATTTTGATTTTTATATAATATAGATAAATATTGTTTTTTATGTAGGACAAAGTCCTAGATAAATATTGTTTTTTATGTAGGACAAAGTCCTAGATAAATATTGTTTTTTATGTAGGACAAAGTCCTCAACAACTAAGGTTATGCCGATTTGAGGTTTTATACCATATAGGTATATATTGATTTGTTATATTTATTTGTAGGATAAAGTCCTTAACAGCTAAGGTTATGCCGATTTGGATTTTTATAAAATATAGATAAATATTGTTTTTTATGTAGGACAAAGTCCTAGATAAATATTGTTTTTTTATGTAGGACAGAGTCCTCAGCAACTAAGGTTATGCCGATTTAGATTTTTATATAATATAGATAAATATTGGGTTTTTGTATTTATTTGTAGGACAAAGTCCTCAACAGCTAAGGTTATGCAGATTTGAGGTTTTATACCATATAGGTATATATTGATTTGTTATATTTATTTGTAGGACAAAGTCCTCAACTAATGTTATGCCGATTTTGATTTTTATATAATATAGATAGATATTGTTTTTTATGTAGGACAAAGTCCTAGATAAATATTGTTTTTTATGTAGGACAAAGTCCTCAACAACTAAGGTTATGCCGATTTTGATTTTTATATAATATAGATAAATATTGTTTTTTATGTAGGACAAAGTCCTAGATAAATATTGTTTTTTATGTAGGACAAAGTCCTCAACAGCTAAGGTTATGCCGATTTGAGGTTTTATACCATATAGGTATATATTGATTTGTTATATTTATTTGTAGGACAAAGTCCTCAACAGCTAAGGTTATGCCGATTTGGATTTCTATATAATATAGATAAATATTGTTTTTTATGTAGGACAAAGTCCTAGATAAATATTGTTTTTTATGTAGGACAAAGTCCTCAACAACTAAGGTTATGCCGATTTTGATTTTTATATAATATAGATAAATATTGTTTTTTATGTAGGACAAAGTCCTAGATAAATATTGTTTTTTTATGTAGGACAAAGTCCTCAACAACTAAGGTTATGCCGATTTTGATTTTTATATAATATAGATAAATATTGTTTTTTATTTAGGACAAAGTCCTAGATAAATATTGTTTTTTATGTAGGACAAAGTCCTCAACAACTAAGGTTATGCCGATTTGAGGTTTTATACCATATAGGTATATATTGATTTGTTATATTTATTTGTAGGACAAAGTCCTCAACAGCTAAGGTTATGCCGATTTGGATTTTTATAAAATATAGATAAATATTGTTTTTTATGTAGGACAAAGTCCTAGATAAATATTGTTTTTTTTATGTAGGACAGAGTCCTCAACAACTATGGTTATGCCGATTTTGATTTTTATATAATAATAGATAAATATTGGGTTTTTGTATTTATTTGTAGGACAAAGTTCTCAACAGCTAAGGTTATGCCGATTTGGATTTTTATATAATATAGGTATATAGTGATTTGTTATATTTATTTGTAGGACAAAGTCCTCTACAGCTAAGGTTATGCCGATTTAGATTTTTATATAATATAGATAAATATTGGGTTTTTGTATTTATTTGTAGGACCAAGTCCTCAACAGCTAAGGTTATGCCGATTTGGATTTTTATATAATATGGGTATATATTGATTTGTTATATTTATTTGTAGGACAAAGTCCTCAACAGCTAAGGTTATGCCGATTTAGATTTTTATGAGATAAATATTGGGTTTTTGTATTTATTTGTAGGACCAAGTCCTCAACAGCTAAGGTTATGCCGATTTGGATTTTTTTTTATAATATGGGTATATATTGATTTAGGACAAAGTCCTCAACAGCTAAGGTTATGCCGATTTAGATTTTTATATAATATAGATAAATATTGGGTTTTTGTATTTATTTGTATAAGTGGTCTGGGAGTTAGATTTTTATATAATATAGATAAATATTGGGTTTTTGTATTTATTTGTATAAGTGGTCTGGGCTCCTCTCCTCTACCCACTATACCATTCTACAAGTGTTATAGATTTGTTGTGTATGCATTAAGGATATATATATATATATATATATATATATTTATGTGTGTTGAAATCTTTATAGTGATGCAATCTAAATAAGAGATACAAAATTGTTAGCGACTGTGGAAATATGCTATTTCTAAATATTCTTTTTGGTGAGTAATGTGGTGCATGGGAGATATGATGATATTCAAAATAATTCATGCATGATATTCAAGAAACTGTAACCTATGTAATGTTGTGCATGTGAGAGATGATATGCATGCAAGATATTAAAACATTTGTAATATTGAAGTTCGGGAAAGGAATTTCTATATTGCTCTCTCGTTCCGCCCCAAACTCAGAATACCGAAGCTCTGGGAAAATACACACCAGTAAACGGAAGTTCTAAAAGGAATTTCTGTATCACTGATAGACAGGATCTACGTAGGAAACCTGGACCCAGAGGTCCGATATACCTTTAATATGTTCAAGGAGCTGTTGCAGCCCACCCCTATCTTGTGCACTACTTTAAAGCCTTACATGAAGAAAAGGGTACAATGCCTACGAGTCCATTTTAGTTTTATTTTATCGTTCTTACGTAGCGCTCAACCAGTTAAAAAGTTGCTCAAGTATCAACAGCGAAAGCACTTGCCAAGCATGCCTTCATTATTTGAGAACGCTGGTGTTGCCCCATTGACCTTGGGGGCAACTTCCGAAAAACCCAAGTTCTCGAATTCCAGAGAAAGTATGGTTGCAAAGCCAAAAGATTTTAGGATGGTATGATTTCTTTCCAAAGTTTTCAGGTTCCTGGGTAAATATGGTTGCAAAGCTGAAGGATTTTTTAAATGATATGATTTATTCCCAAAGTTTTCAGGTTCTTGGGGAAATATGGTTGCAAAGCTGAAGGATTTTAGGATGATATGATTTCTTTCCAAAGTTTTCAGGTTCCTGGGGAAATATGGTTGCAAAGTGGAAAGATTTTTAAGATGATATGATTTATTTCCAAAGTTTTCAGGTTCCTGGGGAAATATGGTTGCAAAGCTGAAGGATTTTTATATACTTTTATTTCAAGAATATTTTATCGACATGTCAGTCTAGCCTGTCCCTCTTACCACATTAACGTTCTAAGTATATGAATATTAGTGATCTGTAGTGAATGCAGTTACAATATTTTGCGTGTCTGAATCTTAGTCATATTGCAATATAATCTATATATGTAAGATATTGAGCGCAACGTAATGCAATATAAATATATTGGAAATGTAATGTTGTGCATGCATGAAAATATTATATGGTACTTTATATTATTGAAAGTGTTGCAATCTAATATGTAAGATTGTGTGTGCGAAGTAATGCAAAATAAAGATATTCAAGATGTAATGTTGCGCATACAAGAATATATGATACCTTATATTAAAGTGTTGCGATATAATAATTCAGAATATTATCATGATGTGAGATAACTCAGAAAAGTATACGCATATTCCATTTAGAGTTCCAGGCATAGGCTGACATTCGAAAACAAAGAAAAACATCAAGAACAAGGAAAACGCCTGAATGGCCAAGTTCTCCCCCAGCTGATGCCTGGTACTGCCCAGACATTTGATCACTACAGGTGACATTTAGCCGCACGAGATTAAATAATAATAAGTCTATGGATATTTGGAGTAGACAGCAGGGGTTGTCCTATGGTTTGTATTTTTAATATTTCAGGTATATATTAAAAATAAAGATACTGAATATTAAAGAAAAGGAAGCGTTTGCTCGCCTCATGGGCTTGGAATTTGATAGTGGTGAAACAGAGAGCACCAACTACACGCCTGGAACTAGAGAGCAAATTGATAGTGATGAAAGATAGAGAACAACTTACACGCCTGAGACTGGAGAGCAAGTTGATAGTGGTGAAAGATAGAGCACAACTTTTGATGATGACAATAAATCAAACTCTGGATGGACCAGTGTTGGGGAGCAAATTGATAGTGATGAAAGATAGAGCACAACTTACACGCCTGGGACTGGAGAGCAAGTTGATAGTGGTGAAAGATAGAGCACAACTTACACGCCTGGAACTGGAGAGCAAGTTGATAGTGGTGAAAGATAGAGCACAACTTACACGCCTGGGACTGGAGAGCAAGTTGATAGTGGTGAAAGATAGAGCACAACTTACACGCCTGGAACTGGAGAGCAAGTTGATAGTTATGAAAGATAGAGCACAACTTACACGCCTGGGACTGGAGAGCAAGTTGATAGTGGTGAAAGATAGAGCACAACTCACACACCTGAGACTGGAGAGCAAGTTGATAGTTATGAAAGATAGAGCACAACTTACACGCCATTAAACAATGAGAGGGATAATTCACTCAATTTACCGAAAGAATAAGCATAGCTGGGTCATTCTCTGTGGAATGGTACTCAGCATACCAACCTAGTTTGAAAGTCTATAGAATTTTATGTGTTGGTCTTTATGTATTGTTTGTTATTGTTTTCTTGAATCCATAAATTAAATAAATATTTTTTAAAACAAATTTGGTGTTGGTCATTGTGATTATTTTGTAATTAAGTGTTTTACCAGCAAATTAGCTAAAATTACAGCCTCCATTTTGTGACATGGATGACAACTCGAAAAAAAGTTCAGAGCCAATTACAATCAAAAAAGTTTTAAAGAAAAGAATCACCGTTTTTGAACAGAAAGTAATGTAGGCTGTCCATCCATAAGGAGAAAATGTTGAATTTGCAACAATTTCGCGAAAGATTGCGCAATAAAAAAAAGCTGAACGTTCGCTACGCTTCGTTACTACTAACGCTTCGGAAATTTAAACCTCAACTCTGACTAAACAAACGATAGCTGTATTTTACAAATAGGCCTACTTGTTTTCACATACTTTGTATTCATACGCAACACTGTTTCAATGAATGCAGACTTTGTTAAAAAGATTTATTAATAAAAATGTTTCATAAAAGTTTCGTTACTAACTTGAGATGTAGCGAACGAACATCCGTAAAGAAGTTTATTGACGAAATCCGAAGCTGACAGCATTTTGTTTTGGGCTTATTTTATGCATTATGATCGCGGAAGAATAAATATGTAAGTTGTTCGCCGCCATGTTGTGACGTATTGCGAAAACCCGCAAAATATAGTATCGTTTCCACGTGGGGTACTTGTGTAGCGAACGTTCAGAGTTGACGCACTAAAGTGATCAACGTAGGAAATTGTTGCTTTTTTTCGTTTATTTCAACACAAAATAGGTCTGTAATGGTTTTATGATAACTTTTATGACGGAGACTTTACACAGACATGCCTACCCCCCAAAACGTGAAAGAGGGACATTGGCACCAAAAAAGAGGGACATGGCTTGATTAGGAGGGACACTAGCAGGTTGCGCTGAAGAAAGTCACGTGACTCTGTGTTTGAAACTGTACGCGCGTCATTAGTCCGCGCAAAAACCGGATCAGACCACCGATATTGCATCAGCCGACGCGCTAAAAATAAACTTCTACCGGGTAAAAAAAAAAAAAAAAAATTTTTTTTTTTTATTTGGCGGGACGTAAACTTAAAAAGCGGAATCGAGCTCGTTTTTTCACCTGAAATCGGGACGATTCCGCCTACAGCGGGACGGTAGGCAACTCTGTTTACAAAACATGCGTAGAACAATTAATTCCGGCCGGCAAGTGGTGATATTAGGCTATTTTCATTGCTCTCTATTTTTAAACAGTATCGATCAAATCTCGAAATGAAAAAGTTTTTTTTTCAACTCTCCATTACACAAGAAAAATAACATCTAATATTTCCGAAAATTTAAACGTAGAACATTTTGAACTAAACATTTCACAACTATTTAGGTTCTTTGTTTATTTATTAGAACAAGTTGTTTTTTTTTTGTTACGTTCGCTACAAGTAACAAAACTCGTCACTTCCTGATGCAAACGTGCACCAGTTTCCTTATTTTCCATTCATTTCAGCTAAACTATACCTGCTTATGATTAAATGTCCATACTGGTCTATTTATTTTAACAAAAAAATCTTTAATAATTACACATTGTAAGTTTATTTCACACAAAATTGTATACTCTGAGAATATTATATTGATCGATCGAACGTTCTCAAACAAGTAGCAAACAGAGACATTTAAAAAACAAAAATATTTATATTTTTAAAACAAGGGTCTTTTAGGAGGTTCTACTGTGCTAGTTTTGAGTGCATTTGTGCTAACATAATCTTAATAAACACACACACACCAAAAAATTGCAAAATAGAAATTATTGCTTTGTTTTTGCAAAAAATAATTTTTTGGTTACTATGTAGCAACCGTTACACATTCTTGGCCTCAAGGAATATCAGTAACCCATATTAACCTATGCCAAATTCATTTTGGCCCAGTGCACTTCATTTAATGCTGAATATTTTCAACAGTGAATGACATTTTTAAAAAAATGTTGTGTCTGAGTACACTAAACTGTTTTAAAATTTATACGTACAACGTTGGATGCTCGTAATCTAAACGCTTATAAATGTGTCTGATGTTACTTTTTTAGACACATTTTCAGTTTGTTATTTATTGCAATCACAACATTAATGTAATCTATCAATATAACAATATTATTATAGTAATTAATTCACTTTTTGCACACACTTTGGTTACTCCGTAGCAACCGTTCACACCTTGGGTGAGGGTAGTTTGCATCCCCATAGCTAAGAGGTTTTTTCTTCAAATAAAAAAAAAATTACAGGAAATTGAAGAGTAAGTTCTATCATATATTTTGTGCATAGATCACATCCTAGAATTAAAAAAAATTTTTTTGCTGTCACGTCACACTTTATGTACCATTCTGCAGAGAATGACCCAGCTTTCAATGTTTGCTCGCAGGTGTTTAAATTAAAATACATAAACACATTTAATAATTTACACCTAGAAAATAAGAAGTTTCAGACCTATATGGCATAATAAATAAACATATAGCGTGCAACTGAGTTTCAACGTTTAGGGGGCATATAAGTTCCATTAACATATCCCCCGGGGAAAATTCAAGTGATGTTAATATGAGTATGACTGTACCCCTCCCAAGCAGGCACAGCTGTCACATCCCCATCACAGCCTAGTACTCCTCCCAAGCAAGTCATCAGACCCTTGTACCCCTCCCAAGCAGATACAAAGTGAACTTTCCCACCAAGAGCTGAATTTTAAACCACTCACCCCTGCGCCCCTCCCAAGCAGACTCAGAGTCTCCCTGTACCCCTCCCAAGCAGATACAGAAAGAACCTTTCACTTAAAGAACCGAACTTTCATCTGTTCCCCCTTATATCCCTCCCAAACAAACACTAGTCCTTCTATACCCCTCCCAAGCAGATACAGAAAGGACCCTCTGTACCCCTACCAAGCAGATACAGAAAGAACTTTTCCACAAAGAACTGAACTTTAATCTATTCCCTAGTCCGTAGCTTTTTCTATTCGTCCGCCGCTTGTTCTTGTTCTGTCCCCCACCAAACACATTCCTCCCACTACGGACTTATCATCATCAATGCCGGAAATAACAGCCACTCCGAAAATTCAAGTGATGTCGATGTGGATTCAGCCGTCACACCCCCATCACAGCCTAGTACTCCTCCCAAGCAAGTCACCAGACCCCTGTACCTCTCCCAAGCAGATACAAAGTGAATTTTAAGAGGGTATCGTTACCCCAGC
Organism: Oncomelania hupensis; assembly: GCA_036898135.1. NCBI lineage: Eukaryota > Metazoa > Mollusca > Gastropoda > Littorinimorpha > Pomatiopsidae > Oncomelania > Oncomelania hupensis. The sequence continues at coordinate 9,830,120 of CM072512.1, forward strand.
ATCCTCCTCAGCTCTTAGCCCAAAACAGAAAAGGAATGGCAGAACTCTACAGACAATGTAAATTTCCTGACCCCTTAAATCTTTGGTCTGCTCTAAAACCCACTCTTACACATGCAGGATACCATACCAAGACGTCTTTTACAAAACTATAGCAACCTAACATGCATAACTTTTAACAAACATTTTCACTCAGTGCTCCAATAGAAACAAGACAAAGAAAAAATGAAATGATACTACGGTAAATTTGACACTTTTCAAAAACAAAGAGAAATTCAATAAACCTCTAAGTTAATCTTTGGTAAGCAACAAAGAGGTAAACGAATCTTATAGTCGCATTGCGATATGTATCAATGACACGACAATCTTAAACTACTACCTCTATCCAACACTGTTCCAACGTCCTATTGTCGTGTATAAAGGCAAAGAATGTAAATACAGAAAGCCTATATGGTGAAAAATAAACTACTTGTAAAGAGGTAGAATATTAAACACCTAATGCTCAAGTCAACCATAGTAACAACATTACTTTCAACGTTAGCGTGACAATGAATAATAAATACGTTATTGTTATCAACCTAGGATTGATATGTTTTCGTGTTCACTCATTAAGTCCGTAGCAAAGGCAAAGTGATCAATTTTACCCATACACTGACTTAACTACAACGTGAATCAGCAGATATAATAATTTTGTAGGCTTGACATGTATAGTGTCAAGGTAGAAAATATGTATAAACAAAACATAACCAACTAAAACCTACCCAGGTAAGCACCACCCTACTAGCTCTCCAAAAACAAACTCGACTAAGTTTCCAGAAAGTTCATAAAGTAGGCTTCACATCATCGCTAAATCTAATCATAAGTTGTTACTTGATCAACTTTTCCCTCTTCAAAACCAACAGAGAACAGGATTATTTAGTTGTACTACAACTAACAAAGGTCATAAACCATGTTTAGTTAGACTCCGTCAAGGAAGATATCGCTTCTAAACACCCATTTACACGAGAGGATACTATATACCTTTCTAGTACCCCAATAAAAGCAGCGTGAACCCAATCTATTTTGTTATTAAAAATACTTTCAATGTCTTTCTACCCTATCACAAAAATCTCTGTCTTATGTCCCTTCGTCCTGAAAAGTATCATAAAATTGAAAGAATATTAATTCTCCAAAGATGAACAAAGGATCTAGGATGACATATATCGAAATTATACTACACCATATAACTAATCATGCATATTAAAAGATAAACTACAACCATTCATGCCAACATTCAAAGCAACTACAAACTTGGAAAATATTATCAAAGCAGGCCAAAAACCATGAAAGAAAAATGAGTATGCAAGCATCACTATATATTAGTTAGTGCTGCTTATTGGTAGCATCACTATGCATTATCATTTCATGCAGGAAGATATCCAAGCAGTCATGACTCATGAGTAGGAATTTTTCTAAGTCATTTTTACTCAAAACATATATTTAATTTTGTATTATTTTGTTTTTAAACAGTTCTTAGTACACACTCCTAGTATACTTTATATTAACAGCAATAATGATATTATTCTTTTTCTAGAGAAAGCAAACTCAAATTCTTCCTCTTACTTCCTTTGATCAATAAACTCAGGAGGCTGCCATACTTGTTTACAAAAGAGGGCATTTCCGTTCTTCCAAACGAGTTTGACCTCCTATAACTCCTTTCTGTCATAATCATTCAGTTATGCTAATTAGGATACTACTGACTACTGCGCACCAATCAAATCATTTCTATCCATTCCAATGGCGCGAATTGACTTCTGGCAACTCCGGCATAGATCGCCATCTTACTTATATCAATCATATCTCACTTTGACAACAAATATATTTGTCTCCTTAAAAATATGCGTGCAATTAATATTTTTGACTTAGTGCATGCTCAATCTAGCATCATTCCCATAAATTTCCTAATCAAAATTTATTCATTCTATCCTAAAAAATGACAGATTCTAACACTCTACAGTGTCGCCTGACGTCGGACCAACTCAGTTATAACGACCGAAATTTCACAAGTTTCACCATTATCACACTGTCGATAAAATTAGTAAAAAAATGCATACCTTTCAAAGAATTGATTAAAGATTCATTATTAGTACATATAAAAAACCGAATAATAGTATTATGATACGCGAAAATAGTTTTCTAGTTTTTGAAACTCGGCCGTTATTCTGTCGCCGCCATAGTAAATCTTCATGTCACCGCATCGAGGTTCGAAAAAATGGAATAGAACGAAATAAAAGTTGCGAAAGAAATAATCCTCGTCGGCCAGACGCCATTGTTACGCCCTTACCCTCACTGCGCAACATCTAAAAGTCCCTACAAATTAGACAATCAAGAGTTCTTACCGTATTTCTTAGCGCTTGTCACCGTTCGGACGTCCTCCCTCCACAGTATCCACACAAGCAACGCTCAACCCGTCACGTGACTTCTCTCTCGTGTCTTTCGGGAGCGCTCCGACGCGATGACGTCAAGTTCGTCGTTCGTCACTCGTTCCCCACCCAGTTATTTCCCTTACCTCCTAGGCCTGCATTACACCCGTTTATTCATTGATTTTAAAATAGGCCTGATCGAAAAGAACAGTTTTAGAGGACCCTTCAATGACCAGACCATGAAGAACATAGGAATCGGCCACAAGCATGTGATACCTAACGACGGATCTACTCTGCACTGAATCCCACGCACGTTCATACACTGTGCTAAAATCCTTGTTATCACTGGATTCTGAGAAGAAAAATTATCAGGATTTACAAAAAACATACCCATGTTGCTTATTTGCTTGTCCTTTGGAAACCGGTGAAACGACTTTCCTTTGCATTCAGAATTATATTGAGAGTTGTGGCAGTTGTTTACGCTACAGTTTTCCCCACCTTTGCGCGATATTGTCTTCTTGGACGCCATGTATTCATAGTCGATCACGTAGCCAGGGAAAGTCACTCCGCCTTCAAGTTCGAGAACTGACGTCAACAAATGGCGTCAGTGTCCCATCTCGATCCCTTTTACAATCTCTGGGCCTATGTTTTCAACTGAAACAGACCAGCAGGTTTTATGGTTGCAAAAATCTCTCCGACAAAAAAAAATGGCTGTTCAACAACGTGTGGTTCTCGAATATGTTCTTGTTGAAATATTCCGAGACGGTGATAGTGGTAAAGAAGATTTGGATGGAGATGGAAACTGATTTTGATTTTGAACCTTAAGATCTAAGACTAGATCTAGTGACAGTAGCAGTGATTCAACCACTACTGACCAAAAGATACTTTCGGTAGAAATAGTGTCTGTCTCTTTCTTTTCTTTTTGTTTTGTTTTGTTTGATGTCCAATGCTATAGAGTGTTAAAACATTGTAACAATGTTGAGTTTGTAAATCAACTAAGCATGCTTGATTGTGATAATGTATTTTATTTTGCCAGTCAGGAACAATATTGAAAAAAAAAAGGTTTTGCAAAAACGGAATTTCACACTTTCTTACAGACACACAATTCTTTATTTTCTTATTTACTCCTCTATCTGTAGCAGAAATGAAATCTGTATTCAGTTTTATTTTCATAGATACATACTTTTATTGGTTTATTTTGAATAGTGTAAGAGCTATAGCAAAAACGAAAATAGTAGGTTTTTTCTAGCGTACGGCATCAAAAAAAAAAAAAAAAGGCTATCTGTGAAAGGGTTAAATAAGACGCTTTTGTTTAATTCAGTACTTTTATATCCGTTGACATTTCATTGTCTGACATACCTACATATGACTTTCATGTACATTCGAAGTCGTTCAATAACATGTTTTTGTTTTATTCGGGACATTTATGTAGGCATAATTCGTTTTATTGAGTATGTTTCGGTCCATTTATATTTGAGAAGTCGTAACACTATTTTATTTGTTTGATTGATTATTTAATTTTAGTACATGATTTATTTTATTTTATTTTATTTACAAATTATTTTATGTTGCAGAATCGAAGTATATGGCAGCCGTCAGCCTGTGTTCTGTGTAGTTGTCACGAGCCCGTCCCGTTCTGTGAAAACATCCAGTGTCACAACCCTCTGTGTAATTATTCCAAGGTCAGCTTCATTGATTTATTGATTGGTGGTTTGGTTGTATTATTGAATGGGTTGACTGCTAAAGGGACGACTGGATTGGTTTTCTTTCTTTTTTACAAGAAGAATTGCTGATGCTGCTGTTGTTTTTATTGTTGTTGTTGTTGTTGTTGATGATGATGATATTGATGACGATGATGATGATGTATGATGTTTCCTCCCTCCATTCAATAATCGTACAGGACGCAGTCAATATAAAAATTTCAAAAATAAAAATTCGAATTTCTTTCCGTCTTCTAATAGCGATCTCCCTGCCTTTACACCACCTGTTTGAGTGATGGATGTGTATTTGGTGTGTGTAAGGGTGGATGAGACAGGTGAGCGTGTATGTTGGTATAGATCGCCGCGCTTTGAGCCTGATTGATTTGGGGAAAGGCGCGTATATAGCATCCTGTATTATTATTATTATTATTATTATACAATGCAACAATAAAGTACAGTGATTTTCATTTTTAAGCGCTGTTGTTATTGTCGTTGACGACGACGACGACGACGACGACGACGATGATGATGATGATGATGATGGATGATTGATGATTGATGATGATGATGATGATGATGATGATGGTGATGATGATGATGATGATGATGATGATGATGATGATGATGATGATGATGATGATGATCCGTTAATGTGGACTATGACCATTGAAAGAGTTATTGACAGTCAGGGTCGGCAGATGGAAGTGGTGACGCGGTTATGAGCATGAAGACATACTAATTAACGGATTTTTCGCCACTCAGGGCCAGCAGCTGAAGCTGGAGGAGGGCAAGTGTTGTCCGGTGTGTGTGGACATTGGCCATCCTTGCCAGTTTCAAGGACATCCTGTTCCCGTAAGCATTGCTTATTTGCTGTACAAAACCAGACAAAGGAATCGGAAGACGGAAAGGAAAACAGTTCTATTTCCGTGTGCTTGTGTGTTAGTTAGTTAGTTAGTCATTGTTTATAGGGTCCAGCGGACTGCTAAGAGCCGAATCAGGACCACAGCTTGGTTGAAAGAGGACTCACCCTTGATCCGTATTTAAAGATCTGCTGAAACAATCCTAATGGTAATACTGAAGACACTCCACCAGTCGGTCACTTTACAATTAAGGCATCCCATGCAGGTGGACGGGGAGGCTTTAGTCTAATTTATCGAACCCCCGTTTACAAAAACAAAATAGAATATAAGCATCATTAATGATTATATAAAATATTAACATAACGCATACATATAAAATGCCTACTTTAATAAATAATAATATCATAGAAAGCCCTAGTGACCATTTGGCAGAAAGCGTCCAGCATCCACAAGTTGACCCAGCAGATCCCGAACACAGATGAAGAGTTTTGGGAGAGTTTAAAAAAAAAGGTAGGTCACTGGTCTAGCGAAGAAGATAGTAGATTGATAGAATAGACGAGGAACGAGAAAGAACAAATGAGAATGACAGAAACGGTGGGAATTTATAGCAATTCATTTCCACAAAGTGGGGATACTATTTATACAGAAAACCCCGGCATCCCAACGGGGGGCTGTATGTGTGTGTGTCTGTGTGTCTGTGTGTGTCTGTGTATGCTTGCTTGTTTGCTTGTACTCAATGCCATTTTTGAAGGGAGGAAGGAAAACCTTAGGAAACCCTCGGTGAACCCATACTGACAATGGTATGGCCTTCATAGCCTTTTTGTCGTCATCAGCTAGTTTATGTATTGTATGTATTTATGTATTTATTGTATTATGTAAACCCACTGAGAGGGAATATTTAAGTTTACTAATTATAACTCAATACAACATGCTAGCACGGATTGTATCCGAGATAGACCAACAAATATTCGCAATGTAGAATCTCTTAAATTTCCCAGGCTTGCGGCACGGATTTAGTACAATGCTGACCACACATTTTGCAGGACAAGACTAGCTGGACGCCGTCTCAGTGCACGACATGCACCTGCGACAACGGAGAGGTGCGCTGTTTCAGAAACACATGTCCTGCTGTCACCTGTAAACCTGGGCAGGTGTCGCAGAGTCTACCTGGCCAGTGCTGTCCCAGGTGTATTCCTACTGGACGTGAGTATTGTTCCTAGTTGATTGATTGATTGATTGATTGTTGCTTTAGGTCCAGCGGACTCTTCCGAGCCAAATCAGGACCGGACAACCCCCAATCCGCATAAAAGATCTGCCGAAACAACCCTAGTGGGAAAATTGAATGCCCTCCAAGGGCCAGTCACTTTACAATAGAGACATCCCACGCAGGGGACGGCTGAGGCTTTACCCCAACTACTCGAACCCCCGGTTACAAAAACAAAATAGAATACAAACATCATTATAAATCATCAACAAAACACATACATATAAAATGCCTATAGTGCTAAATAATACAATCATAGGAAGCCCTAGTGACCACCCGGCAGAAAGCGTCCAACACTCCCAAGCTGATCCAACAGACCTCATACACAAACAAGGAGTCTTGTCCAGGAAGAGTTTTCAAGAAAAAAGGTAGGTCATTGATCTAGCGAAGAAGAAGGTAGTACAGCAGAGTGATAGGACAGATCAGGAATGGGAAAGAGCAAATGAGGAAGACAGCGACAGTGGGAATTTAAAGCAATAAATTTCCAGAAAGTGGGGATACTATTTATACTGAAACCCCCGGCACTCCAACGGGGGGGAACTGTTGCCGCAGTGAATTAGTCATGCCTACAAAGGCAAGACAGGTTTTCAACTGGGGCTTTCACATTTCCCTTTATAGGTTAGAACAATCTAAAGTGGCAAGATTGCTCATGACCCCAAGGGGTATTGTTCCTAGTAGTAGTAGTAGTAGTAGTAGTAGTAGTAGTAGTAATATTATTTATTTATTTATGTATTTATTTGAGGAATAAATTTAGTCTCCTGTCATTGATTTGGGGAGTAAGGAAACTTGAAACAATGAAATCGTGTGAACGTGCAATTCAGAACCCGCTGCGTTTATTTACGATAGTGGGTGACAGAAATGTTTTATCATCCCAAATCCAAAATAATGATGTAAGTTCTTTTGTGGTTTGTGTTCAGATCCTTGCACAGACGAAGAAGGAACACGGAGGGAGGACGGAGCTGAGTGGTCACCCGTTCCCTGTGTTTTGTGCTTGTGTCGCAATGGTCACTCCAAATGCCTGCCTCGTCAATGTCCATCTCCCAAATGCCCACTGGTGAGTTGTGTGTGTATGCGTGGAGGTGTGCGTGTATGTGTGTGTATGTGTGCGTGTGTTTGTGTGTATATGTGTGTATATATATGTGTGTGTGTGTGTAAACGTAGGTGTGTGTGTGTGTGTGTGTGTAAACGTATGTGTGTGTGTGTGTGTGCTGTCTCATAGGCCAATGGTGAGAGGCATTGTGTTTTCCCCGACGGCAAGAGCGTGTGTTTGCTTGTGTTTGTTTGATTGCTTGTTTGAATACTCATTTGTTATTGACTGATTGTTTCTTTCTTTCTTTCTTTCTTTCTTTCTTTCTTTCTTTCTTTCTTTCTTTCTTTGTTACACTCCGTTTGATGTTGGTGTTTTTCTATCAGTAATGATTCAGCCCCAATGCTGAAATACTGATGAGTGTAGCTCAGATTCGTTTATCCACGCAACCCGTCCAAACAGCATACAAGTCACAGAGTCGACGTATGAAGTTTTCCACTTTTTATTCAGCACACATCAACAACTGCATACAATCGTTCAATCGCCTTTCCACTCTCAAGTTTACCTTCCAACTTACTATCAACAACAACACTAACTATCCCCAACAACACACGGAGCATCGAATATATAATTTTTCTCTCAACTCGAGATGACCTCAGTTTGTTCTAGAAAATGACGCATTACAACCAATCAGAATTAAAGATCGTCATCGCTGACTTACGTCATACATTGTTCTAAACATACCCGGAACCTTCTCTTGCTTCGACATGTATCGGGAAATTTCTATCGAAAGTAAACACGCAGATCCAGAAGCTTCTCCAGTAATATCGACTAACGCAAATTATCAACGTTATACAAAGCCTCTCCTAACAACAATGCAAACTCAAATCAAAGGTAAATAAACTCTATCATTGAATACTTTGCAAAACGAAACGATTAGATCTATCGTGCGCGCTTCCGACGTACTACCATTCGCGTTTCAACGTAACACTTTCTTTCTTTCTTTCTTAATTAATTTATTTATTTTTCATTAATTACTGAAGGAAGTTTTTTTTTTATTGATTAATTGATTGTTTGCAGGGTGATTTGGTGCCACCCGAGCCAGGGCAGTGCTGTCCTAGATGTCGACATCAGCAATGTCAATACCTCGGCCAGGTGTACCAGGTAAGACATCATCATCATCATCATCATCATCATCATCATCATCACCATCATCATAACCATCACCATAACCATCACCATCATCGTCACCATCATCATCACAATCATCCATCATCGCCATCGTTGTCAGCAACATTGTAGACTTCTTGACCCTGATCATTATCTTCATCATTATCACGCCGTGTTTATCACAATAGTCATATTCACCACAACCGCCAGAACTCGACAGCTGAGTTGCTGTCTGTGTACACATACAGTTGATATCGTAAATAGAGGATAATTGTTAGTGGGTTACTTCGTTTTCTCGGAGCATTAAATCCGTATAACCTTCATTCCATCGAACGGACTTTAAAGTTCCTTACGCTCATGTCCTTAACGATCGAGTGCCATCGACACCATGCCTACACCATGCAAACACAAAATCCATTCTCCTCCACCCCGATCGTCCAGGACTGTGCTCAGTTGTCTGGTGTATCAGACGATGAATCTACGGCAGCAAGTTGGCGCCTCGGGCAGCTTGAGTGACATCCTCTATAAGCCAGCGCCTTGAGCAGCTCTTGAGCTGGAAAAGCGCTATATACAAACGATAAAAAACACCTAACTTTCTTACCTCTAGACGTTCCAGACTCCAACTTCCTTCTCTTAAAAAACAACGGTGATATACAACAGCAAAGAGCAGACTGATGGATATTATACACAGACACCCAAACCTTGCGCCGACACACAAAAGGCCTATTTATCAATGATCACATTGAGCTAATAAACAGTTGACAGTGGCCTCACTCGGTTTGTTGACGGCCGCTGGCGGTGTAGTTTATTCTACAGACCAATAGTTTGTATCATTGCCATCATTGTAAAATAAGCTTTGGGTTCAAATGGGGGGAATTCTCTGGAAACGCTCAACATTCATTTATGTTATACGGGGATCTTGCGGGCACGGCCTCATGGATCTTTCCTTCTTTTTTTTTTTTCTTTTTTTTTTAAACTCACCAGCGGTACTTTTTTTAAATCTCTTGCTGATAAAGCGCTTACGCTCCCTCCTGGTGACCCCCTTCCTCCCCCTCCCCCCCCACACACACGCACACACAAACTCCCGTACACACATCCCACCCCATTCTCCTCTTCCTCCTACTCGACTTCTTCATCATCATCGTCATCATCATCATCATCATCATCACCATCATCATCATCATCATCATCATCATCATCATCATCATCATCATCATCATCATCATCATCATCATCATCATCATAACCCCAACACATTCTACTTTTTCCCTTTCAAAACCTTCTCAGCAGTCCTCGAGTTGTGAGACGTCCCGTGCCCATATGATTGTTATTGCTGTACTCTTTGGCCGTGGAAGTGTTTGTTATGGAAGATGGTCTTTGTTTAATGTTGTCTTTTTATCGCCAGGCCAGACAATATCGCGTAGCCTTTCACTTCCGCGCCTGGGTGGCAACCGTTTGGCAATACTGTAGGGGGTGGTTCACAGGAAGAGTAAGGGATGTATATATGAGTGTGTGTGTGTGTGTGTGTGAGAGAGAGAGAGAGAGAGAGAGAGAGAGAGAGAGAGAGAGTTAATGCATGTGTGTACGCTTGTAGTAGTAGAACGAGAGACAGGGATAAAAAGAGAAAGAATGTCAAAAACAGAGAGAGAGAGAGAGAGAGAGAGAGAGAGAGAGAGAGAGAGAGAGAGAGAGAGAGAGAGAGAAAAAAAGTATGTGTGTAATAGTAGACCGAAGAGAGGGTGAGAGAGAGAGGGGGGGGGGGGAGGAGGGAAGGCAGACAAACAGAGGAATGGAGGGAAGGGGGGAAAAAAATAAGTAATGCGAGTGTGTGCAAATAATCCGTGGGTAATAAATCGAAAAATAAATACAAATGGAGAGAGATAAAGGTAGACAGACAGACAGGCATACACAGAGACAGACATGGAGAGAGAGGGAGACAGAGACAGACAGAAAGAGAGAGAGAGAGAGAGAGAGAGAGAGAGAGAGAGAGAGAGAGAGAGAGAGAGAGAGAGAGAGAATAAATCATGTGCGGTAAGGTGAAAGCGAGAGAGAGAGAGAGAGTGGTGTCTCTTTTAATCATGATGTAATTAAGTTTTCTGCTGACATGCACACATTTAACTTCCATTCCCTATTTTGTTTCTTTGTAGTGTCAGAAATTTGGCTTGTTTCCCAGTCGTTAGATTTAGGTTCCAGTCTATAGAAGAAAACACACAAAAAAAGATGTTGCACCCGGCAAACAGTTGACGCTCATAATAACCTATTACTCCGAGAATAGAAAGAGAGAAGAAGGAAGAGTAGAAAGAGGAAGAGGAAGGAAAAGAAGACGAGGAAATATGTAGTATATAAAGAGAGAAAGGGACATTTACTGAATGAGAAGACATAATAAAAGGACGAATGAATCAATGAATGAACATTGAAGTTTTACCATCAACACCCACCATTGAAGTTTTAACATCAACACCCACCATTGAAGTTTAACATCAACACCCACCATTGAAGTTTTAACAGCAACACCCACCATTGAAGTTTTAACATCAACACCCACCATTGAAGTTTTAACATCAACACCCACCATTGAAGTTTTAACATCAACACCCACCATTGGCGACACGGCAGATCGGGATAATCATCCAGCTAGGAAGAGGTGTGAGGGCAACGGACATTAATCAACACTGAACCACCAGAGCAATCATGCGACTCCGGTTGACCGTGAAAAAATGCCCACTTTTATGTTGCCCACCACGGGATTCGAACCTCGTTTATCGGTGTGCCAGGCCTCGGCGGCAGGTCACAAAATAAAAGAAGGAAATATACAAAGCGTGAGAAGACGAAGAACAAAAAAGGAGAAGCGCAAGAAACTTGTGAAGAATGTGTATGATGCAGAGGAGAGGGAAGAAAATAGAAAGAAAAAGCAGGCATTTTTGCACCTTAGGCATTTCAAAATATTGAGGGGAGTTGGATAGTAATTAACTACCGATTGAAAATTGCTTATCACGTTTGCTAATATTACTGCTTGTGAGTGAACGACATGTGATTACATTCTATCACTGTAAGGATCATAATACATTTTACTTTCATGCAAATACAGTTCTATTCACAAAAGTTATACGCGGTTTTCAATAGGGAAGTTCTTTTTTCATCCAAACTATACTTTCCTGCCTTCAGGGTCTCTTGGAAGAATGTTACAACATGGTGATTGCACTTGGCAAGAGTTGCATGAACGTGGAGTAACAATTAGACATGCCGTGATGAAGAACGGGCGGTTTTCACGGATACTTAACCCTCGTAGCTCATCTAGTGTGTACATTTTGCAACTTGGGCCTCTTTTTTTAATATATAGTAGTAGTAGTAGTAGTAGTAGTAGTAGTAGTAGTAGTAGTAGTAGTAGTAGTACAGTAGTTTGTGGTTGTAGTTGTAGTAGTTTGTAGTTGTAGTGGTAGAATCTTTAAAGTCCGTCTAATGGAATGCGTGCATGCACTGACTAGACCTCGTTTTATACTCTCATGCGTAGGAGCCCCTTGTGAGCAAGAGCCTGAATAAAATTAAATAGAAAATTGAATTGAATAAAATTTAAAATTAAAAGAGTAGGTCTATATTCGGGACGCTTTGAAAATAAGAAGTAAAAAAAGAAGAAAGAAAACTGATATAGACCCGTTAGATCAAATGGTTCATGACAACCACCACCATTTGCATCATATCTTCCTAAATATTTTTGTTCCATGCCAATACGTCAGTTACTAATCTATAATTGTGGAAGGTCCCTAAAGGTAGCTATGAACACGTTTGAAATCACAAAGACATACAACGTTGTTATCATAATTCTAAACAAGCACCCGTGTTTGGTCTATAATTTTCTCTGTCGGGCGTTTGGGAGTTTTGGGGAGTCTATAGCAGGAAGTGTCTAGGCGGGTTCTTGATGAAGCAACCGAGTGTGTCAGGCTTAACTTTGTACCCATGCAGAGCATCTGAGCCGGATGATCATAGTAACGTTAATTGAGAGCTGTATCGGGGCATTACGCCTGAGCCGTCTCAATGACACTGTATTTGCTCAGAGGAGCGCTTTCCCCCGTAGTTATTTTACACATTCTGAGAATCTGAAGCTCTCAGGTGGGTCAGTACAGATGTATCTGAAGCCCAGCGCATTCCCATACATCTTAGAACAAATGCATGGTCCAATAGGAAATGGCTTTTCACTGGTTGGTAGAGCGTCGGATCCGGGCTTGGAGACACAGGCGACCTTGCCCTAGCTTATTGCCATAGGTCTATCAAGCACAGGCTGTGTGTAGCTAACTTCCTGCTTCAATAAGTTAACAGCATTCCAACGCAGCCCGAAGGCGGCAAACGGCTATTGCGACTAAGTTGGATTCCTTGTAGGCTGTAGCTTATGA